>CM076709.1:48035000-49235000 GCA_038501285.1 Penstemon eatonii | reverse complement strand
CTTAAAGAAGGTACTAACAAACATTTTAAGTAATACATGGTGAATGAATAAAATGTTTAAACACAGATATAAACTCTATACAACTTCCTGTCCTGTAGAATATGTATAAATGATCTACACAAACTTTAATAGATAATACACTTATCGCAAAGTTCAATAAAAACACACATGGTCACAAAACTGTCGGAGCTTAGACTACTACAACCAAGAAGTAACAAATATCAAACTTAATTGATAAGCTAGTACGATTACAATGTCAGACACGATGTCTAAAAAAATCACTGTGGAAACAAGTTTTTCAAAAGTAAGTTGATCCCTGAAATGAAAACAAAAACAAAAAATGACAATTGGGGTTGAAGAGTTTGAGCTTATATTTGGTTGGAATTCAGTGAGTAAAGGATAAAATAAATGAATAAAGAACCAAAATAAAGCTTTTCTATTATTTGATTTAATTATTAGTGTTTGCCCAATAACATTACAATCATAGCGCTAGTAAAAATGCAATTGTCAATCCAAACATGCATCATCAATATATTGTTTATCCATGTTTCAGATGGAATAAGAAGCAGAAAAACAAATATCAAGTATAGATCTACAAAAACAATATGATCATTCTACTTCGCCTAATCATTTTGGATCTCCGTGCAAGCATGTAAGGTAAATTACAGTACAATGACATAAAGAAGAAGAAGAAGAAGAATAGCAAAGAACATCATGGCAGCTGATCAATGAAAATAGAAATTTGTACCTGAAGCTTGTCCGGTGACTGAACAATTTTAGAACGTAAATTGGCATTTTCTTGGACACTTTGAACTAAAGCGAATTCAGCATCTGAGATCTGATGAGAGAAGCACGAGAATCAGTACAAGTTATGGTTCATAAACAGAACTACAGGAATATATATGCGGACCAAATCTAAAATCTACAAGATATGTGCAAAAAAACTAAGTAAAATATGTGAACTCCCCAAAGGAAAATTATAGTTCCTTGGATGCAGGAGATGTATCTGAATAGTTTAGTAAGAACAAAAATACAAGCCACATGAAATAAGCAATAACATTAAAATAGCCATCAGAACTTTATAACCAGATAAAAGGAAAACATTATGCCAAAACCAAACCTTCTCATTCATTTCCGTGTCCTTCTCCTTTAATTGCTTAAATGAAGTCTTCAATCTTACTTGATGCTTGTTAAGATCTGTAACTCTCTGATTCAGCTCATTGACTTGGGTTTGGAGTTCTTGTACGAGCGGCAACTCTGTCTCTCTCAGCTCTTCGTGCTCTGTTATCTCAGAATTCAACTGGGATATTGAAAAATTTATAGATAAATAAATGCGTAAACCAGTCCAACATTGCACTTTACATCCAGCTATCAATTGGATTCACAGTGGTATAGAATACCTGGGATATTCTATCTTGTGCAACTAGTTGTCTTTCCTCTAAAAGCTCCAGTTCATCCCGAATAGGCTTCAATTCATTTAATTTAGACTCTCTAAAATAAAGAACACACATATAAACACATACATATACACTCAAATCAAAACTAAAGAGGAGCTACTCAAAGCAAGGTTAGTAATTGACCTGTAAACATGGAAATTAAGAAGGGCGCTGAGAAATATCTCAGTGCGATCGGGCTCCGGTTTCATCAAGTCCATTGGAGCAAATGGCTTAGGGCAATGGAGAAATCCCAGGAGCTGTTGAACTTTGTTGCATAAATTCATGAGAGGAACAGAGTGCACATGGCTATCGGGATTATCCAGCTGATCTAGCGCCTCAAACTCCATCAGTTCATGGTCTTCCCTGAACATACAGTTATTTATGAAGCATAAAAAACAAAACAAAAGAATAATTACAGGGAAAACATTTGAGTAATTTAGAGTTTAGGGTTAGGGTTTGCTTACTTAAAACCCATATGGCGGAGGATTTGGTTGTAGAGGTTGCAGATAAATTCCGGGTCGGGGCGGAGGAGATCCGCTTCCGACACGGTTGCCATGTTACATGCCGACAACACTTTAATGATATCGTGCAGGGAGAGCCTTGGGTAATCATACTTCGACATTTTTTTCCTGAGAAGTAACGAATTGTTAGATCATTTCTCTTAAAAAGAAAACGGGAAATATATCTAAAACCCTGGAAATTACACTCTACATAAATGCCAACTGCCAAGTATAGTTGAAAAATTATGATTCGGGAAGAAAAAGATTAATAATAATAAAAACTGAAAACTATATCTTCTGCGACCAAAACTCACTCACTCAGATTCCGGTGTGGAGGCAGTGGAAGGGATTTTCCCGCCTGAAGGGAGAGGACGATATTATATTTTCACAGTATCTTTTAAATATATATATGCAGGTTGGGCCTATTATAGTTTGACCCAATTCTATTAACTTGTTACGCAGGGCCGGCTGTCAATGGGGCGGATTCTTCCCAATCAGTCGATAATTATTCGATTAGACATTCGTTGGACCTGATCCGATTATAAAGGTTCGTAATTCAAAAAACATGAAACAAATATGAATTTAGGTAAATCAAATCCGTGAAAGATCCGTATCCGTTAAAAATAAAAAGAATGATATAATTTTTTTAAAGAAAAAAGAATGATAATATTTTGTAAAAGTAAGTATCATTAATAATATTTGTATTTCAGTTTCAAAAGATAGTAATTTATTACTTGTGTATAAATTTATTTAAACAAATATCTAAAAATATGAATATTAATAAAGAATATTTGAACATGAGAGCTAAAATTAAATTCAATTGTAAAGTTAATAAACTTGTTTTAGGAAAAAATATTAATGTAATTTTTTAAATGAAAATTTTATTGAATTCGAAAAATATCGGATATCCGACCAAGATCCATTGAATTCAAAAAATCTAAATCCGTGCACAATCCAAACAAGATTTGAATCCGACATTATCCAATTCGATATAATTGAAGCCCAATCTGGACGAGTCTGATCTGACCGGATCCAACCCATTAACAGTCCTAGTTACGCTTGAAGAAGAAAATTAAGTCAGTCAAAATATTTTAGTGATGGTTTTATTTGGATGAAAACTAAGTCAGTCCTACTTTCTCAATAAAAAATGAAAAAAAAGACCCGAAATTTCTCCGATTTCAAAAATTGTTTTATTTGGATGAATCTAATTAAGAAAGTGTAAAATATTTTAGTCAGTCAAAATATTTAGTTAGTCAACTATAAAGTCACGAGAAAAACAGTTATGTATGTTTTGAACTCAACATATTTAGTGATGGTTTTGTCAAATTTATTCATTATAATCTTTTGAAAATAACCACATGTAGTATTTATATATTGAAGTTATATCCAGTATATATAATATTTACTACGAAGTTCGATGATGAACAAACAACAATCACCCTGTTTAAAAATGCTACACAATCCAAGGCACATATATTGAACTTTGGTTAAACCCGTTTCGTCCCATAATGAAATGCACCAAGTACATAAACCTTTTGGTAAATGCTAGATGGCATAGAAAGTGTTCCATCAAATTTAGTTATCATTAAATTAAAATGCAGAGAGTAAATAACAACAAAACGATGCATTACATACACTAACAAACACTATGAAGTAGCAGCGAAAATCATGCCCCTCATTGTAAATCAACGAGCGAGCAATTGGTGTAACAAATAGCGAATTTCCTTGAAAGACTGACTAATGGCAGAAGGTTGGTTTGTTTATCCCACATCGGAAAATCAATCCATGTATAAGCATACACATCAACCCCCAATGCCATTAATTTTCTCTATCACAGTGATCAGCCCCTGAATCCCAAGCTTTCCATCACCATTCGCAACCATCCCCGAAAACAATTGCTTGGACAATGCAGCTCCAGGCAACACCACAACCTCGTCACCCTCATCGACTCCCATTCCCAAATCCTTCACCATATACTCCGCAAAACCTCCAGCCCTAAAGTCCCTTCCAATCATCCTCTTCCCGAACAAATCCATCGCCATCGACCCCGCGGCCCCTCCCCTCACCGCCTCCATAAACTTCTCCTTGTCCAATCCCGCCTTCTCCGCAAACACCAATCCTTCACTCAATCCAACCAAATTACAACCTACAGCAATCTGATTTGCCCCTTTCCAGCACTTCCCATATAATTCGTTTTCCCTAATACATCAAACAATGGCTTCAACCAATTCACTACCTCAGCATCCCCACCCGCGAAAATTGCCAATTTGCCCTCTTTTGCCCCTATGTCGCCCCCCGAGACGGGGGCATCGATGGAATAACAGTTTTTCTTGAGGGCGGAATGGTAAATTTGTCTGGCGAGTGCGGGGTGGCTACTGGTGTGGTCGATGATGACGGTGTTGGGTGCGAGGGAAGGGAGGAGTTTGTCGAGGACGAGGTTTCGGACGTCGGAGGGATGGCCGATCATGGTGAAAATTACGTCGGTGGAGGCGGCAAGGTCGGACGGGGAGGCCGCGAGTTTGGCGCCGAGGGAGAGGAGAGGAGCGGCGTTGGAGGTGGTGCGGGAGTAGACGGTGAGCGCATACCCAGCGGAGATGAGACGGGAGGCCATGGCGCCGCCCATCACGCCGATGCCTATCCATCCTATCCGGGTACGGGTCGGGGTTACGGGCGTTGGGTACCGATTGCTCATTGCTGCTCTTGATGCGTGGGAGTGAGGACTATAATTAATAAGAGGAAATAAAATAGTGCAAGAATTATCCAAATTCCACTTACATATTTGAGTATTCAATTTCTTTGATTTTTTCTACTTTGTTTCAAGAATTTCAGTCCATAATCTACCGTGTAGAACCAAATATTCGTATGAATTTCACCTTTTGCTAAACCAAAGAAACTAAGAAAAAATATGGGTTATGGATTTGTTAGAAGAAATAATGAAAAGGCATATACAGTGGGCTTTGGCCTCCCCTTCTTCACAATCTTGACTTATCTTAATGAAGTTTGGCCCAACTCATTAAATCAAGTTACATATCAATCTTAATTTTGAAATTGATCATTAATATCAAAATAAAATAAGAAAGAAAGAAGTGTTCATTTTTTTACATGAAATAAAGAAGTGCCCAAAAATTAAGACTCAAAATCACACTTTTTTCGGATTTTTGGAACCAAAGCGAACCGAATTGTTTGGGTTGACAATCAGTACATACTCTAAAATTAGCGAACCAATCTAGATACAAAAAATTGATACAATTTTATTTTACTGAAGAGCTCATTTTGTTACATAGTTGCGAGAGTTCATCCATTTATTAATTTTAACAAGTAAAGTTAACTCTGTCAACATTAATTATATAATTATATTCACAGTAATTATAGTATTAATTTTTATTTGAAAGAAGGGTTTATATTAAATGTCATAAAAACATATTACCATTGATTTTTTCAAAAGGTTAATTTGATATGGCATTTTATCTATTCTATAACAAACAAGTTAAAAAAAAAAAAAAACCATGTAAATACTTTTACAATTTCAAAAGTAAGAAAATAAATCTTTATAATGATATTTTTCCTTTGTAGAAAAGGACCCTAATCATACATTTCGCCTAGGGCTTCGTAATATGTCAGCCCGGCCCCGGCTACAAGTGCATGCTAACCGGTTTCCTTGGCCCAAGAACATCCACCATTCCTACAAAGCCAGGTGTATCATGTACTTGGTAAAATAAAAATACCAAACATGTAGCTTGAAATATAGCACAATGCATATCCCCATGTAAAACTGTAGTAGGTTACACTATGGCATTTCATGTTTAGACTCTGCAGTGTTTGTAGCTAATGGCTGATGTATGCATAGCAAATACCATAACTACAATGAACTCAACTTCATATCTAGGTAGACCTAAACAAAGCATAGTTGCATACCAGTAACGCCATAGTTCAAGTTCCTTTCGTCCTCTCTTGACTTAATTGATTTGTCTTCAACACCATATAATGCTTAGTTAATAAGTCTTCAATATAATGGCGCCCAAGAAAGTCGGAGTTCTTGAGAATCAAACTCCTCGTAGAAGAATCAACAGCATAGCCTTGACCAGGCATCCATTCTAGCAAATGGAAAAGCAAATCTTTCTTTTCAGATTGCTCAATGTAACGAGAAATGCCCATCTGAAATATTAGCTGAAACTAAACAAATATCAGTTAAGATGGTCCAGGAGAAAATTGACAAGTTTATATTGCCTTTTGTCATAAAAGAGATTGCAAACTTCTTAATAGCAGTTTGAGAGATCGAATTTGCATTGTCCTGAATAATGTAAAATTCTTAGAAATATATAAATAACCCCAACAAATTATTGAAGATCATCGTAAAATAATTTATACCTTGACCACTACATAGGCATCTTTAAGAAGTCCACCAGCAAGTAAAATATGTAAAATAATCTCATGAATGTTCTTGTTTATTGTTCTTTTGCTATATTTCAACATAGTGTACACTGAAAATGCTTCTGAATGCGCACCACTTTTACCAAGATGTTTGATCAAAGAGACACAGAGATCCTGCATAAAAAAGAACATGTAAGAAACTCTGGGAAACGTTGACTGACTTTATACCTGTTCTAATAATTCCCACACACCCCCCACCAAAAAAAAAAAGCGGGAATGTATACAATTTAAAAGGACTCTATGAATGTGCGTTTCTACATAACAAATGATAGTATATGGGGAGAACTGCATTTTTAGCCCCACCGGAGTGGACCCTCCGAACTTATATTCCCACGCTTTACCAAATTCCAATTTTTAAAATGTTTGCACTTTTGTCCCATATAATAGTGTATGTGTTTCACTTTTGGTCACATAGGATTATCTCAATTTTGCTCTTTTAGTATCAAATTGGATGGAAATGGGGGATTGAACATAAGTCTAATTTTGTAAAACAAGGGACCAAAAGATTAGGATAAAAGTGAAATTTAGTAAACTGCGAGACCTGAAGTGCTGAGATTCCGGTCTTATGGGACTAAAAATGTAATTTTGCCTAGTATATATAACCTACCTCCTCCGGCTGGTGACCTTTCTTGTGCATGTCTTCCATTGTACGGTAAGCAAGCAGATACAACTTTTCTTTGCAGAAATACTTTATTAAAATACGGAAGGTATTCCAATCAGGACTAATTGAAGACTCATCCATTTTCTTCATCATCTTCATCACATTCTCCATTTCTCCTGCTCTACAATAGGCACAAAGCATTGAATTCAAAATAACCACGTCATACTTGTCATATTTGGCCTCAAATTCACAAGCCAATTGCTTTGCTTCTTCAATGAGCCCACCACGACAGAGGGCAGAAATCATAATGCTGTAGGAGTAACCATCTAAACGTGTTTGCAGCGAGAATATAATTAGCATGTTTCTCACAAGTAATTATAAAGATGTAAGTACAAAAATATAGAAAGAAATTATAAGTAATGAAAGACAATACCATTTTTCACTTCTTTTTGCCTCATTTCATTGAAAATTAATTTGGCTTCTGCAAGTTTCCCAGACTTTGCTAGGCCATCCATCAGTAAACAGTATGGCATCTCATTTTCAGCATAGCCTAAAGCTTGCAGTTCATCTAATAGTTCTCTTGATTTCTGAAACAATCCTCCTTTAACATATACTTTCAGAAGAGTTGTTAGAATAACCTGCACCAAATTATTATTAATTATTTATTTGGGTTTATTAGACGTTTGGTAAAGCGACTTGGAAACACACCTTATTTAATTCTAATCCTGCCTTTCTCATCTCTTGAATCAACTCATCAGCCTGCTTATAGTTGCCATCAATTGAATATGCATTCAGCAGAGAACTGTAGTGGAAGACATTGGGAGAATGTCCTTCACTCTTCATCTCCTCAAAGAATTTTTGTGCTTCTTCACATCGATTATTCGATGCACAAACCGATATAAGTGTTCCATATATTATGGCATCCATATGCAACCCACTTGATTTAATTTCTCGAACCAGTTCCATTGCTTTAGAGTAACCACCTCTGGCTTTGGCACAGCCCACAAGTAGCTAAAGACGAAGAACATCACCACGTAAGATCATAAAAACACCATGAAATTGCATAACCTTAAATAGGAAAAATAAACAATCCATTCAAGATCTCAAAACATTTATTACACACTCATATTATCAGTTTGAACATGAGCAAATGTTGTGTTGTGATATTATATGATAATGAAATCCTAAAAAATTCTCAAATTGACTTGTAATAGAAAATGTTGAGAATTAGATAGTTTACCGTACTATATGTTACAATATCAGGTACTAAACCAGCTCGCTTCATTTGATTAAACAGCTTAAGACTGCTATCAAATTTTCCGCTCTTTATGAGACAATTAAGAGTGGAATTACAAATGGAGACATTGTTCTTGGTGGACTCGTCTTTGATGCTATTGTATATCTCTAGAGCCTTCATAGAATTAGAACCCATCCCAACAAACTTTATGTAACTGCTATAGGAAGCAATATTAGTTTTGCCATGATTCCGCATCCAATCAAAAAGCTGCAAAATGTTACAAACAAATAACAAATAGTTTAACTTTCGATGTTCGTCACTTCATCTAAGAAAAACCAGAAAGCTCTAAAAGAAACAAACTGTATGCCTGCTTAGCCCATCACAATACTACAATAAGTATCTAAGCAAATATAACTAACATCTCAAAAATAGAAAGAAAAAAAAAACAGAAGATATTAAACCATGAAACCTGGGAAAGATCTTTCCATTTGTTTAGCTTCCCAAAATCCCGCAACACGACATTCAGATCTAGTGCTTTCAACACTTCTCCTGATCTTTAAACAGATAAATGTCATCTCTTTCTTGAATGGGCATCAAGGGGGTACTATATTTTCAGTAGGTATTCTAAACACTTCAAATGTCTATACACTTGTCTTACATATCTAATTAGTCAACAAGTGGAAAATGATTACCAACAAAGTAGTATCTTTTAATCGAGAAAAGATGCCAAAAAATTGGTAGGTGTCTGCTTCTTAGCATTTAAATACATAAATGTAAATTAAATACAATATCAATATCCCATTATCTAATTGAGTAGATAAGGACTCACTTCAATCTATACAAAAAATGTTGGTATACTGAGTATGGCGACTGATAAATTAAACGTTTTAATCCAATTTGTTGCCTAAATGACAGAACAACGTAAACTTGTGAATTCTTTTAGAAACAATATGTCAGTCAAGGGGGAAGCAATTAACATTGCATATCTTAAACTCTCAAATCATTTCAATGAAAAATCGATGTTGATAAGCAATCATTACCACACCCACAACATGAAGGAAAAATGCTACATAGTCTCCAACAACAAGAAAACTATACACAGAGGAATACATTTCCATCAAAAAATGCCTATCCAGCTAACAAATTTCGTTGGTGCTTGTGAATAAATTGGACTTATAGAAGTCATTAACAAGGCCATGCACTACATCCCGAACTTCATTCAATCCAACTATCCAAGAAATACATTCTTGAATTTACAAGACCCAATAAATTGTTCCTTACTCCAGCACCCAATAAAATTGATCGAAACACACAAAAACATGAACATATACTCAAGTAAAACTGAGAATAAAAGGAACCTCAAAAGAGCAGACTCCAGTTCAGAGGAACGTTGAACATCAAGAATTGCAGATTGTCTTGTCTTTGAAACTGCAAGATTCTTTGAAAAATGTTTGGAAACATTAATGGAGTCGCTTCGAACTTCTCCATAATTCAGCGGTGGTGCTGCAAATATGGTGGCAAAGGGTTGAGGGTTTTTTATGGGTCGGGTTGTGGGAAATGCGAATATGTGTTGAAATTTATCACCGTACAGTGACGATGCTTCCATTACTTTGGATTATTGAAGATGGAGACGGAGATGAAGATGAAGCCGACACAAGGCAAGAAAACCCAAAAAGAATAATTAAAACGGAAAATTCTTATCCAGACGTGATTAAGCACTTGTTATTTGAGTTTTATTGTCAGTGTGTGTGTCTGATTTCCTGATATGAAAGAAAAAGAGGTAAATTTCATATCAACGAAATAATGGGCCCTGTTTATATGGGGCTTTAGAAAATATTCTGTTTTTTCAAAATTCAAATTTTAGTTTCTTAAAGAATGTGATATTTGTTTAAATTGTTGTTAATTTTACCTAAAAACTAAAATAAATATCTTCTTTTGATACCATGTGCCCTCCATAACCTAATTTTGTCCAAAACCCAAAATTTAGAAGTTGTTAATTTCTTCTAAAGAAGTGGGTTAAATTTTGTGTTTGAAATTTAATGGTTTTTGTTATAACTCTTCTTTTTTTAAAGCTTTTCAGAAGAAATAAGAAGTGTGACCATGTTGAAATTTGCTTCTTATAAACTGTTTTTAACTCGTATAGTTTTGAACTGTTTTTAACTCGTATAGTTTTAAACTGTTTTTAACTCGTATAGTTTTGAAAAATATTGGCCGTATAGATGACAATGAAAGAAAGATTGGAAAGGGAAATGAAAATATGAGAGGAAGTTATGAGGGCACATTTGTCATTTACCCAGTTTCTTTTTACCACCCGAGGGTTTTCTTTTCCCTCGCTTAATCGACTTCATTTGAGAATTTCCCTCTCTTTCGGAGGATTAATTTCCAATTTCTGCAATCTTTATTTCTGCTGAAAAATTTGAACAAACAGGCGATACACATTTCATGTGAGGTAATTAATTGATTTATTTCTCAGGCTTCCTTCTTCATTCCGTTTTTTGTTTTCTGCGCTTGGTTGTACTAGTTTATTCAGTCCATGTCTTTTTTTTTTCCTTATTATATTGAGACAGACAGACGAATAAATAAGCCATAAAAGCACGTTAGGTTAGGGCAACATCAAAGTTCGACTGAACACGATTCTGCTTGGAACAGAATAATACTATATTTAACTCTTGCTTAAAAAGTTAATTTTTGTACGGTACCTTCTTCAAAATGGTGTTATTTTTTATTTATTTATACTCTTGAAATACTGTGTGGGACATTGATACTGTCTGTATTATAGACTTTATAGCAATATGTGTATGCATTGTCCATCTCACTCATCTAAGTCTTCTACAATTTCTTGTATGTAACAATGGTATTGAATAAATTATATTTGCCCTAACCCAAAACATTTACATGACAAGGGCAATAATACACACTTGGTTTTGATTGGATGAAAATTGACTACAAGAGATGTCATGTACAGATGCAATTGTCACGATTAAATGCATCTTATTAAGTATGCAAAATCATATCCTAATTATTATTATTATCTTTCAGTGGTTATTTTTGACATCGAAACTACTATTTTGGTTCTTCTTGATCTTTTTTTCTAACATTTGTATTGCCATATGCTATTGATTCAAAAATAACAAAAGGCAGACTGGGTTCCGTTTGAATTGATGAAGCTTACATGTACTTCTATGAAATTTCAGGTTAAATTTGTGAAATAATGAGTGGGAGAAGTCAGTTAAGTAGGAGTCCAAGCAAAAAACATCTGAAAATTGGCTGCACCAATGATGAATCTCGCCTTGGCAATTTACCAGACAGTATTATAAGCCAGATTTTGTCGTGCTTACCAACAAAGGATGCGGTGCAAACAAGTGTTCTGTCCAAAGATTGGGAATATAAGTGGACCTCCATTTACAATATAGACATTGATGACAAAAAGCTATTTTCTAGGCAGAAGAGTAAAAAAATGACTTTTGTTAACTTTGTTGAAAGAATACTTCTTCTTTCGCGAAACATGAAGTGTTTTCGTCTTTCTTGTTCTGAAAAGTACGAAGCAACTCGCTTGACAACATGGATGTCTGCTGTATTGAGGCGCAGTGTTGAGTGTTTTGAAGTAATTTGTCTTCAATCTGACATTGTCTTACCCCGTAGTCTTCTTAGTTGTCCTTCGTTGAGAAAATTGAAACTGAACTTACCTTGCACTTTCAGAGTCCCTTCCAAGAACTGTTTTCCTAACCTTAAAATTTTATATCTTGAAGGAGTAGAGATTCTGAACGAGAATTCTAACACCGCCTCACTTGAATTTACTTTCCCAGTCCTAGACACATTTCATCTAGTAAGGTGTAAATGGTTGAATGTGAAAATTGTGAAAATATATGCTCCTGCAATGACTACATTCATTTGTGAAACACCGAGCACTGTTAAAGTAAAAAACTACTACTATATCAAGATTTTTGGAGCGAGCCTCACAAAGTTTGGATCTTTTGGTACTTTAATAGAAAATTTTCTTATACCTGGAGCACCAATTGCTTGTGCAACTTTGGTAAATAGCTGTGAGGAAGGTGATCTTCGCATACTTGAAAAGAGTGGAGTACAAGCTCGGATGCTATTGAAAGAATTCAGAAGCTTAGAGGAATTGAAACTATCAGGCTATGTTGTGAAGGTTAGTTCTTACAATAGATTTACCTAACAAAACTAAACTACAACATGTAGCACTTAAGAAACAATTTGCTTCGGGCCTTCCTTTTGCAAATTTGTAAGGATGCTCTCTTAGAAATTGTCTATTATACACTATCTTTATGCAATTTTCTGTATTTGAGGAGGATAGGAAAGGTAGTCTTCAATGCTCATTTGAGTCTTTCTTACTTTCACGTGTATTGTTTCAGCGAATAAAACAATTAGTGCTTTATCTTTCATTTTTTTTCAATTGACCTTTGTTTCTCTCTGGTGTCTACCCAAGGCTATTGCTCAATCAAGAAATAGAGCTCCACCTCCACCTCCACTTCCACTTCCTACATATAATAAGTTGGAACGACTAGTTGTGACGTCTTCCGGTAGTAATGATGCAGTACTTGAGTTACTTCACATGGCGCCATCCCTGAAATTTCTAGTCGTAGATGTGGTGAGACACAACACTATTTTTCCAATGTTTATTTCTGTTTTGATGATCCTAACTAACTTTTTTCCAGCTAAATTGGGATGATTGTGATTATGATGCAATGGAGTCTGTGCCATCATGTATTATATCTCACCTCGAGGAAGTCGAGTTCAACCACTTTGTTGGCACGGAACCTCAACTTAAGGTGGCAAAGTTTTTGTTGAAGAATGCAACAGAACTGAAGAAAGTTCATCTATGTAGCTCTGGCCTTCAATTATCAACATTGCAAAAGAATGCAATTGTAGAGCAGCTATCAACAATGCCTAAACGTTCAACTTATTTAACAATTGTTGTCAGTTAGAGGTCTGATATTTGAGGTTAGTTTCTTGGTCACTTTTCTGCCTTTCAGTTAGATAATTTGTATAGTTACAGAAGTGTTTATAACCTGATCTAATATCATTTCTATTTTCTGGATCAATCGGCTGCTTTTTGTTTAACAGGTGAAATCATGAGTTGAAGCATGGAATCTGGTAGGAGTCCAACTAAGTGGATTACTAATGTAGAAGTACTTACTTAAGAATCCTTTTGCTCCAGGACCAGGCCTTCTTTTTGCAAATTTGTAAGGATGCTTGAGTCTTTCTTACAGTCGCGTGTTCCTTCTTCTGTTAAAAAAATTATTTTTATGGTCTCACAGTTTGTTGTACCTAAGTTTAATTAATCTGGGTTAATTATTTAAATATAATATGGCCAAGCAAAGGTCAGTTATCCATCAAATTGTGCTAGCTAGTTTCCAAATTCCATCCTAGTACCCAAACCCCCAAATAAAATTTAAAATGATTTGGCACCAACAGCTCTACAAGATCAAAATGGATATAGCACATAATACATGCGTTTCAAGGTCCTATTGGAGAACTTAAAAGGCTTGGCAATGGTAACCTTGAATCTCCTCTCCTTAATTAATTTTACTGGATTGGATTGATTTATTACATGAGTGAAGTAGCTAGAATTGTTTTGGACTCCGTAATTGTTCTACTTAAACTGTCTCACATTAAGTAGCTATAACCTCTCCTTTCAGATGCCTTCCCCATATCCTCATTGTCAATATCGTGCTGTGTTTCTACAGGCACAACTCCGTAATCAACTGATCCTTCCTTACTACTTGAATTGCACGGCAAGCTTGCCATAATTTATCGAGTTGGGGCCTCCTCAATGGCATTATCATGAAGGACACTCCAACACATGAACGATTAATGCAAGTAATGTTCGAAGTTCAAACTTTTTTGTTTTTGCTTAGGATGCATTAACGCATGAAAACATCAGTTTTTCTTCGATTTGAGACTTTTGAAAATGTTGTGTGAGAGTTGCTCTTAGTAAATTCACTTTGTTGCAAACACTATGAATGCCTTGACTGAGGAAATCGATTTAATTTGTCTTCCTTTTGATGTTTATCCTTGCACATATAGCATTTAAAATTTACGATTCTTGAATTTTAGTTCCACTGCAAATTAAAAAGAAATCAACTTTCACTTCAAATCAAATTCCAATCCTCTTAGGCACATAACTACTTGGCTCCATTCTCTATTTTCTTTCACTCGTATGCCTTTTTTTTTTTTTGAATTGGTAAGATGTGCATTAAAAGGGCTAAATAAAAAGAAAGGTTACAACAACAGAAGTAAAAGCTTTCTCAATCAAAAGTAAGCCCATTTAGCTAAGTTATGTGCCACAAAATTACAATTACTTCCGCTAATGAAACAATTTTACGCAAAAATAAGAAAATGCATGCAAATGATATACACATAGTTTACTGAAAAAGGAAAGCGAATTAAATTTCCATTTTAAGAAACCATTTATCAAATGTGTGATTTATAATGAGATAGTATACATGACCACATCCAAGTTCAATTTTTTTCTAAACACGATTCAAGTTTAAACCTAATCAAATTCATTCAAATCGTTCTACAATCCACTATAAAGGTTCCCATGATGCAAGTGTTTCAACATTTTGGCGATTATGATCATGACTTGGACGAGACCTCCAACCAGCGCACGCCCCGCTACTTTCTATCCCAATCCTCATTTTCCTACCTTAATATGTTGAATTTGTTACTTTTATGATATTTTAAATTTTTATATCATAGTAGGTTATTTGACATTAATGAAACAATATTGAATTAAAAAATCTAAATCATTATTATAATTATTTGAAAACTATTTAAGTTAAATGGTCGACTCGAGGATAAAAATAACGGAGTATTAATGATTTCTAATATAAATGAAGAAAAAAACAAGAAAAGAGAGCGCGCGGTATCAGGCATCAATACTTGAAACAAACAAACAAACAGTCCCCTGTTTTCCCAGGGCAAATTGGTCATTCATCCTAATTACTCTTGCATCCCCCACTTGAAAATCTCGAGTAATTTTACATGGAGGGTTTTTGCAGAAGAGAAGAGAAGACAATCCCATCACGTTAATTTCCTCCCTCTCATCTCTTGCAAAGAAACCCTAACAATCAGGTGTCCTTTCCGCACCAGGTAACAACACAAACACAAGCTGTTTTTCTTACTGCCAATTTTCCTATTCACTGTCATGACTGACCTAGCTCCTCAGTTGGAATTTTGGTTAATTAGCTCATCTTCATTTAATTTATGCGGCAGAAACGGGGTAAGGAATTTAGAAGAATAAAATATTAGAAATAATTAGAGATAGAAAATAGGACTAATTAATTAATTCATATCTCCTCCCGGCTCAGAACATCCATTTTTGATTTATATATATATATATATATATATATATATATATATATCTATTATCTAGTCTAGAAAATAACTAAACATGTCAAAATAATTAACTGAATCAAAATAGAACTGGATGCAGTAACGGTTTTTCCAGGAGTCCGCCATTCCTTCGGTTTAATTCCTATGCCACGCGTCATCGTACATATTATTCAAAACTTTGTCATGCTCGTTTAATCTCTTTTGTCGTATTGTATAATTTGTCTTCTCCTTGATCGTAAAGTTGATGTTCTTCGTCTTAATGATATACTCTTTTAATTGATCCTTGTCGAAGTCAAAAGGAGAAGCTCCAATACCCTCCAGATCTCTTAAAGCGAATTAATGGCTGCGGCTTTTTGATATCATTTTGCAGCGAATCATTAGCTTCTATGATGTCAATAAACCCAACAATTCCTTTAACCTCTGATAGGCAAATAAATTAGATATCCTAGCTCGATAGGTGGATTTTGTAGCTCATCTTCAATTAATGGCGGAAGCAATTTTGGAGATTAAAATGCGAAGGTAAAGACACAAATTAAAGAATGCTAGCGATATGAAATAAGACTTAGTTCATTCATTTCTCCTCCCTACTCAATACATTAATTTTATATTTTATATCGAAATGTATCTAATTAACTGATACAACATGCAACAAAGTGACGGACCTTATAATAAGATCGAGACAGAATATGGAATAAAACTGGTGAAGCAGAATTTGAGGGATTGCCTAGCATCTCTTGCAGTAACGGTTCTTCTAGGTGTCCTCCATTCATTCGTTTTTTTCATCTGCCACGCGTCGTAAGTATTCATCAAAATGACGTCATGCTCGTTTGATCTCTTTTTTCTTATGGTATAATTCTCAGCCCCTTCCTTGATCGTACAATTGGTGTTCGTCATCTAAATGATCATAGCTGACACCAAACCTGCCTCAGAAACCTAATAAAATTAATTCATGAATCTTAAATTAACTCATATGAATTACTAACTAAAATGCATGTATTACCATTTATCTTAATGCATGTATCCTTGAATTCATGCAAAGCCATGAATTGCCCATGATATCCTATGAATACGCCTTCCCCCATTAGCATATGTTATTCAAGAAGAATATTATATTAGTGGAAGTTATCTTCTTTTATCTCTTTGGTGGATTCCATTAATTGACGAGTTTATTATCCCGAGATGTTCGTTCGTGTTTCCTCTTCCAGTTCCCTCTAATTCCGTGTCAATAACACTCACATACGTATAGGAAGAGTAATCAGAAGAAGAGGGAAAAAGTGATTAATATTTAGCTTCGGGTTTTTTTTTTTTTTTTTTTTTTTCCTACGCACTCTTCTACTTATTTCTTTCATGTTTGTTCTGGGACTGGGGCCGGAAGAATGTTGTCATTCTGCATTCAACAAACAAAATATATAATCTGGGTATCTTGTGGATATATTGACCTTTTCATTTTTGCATCATATCAGGTTGATTTCTTGAAATCAAGGATGGAAGCATTCAAGTTAGAGGTGTTCGAAATAAGAAATCACAAATAGTTAACTGCAATAGTTGTGGAAGCAATATTATTGATTTGCCAGAAAATGTGTTGGCATACATTATCTCCCTCCTACCCATGAAGGATGCAGTGTGAACTAGTGTTTTGTCCAAAGCTTGGGAATACAAGTGACCTCCGTTAACGACATAGTTATTGATGATAGATAACCGTTTTCGTGGAAAAAAGATAAGAAGACTAATTTCGTAAACTTCGTTGATAGGATACTTCTTCTTTCTAAGAATATCAAAAGTTTTAGTCTTAAATGTCGGGAAAGATATGACCCATTTCGCTTAAAAACATGGATATCCTCTCCATCAAGGCATGGTGTCCAGAGTATTGAAATATCATCCACGAGTTTTCACTTATCCCATTGCCTTTTTGACAACACTTCTTTGACCCGATTAAAACTGGAGCTCACCTGCACTATCAAAGTTCCTTCAGTGAATAATTTTTTGAGACTTACATATTTGTCTCTTTGCGAAGTTAACTTCCAGGATGAGGATTTTTCTAGTAGTAAACTGATATTGACTTTCCTAGTCCTAGAAACACTAGAACTAAAAGGTTGCACATGGGTGAATGTGAAGTTTGTGGAAATCAATTCTCCTGCATTGACCAAGTTTACATATTTTTGCTTTAAAGATGTAGCAGAGGACTATCAAATCAAAATTTGTAGAGCCAAGCTTGAAAAGTTTGAAATTTATAGTGTTCTTCTAGAATATTTTGATTTCAATGCGTCATCAGTTGTTCATGCAGATAGGAACTTTATCTGCGAGAGACGTGAGCACCCATTCATTGAAATTGGTGGATTATCGTTAAAGGAATTCACAGGTTTGAAGTATTTGAGACTAGCAGATCGCATAGAGAAGGTTAATTTCTTGGTCATTTTCTCGTTGCATTACATGATTGTTAAATGATTGGTAGTTACAAACTCTACTGGACCTGACAATATCATTTCTACCTTTTTGTTTCTGTTTCATTGAGTGAAAAAATTCCAATGTCCACCCCACCCAAAATGATTAGATAGATGAAGGATTCATTTGGATTGAGGGATTTGGATTTGAGTAGTGATTTGGAGGAAGGAATTCTAATGATTCCAATATTGGGAGTATTTGTAAAGCATCACTTTGGTGGAAAGTATAATATAAAATGACTACTTGAGGATTTGAAATTCTTCTCAAACCAAAGTGATTTAAACAAATGCTACGGATTTGTTATTATAGTATTGAAATTTGAAACCCATAGCTCAATCCATCAATCCAAATGAATGAAGTGTTAGGTTCTTTTTGCCACTCTTGGAGATCATGATATGTAGTAAATGCTAGGAGAATTTCTTTTGGGATGGCATTTTTTTTCCATCTAAAGGACTTAAGGAAGCTGATAATGCTGCTGGATGAGCAGAAAACGCTCACTGTGATTTCTGATCCTTCTTTCATTTTTGTGTAAAAAATTGGGATTTCCGAATAATAGATGGTCAAAATTAGCTCAAGTTAATTGGAATTTCATGGGTATTGATTTTTGTTCGTGAAAAGCAGAAGGCATCATACAATTCACTGTCGAAATTCAAGTTTCAGTTAACTCCAAAAAGACCATGTTTAACAAGTGTTTCATTCCATCAATGGAATTTATAGTGTTGAGAATAGAGGATTTTTGCTGAGTTTGCTTTTTTATTCTTTTTTTTTTATAATTTTTGCTTTTGTATTCAATTCAAAGTATTTTGTTTTGTTGCATATACTTGAAAGTTTAAAATTCATGAATTTATGGTAATATATATCCAAATTATACTGGCTGATACATAATAGGCATAACATATGGAGCCACATTGAAACTGTTGAATATTGTTTACAAGTTGATGCAGGTTTACTTAAACATTCCATCTCTAACTCGAATCTTGTCATTCTTTTATTTAATGTTCTTAGCTTGACTACATATTAGTTCTTTGTTCTTCTTTTCTGGAATCTTATAATGTTATGGTTTAGACTGACTATTCATCATCTCTGATCCCTATCAAGACATATGCGCATTTGAAACCAGGACTTCCTCTTCCGCTGTTTGATAAGTTGGAACATTTAGAACTGTGTTTATGTCGCAGTAGTGAAGCCTTGCTAGAGTTGCTTCACATGGCACCTACTCTCAAACTACTTACCCTAGATCTGGTAAGCTATAACACCATAACGCAAATGACCATCTTTTGTCTTTTTTCTGTTGCTTGTTAGAATAAGATTGTGGTCATATCTATGATTTAAAAGCAATTGTCTATCTGTTTTCCAGCATCCTGTGGAAATTTATGATTTGGATGATTACGACTATGATGATCTTGGATCTAAGCCATCTTGTATTTTGTCTCACCTCAAGAAAGTCAATTTGATCACTTTACGGGGACGGCACCTCAACTTCATTTTGTGGAGTTTTTAATGAAGAACTCAATGAAACTAGAGGAAATCTCTGTTTCTGTTCCTAGTAAACCATTTATCCCAAAGGCTAAGATCAAAAGGCTGCTTTCAAAATTTCTTAAAGGCTCAGCTTGCGTCTCATTCGTGTTTAAGTAAGAGGAATAGATCTCTTTCTCTCTCTATCTGTACATAATACTCTCTCATTTTTAGTCAAAATTGCTTACGATATTTAATGCCCTGTTCAACTCACATTTTAGCTGCAATTTCTTGAATTATTATTGATATCTTACCCTAATTATTTAGGTGACGCTTTTCACGATTTCGTATTTTTACCACCTCTTTGCTCGATTTAGTTGTTTTTTTATTTTGTCATGACATCTGTGTCCACACCACACCCCCTATTAGAAGCAGACTGAAGAGTGAAGAAAATGTACTTGTACACTAATAGCCTAAATAAGTTATGATATAGATTGTTTTGCGATGGTTTACCCGAAGTCAGTTAGTCAAAGCTCTCATGCATTGCTCGCGTGAAAGACTATTAACACTTATTAAGGGTTGATTTAAGAAATTTACTTGTCAGCAGTCCATCCGAGCATGTTTCCGACTTTCCTCCCAATGGATTATTGTTGAAGCTTTGCCTTTAGGTTCCTTAATAGGTTTTGGAAAAGCACAATAATCGATACAACATCAAGTAAGAAATAAACTTCCTTGGCAAATCAAGTAAACTTGACCTATCATAATTTTTTCTTCAGAAATATATGAACAAAAGACTAAAATTTATCAAACAAGAACAATATATTGATTAGGTACCTCTTTCTCTTTTTGGAATTACCAGTTCATTACGATTGCACATGATCTTGTACTACTTTTCCTAGATGATTGATTATGGAACTTCAGATGCTTTTCCCATGTCTATATTCTCAATATGGTGAAGTGGTTCCACAGGTACAGCTCACATAAATCAATTGCACCTTCCTTACCAGTTGAATTGAACGACAAGCTAGCCATAATCCATATGTCAAGTGTCCATGATAATGCCAACAGACCTCTACAACAAGTAGACAAACCTCCACTTGTGTGCAATTGTAATCTGAGTTGGGGAGAATTATTTTAAAGTTGGAGCATTTTTTTTTTGGTTTCCCAATGACATCAAGATCTTAGACATACTTAACTATTTTCGACGCTCATCGAAGACATTATGTGAGAACCATCCCAATGGGAATTGGAAGGCTACTATTCTCTAAAAACATTTTTGGTATAAAATGTAGGGGTTTTGACACTTGATGCTTATTTTCAAATTACCTCAAATAACATTCTGTGTAATCTATGTATATTCATCTCATAATTTGAGTTGGATTGTTTATTTTCTTGTTGGTATTATTTGAAATTTATCGGCTTATCGTTGAATCTTTCAATGGCCTCATGGCTGAATTTTTAAATTTTAACATTGTCCTCGATCTTAGCATAAAAGTTGTACTTTCCATCCATGTTTAGCCCTTTGGTTTGGCCAGGACTGTAAGAAATGATATTGTGAAATTTTAAGTATCTTTACATTTCCCTTTGAAAATAGTGGTTGAAAACTAGGTACTAGTATTTTTACATGTTTGAGACAGAATAGATAAATATAAATGCTTTACCTGTGTTTTGGGAATTGATTTTCTTAAAGATTCTTTCTTCTGAAGATTCTAAAAAGAAAAAATAAAAGAAAAACAGGACAGGGAGAGCAAATATCCATGCACCATACGCTAGCTAGTTTAGACAAACAAATCAAAACTAGAGGACCATAAGTGATCCACGTGAATGGTCGAGATGAGACCATTACAAAAGGTGTGGATGAACTTATGATCTCATTGGTCAGAAATCTATCTATCAGATTTCACTTATCCTACCTGCGGGCTTGACTCCCTATTACATCTGGGTCTCTTTTTAAGTTCAAACTCAACACTGCCATTTCTTCTCAAAGGTTAAAAGAGAGAGAGAGAGGAACAAAATATATATATATATATATATATATATATATATATATATATATATATATAAAATATATATGGCTTCTACATCTGCTGCTACATTGGTAAATGGCTTGGGATCTGCCTTCTTGACTGGTGGCAAGAAAAGCCAAGCCTCCTTGCTCTGTGCCACTAAAGCTGGCGGTGCTGCAGCTCCAAAGAGGCTAAATATTGTGGTGGCTGCCGCCACAAAAAAGTCTTGGATCCCGGCCGTTAAGGGTGGCGGCAACTTCATCGACCCAGAGTGGCTTGATGGATCGTAAGTTCCTTTACATACTGTACAGTAACAGTAGTACATTACAATCTAATTATCCTCTATCTAATTAATATTATTAATATATGGGGGGTGCATGCATGCATGCAGGCTACCTGGTGACTTTGGTTTCGATCCTTTAGGCCTTGGAAAGGATCCTGCTTTCCTGAAATGGTACAGAGAGGCTGAGCTAATCCACGGAAGGTGGGCCATGGCAGCTGTAGTCGGAATCTTTGTGGGTCAGGCATGGAGTGGCATCCCCTGGTTCGAGGCCGGAGCTGCCCCTGGTGCCGTGGCGCCCTTCTCATTCGGTACCCTTCTGGGGACTCAGCTCCTACTCATGGGATGGGTAGAGAGCAAGAGATGGGTGGATTTCTTCAACCCGGAGTCGCAATCCGTTGAATGGGCCACTCCGTGGTCGAGGAGTGCTGAGAACTTTGCCAATGCCACGGGGGAACAGGGCTACCCGGGTGGCAAATTCTTTGATCCATTGAGCCTTGCCGGAACATTGAAAGATGGAGTTTACATTCCGGATGCGGAGAAGCTTGAGAGATTGAAACTTGCTGAGATCAAACATGCTAGGCTTGCTATGTTGGCTATGCTTATCTTTTATTTTGAGGCAGGCCAAGGGAAAACACCCCTTGGAGCCCTTGGATTCTAGCTAGATTTCAACAATTAATTAGTTCATGTGTAAAGATTCTCTCCTGGTAATCAACAATCTAGAGACTATAACTTGGAACTCTCTTAACATTTTCAACCTTCCTTAATCCTTATGCCTTATGGCAAGGCTTAACTAAAGATAAATCAATAATCAAAAACACAAATGTTGAAATGCAGATTTTATGAATCTGATCGATCAATCTCCGTGGTTATCTGAGTCTATTTGTTAATGAGGCTGTAACTTAGTGATAATCACAAGTAAAAGATTTGTTAATGAGGCTGTAACTTAGTGATAATCACAAGTAAAAGATTTGTGCCCATGACCAAGAGGTCCTAATGTTTTATTTGCATGTACTAATACTTTTATTATTTACGATTTTTTGTACTTAGGTAGTTATTTGAAATATTTATAATATATAGTATAAAGATTAACTGTGAATGTATTTAAAAAATATTGAGTCTATTTCAAACATGATATAAAAGATAAAGAGCAAATGAAACACTTTAGACATTCTCGATACTCCATAAGCACTCAATCAATTCAATTGTGTTATGTTCGTGTGAATTTTGTATTGCATATTTGTACTTCTCTGTATTTGATAATTTTCTCTGTTTTCTTTTCTGTAGAAGTAATTCGAGCTAATTAAAATATGTACAACTTGTATCAAGGGTACCCTTCTCTCGCTTTAAATTGATTCTAGAAGTTTTATTTCAACTTAATTTTCACAATCAAAGTCTAGTTAAATAGGCCTATCATCAGTTTGATTTAGGAGATGCTACATGATGGGTATTGCATTATGGGTTTCTATGAATGACACATGTCTAAAGTGAACCAATTCCTTTTGCTTTTATATTAAAAAAGAAGTCCACTTTGGACATGTGTCATTCATAGAAACCCATAATGCAATACCCATCATGTAGCATCTCCTAAACCAGTCAGTTTCAATATATAATCCCACTACAAAATCATAGTAATAAATACGGAGTATATTTTGATTAAACCGTGCTAAAAATATCACAGAGAGAATTTTCATAGTAGTTTTTTAGGAATAGGCTAAAAAATAGGAGTATAAATTGTAGTAATTGAAAATTTAGATCAATGCACTTATACACCATAAAGGCATAAACATACAACATATAAATATTTAAAGACCTTTGAAAACTACGAGAAAAGATTTTAATATAATAAGCGAATTAAAGGAGATCAAACTAAAGAGTCGTCCACCACCATGGATTTCCACCTCCACGGCGGCTCCCCATCCTCCTCCACCACGTCCACCGCCTCCCCCCACCCTCCCCCCAACCAAAACGGCAACTCCTCGGCCGACCCTATGCATTCCTGGTGGGAATCCATCTCCAAAGCCCGTTCCCGAATCCACCTCCTCTCTTCACTTTTACCTGAAGACCAAGACAATCTTTCTCTCTCCTCCCTCGCCGACACCGACCGTCCCGCCCGCTCCCTCCTCCTCTCTTCCACCGCCTACTCCTCCCTCTCCGCTGCCCTCTCTTCCCCCTACTCCGGATCCAGCGACGACCCGCTCTGCCACTGGCTCTACGACACCTACCTCTCCTCCGACGCCGACCTCCGCCTCGTCGTCCTCTCCTACCTCCCCCTCCTCTCCGCCGTATACCTCCACCGCATCCACCACCACCCCTCAAACCCTAATAATCCAGTCTCTCTCTCCGGATTCGAAGCCGTTCTGTTAGCACTGTACTCATCTGAAACTAAAGCCCGCAATGGAAAACCAATTACTATTTCAATTCCAGATCTCTCTCAACCCTCACTCTACCACTCCCCCCGCAATGCTAAATCTTCTAACCCTAATTCTTCTTCTAAACCTAATTCTTCGGTTGGGGTTTTTTCCCCTCCTCTAGAGCCACAAATCGCGGTTAAATCAACTAAACGCGCCTGTATTGTTGGAGTTGCGCTCGATTGTTATTATAAACAGATCTCTCAGATGCCGAGTTGGTCGAAGCTTGATTTCTGTAAGTTTGCAGCGGTTTGGGCTGGACGAGATTGCCCCTGCACCTCCGATTTTGATCAGGATTTTGGTGATGGGTTTAGGGATAATGAAAATGAGGTTGATGAGATTGAAATTGTGACGGAAAGAGTTAGGGATTTGGATATTGAGGATGCGAGAATTCCACTGCCGTGGGAATTGTTGCAGCCTGTTTTGAGGATTTTGGGGCATTGTTTGTTGGGGCCACTTAATATTGACGAGGTTAAGGATGCAGCATCGGTTGCGGTGAGGCATTTGTTTGCTAGAGCTTCGCATGATTTGGTTCCACAAGCGATTTTGGCTACAAGGAGTCTGATTCAGCTAGATAGGAGGGCACGAGAGGCGGCAAAGATGTTGGCTGCTAATGGTTCTAGTTCGAATGTTAATACTCCTAGTAAGGCTAAGAAGCCAGAGATACTTTTGGTTTCGAAATGATGAAGATACTGGAAGAGTATGTATCATTTCTTTTAACTTTGTTTTGTTTGGTTTTTTTTTAACTTGTTTTGATTGTGGGAATATATGCGGTTTTTGTGTAGCTTATGGTTCTTATAACTTACACATATGAGTAAATTATTTGTATCTATGACTATTGTTTGTGTTGGGTTGAGGAGCTAGATAATGCCATTTGGAGCTTTGTAAAATTATGAAGAACTATTAATTTTAATTGTACCTATTTATGTAATGTGATATGCCATTTGTTTATTCTGTCGCATATTAGTGTTACTTTTTCTTTTATTATACAAGTGCATTCAAAGTCTTCATGTTGCTTAGTATATTCCCCTTATGAAGTAGTTTCTCTGTGGAGAGCAGATAAGATGACACGCCGCCTCATTGTATCACTTTTTTCAGTTCTCATCCCCTCTGTTACAAGGAATGTGGTATGGCTCTTGTTGTCAGTGATTAAGTTTAAAAGGAGTTTAAACGAAATGAAAATAATAGACAGAAATAATGATTTTTCTTGTGTTGGAAAAAGTTGTGCAGACTACTTTTTGACTGTTTTCTTGGCATATTTTAGCGGACATTCCGGCTACTTGTCATGGTTTTTTGCATTGTGTTCTTGCTGAAAAGCATCCTTTTTTTTTATCGGCAGCTATTATGAACTCCGATAAGATATTGATTAGAAATATAATACATATTGAATCAAATGACCTTGATTGGCATCCTAGATTTGTACATAGGTTATGCGGAATAGAAATTTAATCATATTGAAAACCACGCAGCCCCTCAAAGAGCAGACTTGTCCAGATAGACTTCTAACAGATTTTGGATGTTCCTATCTTTATGGTGACTATTGAGGTTAAGTTAATTATTTCAAAATAGTAATTGATTCTTTTTCCACAAACCATAAGAACCAAGAAACAAGATTATGGGTATACAAAGACGAAAGTAAATCATTCATTTCATGTATCTTCTGCAGTATGGCCTGTTCTGGACTGACTGACCACAACTTTCAAGTATGAGAATTCTCAAGTTGCATTTAGTATTGTGTGTGTCGTTTTAATTTCTAGATATAATTTGGGAGAAACTTGAGTTTGCTTGGTGTGGTATTTATTACAAATTTTTTATATGTTTACATTTTTATTTGATGAAGTGTGATTCTTCTTTTCCGCTTGTTTGCCATTACCGCTATGTTCTTGATATGTTTATATCGTCAGTACAAGTCGATGAATTAGATATTTAGAAGCTTTAGACTCGCTGTATGTGTGGAGGTTCATGTTAAACACACACACTGGTAATTTTGTAAATAGAAGAATATGATTAGTCTGAATACCCGGAGGCTATACTGTTCTGGTATCCACACTTGTTTTGTTCTCGACGTCATGTCGTTTAAGAAATGCGGACATGATGCACTATTAAAATAAAACTACTAAACAAGTACTACTAGTAGTGTATTACAATTACATAAATGAATTCCCAAGTCCTAAACGATGAATGCTTACACCTAATACGTTCCAAAAATGCTTGTTTTCTTCCAACAAGTTAACATATGGCTAGCTGTCCTTGCTGGAATTCGAAGGAATATCCACAAATAATTTGATGGATTTCATTTCACCAAGAACCAGAAACTGAGAAAAAATTACTTATTAGGACAACAACTTAACTGGTTCAATCCCAGGTTTCAACCTTAGAAGAATTCAATGTTTCTTACAACAATCCTTCAGGGGCAATACCAGAAACTGGAGCACTTCAATCTTTTCGTTGGCAATGAAAATCTGTGCGGCCCTCCAACCACAACATTTTGCACTACAAGAAATGATTTTTCTCAATCGAATAACGGGAGCTCTGGCGACAAAACTAACTAACAATAGTCCGATTTTAGCAACTGCTCTGATCGTGGTTAATGCAATTGTGTCATTCTGTTCCTCTTCATTATATACTAGAAGAAATATAAGAACCTCAAGAAAAAGGAGAAAGTTATCTTTATGGAGAAAAATGGGATCAAATTTGAGCTAGATGATTTGTTCAAAGCATCAGCTGAGGGATTAGGAAAGGGAACTTTTGGGAATTGCTATCGAAGTTGTGCTGATTGTTGTTGTCAAACGATTAAGGGGACTTGAAACCTTTTGAGTAGTGAAGAGTTGGTGAGAAAAGTGAAAGCCATTGCCCGTCAAGAGTTCTTGTTTATTTTCATTCAAAAGATGAGAAGAGAAAGCTGTTCTTTTATAGATTCGCAGAAAATGGGAATGTGTATAATCGAATTCACGGTAATTTCACTGCCTCTAATCTCTGGCTTTTTATATTTCCTTGAAGTTGTGTTTGATGATCATTGATATTAAATGTCACTTCACTCTAACAACTTAAAGCTTTTCACAATTAATATGGTATTAGAACCAGATAAAAGAAAGATCTCACAATTTTAAATTTCATGTGTTATGCTTGAATAAAATGTATTTGAATTTGCAAGAGGAAGAGAAACCCTTCCGGTAGAGCTCTGACTAGCAGTCGCCCGAGCTCCAGAGCACCTACACCTCAACACCCGATCTCAAACCAATGTGCAACCTTAAATCCTCAATCGAGGAAATCCTCGTCTATCGTCCCTCATCACTCTCCCAATAGCCGTGCAAGGAACGATCTCCTATAAAATGCCCGAGTCTGCTTCTCGAGCTCCTCAATGCACAAGTGCCTTGGGACAAATAGGGTAGATCTTTGCAGACGAGGGAGGAGTGGACAGTGGGGATCTTTGATTCGGAGATCACAGTGCAGAAGGGCGCGAATCATGGGATGTTGAGGCTTTTGCAGATTGGGATAAAGTGTTGTGATAAGTCGCCCTGGGGAAATTGGAGGACGAGGAGTATTCATATTCGTGGATTCATCGGTTGTTTGAGGACGAGGAGTATTCATATTCGTGGATTCATCGGTCGCAAACAGACGATTCTATGTCTGCTACTCCATTAGTGGTGATTGTTGATGATCACAGAAGATGAAACCCTTTTTAGGATTAGTATTGTTAATTTATTGTTTAAGATTCTGTTGCTGATTATTAGTATTACTTTTTTTTTCTTTTTCTTTTTTCGGTTTTTTATGAAAATAAAAAAAGAAATTAATTATTAGGTCTTTAAAAAGCTTTTAACTAAATTAAGAGAACAATGGAGAATGTATAACATTGTTCACCCCTTAAATTTTAAGATAAGAGGCCTGAATTTAAAAGTTTTGCTGGAGAAACGTAACAAATATAATGTGCATGAATGAACAAAAGTAAGAAATTTAAGTGTCAAAATTCAAGTACTGTATTTAAAGAAATTTTAATAAGCGCCATATAATTATTGACACTGAACTGATAAGGTGAAGTTTCAAGGAAATGTTATTGACACTGACTGATCAGGTGAAGTTTCAAGGAAATGTTTTGTGATGGATTGTATTTTCAGTTAAGTGTCAAGAGAATGTTTTGTGATGGATTGTATTTTTTTTTTTTTTTATACCGGATGTAGAAGAAGAAGAAGAAAAAAAGCCTAGCTATAAAACAAGATTTTGATTTTTTAAGTTTAATAATCATTAAATTCAACTTGGCAAATTGATTTCAAAAACTTTACCTCAGTTTGATGATGAATAGAAAGCAATTATATGGCGAAGAAAGAAAAATTAAGATATTTATTTTATTTTATTGAAGTATATATTTATTATATATATCCAATGGATTCAAATCCAAATCCAGACAAATGAGTGCAGGTTCCACTTCCACCCACGGTTTCGGAAAATTTACTACTACTACCTACTACTCAAATCCCAAACCCAAACCAGTGGGTGGGAACGGTACAATTTCAATTTGTAGTGTGGTGAAGTAAAAATAAAGGCCCAAATTTATTTTATGGATCTTTAATTGAGGTGGTGCGGAAAAACGAGTGGATAAAGTAACAATATATATAGATTATAGATGCATCTGAACCTTTAGAGTCTAGAGATTACCTTTGTGCCCTTGCACTAGTCCCAAGTAGTAGTAATTTCCCCTGCCTAGGGATAAGATAGAAATCATATGATATGAAATACTACTACAGGAGTAGATTAAAAACAAAAAGTGGAAGGCTTTTATTTGAAAACAATTGACTCCACTTGACATTTGAAACTGAAAACCATCAGCCCAAACCAACAACACCCACTATAAATAATATAACATGTACAAAATTCAAAACACCAAATACTTGAAACTCTTCTTTTGAGTAATTTGTCCAACTTCATAACTACACAAAAAATAACAATATATATATATAAGATGATGGCGAAGAAGAATGTAGGAGGAGGTAGTGAGAGATGCAGCAATCTTGACCACAAACTAGCCCTAGCCAAGCGATGTTCCCATGGTATATATATATATATATTTCTTTTCATTTATGAATTAATAAAAAATAAAAAAACCTTTATATATATATATATATATATATATATATATAATAATTTAATTTAATTTAATTTAATTTATTTGCAGAGGGTGCGATGGCAGGAGCTAAAGCAGCTGTAGTCGCTACTGTTGCTACTGCTATTCCAACTGTATGTATATAAATATAAATATATATACAAAATACAATTGATTGTTTTCATCATCTCCATTTATTAATTAATTAATTCTTCACTGTTACTGTTTTATATATATATATATATATAGCAGATCGATAAAATTAAATTACCTAATTAATTTTACAGTTGGCAAGCGTAAGGATGTTGCCATGGGCAAAAGCCAACCTGAATCCCACTGCTCAGGCTCTCATAATTTCCACTGGTCAGAATTATCTTAACTTAACTTTGCTTTCATAAATTTACTATTTAATTCTAATTATTTTATTTATAAATGACGTACGTGTCGTACGTACAGTGGCTGGAATGGCTTATTTCATTGTGGCTGACAAGACTATCCTCGCAACAGCACGTCGAAACTCTTTCCACTCTACCTAATTAATTACTATACTCACTATATATTTAATTAAGCACCTTTTCCAATTTCATCATCACCTTTTAATTAATTTCCTACCTACTCCTACTCCTACTTTTTATTTTTATGTAACATGTAACACCACTCCTCCTGTATATACAAGAGTAATAAATTGACTTTTCTATTAACAAATCCTCCTAGTATTTGTTATGTAATATCTGTTGAGCTAATTTATGTAAAAATAATCATTTCATCAAGTATTATTGACGATGAATGATAAAGAACATATGTTAATTGATAGTACAAATGTTCCTATTTAATTGATAGTAATTGTAGTATAAATCATACTAAAAATTTTAAATTAATTTATTACTAAAAAGAACACGTCTCAAATTTTTGATAACGGACTGAACCATTTGGTAATCAAACCGAATAATTCAATTTGTCATACGATACAAATTTTAAAATTACCGCACCAATCTAAATACCGAAAATTAATACAATTCAATTATATTAAATGCACACTCCTAAAATATTAGCGTACTCTAATTTCATATTTTATCTATTTATTTAATTCTAACAAATAAAAAGTTATATTTAATTATACATATATATATATATATTTCACACACACGATACTTGTATTTGATTTAGTTAAGAGAAGAGTTTTAGAATGAAATGTTATAAAAAGATATTACGATTGAATCTAAAAAAAATTAGTTAATTTAAAAGTAAGAAAATTAATTTTAAATTAATACATTGTTTTTTTTTTAAAAAGGGGCCCCCAAAATTTCCCTCAAGACCCCTGAATATGTTGGCCCGCCCCGAGTCGTATGCCCCTTTTCTTTGTCCCACGCCTTCATCCAAGTTTTCCGATTTCCATTTTCTTCCTTATCGCCTTCTGACCATGGTATATGAATGAATCCACAATTCCAGCAACAGTAAATACACCTGGGGGGGGGGGGTGTTAAACAACTAAGAGCACAAAAAATAGCATTTCGAGAAAACACAAATTTCCCCGGTAGAAGATAATAATATTACCTCCGACTATCGCACATATATGTGTCAGGAAGTGTAAGAAAGATGCATGCTCCTCTGTGAAAGTCACCTGTAACAAGCATAGACAATTAATATAACAAATTTTAGTTATCGACCTCATCTTACAGAGTCAATATTACCGATATTCTATGCCTATTAAACCTGCGTATGTTTTGCATCAAGCTGGTTAGAAATTACAAACTAAATTCTTAATAAAACTGCCTCAGAAGCAACAAAGGCTAACCTTGATAGGAGAAAGGTCATAAAAGAAGAAAACTCCAGGAGGAGTTCTGAATTGGTCATGTTCGGAACTCTTGAAATGCTCCGTCACTGAGAACTGTATTAGCAGCACAACGTGAACAGACAAAAATAAGATTGAATAAAATTTTCATATTTTAAGAGTTTTCAGTACCTGATTTGACTGAATGGTATGACCTCTAACACTTGTGTATATGGTTGGAACCACCTGCAAAAGTCACCTTAACACTCAGACAAACATTCTAGCTTCGTAAACTTTCAGAAAAAATGTTCAGTGAAAATGCAACACTAATTCTCAAAGAGGATGGACGACATATATGAAATAGTATTTAGTTAGTGGTTGGTTATGTAAAATCAACCAGGTATCCTTTACTACATTGCCAAGCATCTCATTCATAAAAAATACTCCTATAGAGTAATATGTGCAATGTCACTTCCAAGTAGACAAAGGGTTGGAACAAGCTTTCAGATTTATATGCCTCGATAAGCTTACAAGTAGACAAATTACAAGGATCGTGCATAATTGCCTGTGTAAACAGGTATCTGTGTGTGTGTGTGTGAGAGAGAGAGAGAGATCAGGTGAGCGGGGCAGCAAATAGGTAGGCTGAGAACACATACCTTAAGAAAATATTGATACATTCCATTTGGCAATTCTTGAACCCATTGTACCCTGAATAGCCAAGGAAACATTTAGAAAACCTTAAAAGAGAACAAATAACAAAGAACAGACTTTCTGATTCATTAGTATATATCAAGGAATATATTTTATTTTTAGTGGTCTCGCAGAGGTAAAAATTCCCTTCTCAATATTTTAGACTTAAAAAGAAAATCATATTAACCTAAAATATGAGTAGGATATATAAACGTCATGTAAATATCTAACAACAATAAAAACAACAGAAGTATGGGAAGGCAAAGTGTTGAAATTTTAACGAAGTCACTGTCAAAGGAACTGCCTACTTTGTTTTTGTCATGGTGATATAATAAAAAATTATCACTCGTGAAATCAATTCCCAAATTAATTGCATTGAACCCAAATTCTGCATTGATACTAAATTAACCACATGGAAAAGAATTTGCAGAATCATTACCCATCCAGTGGATTTACAATTCCAGGAATAGAATCTCCAAATGCTAACTTGTTAATCTTGTGGCTTATCTGCATGGCATAGGATGAAGCCAGTAAAATTATCAGATTAAAACAAACAAAAGCTGATTGAACTTCAGAGATGGGGGAGATATATAAGTTAAAATGAAAATATAGTATCTCATATAATGGGCAAATTTAACAGTTTCTTACATTATAAGTATAACTTTCTTGTAAAGCAAGCAAATCGAGCAGGTTGGCATGTGACTGATGAAAGCTTTTACCAGGAGCAAAATGAAAATTTCCAGCCACTTTGTTAACCTCCAAAGATCCATGTATGTTGCACCCTTCACCTTCTTCCTCTTTGACTTTTTGAACAAACCCTTCTCTTTTGCACTACATACCAGTATTAAATCATATGAGAGAAGATATTACTGTATTTAGTGAAAAAAGCATGAGAGTAGTGTTTTCAAGATGCTTGAAAAATTATTATGACATAAAACAGTTGACCAAAAGGTTTTAACCTGATTACTCAATTAAGAAAAAATAAAGGAAAAAGTTTACATGGAACATTGTGTGCCACCAACCTGATCAATCAAATCTGTATTTGTCAGCCCCCAGCCTTTCTTTCGATATGCTTCACGAACTTCTTCACAAGAATTACAACAGTCATCATCAGACTGCAAAACAAATTCAATTTATAAATAAATTAATCTGCAATGCCTAAGATGATTGGCACGACAGGCAACACATAGGAATCAAGCAGTATTAAATTTCAAGATGACGAGTGAATAAGTAAAGGTATCTTTGAATACAGAAATATCAAGCAGATATGAAAGTGTGCAGGAAATCCACTCCGTTTATTAATCATTTTCACTCTCCTACACCAAACCAAAGAGAGGACTTAAAACAACCTATGCATGAAGCCCCTTATTGCGGATTTACCCTGTTAATCTAATTGATCTTTTGTTCCCAAAACCAGGCCAAATTGAACCGAAGAAGAAGAAACTAAATGATAGGCAGAACAATAAAAACATGTAACTGAAAGTGCCAATTTGCATAGCCTTTTCCTTCAGTGCTTGTAAATATATGCAAATACCTCTGACTCGAACATGCATTGGCCAAACCCAAACCCCTTCCAAAAGAAAAGGTAAGTAGTAGAGGAAAAACAAGTCAAAATAAGCAAACGAAACCCTTATTTTCAAATGGACCACAATCTACACAAGTCTATACTAGTAATATGAAACTACATGAGTGAGAAATGTACTGGCAATACATGCAAGGGGTTATATAGTCATTAATATCCAAAAGAAAAGGGAAGTAGTAGAGGAAAAACAAGTCAAAATAAGCAAACGAAACCCATATTTTCAAATGGACCATAATCTACACAAGTCTATACTAGTAATATGAAACTACATGAGTGAGAAATGTATTGGCAATACATGCAAGGGGTTATATAGTCATTAATATGTTCATCCCTGTTTACACTTTCTTCTTTCTTTTGTTTACAAATAAAATAGAAGGATATGGTTTTGCATGTAATCTCTATCGACAAAAAGAAATACCGCTTCTGCACCAAAACATGATCCACAGTATGTCTCGTTGTGCTCAAGCCTGCCACCGTGTCTCTGCAAAGGCCTCTCGATCTGAAATGAATAAATTGAAAACTTTAGTGAATGATAATGTGAGAGGGGGAGAGAGAAAGAGAGGGCTATTAGATAAATATAACTCGACGTGGTGATTGTAATGACAAATACAGTTTAAGATCCACTAGAATTATTTGAACACATTGATCCAGATATTGGTTACCTCCAACACATAGGGCACTGAAAAGTTCATAGTATTACCAGATAAACAATGAAAAATGATAAAATCATATAATTACTAACATATCAAAGATATTTGAAATTAAATATAATCCAAGTCACCCAAAAAAAAAAAAAAAAAAAAAGAGAAAAAGTTGTGGTGCTATAAGTAAAATTGAGGGCAGTCATGCTTATACTAACCTTTGGTGCACCAATTCCGTCTTGCCTCGTTTCTATCACATTACCATGAGAATCAATTCGTTTCTTGAATATGTCGTGTCTCTGCAAAGTTTAGTCAAGCACAATATACAAGCAATACATCAGAATATTATTTTGAACCAAATAGATCATAATGGCTATTTGATTTTCAAACAATAGCCAAAATTGAATCAAGAAGCAAAATATGTATGAATAAAAATGAAATGTTTCACTCACTATGTCCATATGTCGTTCGCCACTGATATCCATGGCATCAAGACTCAGCAATGTACATGGAACGGCAGGGAAAGTGACATCAAACTGCATCCAAATTAAGATGCACAAATAGTAAATTACCATAATAGATTTCTGATTCATGGATCTATCAGTTCGAGAAATCAAGAATACAAACTGGAACCAGAAATTAGAACACTTATTTATCTATTAATATTTTGTATGATTCTTCTTCCAACACAATTTCAGACTTCATTAGAGTAGTATATTTTTCGTTGAATTACCCGAAGATTATGCTTTTTTGAACCCAATTGTATATATTATGCCAAATAATGGTGAAGGAGAATATGAACCAAATAAAGTTTTGAAGTTCAGTAGAAAATGGAGGCCTAGTCAAATTGGTAAATATACTATTTAAAAGCATTAAATTCAGGTTATTATACTTTTCTAAATTTGTGGTATGAGAATATTATCATAAATTGAACACAAAAAGTCATAAAAAAAATTAATATTTCTTTGACATTTGAGAGATCAAAGTAACTTACATTGATCCGTAATTTTCCTCCCCTAGACGTGTCTACGACAAGCTTTGTATCTGTAACTGTGTGAAGGTATAATCCTGCAATTTAGGAGGATAATCCAAGTTAGAGTGGAAGGCCACAACGCAACTTCTAAAAGAACAAATACAAAGTACATTTATAGTATGCTGCATACTAATAAACGGTCTCACATAACGTCATAGAAAAAAGATAACACTATCTGAAAATAGTTGCACATAATCTTGGTATAAAGGAAACACAAATGTACTGATCACATGTAAAAAGAATCAGTTCAATTGAATAATTATTGTGAAATGACAAACCTTCCAACACAAAAAGAAATATTATCCTACAGACATCATTCACTAAATACAAATATATGAACTTTGAGAACTAAAGATTCGTAGAGGGAAGTAATCTTTAGAAAAGCTTAGTGAAATTAATCTGAAACACTATTAATTTCATGATAAAAAAGAAAAAAAAAAACTGAACACTATTTGTATTATCTTAGTGCAAACAAATTTCTTAGAGCTAATTTGAGTGATTAAAATAATAAATTTTCATTAAAAAAAATAGCAAATTATGCTTTGTGCTTGTTATCCTTCTACGTAAAGAATCTGAAGAATTCAATCATGAAATTTAACTATACCAAGTTCTAGAAAATCTTCTGTAAATTTCTATATTATCCTCTCCACATTTTACTGGCCAAACCAAAATTAACCAACTAGTAATTCCATGCCCATTTGATATCCCAAAATTCCATCTCTTTTATCACAGATCTACATATAACCAAATTTGAATCTTGCATTCCTCTTAAAGTACTACTCTTTTGGCATGTCGTGCATCACATAGCTTAACCCAATATGCATTCAACAAAACAATACATATTCAAAAATTCCAATACAATAATTAATCAAATTTAAACATTAAATGACAATATACACAAAATAAGAAGTTAGGGCTTTATGAAACCTAGGGTATAACTACAAAAGTACAAAAAGTAATTGAATAGGATGGATAATACATACTGAATTCGGAGAGGAAAAGCAGCGTAATGATGATAGAGGAGACAAGGGTAATAACACCGCCGGAGAGTGTACGGCTAAAGAAATCCTCATTGACTTTCGGGTACGCATCCAAATTCCGTAGCTTACTATAAACTCTATCCATGAATGATGAATACGTACCTAGTTAATTAAAATTATATAGATTTATTACGCCAGCCTCTACAGAAAACCACCAATCTATCTTTCTAATGGGGGAAATCAGAATTCTCTAGAGAATTTACTTCTCCCCCCTTATTTTTTTTTTCTTTTTTTTCTTTTTTCTTTCTTTCTTGAATAAAGGCTGGGCGAATTGCAGAGGCGGCCGGGAGAGAAGAAGAGAAGGAAGCTTTTTGACTATAAATGGAAGTATTTGGAACTTTGTTTTACCCGTGTTGTTATTTATTGTTCTTGAAAAATCGGAAAAAAGGGAAGAGAAAAAAAGGAAACAACCTTCGGTTTTGACAAAAACGAGGAATAAGCCCCTTTTGTTTCGGTAATTCCTTTCTTTCTCTTATTTTGTGGGCTTTAACAAAATTTATTGACACATTTTGCTCAAATTATTGCAAAGGTGTAAATTACCGTGGGTATATGATGGGCAATTATATAAGATTAGAGCGTCTCATATAGGAGTATTAGGGTCTGTTTGTTTGGTGTTTGGGAAAATAATTTGGGAGAGTGGTGAAAGTTTGTGAAATATTGTCGATTTGCGTAATTTTATTTGTTTGAGTTTTGAGAAATAAGGTAGGTGTAAGTTTTTTTTGAAAGAGTTAGGTTGTAGGTGTAAAATTTATAAGACTTTATGTCAAATCATGTTTGTTGTGAGATAAATTATGTAAGAGATATATTATTTTATGTCAAATCAGAGTAGAGTTTGTATATGTTTTATTTAGAGATAAAAAAATTGTTGTTTGTTTGGGTTTTGAGAGAGTAGTTTGAGAAAATTGAGAAATGAAAACTTTATTTCAGAAAATGAAAAACATGTTTGTTGGTATTTCTCAAACACAAAATTTTTTTGGGAAACACCAAACAAACATGCCCTCAGAATTTAGGGAGTTAAATACTTCAAATATTAAAAATAAAATAAGAAAATTAAGATTTGGGGTCTACTTTTAGTCTACTTGGTTTTTCTTATAAATTCTGGGGATATATTAGTCAAATCGGACAGAAAATTGATTATTTTCCCTAAATTCAAAAAATTATGCAGAAACACCTCTCTCCTAAAATTCTCAACTCTTTTTCTGCGAAAAAAAAAAACCTCTTTTGCAAGTTCCAAACTCTGAAGCTATGAGCCTAACCCTGCTGCAAGGCTACTCCTCCGCCGAAGAAGAAGAACAATACGACGACACTCGAGACCAAATCTCCTCAGATGACGACCCCAACGACGCCGTTTCAAAGGCCGCACTTTCCTACAAACCCTTGTTGGATCCCAATCCGCCGTCCTCTTCCTCCTTGCCCTCCGCCTTCCACGCTTTCTCCGAAGTAATTATTCAAAATTTATTTACCCAATTTCTACTTGCATTCTCCGTTTTTTCTTAAATATAATGGGTTTTACTGATTTTTTATTTGTTTAAATTATTGGAGATTTCAGGGCCGCCGCAGTTTCTGAACAGCAGCGTTAAAGAAGAGCCTGCGAAAGAGGATGAGAAGCAGTGGAGGCATGGCGGAAGGAGAAACCGTAGAGATAAGAAAGATTTACCGTCAGGTGATCTTTTTTACTTGTGTAGATTAATGTTTTGCCCCTTGTATGAGTTCATGTTATTTGGAAGCCAATTAATGATTTTTCTGCTGCTTGTTGATTAGTATTAGGATATTTGATGACCAGGTTTTTTGTGGTGAAGAGATTCGTAATCTTATAATAAAATATTTTGACAAGCTAATTTAGATATAATGAAGGCTGGATAATGTCTGATCTTGGATACAGTGATGTTTTCTTTCAATGATTTTTTCCACGATTACAAATTCTCCTATCCTTAGTTAATGGCCTATCTACATTAGGGGATGCTCAGGTTTAGGTTTATATTGCTGAATCTGATTACTAAAAGCATAAACCAAGAGCCATACTACAATTGGAATTGGTTGAAAATCAAGGAAAATAAAAGGACAAAGCAAAATTATTATTGGATAGGTTTTACAGTCGGAAAGCTAAATTTTGAGTCTAAAGCAAAGTCCCCACTCAAGGTATGTTATCAAAATTCATCTCCCATAAGATATACCATTCCTGCTTTAGAAAAAAAATTACCATGACTCCTTTTCTATTTTTATTTTTATTTTAGTGGAATGATACCACATATGCATTTCATTCAAGAATATCTTCTCTATCTTTTGAATGTTCCTGAAGTGGTTGGGCATTATGGTGATTATGAAACTATAATAACTGACCAAGGAATTTGGAAAGCATTGAGTCTGCTATCTTGACAGTTTCATGCATGATTTTCTTCTTTCAGCATCAAGTCGAGTTGGATACATCACACTTGGTTGAACTCCTAGTTGAGTTAGTTAAATGGTGTAAACATGGATTTTCTGCATTATTCATCCTCACATAAATCTATCTTCACACAGAGCTTTCCTACAGTCTTACTGCATTTTCTAGCATATTTGCTTTCAATTTGAGGATATACTTTTATTTCTTCCGCAGTTTGGCATTAAGTATTAGCCCTATTAGTTATCTTTACGATGTATTTGCCAAGTTTAAGATAATAACCATGATGCTATTCTTAACATCTTTACTCTGTATGTATGTCGGTTGTTTGCAGGTGCTGTAGTGGAGTCTAAGCCGCAGTTGGTTGGAATCCATGAGAGAGTGAGAAGTGATATTGAAAACAAAGGTCAATCTAGTGGTCCTGGGGGCGCTGCACAAGGTGCAAAGCGTGTGGCAACTGTTGGCAACCCCAATGCAGAAGATGCAGCAGAGCTTTTGAGGTGCATATTATATCTGTCTTTCTGCTGAGGAGCTACATTGTATTCATGCATTAACTAAACGATTCTTAATAATTAAATACACTATTTTTTCAGAATGTGTGTGAGATGTGGAATTCCCAAAACGTACTCTCATGCGAAAGGAATGGTCTGCCCTGTATGTGGTGACCGGCCTCCAGTGGATTCAGATAAAGAAGCTGGGAAGAAGAAGGGGTCAACACTTAAGGATAAGGAGAAGAGCAAGAGGATGAAGGGTCAATCCTCTCATGCAACATGGAAAAGTGAAACAGAGATGCATCTGCGACAGCAGTTTGATTAGCAAAAGAAAGTGCATATCATTCAGCTAAGTGTATGTGCACTCGGATTTTAATTCATGGGAACTTGGGATTTTGTGTTGCTGAACTGCTTCAGTTCAGTTGTATACACTGCAGGGGAGTTGTGGAAGCATGTATTATTTGAATTATTATTCTTCTCTATCTGTATCTCTCTTTATTTGTCTCATCCATTCTTCTGTAATTTTCATCCGTTTGTGTGTGTTTTATGTATACATACCACTTCAGTCACAAAGCTGGACTTCCGTCCTGCCTTGTGAGTTGACAGTCTTAGAACAGCCAGTTCAATGTATGTTCAATACGAGACTGCTAATTTACAGTATTGTTACCGAGAGCACGAGGGTTTGTGATGCCTGGAAACTGAAATGAATTGTTGATTTGTTGAACGTGAAAGGCACTAGTATAACCCTTCTCCAAGTATCTGATTCTTCTGTCAAAATTACTCAGAACACCCATTTAAAAGGTTCGTTCAGGTTCTTGTTCATATAAGAAAAACTAAAATGAAACGTTCAGGTCGTATCTCATTCTTGAACGTATAAAAAAAACTTAAATGAAACGTAATGTTTTAATGCAAGAAAAACATTTGTCTTGATGTTTTACTTGTCAAAATGCAAGAAATAGTCTTGGGGGCTGCATCTTCCACAAACTAAAGAGTCATCTCCAGGAATGTATTTGGCCCACAATTGTATAAAGTCCGAGATAGTATATAACTCAAATTATAAAAAAAAAAGAAATAACTTTTGTCCAAAAAATTTGGAGAACTCTTATATTATTCTAAGACCCATCCAAATTTCAGAGGCCAAATTTAATTATTTTGCGTTGAATCTGCAAAAAATTAAAAAAATATTTTAAATTAGTAATTCATATTAGTTTATCAAAATAATGATATTTTAATTTCATATTTACTTTCGAGAAATATATAAATTAGTTGTACACGATCTAGTCAAGATTAATCTCGTATAACTTTGTAATTATTTCTTCGTAATGATTTTTGAAAAATAATTTAAAACAATATATAGAGTTATAATATGCGAATTTGATCATCAATTAATGATTGAATTAACTTGAAAGGTGGATTGATTGCATGGCAACATGATTCTTCCAAAGCGCTATGAAATCCATAAACTTCTGCAGACTCTTCAAGTAACCTTTGAAACTGAGGGTTCTTCAGACATGAGATTGGAACCACAAATCTTCTAATTTCCTCTTCTACATAAACCACAATATTGGTGTCCTTATTCTTTTCTCCAGTTAAACCTTTGAAACCTGCAGATATTTTATATCTTCAATAAAGAAAACAAGCACAAAGTTAAACAACTAATTTTTTATTTGTTATATACTTACTTACTTACTGAAGTTGTACGTAGGCCTCAAGTATTTATAGGAAATTTCTCTTAACAGTACTGATCGAGTTATGGGGATATTGAACAAAAAATAGCATGATATGTTGCGTTGTTTAATGACTAAACAAGTTGTTTACTTGTAGGTTGTTGGTGTAGTGTGTGTGTTTGTTTACGGAAAGGGTACATGTGGGATTGAATGAAAAACGAAAACTAATACGAAAAATGATCACGTGTTGCAAATTAAGAAAAAATGTACAAAAAAACAGTGCATGCACATGAACTAGCTAGTAATTTGAATATTAGAGTTGAGAACTTTGACTTACTTGCTATATAGCTAGCCTACCTGCCAATTTTAAACTGTAGAAAAAACAACATATTTATATTATAGATAAAGAAGGTAGTAGTAATTCTTGTACAAACACATTATATAGCTAGTACTTTTAAACATGCACGCGATGAAATTTTTGAAAGGCATAAATTGACATTAGACTTCTTGAGGTATGGTTTCTTGTTTGGGTGCATGGAATTAATGTATAAGAGAAAATAATAAATTTGCGGTGCCAAACTCTTAGAATAATTGGAAGTGACTTAACAACAACATATATATATATATATATATATATATATATATATATATGACTAATTACATTTACGTACATAAAACTAATTTAATATATACTTTCTTATGTGTTACTGCATGTTATTAATTAATTATGAGACATGTGATATTTAACATGTACAAATTAAGGAGTACTTGCGGTTTGACATTAGGGTATATATATATATATATATATATATATATATATATATATATATATATATATATATATATATATATATATATATATATATATATATATATATATATATATATATGTATGTTTCACATACACTGGTTTCCCTCAGGCCACAATTAATGTCCATTATATTTTACTGCATGGTACTAATGTTGCCTTTAATTTTGGAAGCATTTAGCTAGACTTGTTTTTCTCTTCATAGAAAATTGACCATTTCTGTAATGAAGGTGGCTACAAACAATGATATATTGGTCAATTTATAAGTTTGCACAAAGTAGTCGATCGAGGCAAATTAAAAGGTTTGATTATCCTTTTAATTTTAGCCGATCGATCGAGTTGGTTGTACGAAGAAAGACATGGTAAAAAGAGAATATCTTACAAAAATAAGCTAGTAAACAACAATAATAGTAATAACAATCACCAGGATACATGCACAATTAATGATAACTATCAATTATATATACTGGAGAAGAATATTAATTTTGCATAAATAATATATTGATGATATTTTATTCAGTGAAAATCCCATGATCGAGCAAGGAAATAAAAGTTTCCTCAAAGGTACATTGATAACATAAAACAATACTACATTGCAACATGACGTTAAATTCTAGAAACTAGAAGCACGTACAGTTGCCTATCCTTACACTCCTCACGAGTCCAAAAGCAAAATCGACAAAAAACCTTGTTCATTAGCAAGCATGAACCAGTTTACATAAATGGAAACGAAAAGAATAAGCTGAGAACAACAACAAATTTATTTGACAAGGAAGATTATGTACCATCACCTTTTCAAAAGCTTGTGGGAGAAAATCCTCTTCGAATAGGGGCTATTGCGCGAGATTGTCTTGTACGATTTAATTGCATCAACCAAAGAATTGTGGAGATGACCCTGATTCACAAAGTAATATATGAATATATGTAAGTCAAAGTATTGCCAAGGGATCAATTTAAAACTACAAAAAAATTATGAAAACAAGAGCTTCGGAAAACACTTAATGATTAAAAATCTACCATCTAATTGAATTTCCATCGAGTTATAATAGAAACATTTCCTCATCTTTACCAAAAAAATAAACAACCGTTAGAACGATCAACATTGTTTTTCAGGAACCACGCTAGGAGGTAATGTAGGTCTCAGAACTAAATATGAAAACGACAACTACTACTATGAAACAAGTTGCAGTTATTTCACTTTTTCTTTTTTTGTTACTTTTGTTTGGGTGGACGATAAATTATTTGGTACAACGTCTGTATATGATGTGGTGTAGTCATTTCATTTATTTTTTAGTAATATATAGTGGAAATTGTGTTTTGTAGCATCAATATCTCCTACGTAATTTTTTTCATAGGTGCGTTGTACCTTGTCATCTTTGCATCAGCTGCACAAAATAATTTGTCATGTTCGATGGGAGGACAAAATTATTGCTTGACTTATGACTCTTCTCCCCCATTGGTAAAAACACAACTAACTGCTCATTGATAGAAATAATGGTGGTTCCAAAAAGCAAAACCATCATCTTATTTAATCCATAGATATGTCATATATATATATATATATATATATATATATATATATGCGGTGTAATTCATGGCTTCCAAATAGAATAGAAACTTAAATCTGATGAATTTCTACTAGCAGAACTTGGAGGATTAAAAACCAACATGATTAGCATCAAAATATGATTTTACCGCATACCTCAGAAACACGGAGAGCAGTTTGAACAACATAATTTGCGTGCGGGTCTTGAAGCAACTGATCAAAGTAGGTAGCAGAGAGCAATTCATGGATAATCTTTGACCGGACTTCATCGTTACATGTCACAAGACACTTCTCCACAACATGGCTACTAAACTTTTGTGTAGCTAGATGCACATAGTTACCATCAAACTGAGACGTTAGCTTGTATGTTGCAGATGGGTTCTTAAGCTCCAAAATGAACTGAACAACATAATTTCTGCATGCAAATAATATATGGTAACACAACGTTAATAAGAAACTAAAAAAGAGTTTCTTAGGAGGAAATGTAAAACTAATTGGATATAATTTGGTTAGTTAGTTAATTAGTTACCCATATGCATCTTGTGCAAGCATAAGTCCATTTGCTGAAATCTCTGAAACCAAATTTTGTTGATGCTGTCCAGTTGAATGGCTAATACAACGTTGCAGCACACAACATCCATGCTGGTGTTTTGCTATTTCAACACAGTATTTTGCAGCTGCGATGAAAATGAACTGCAAATGCAAATATTATATGTGTGATAAATTAGAGTCTAAAAGCTTAAAACTCAAACATGAGAATTGCTTTTGAGCTATTGACACTATCTTTTTGAACATTTAGCAAGTTTAATTGGACTAAAGCCAAATACTCTATGCATATCACTTCACTCTAAAAAAGATCTACGTGAAGAGTATTACCTTACTGTCTTCATTGGTAAAGCATTGCAAGCACCTCTGAACAACATGATTACCATTTAAGTCTTTAATGAGTGCAAGAAATCCAGGTTCAAGGGCTGAAATAACTAGCGAGATTTGATGCCTCGTTTTAAGCGTCTCAATCAACTTCTGGACCACCCGAGTTCTAATAAAAATAGGAATAAAAAGAAAAGTCAGATAAACCTTTAAAATAATAATAACACAAACCAAGATGTTACGACCATACCCATGTGTGTTCAGAGAGATGCTAACAAGCTCCCCTGTGACCCTAATTAGTATGTGCATTCTCTGCTCCTCATTGCAAACTTCCAACAGTTTTTGCATGAGATAATTCCCAAATGGATTCATCATAAGTTCAACTACATGGTCAATTATCTCGTTGAATATTATCTGCACATCTCTAGAAGTTCCTTCATCAAACATCCTTTGCAAAAATCGGCAACCATTTTGATCCTTAGCCATGTGGTATATGTATCCCTGAGCTTCTGAAATTGAGCTACATTTTGATGGCAGGGAGAAAGGGCTAAAGGTTTTGGGACTTCGGCAAATGTCTTGAGGCTTACTCGCATGATGAAAATTCTTCGCATTATGCCCCCTAAAACGCGCACTTGCTTTGTTCATCCCATAATTAGTACCTTCCCCTTGAATGATCAAACTATCCTCACTCACTTGAGATACTCTTGCACGTAAATGTACTTTGTTTCTTCCATTAGGCACTTGTGGGTTGTAATGAAGAAAATTTTGTTCAATGTTATGAGGCATTACCGCCGCCATTTGAACCACATTAGGTGAATGAAGAGCATCACCATTCATCAGATTTCTCATAGATGAATAAAATATAGACTCACCATGAGAAGGCCTATAAACATTTGATGCCATCAAAGCAGAATTTCCAAAATTGGGTCGAGAAAACAACTCGTTGGATGGATGAGGGAGACATCTTGATCCAATTAAATTAACCTCTCTCTCAAAGTTCACAGCTCCCATAATAACAGACATATTAAACCCCCCTCCATAATCTGAGAAACCCCTCATATAGTTATCGGGCGCTCCATATCGAGATTGATCACGTAGTGAAACACTTTTTTGATCATCATTAATATACATATTGGTAGAATCACTTGATAGATTAAAATCATCAACATTATCTTTATTGAAATATGGATTTCCAGAAATCAAATTGGGTATAAAGTCTTCAAATTGGGGAGGGGATTGTGATCCAATATCACTAGAAAACAGACTTGATGAAGAGCCATCTGATTCTAAGGAAAAACCACTAACAGGGGAAGATGCACATGCATAATTATGTTTCAAAAACTCACCATCATACATAACATGACCATTCATTTTTTGAGTCACACATGATGCATGCCCATACACATGATGATGGTGATTAGTATTAGTAAGTGTGGAATTAAGATTTAATGATGATGTTGCATGTGGGATCTCACCCAATAGAATTTCTAACTCATCATCATCCTTCATGTTCTCAATACTCTTCTTCTTCACTCTCTCAAACATTAAAGAGACAACAAACAAACAAACAAAAATTTAAGAAAAGACACAACAAATCAAGATTTCACAACAAAGAATGCGAGAATCAAAATACCCACATCAAGAACTGATCAAGAAAAGAGAACCCATGAGAAAATATTACCGTTTTTTAGCATCTAGGCCGGTCTTATGAGAAAACCAATAGTCTTAATAGTATAAATATGGAAATGGAGGGGGGTACTTAGTGTTGGATGATGAAATTTCAATAAGACATTTTTCATTTTGTTTTAGCTAAATTTTTTTTTTTCTTCTCTATTTTAGTTCATTTGGGTTTTGGGTTTTTCTATTAAAAAGGAAAAAGAAAAAGAAGTTGGTAAATCATGCAAAGACGGATGTAATTTATGAATTTACATACTTGATATACACATACAAATCAGTCATAATTATTGAATAAAAAAAAATATAGTCATAAGTCATAACCAAAATCTGGTATAGTCTAACGCCATCAAAGCCGAATAAAAGGAACAGAACAGACTCAATCTCTCTCTCTTAATCTTGCTCTACAGACACATACATATGATTGGGTAACAAAAATATTGGGAAAATTCTTGGTTAAACTTAGTCTAAGAGATTTTTCTAAACCCTGTGGTTGTAAATGTACCATATCTTAGACTGTGAGACCATGATATCATTAAATTGAATAATGTGATGTTTTTACCATCGTAAGGTCTAGAAAATATCCTAAAAAATTTCTTGACAATTATTTTCCAAAATATTGTATAAGTTAGGACTTAGGACACACACAAACACTTGCACTGCTTCTTCAAACGTTGTATATATTTTACATGAAGCAAAATTAGTTCTCATTTATTTTTATAAATTAATCAAGAATCATACTAAATGACAAAATAATTAATCTAAGCTCGGATTTACAGCAAGTATTAAAAAATATTTCTAATTTTTCATACTAATTTTGGTGGTGTCAGTTTAATTGGCATATATATTCAAATTAAATAAAAAAAATATTTTATTTAATCATTACCATTGAACAAATATTAGCCAACCCTTCTCCTTCCTCTACAGCTTTAAAGGTTTCTATGAGATATAATTTTTCTGCAAAATGTGATACTAAGACATCCCCAGATATGAGATTATTAATTTTTTTTATATCACAAATTAAATGACTAAGACCTTCTATTTGGACCTTGACTAATACTATTGAATTTTAGAGAAAGTATATATCATAATTTTTTTATTGGTTTCCCAATAGTTTAATCCCTTTTGAGGTGCGTCACACACATTATTTTAGATATAGCTAGTTTTAATTTTACAATTTCATATTATTATGTACCTATTTTATCTTTAAAAAAAAAACCATATAAATGTAAAAGAAATATTATAATAAAAAAAATGTACAAAGAAAATGGTAAGTATAGTGGTATAGTTATCTAGTATTTATTTATTTATTGTGAAGTACCTTATATGAAACTAAGTTGAACAGAAAAACGCCTAGAGTTAGTTCGAATTGAATAATATTAAACAAATATGAAGGTAGATTCCATGGGCTATATTGTGTCATTTTTTGGTGTTAAAGATACTTGTACATGTGTCTAACAAAAAACAGATACTTGTTCCTCAAAAAAAAAAAAAAAAAATCTTATACATGTGAAAAAAAAAACACAAATGTTTTATTTATATTAATGTATATTTACAGCCTGATTTTATTTTTGGATAAAAGAGTGGTTGTAACTTGTAGGATGAAAAAGCTTTCTCACTCTACAAAGGGGGCATTCTATTTCAAATTTCATTAATTTCAAGTGACGCTGTAACATATAATTATAAGGGTACCAATGATATCACAACTTATTTGTTCGGTTGTCTTGTTGTTAGATAAGTGTGGTCAAATCCGATTTATATATTTCTCATTAGTAATGAAATTGGGCATAGTTTTATTTGTGTTTTTTTTAGTGTGTCAGACCAACCGTTCGATAGTTATCCGATAATACCAAATGCACTTCCCTTTGGGAGTGTGGATTTGGGGAGAGGGACCAAGAATCATTAATTATTAGATGTACATGACAATTGTTTAATCCCTTTCGATGCGGTCATACGTGATTACGTGAAAATCTCTCATACTAGGGGTTCAAACTTGGATTAGCTATTTTGTGATTAGTTCATTTCACTAGAACAACCACATATTAGTATTAAGTTACAAATAAAGTATATTTATATATACTTACTAATAATTGCACTAGTTAATCATTATTGTAATTTTTTATATAACTATATAAGAAGAGTGACTAAAAATCAAGTTGTCAAATCATTGTTTTATGTGAGATTATATTTTTTTCTCTCTAAAATATGAGTTTTAATTTGAGGCATCTAAAAAAAGAAAGAATATGAGTAAGAATACAAGGACATAATATTATTTATATTATGCAGTAATCTTAAAATTTTATTTAAAATAATAATAATAAATACTTATATTTAAATTTAAATTAAGAAAAAAAACTATTATAAATTATTATTTGTAAAATATGCTAGTATGATATAATAATAAAAAAACCATTAACTTTAAAATTGTTATTTTAGTGTAAAGGGGGTACAACACATCACCAAATATCTAACGAAAATTTCTTGTCGAGAAAGAGTTGAATTAGTTGATCAAATTCATTCAATCATATCGCAAATGTATTATATTTGATTTATGATTGGTCACTTCCCTAAGAGTTTTTCATTTAACTAAACATAATTTAAAATAAAATTCCACATATTTGACTACAAAGACATTTCCATTTGTTCAAATATTTTAATCAAATTTAATGTCGAATTTGACTACAATTCACTAGAGGTATAATAGATAGCTTATTAAAATTTAAAAGATGGCATTACACTTGTCAAATGAAACTTTAAATAAACTACTCACTTCGTCGTTTATTATTTGCTTTTATTTTTTTTTCTTTTTTAATGTTCCAAAGCAACAATATCTTTTTAAATATGAAATTATTTTTCTCAAAACCGTTTCACATAAAAACTACTAATTTTGAGAACATAAAAATTTCATATTTTCAACTCTTACTTAAAATTTCGTCTCAAAATTCGAGAGAACAAATAAAAAAAAACGGAAGGAGTACGTGTTTGTCACCTGCATCAAATATTTATTGCTAGTATGATTTTGGGTAGGTTAAAATAATTAAAAAATGAAAATATTTATAAATATTAGAAAATATTGTGAGTAAATTACTAAATTAAAAAAGAAAAAGATAAAAAGAGAGTCCTGTATTTAAAAACAGAATCTGTCAATTTTTCGACGAAGATGATGATCATACCCATACATATTTTATATTTTATAATTATCGAAACTTTAATCCAGTTGCCTTCCAAAGTTGAAAGATATGCTGCAAATATCTTGGGGATTTGAGATCAAATTTCATTCATCTACCAGAACTCAAATCTTCCTAAATTAAAACTTAAAAGTAATAACCACTAAACCCCATGTACACATAAAATCACACACAGAGAAAATACCCTTACACAAAGATATACATACTGATAAAATGGCGGAGGAGGGATCGGAGAGGTCAAACGGTGGGTTGGGGTCTATGGATTCGATGGAGTCGCGGTGGGTGTATCAAGACGAGGAGGGGTCAGATACTGAATACGGCAGTCCTGGCGGCGGCGAATCGCCACATCGCGAATCGGATGACGACGACGATAACGTGGAGCAGAGGTTAATTCGCACGGGGCCTCGGATTGATTCCTTTGATGTTGAAGCACTTGAAGTTCCAGGCGCTCAGAGGAATGATTTTGAGGTACATTATAATTTATTTATTTTTGGAGAATTTTCGCTCCACAAGAATGTAAATTCGTAGAAGCTTAGCAGTGGTACAATGTGACCGAAGTTCAGTTTTTCTATGTGTTAGATAGATGATGCATATACTTTTGGGATGGAGATTGTCTGTGTGATGTGTTTAGTAAAACCCTAATTTTAGTCAGCATAGACAATTTATATTACGATAAATCAAACAAGTGCTATGTACAACCCTCTTTTCTCTGATAGGTAAATTCACGGTAGCAGAAAATTATAAAAGGTAAAATATGGAGTTAATAAGTGATATGGGCAAACTGACACATACTTGTGATACAATTCCTAGTATGTTGGTGTTTGATATATAGCTAAACTTAGCGAAATCTTGACAAGTCAAGATAACTGCATCAATAGCAATAATTAACGATCTTGTATTACTTGAATCATGGTAATAGTTGTCTCATAAGGAAAGAGTTGTCAAATACTAACTTCCGCTTTTCATGGAATGGTTGGTGAATGATAAGTATACTTCCTGATTTACACTGCTGGATTGTTTGGATAAGACATCTTACGATGTTTATATATCTTTATTTGATTTTACCATGACCTTCTATCACCCTATTTAGGAATCCCTACTAATGCAGAGCTCTTTGGCTCCTGAGCCTTGTGAATTTATGGCTATATATTTTCAATACTAAGTTCCTCAGAGTTATTTTGTCTTTGGTAATTTATTAAAATTTTATCGACTTTTTAAATATTTGCAGTTGTTATCTTTGTTTAGTGGAGAAAGAACCACTGGGGTTGAGCTTTTGTCACAGTTCACAAGATAAAGAATTTGTCTATTGGTGTCTTGATTATCAAATATAATATTTCAGGATTCTACGATGGGCTGGAGAATCATGCTTACCATTCAGACACTTGGGGTTGTATTTGGTGATGTGGGCATCAGTCCATTGTATACCTTCAGCGTGATGTTCAGCAAGGCCCCAGCCAATGGAAATAACGATGTTCTTGGTGCATTGTCCCTAGTTTTGTACACATTAATTCTGATTTCACTGATCAAGTATGTGTGTATTGTTCTTTGGGCAAACGACCATGGTGAAGGTATATCATCATACCAAATTCTAAGTGCATTGCATATCAGTTCAGCATGATATCTATGCTTTTCATTTTTAAGTGAGTCAGACATGTTGTTTGGCCAATTGCTTCAGGTGGAACTTTTGCTCTGTACTCGTTGATTTGTAGGCATGCTAAAGTCAGTCTTCTACCCAACCAACTTCCATCAGATGCTCGTATATCAAGCTTCAGACTGAAGGTGCCATCACCTGAACTGGAGAGGTCCCTGAAAATAAAAGAAAGACTTGAAGCTTCACTGACATTGAAAAAACTTCTTCTGATGTTGGTTCTTGCTGGTACTTCTATGGTGATAGCTGATGGAGTTGTCACCCCTGCTATGTCAGGTGATTTTTAGCAGATGCAATTATGTACATTTAATCAAATCTGGAGGATTTGGTTCTCTGGTAGTTTAGAAAGGAAGAACTTTGGTGCCATGTGCATTTCTTGACATATATATTTTGATAAATTGAGAAATATTATTTTACCACTTGCAATTGAGAGCATTTTATCAATGTTTTTGCAGTTATATCTGCTGTTGGTGGCTTAAAGATTGGAATTTCTGGGATAAAGCAAGGTGATTAATTCCTCTACGGAGACAAAATATATTAATGCATAAAACATATAGTGGATCTTTTTGTTTATCAGCTGCTTAAATCTTTCGTTGTTGATTTATATTCCCTCTGTTAACTGTTAGGTAATAGTATGCTGAGAAACTTCAAGTCCCAAACCTTGGTTGCTTGGTCTGTTAATAAAGTAATTTGATGGCTAAATGGCTCTTGATTGAGATGAGTAAAATAAGGGGATAAATCTAGCTGAGTTGAGTTGTTTGAGTTGAGTTGAGTGAAATAAGGGATTATGTAGTATACATGAGGCTACGTTGAGTTGAGTATTGATTTATTGAAGTGTCAATCCATGTCCAAATGTGCTTCTATACAATGTGATTTGGATACTGATAAGATGGCAGCTGATAAATATAGGATGTTTACCTGGTGGTAAAATATACACGCCGTCTACAGTTCAATCTAGATATAGGCATAAATGGGCTCCTGTCCAGTGATTGCCCTTTAATATTTATGGTTTTTCTTGAGAAATAGTGTAGCAATTTTAGGTGAGATCTTAACCTTTTTGTGTGGCATGTCTGTAATTTTAGTTGTTTTTCTGTGCTCTGAAACTTTGAAGGACTAATAAGCATGAGTCGGTACATGCAATACTTTCGAAGGTAAGATAAGATTAGATGCTTTGTGCAAATAAATTCAGTATGTATACGATTACCTATAAGTTGCTATAGTACTATTCTTAGAGAACATAGTTTCTCACTTTTGATTGAAACTTATCCTATGAGTTTGCACCGGTATCTTTCCTGCAGTCATGTGTAAAGTAAGTAGTCAAGCTAATTACTCATAGTATACTCTTTCAAATTGCAGATCACGTGGTGATGATCTCGGTTGCATTTCTTATAATTTTGTTCAGTGTACAGAGGTATGGAACAAGTAAAGTGGGACTTGTAGTTGGTCCTGCTTTGTTTATATGGTTCTGTTCTCTTGGGGGAATTGGCGTATACAATCTTTTCAAATATGACACAAGTGTTCTGCGGGCATTTAACCCAATTCATATCTATTATTACTTCAAGCGCAACTCAACCAAAGCTTGGTATTCCCTTGGTGGCTGTCTTCTTTGTGCAACAGGTATATTCTTATTGTCTGAAGTGTTCTTTGTAACCTTGTAAAGGTTTTTTCATTTGTTTTGTTTTTTTCACTGAAGAAATACATGAACATCTTAAAGAGGTCCCTACTAAAAGAATGATTTCACTTTGTGAGGAGAAATCCTTTTTGAGAATGTTTAGAAATTTCTTTTAGAAAACCTTGTGTGCTTTACAAATGGATCTTCTATATGCTTGAACTTTGCAACTATATCTCCCTTAAAATTTCTTATCATGCAATGTCTTTGGTTCTCGTTTCTGAATTAATTCTAGAGTCATTTGTTTTGTCTCTGAAAGAGTTGGCAGTCAACTATCAGGCTTATGTAAGCTATTTCTCCTAGTGGCAGAATCCGGTTTATAATGGATCCCATACGTAATATCTGTAAATGGTTTAGTCTCTATAACTGAAGTCACTAACATTTTGCCTGATATTTCAGATGCCAAAAAACTGTTCATTCATGATTAAATTTACAGTTCTGAAATATAATATTAAGGTGTCTTTTTTAAATTATTTTGCCTTTCTATTATAATGTCTAAACATTGTGTCTGATTTATTCTGATGATCAGTTATGTGGCTCAGGTTCTGAGGCAATGTTTGCAGATCTTTGCTATTTTTCTGTGAGATCAGTGCAGGTAAGCAGTTAGAAGCTGCTGCATTCTTTATTTTTTTAGTTTTTTAACGCTCATGTAGAAAACTTTGTCATCCTTTAAAAAAATACGAATTTTCTCATCAATTACTTCAATTGGTTATGGCAGCTTACCTATATGTTTCTTGTATTACCTTGCCTTCTGCTGGGCTACCTTGGTCAAGCTGCTTATCTTATGGAGAACCATGCTGATACTACACAGGCTTTCTTTTCATCTGTTCCAAGTAATGTAAATTTCTTTTGTTGCAACTCTAATTATCATTATCTAATGTTCAATTTAGATAGGTAATAATACATTATATGCCTAAATAACACCAAACCTTTAAAGTTTCCCGTCTGTTCAAGGTTTTCAGGTTTTTCAGTTTTTTGGTATTTAGAATAATGACAAGGCATTTGAACCTGGAAAGTTAGTTATTCCGAAAATGTACCGAGGACAGAAAGGAATAGCAAATGACAATTCATGATTTTCTTTTGATCTGTTACAGCTGGAGCTTTCTGGCCTGTCTTCCTCATAGCTAATGTAGCTGCACTGATTGCTAGTAGAGCTATGACTACAGCGACTTTCTCTTGTATTAAGCAATCTACAGCACTTGGTTGCTTTCCTCGTCTTAAAATTATACATACCTCGAGGAAATTTATGGGCCATATCTATATTCCAGTCATGAACTGGTTTCTGCTGGCTCTAACATTGATTTTAGTCTGCAATATCTCAAGTATTTATGAGATCGGAAATGCATATGGTAATTCTCTAAATGACTTACGTTTGAAGTAGTGATTTATTTCTTACCATTTCCTTCATTTTCTAAGTGACTTATTTTTCAAAATGGATCCTACAGATCTGAGAATAGCTCTGGAGAAAAGCCTTGAATATGGGTTATGTTTTAAAACATATAAAATTATAGTAGTAGTTAAGCTTGAATGATAAACTGCCAGTTGATATACTTGCTTGCAATACATAAAAAGAAACTTCTGTTTTCAGCAAGCTTCAATGAATTCACATAATACCTGCTTGTTCTATGTTTAGATTATCTGCGTGTTTTGGTCATAGAATCACTAAATAATGATTAAGGCATAGGTTATCCTGTGTTTCTGAGATTCTTCAAGAACATGAAAAAAATAAAAACTATGGTGCTTCCAGTCTTACTTTTCCAGATGATCATCCTTGTAGTGGTAACAGTTGTGTATCTTTGTGTCATTGTACTTCTGTGTTATAAACGTATGTTACTGAACTTAAAGCTAAGCAAGCTTTTGATCTGACTTGTGGACAGGCATTGCTGAACTCGGAGTTATGATGATGACCACAATCTTAGTAACTCTTGTGATGCTTCTTATATGGCAGATAAATATCTTTATCGTGCTTAGTTTTGCTATTCTTTTCTTGGGGTTGGAGTTGACTTTCTTTTCATCAGTTTTATGGAGTATGGGGGATGGAAGTTGGATCATACTGGTGTTTGCGATTGTCATATTCTTAATAATGTACATCTGGAACTATGGGAGCAAGCTAAAGTATGAAACAGAAGTAAGGCGAAAGATGTCTATGGATTTGCTACGAGAACTAGGTCCAAACCTTGGAACTGTTAGAGCCCCTGGTATCGGTTTGCTTTACAATGAGCTAGCAAAAGGGGTGCCAGCTATATTTGGACATTTCCTTACCACTCTACCTGCTGTGCACTCGATGATAATATTTGTATGTATTAAGTACGTTCCACTGTCTGTTGTGCCTCAAAGCGAAAGGTTTCTCTTTAGACGAGTCTGCCCCAGAAGCTACCACATATTTCGTTGTGTTGCCAGGTAAAATTGCCTGCAAATGTATTTCATGATATACTTTTTTTATTCCATGTCCTCTCCTTAAACTGCATGTCCTAGCTCATGTAGGGGGATAAAAAAGGTCTATCTAAAATTAGTATAATAAGTAAGATACACACAACTGATTTGCAGCCATGATTTTATGGATATACGAAGTTATCTGACTGCAGAAAAGAGAAATGAATTATTTAGATACTAGTGTTTTAGCAGTTCATTGTAATATATTTCTATTATACTTTCCGTGCCTCACGTGCATGTTTAGAAACCTTAATGCTAGTTGGATTGTCGGAGCTGGAATTGTTTCCTTGCCGACCTATGATGCATCTGGGTGCAATGAGTGTGGACTGTTATTACTTGTAACCTTGCTTTAGAACATTGAAATGTTCTCGCGTAAAAGTTTGGGTGCGTAAACATACAATACCTTAGCCATAATAGCAAGAAACCTGTCTCACGTCATATATAGGAGAAATGTCATTGGTTTTATAAGATATTTGAATAGCTCTTATTGGTCCTGGTTCTAACCGGTTCTGAAAGCCAACCCTTGCAGCGTTAATTCAATATGAACTCGTGTGGCAGCAGCTATAAAATAATAGTGAAAATATTATTTATGTTGTTGCAGACAGGATCCTAATTTTTTTTGACATGATTGATAGCAAACTCTAAAGCTTAAATTAGTGACATTTATAAGATGGGGTAAATTTATAGAGTTGGATTGTGTAATTTTATTTAAGTTTGCCCATGAACAGATATGGATACAAGGATGTTCGTAAAGAAAACCACCAGACCTTTGAGCAGTTGCTTATTGAGAGTCTTGAGAAGTTTATACGCAGGGAAGCTCAGGAAAGGTCATTGGAGAGTGATGGTGATGATGACTCATATTCTTCAGAAGAGAATTCTTCCTCAAGGCTTCTAATAGCTCCCAATGGAAGTGTTTATTCCCTTGGTGTCCCTCTCTTAGCTGAGTTCAACAATACGAACGAATTCATTTCAGAGGCAAGCACATCGGAGGAGGTAAAGTTAGAGTCTTCTTCTGATCTTAGTATTATTGATGTCGAGCAAAGTCTTGAGAAAGAACTATCTTTCATACACAAGGCAAAGGAGTCGGGAGTTGTTTATCTTCTTGGTCATGGAGATATTCGGGCGAGAAAGAATTCGTGGTTCATAAAGAAGCTTGTTATTAACTATTTTTATGCTTTTTTGAGAAAGAATTGCAGGAGAGGAACTGCAAATTTGAGTGTTCCACACTCACATTTGATACAGGTGGGCATGACTTATATGGTCTGATGTTGTGGCATTATTTGAACACCCTCAAAATTCATCATTTATTGAAAACAAAGAGTCATGATTCTATATATAGTCCGAGTAGGCCTTGGCCTGGTTTTGGAGCTCTATTGAACTTAAATGATATATAAACCTGGAGAATTTTGTAGTTTTTGGTTTGTCTGTTTCGATTTTTGGAAGTTGACCGAAAATATTGTAATTAACATGTCAATATAATCTGATTTGTAACAATGTAATTCTTTGAGCCCTTTAAATATTGCCAAAATATATGCGCTTGTTGTCTTCATGTATATTAGCATCAGTATTTTGCTTTTGGTAACTGAGTATCTCGTGTGAAGTTTATCGAGTCCACAAGATTGAGATGTTCTCAATTGTAATGTTACAAGAAAATACACTAATATTTACTCTCTTTTCCTATTTTACATTTTTGAGATGTCCCAAAACAAGATTTCATGCTTTAAAATATAGGGTCAATCCTTATCTTTTAGAGCAAAAATATAAATATATTTGAAGTTTCACATTTTAAACTCTTACCTAAAACAAACAAGAATATTGGAATGGAGAGTAAAGATTCACTTTCAGGATTTGAACGACGCCAGGTTTTTGAGTTGAACTATAGTTCATTCCTAGTACTCTGCTGGAGGGTTGGTAAATACTATTATTATAACAGATTGTGCTAGGTTTACTAACACGATCAAGTAATCTCTTTTCAATAAAGGGTCTACTCTTTAAGTCTTAAGTAATTGATTTGGTTCAGTCTGCTGCTATCAGCCTAACATTGGTATCAGTCCTCAAGGTAATTTGCTCCAACTTAATTAGGGAAATATAATCTATCTTTTTGGCATTAAACCATCTATCTCTCACAATGCATAGTAATCTAGCCGCGATTTAGCTCATTAAGCGTCAATTCCTTTTGGCATTAAACCAAACATGAGATGAGAGTACTGTTTATATGAACATCTTATCGTCAGTTCTCACTCTTCCGAATTTTTGTATATTGAGTTACAGAAAGAGCATTTGTAGTTTAAATAGAAAATGGATTTTTGGGACATTGACAAAACTTGTGTGTTGTGCGAGCGGTTCGATGAATCATTGTATCACCTTTTCTTTGCTTGCTCTTTTTCATCTGCTGTTTGGATTCACATCAAGAATTGGTTGGGCATTACCCGAGCTATGACGACACTAGCAAGCGCTTTAAAATGGATAAAAAAGAAGCTTCGGGGAAGTCTTGGTTGAGTAAGGCAAAACGATTTGCACTTGCTTGCACCATATATCACATACGGACTGCAAGAAATAAGAGGATTTTTGAGGGAAAAGTCCCTAGAGCTGAAGCCATTACCATCAAGATTAAATCAAACTTGTACACTATTTTGTACTATTTGTATCCGTATGATTTAATTCACATATAGCGACACTATAGCTTGCATGTCTTGTCCATATTTTTTTATCTTCTGGCTTTGGTCAGCTCTTTGTATATAACTGTTGATATATTTATGTCATTTATATTTGATCCAAAAAAAAAAAATAGTAACCAAAGATTAAGAACTGAATATAACTTAAAGATAGGCAGGCATTCGTACTTCAATTTTAATAAATGCAAGGGAACAACATATATCCAAGAGCAGAAAATCTTTCACAGATCCAAAGGCCTAACAAAGCAAGATATATCGTCAGCCAATTTCTTTTATACTATATTATCGGCAGCAACTCTGGTTTCGTTTTGTAAGAAGAATCCCTCCTAGGATTGAATACCATCTTCAATAGCTCCCTCATCTGCAAATTTTCCATGAAACTGTGCATTAGTTATATAAATGCAATTATCCAGCAAAGATATACAAGCTTCAGTCCTATCCACGTCAAAAACCAACCAACCTATTCACCATGACCTCTTCCTTTCACGTCTTATGCATGTATACAGTCATAGCCTTGACGCCTATCTATATGTTAAGGAGTGCTCACTGGACTGGAGGTTGTACAAAATGTTAAAACTATGATTACAGGACTCTTGGCAACTTACACCAGCAAAAGCGTTAATTATCAGAAACTCAGAAACTGACTGTTAGACTCAGAAACTTAATATTACACAATTCAATCCGTCAGTTTCTGAGTGGCATCCTGAGAAAAAGCTCGCAGCAACTAGAACCCCATCACCGTTTTCATCAAAGAACAGAAGTTTATCCTCAAGAGATTTTTTTGGTAACAACCATCATAAATCGAAGGCAAAAGAATTGGCGAAGGAAACAAATCAAACCATTCAAACTGACCTCTAAGATTAGAGCTGAAACCACAAGTTGTCAAATGCTTCGCAAGAACCTCTCCTAAATCCTTTTGCCAGTTGGGTGCAACCTTAGCTTCAGACACAGGCCATATAGTTGCTGTTCCCGTTGTGAGATTCACATCAGCTGAAGAAACCTGAGGCTATTCATAATTCAACAGCATTTTACTTATTAGGAGTATATTGTTTTGAGAACAAAATTTGAAGCAAAAAACTCTTCTTAACAAATAGAAGGAAAAAAATTGAGCATATCATCCAAGTCTTCTTCAACCATTCTCGTCTACTTACCTACAAATCTTTGACAAAGTCAGACTGATATTACTGGTTTTCCAATGACAGCATTACCAAAAATAACAAATGGATTCGAAGAGCATGCACTCAAATCAGGCTTTTTACCCCCTCCACCAAGCCTTTGGTTTTAGAGTTTATATTTCCTCTTTCCTTTTTCAGGTTTTAATGTAGTTTCATTTTACCAATGAGTTCAGTTTTTTATTCCATAAATAGCAGAAATCCACAATATCACTCGCACAAGATAAAACCCTAGAACTGAGTCGATTTTAATTTAATTTATTAAAAAGGCATCATCAACAAGAAGTACAACAACAACAAATCTAGAGGCCAAGCAAATGGAGTGGGAGTATAGATTAGATACGCAGTGAAACAGAATAGAAGCACTGACTTGACTTTCTAAGATCCTCTTCACACTTGCGGAGCATCCCCCGCATGTCATCCCCTGCAACACCACCGGAAGTTAACTTTCAATCCAAAAATGGTAAAATCTTTTGATTTTAATATGAAATAAAATTGTCGAGTGAAGTAAGTGCCTACTCACTCCAACGTCGAGAATAATAACATCAGAACTCAAAGATGCAGCATCAGAATCAACCGACACCGCATAACTGGCAAATCGACTCCGACACAAGTCCACGGAGCCTAGGGCCGGCACCGGGAAGCACTGTCCGGACCGGGTCAAATCGGTGCAGCGGCTGAGCTGGAGGTGAGTCGATCGACCGTGGAGGTAAAGAGTCGAATGGGAACTGTGAGACTTGGAGAGGGAAAAAATGGGGACTGTGGAGCTGCTAATTGAGAGCAGTGTTGACTCCATTTCCGTTTCCTTCTCAGTTTGGTTTCTCTCTCTATACCTTTAGCTATTTTTGGGTACAGATTCCGTGGCTTTGATTCGTTGGAATAACTGTATTGCTCACTTGCTTCTGAGATTGAATAACAAAACGAGTTTCGTCTAGTTACTTTGGCTTCACTCAAATTCAGCTTGAATAAAAATTTCTCACATTATTCTCTTGACTAATTAATGAGGATAATTAGTGCTGATTCTTAAATCCTTGGGAACTTATTTTTTCTGCACAATGGAGAATGCAAGTATAAAGAAACTAAATACGGAAACATATAAAAAGAAAAGAAAAGATGGGGCAAAAAGAGCATGAACAAAACTCAACTAAATAGTAAATCTTTCTTTAAAATGAATGATACCTTCATTTGTTGCTTTGGAGTTTTTGGCTTTTTGCTTAAAAAAAGTGACTATTTATTGCATTTCTTGATACATGTGCAATACTCCAAAACGACAAATAAAAAAAAAAAAAAGGGAGTAATATTTATTTATGAGCATAATTCCAACACCAGTTCAACTTCTACACATTTACTATTCATAAAAATGCCTCATATAGCTATAGACAATAACCGTAACAACGAAACACCATATTAATCATCTAAGTATAAACTATCCAATGTCTGAACGACACAGACTCGGTGATTTTCCATAGTGTACATTAGTATTCGGACTACTTCAAGTATTAATGGTAGCCAACAGGAGCTGGGGCCTCCCTCAATTCTTTCCCCTGGAAATGAATGTCCTGCCCATGAAAACATATTTTAGTTTCCATGTAACTAAGATTACACTATGTATGGCTACTGAATTTGTGTGAGTAAAACATAAAAAGAAAATGTTTTTCTTGTCATCTGAACGTCGAGTTTCATTTACTGAAATTCAAACGAGAAGAAATACTAACATGTAGGATGGTCAACAAAACTTACAGAAGCAAAATGGTTCACATCCCGATGGTGGGCTTCATCAGCTCGAATAACAGTGATAACATCCTTCAAAGTCGCATCTTTAGGAAGTCTCCAATAATCAATTGCAATAGCAGGAGCAGGCACATTTTCAATTGCTCCACCATCAATATCTTTCAAGTATTCGGTATACGAATGTATAGCCTCTTCCTCCAAGTAACCAACTATTCTATGAGCCAGTTTAGGAGACAGCATGTAAAGTACGAAGAAGGCATTGAAGAACACTCCCTGAACTGTAAGAACGAGGAGTCTCTCGTACCACTTAGGCTGCACAAGCTCTACCATTGTCATTAAGTGCATTCTCTCATTTTCAGCTTCTTCGAGTAGTGCTTTAATCCAACCACCGCTTTGTTGAAACTTTCGGAGAGATCTAAGATGCAAAAGCATTCCTCCTACCATTCCGGGAACAGCAGCCACGGTTTCAAGCATCATTGCTCGACAACCGTACCTCCTCTGCATATATAACACTTACTTAAGAAGGTTAGTCCTTTTCTTTGGAAATTTGCTAAAAAACAACTTACTAGTATCCAAAAGGAAGTAGTAGAAAGGGCATGATAATAAACATCATGACAAACCTGGAAGAAAACATCTGTAGGAATTCTAAGAAGTTTCACAGTACGATATGCAACTTTGTCGGTAAAGGTCTTTGGGACATGGTGCTTGCTAAGATCGATTGACAAGTCTGCTCGATAAGTTTCCCATGGCTGCACATGAAAAATGAATAGAACAAGAGTTTAGGTAGACAAAGAAAAAGGGCAACCAATTTAAACATCAGAACGTGGAGTCGAATTCAATCAAAGAAATACATTCTTTGCATCTGAAGATAGATACCATACGGAACTTTCACTTCAAAAGGTGTTTCCTTCATTCGAGCCATGAATTAAAGAGTGAGACGAATAATATTCGTGGATGTTTTGCTATATGATTTGAAATATCAAAATCTAGACTATTTGTATATTTCAAATTCAAAGATTCAAAACAACTATGGAGTAAAATTTTCATACAAGAAAAAATCTCGAAATTATTTTACAGTAATGTTTAATTGACTGTAATATACAAATAAAGGGAAATATTGATCCATCAAAATATAAAATCAAGCAAATTAGAACTTATATATATGGACATGAACCTAGCTACTCATCCACATTGAAAATTTGAAGGTCATATTAAACCAAATCGAGTACCAGATATCTCGTATATTGACCGAATTCATAAAAAGTTGACTCAATTGACTGTTTCAAACAGATATAGTCAATTAATATAGAACAAACAGTATTGTATAATTAAACCTGCCTTCCACTATCACTAGCAGCATAATTTCACGATTCACTCAAAAAGCATTTCTTACACAACATAATTTTCTTACCATGAAACAGTTCCAAGGCCACTCTGTGCCATCTTCTCTTGTAACTTTAGGCCTCGAAATTCCCCAATAGCTCGAAACTATGACGTCATCCTTATCTCTCTTTTCCGTTACCACGGCGCTGTTATTTTTCTTCTCCACTACCGACGAACTCGGTGAAGACTCCGCCGCCGTGCTCATCAACCGCCTCCACTCTACTGGCACCACACCTAAACCTTGTCCATTCCACGCCGGAGCGGGAGCGATAGACGATGACACATAGCGGTGGCAGATACCGCCGGCGATCACGCGCTTCATTAATGATCTTGCTACCAAGTGGTTCATTTTCGTAATTTTTAACCAAACACGAAAGTTGTCTTGGAATAATGGAAGTGGCGGTTAACTGATTTTATAGCCCGTGAGGAGCAGATGTATCCTGTTTCATGTGTATGTGAACCGGAGAAGAATTTTCGTTTTTTAGCTGATGTAGCCATATGCTAATGGCTGGTGTATCTAATTATTTCACGAGTGTTTAGAAACTGGAATTGTCTAGAATCTCGATTATGTGATTATTGAATTGACCAGATAGATATTGAGAGGACGAAAATGCCCTTTGGATTGTGTTTTCTATTACCCAGTTTTTCACGGAATCTGTGTTTTCTTTTTCTCCAAGTTTAGGGGAAAGTGTTTCATCACGTGGCTCCACTCCAGCTTATTGTTTACTAACTCTTCTTTTTGCTTTAGTTTACAAAAAAAAAAAAAAAAAGAGGAAGAGCTAACTCTTCATTTTATTTTTATTTTTGAGTATTAGGGATTTTAGTTAAGTTAACCAGGGGATATTATATAATGAGAATATAGATTAAAAATAATTAAAAGTTTATAGTTGAAGTAATATTAAAAGTAATACTAAAAATGAAGACTAGTGCATGTAGTAATATTCATATTAATATTACATGCCTAACCAAGTACTCGTTTGTTATATATTCTTTCCTCAGATCTTATTCCACAATATATGAAATGAATCCATCCGTCTCTTATTTGACTTGACCCCATGCATTTTTAATCATAACAACAAAATTGTGACCAGATTGAACCATGCGGCCCAAGGCCCATACCTAGCTAATTCAGTTAATTGCAAAGTTATTATACAAGCCACTTTAAGCTAGATATTTCCGTTCGGTTATATTTTGCCCAAATTTATAAATAATTGTGATTCGAGTTAAGTTTAAATTGTTGTATTAAATTAAATTTTCTTATGAGCTTAAATGGCTCAACTCAAATAAAACTTGAATAAATGATTATTTAAAAACTATTAATCATTAGTACTAGTTCTACAAGTAATATACTAATGCTAATTATTTGAAAATGAAAAGATGGTTGACAAAATTAAGTAGAACTTATAACCATAAAAGCCCTACAATACTTGATTATGAGCCTATGACTATAAAATTCAATAATATTTGAATTTGAGTCAATTAAAGTTTAACTTACAAAATTTCACTTTCAATCATAATAAATCACGTGACGTGACGTAAACTAAGTTATTGTTTTCGATGGTAGAAATTAAATTACAAATTTTATTCTATAATTTTACAAAATAGCATTTCTACAAACTTTTCTACTCTATATTTTGTGATCATGATGGGCGTGATGCAAAGTTTAATTTTCCACAAGTACACACAAAGTGCTGTTTTCCGAACCGCGACTTTTCCTGAGAAATTAGACGAGGTAAAATAACAAAGCGACAAATGAGCGTAGCCTAGTTGGATTAGCATCAGAGGGACACCACAACACATCTCACACGTTTTCTTTCATTCAACATTTTGTGCAAAGCAAACAACAATAGTCCCTTTTTCTTCTTTTTTTTTTTTTTCCCCTTGAATAAGCTGGAGTAATACACACGGATATATATACATTGATCCAACCAATCAAACCCCCAAATAAGATATTCGAATTGTTGAAGGAATACGTGGTGATATAGATAGAGGTATAGACGAGTTTTGGTATTTCGTGGATGGTGTCACACTCGGAAATAGAATGGGTGTGACTGGTTCGAAGTTAGAGAAGGCGCTTGGGGATCATTTCCCTGAAGGCGAACGCTATTTCGGTTTCGAGAATTTCGGCAACACTTGCTATTGTAACAGTGTCCTCCAGGTTTTAATTATTATACGGATTATTGTTTTTTCCTTTTTTTACTTTCTATTGCTTATGTGAATTTTGGTGTGCCCAAAGGAGTAGTTTTTATAGGTTAATTGTTTGGTTGTATACTGGTGAAATATTTTGATGTTTGGTTGATTTATTTTTTTAAGCATCAATTAAGGTGAATGTTTCATGTGAAGTGAGTAATTGAATTTCTTTGTTGAGATTTTAATCACACAAAAAAATATCATAGAAATCAGGTTTCAATTAGAACATTTTGTTTTTGTTGTTGTTTTTGGTGGTATAATGAACTTTGCATGTTAGTAATGAGCCTGTTTCATAAGTTGTAATATGAATTGTTTCTGTTTTCCAGGCTCTTTACTTTTGTGTACCATTCCGTGAACAACTGCTGGATTATTATTCAAGTAACAAAAACCAAAGGGAAGCGGATGAAAATCTCTTAACATGCCTTGCGGATCTCTTCTCACAGGTATTACGTTTTACATTTACATGTAGTAGGAAATGCTATATTTCATATTTGTCCGCTCCTTTGGCTTAAAAGCTACGTCTTTCTGTTTAAAGATCATCCTGAGTGTTTGTTAACGTTGTAATATGACATGTGTTATCAATAATAGAAGGGCGTTTTTCAAAACTAATTAAGATTATTTAAATTTTCGCCGTAGTCAATTTTCTGACGTAAACTATGATACAATAATTACCTATGGAGGATATCGGCTTTTCATTCATCATCCAGTGAAAACAAGCTGCAAGAAACATGGCTAGCAACCCTGGCCATCCAGATCCAGATCACTGATCACATATAAATGATGGTGGATTATCAGTTTGAACTTGTGGAATTCTGTTAAGATTAACCAGCATGGTAATTAATCTTTATGCAGATAAGTTCACAGAAGAAGAAAACAGGTGTAATAGCTCCAAAACGCTTTGTACAAAAAGTTTGGAAAGAAAATGAGCTTTTCCGAGGCTACATGCATCAGGTGTGTTACTGGTAAACTTAGATTCTTTTCTACTTGCTCATTATACGCCGTAAGCTAGTTTGATGGAGTATAATACTGACACTCTGCTTTCCACTTCTTGCTGCTGAGCTCCACTCTGTTTCCTTTTCCACCTATATGCATAATACACAATTGCTGAAATTATTTAGAATTTTAGTATCCTCAATAGGAAATTAGGAATATTCTCATTTTTCGTTTATTTTTGTTTCTGTTGTCTCGTTTTAGAGAGATAGCCTCTTTGAATTAAAATAACACATAAGAAGAAAGTAGAGTCAAAGGAGTAGGACCCCTAAAAAATATTAGTTCTTTCAACTCTTTTTTGCCTATTAGAAATCTCTAAAATCCAGATATAAATAAAAAGTTGGTTCGGGATATGAAGGGGAAATGCTAAGTTCCAATGGCACCGTACTTCTAGTAATACTCGAGATTCTTATACGCTTTTAGTGATCTTGTACTTCAATACCTCATTTGACAGCCTTGAAATAAGCTGCTATTCTGTCTCATGGTATGTTGAACTTCTCCGAATGCATAAAATATCGTGAAGAGTTGATATGATTTAACAATAAACCTGCGTGAAGGTAAGTGGTGGAGTAAGTGGAAAGAAAAGGGATGAAGAAAAACTCCAGGTTATTTCCAAAATAAGTTAAGTGGAGCTCCAATAACAAAGAAATGTAGTGCCAATCATGACATCCTGATTTAAGTTTCTCTAGTAGAGAAACTGATTCCTTTTCCAAGTTGCAGTTATATGCATTAATAAGACTATTTCAGTACTCAGAAATTGCTTTTGCACAGTTGACTGTACTGGCACTAGAAATTCACATCAAGGAATCAAAGTCTTTGAGGGAATAATTTCATCTCTCTCCTCTTTTCTTTTGTCAAGAACCAGAACTAGATGATCTCCCTCGGTGCATCTGTTCTTAGTTGTGCCTCTTTGCCAATTCTATTAAGTCCAATGAGAGGCGGATTTGGTTCTTCTGATGAGTGTATTAATCCTTTATTTTGGCTGGTAATTTTATACCATAAACAGTTTGATTGAAAATTTTATAATTTTATGTGAAACATGCAATGGGTTACCTAATTTTTTCATGATGCATTTTTCCTTCTCAGTTATCTGTTTCAAGGAATTTCATATGCGATAATGTGAGACTCATGTTTTTTTACAGGATGCTCATGAATTTTTGAACTTTTTGCTAAATGAACTTGTTGAAATACTGGAGAAAGAGTCCCACAAAGTGACAAATGAATCGCAAACTTCTTCTCTTGAGGGTATTCCAAATGGGCCAGGTAACAGTCAGATCAATGATGTTAAGAAGGAACCGTTAGTTACTTGGGTGCACACAAATTTTCAGGTAAATTTGCTCAGTATTCTATGATTTCCCATAAATTTTAATTGATTTTAGCATTTATTCTGAACATGGTTTGTTTCACAAGTATGTTGTCATAGCTAAATCTCCACAAAGGTCATGCTCTCTACTTTCTAATGTTTATGCAGCAATGTGTTCAAAATTGACATTTGGTGCAAGAGTAACTATATAAATATGATGCTTGACTCTTGAGATTCCACTACATCATTTCTCTGAAGAAAATTATTCATCTCTTAAAAATATCAATTAATTTGAATTTCATCTACGAATGAGTATGAAATTCAAGAAAAAAAACATATTTTAAGCTTGGAAATTCAAGAATATATAGATAATTGGGAGAAGTGGAGACGTGTATTTCTTAGTATGTTACAAAATAGAGGGCTTGCAAAATGATTTTGTGGGCTAAAATGAAGTGCGAGGAAATACACTAGGGAGCATGGAAGAATTGGACCCATCGCCACCAGTTTAGATTCATCCTATTTTTATGAATGGTGTGCTACCAGTGTGAGTTCTTGGTCTTTTGCCTTGGTAGCATATCTAGCAAATTTTAAAATTGACAAATTTGTACTTTTTTCTGGTTGTTTGGAGGTTGTCTTTGGTTTTCAATAGTCTCTTGCCTAATGTTTAATTTTCTTGCTAGTTAACTTTGATCTTACTCACCAACATGTATGTAGGGTATTCTCACGAATGAGACAAGGTGTCTAAGGTGTGAGACAGTTACTGCAAGGGATGAAACATTCTTAGATTTAAGCCTTGATATTGAACAAAACAGTTCAATTACTAGCTGCCTCAAGAACTTCAGCTCCACAGAAACCCTGAATGCTAATGATAAATTCTTCTGTGACAAGTGTTGTAGGTAAGTTCCCTTGTTCATAATTGCTGCTGCATTTCGGAAAAAAAGAAAAAGAAAAAAGAAACTAATAGTTAATTGTTAACTAAAACACAGTTTACAAGAAGCCCAGAAGAGGATGAAGATAAAAAAACCACCTCATATTCTAGTGATACATCTCAAGCGATTCAAGTACATGGAACAGCTAAACCGGCACAAGAAGTTATCATATCGTGTTGTATTCCCTCTGGAACTGAAACTAAGCAACACAGTAGAGAATGCAGATTCAGAGTACTCTTTGTTTGCTGTTGTGGTTCATGTTGGGAGCGGGCCAAACCATGGGCATTATGTTAGCCTTGTTAAAAGTCACAACCACTGGCTGTTTTTCGATGATGAGAATGTGGATATGATCGATGAGTCGGCAATCCAGACGTTCTTTGGATCTGCACAGGAATATTCGAGTAATACTGATCACGGATATATTCTCTTTTATGAAAGCACTGCTGCTGACAGCAAGAGCTGAAGGGGAGATGGTTTAGCTTTCGAGACTATATTTCTTCAAATGTGTGGGTACTATCGTATTCTTGGTTGTTTGGTAATGTTTGTTTTCTGCATAACATTCGGCACTAGTTGTTCTATGTACAGTTTGGATGAACACTTGTTGATTATAAAGGTTAGACAATAAAGGAGTGATTTGGTATTCTGTTTGTTCTCTTACTGCTTCCCAAACAAGGTTGATGGAGTTGCAAATTTTAAGTCTTATTCTACTATTTTTAAAGTCCATCAAATAAAAACTAAGTAGAATGTATGCTTATTTGAAAGTGGGGGAAGAAATCTTCCTACTTTTTCCATTCAGACCAACGTACATTCTTTTTCTTCTTTTTGCTGCTTCAATGGTTGTTAAATGAATCAAGCTTCAACAAATTTTAATCAATATAAGGTGTAAGGTACAAGTTGAGTTTAAGTAACGTATATTTTTCTATTTTACACATCTTCGAAAATATCTCAAGTGATCAATGTTATTTAAGTTTTATTTTTTTTAATTTAAACAAACTATCCACGAAAGGAACTCAAATCATTAAGATGTATAATGGTCTTGTTTTGCTTATTAGTTTACATTTTTCGTAAAATTACAGTTAATATTATGGTACCTCGGTCAATTATATATTGGCATTCTAGGGAAAAAAAAAGGTATTCCTTAGGGAAAATAGATAGAATATTGAAAAGAGAGCAGAGAGGACTTGTATTTTGAGTAAATAAATACTATTTTGAATAGAATTGAAAACTAAATACATATTGAATAAAATATTTTCTGATGTTTCTCCTGGCTAAATAAATTGGCTAGTGGGTTTTCATGCTAGATTGACTTTCTCAATAGCCCTAATTGTGCTTTAAATATGTACTTTTCTTAGCCACATTTGACTGATAGTGCTAATCTCGAGTCTATCAATTGCTATTTGTTTATAAAAATGAAAATTGCTATTTGTATGTTTTTGTTATCTATGGAAACAAAATAAAAATGAACCGAATTGACTATCAAAACAATAATAATAACAAAACGGAGAAATGAAGAGAAGATTTTATTTATTTAAGGAAAAGGGGCTTAGTTCACATTAAGTGGCTTGGACATTACTCATATCAAGAGTTAATTTTTAGGTGAGTTAAATTCAAAGTCATGTAATTGGATTTAATAATTCATGCGGAGAAAATTAATATGATATCAGAGCTCCAAATTAAACTGGGTCACCTCAATGTATGCATGATAAATTTTATTATTAATTCACATACTTCGCTCAAATAACAAATGTATGAGTTGTCATTATTTTTTCAGTTAACAAAGTTGGAAGTGTCACTGTTCCTCCGGTTAACAAATGTCTGAAGTATCATTATTCATGTGTTGGGTCTATGCCCACATGTCATAATTCGCAAGGTTGGATATTAATATATCACGTGTTTGGCTTATTTTACCAACATATTCAGTTCGCCTATATGTGAAGGGAAAGCATTGAGACTAAATGTCTCATATGAATTGAAAATTATAGTTAACTTCACATTATAAGATATTCGATAATTCTCACACCTTAAAATAACTTTTGAAGTTGAGTTGAGTCCAAAATATGTAAGTTAATTCGTTCTCTTTCCATATGAAAGAAATATAATATTCTTTCATTGGGATTGCAAACAATTCTCCATCTCACTCTAGTATTGAGTCTATCAATTGCTATTTGTTTTGTAATATTTTTGTTAGTCAGTGATGGAAATTTGTTCCTTTGATTAAAATGATTTAACTATAAAAAAATAACGAAACGGAGAAATGAAGACAAGATTGTACTTATATTAAAAAGAAAAATTACACACAAAGAAAAAGGTTCTTTCATTGGGATTGCAAACAATTCTCCAGCTCACTCTATGAAGTTTTTTAAAAGAAGGATGGCATAAAAAATCATAGTATTAGTTGTAAAAAAACAGCTAAATTAGGGTAAATTAAGAATATCCCTAAAAGAAGGCCTAATTATAAAAATCTCTCTCACGTATGGGGTATTACAAAAATCCCCCCAGATTTATCACCTTTTTACAATTAACCCAGTCCCTAAAATGTCCAATTTTGCCCTTGTTTGCTATTTTTAATATTTGTAATATCTTACAAAGGTTAAAACTTTAATGATAATTGTTATATCTTATAAATTAGAAAAAAATATAATTATATATTTACTGTTAAAATAATTGATATAATTTATAATTGCTCATAAATTTAAATAAATATGGCAATTTATAATACAATATAAATCTTATTAAATTAAAATATCTTATTTATAATACAATATAAATGTATTAAATTTACTAATTCAGAAAATAGATTCATAAAACTAAATGTGTAAACATTTTGTTCATACTAATAAAATATTATTATTAAAATTCTATTTAATTTATTATTATACAATTTATATTGCTAAAATATGTAAATACCTTTTCTTTTTTTTGCAATCTTTATTAAAAATTATTGGCAATTATATATTAAACCAATTATTTTGATAGTAAATATATAATTATCTCTTTTTTATTTATAAGATATAACAATTAACCATCAAATTTTAACATTTATAAGATATAACGAACATTAAAAATAACAACCAAGGGTAAAATTGAACTTTTAGAGACAAGGAATTAACTGTAAGAAAATAACAAACTTTAGGGAAATATATGTAATAACAAAAAATGTGAAGAAGATTTTTATAATTAATCCTTACTGGTATTCGTAATTTATCATAAAAATTAAAAGTAAGGTTCCATTTTAAAGTTTAAAGTTAAAAAAAAGGTACTAGGTATGACTTAAAAAGAGGGGCCCCGCCCCACCAGATGACCAAATCAGAAGAAATGATAAAAAGTAGAGAACCCTTTTTTATAAGAAAACTTTTAAAACAAGAAAGAGAATCTGAAATAGCTGTAATAATATTGACGGTTAATTTTAATTTGTTTTTTTACATTCATAATGTTTTATATATTTTTAAAATAAAATAAAAAAAAGTATCCTTTTGTAAAAAATTTAAAGGAGTACTTTATCTCCCTCTAACGAAGAGTATAACATATTATTCAAAATAGAGTAAACATGAAAAATATTGTGTAAAAAGATAAAAATACTCTTCATAATACATAAAGTAAAATATCACATTTATCATAATATAAGAGAGTAAAAATCACATTTATCATAACATAAAAGAGATAATATGTGTCAAAATATATTATATAAGAGAAGTAATTTTATCAATTCACATTTAAGATTAGAAATTATAAGTGTAAATTTTTTATAAAATTATAGGAGAAAATAAAATGCTCATTTTTAATTGACAGTGGACAAATTGAATAAAGTACTATTATTTTGTGCTCACAAGGTATAAATTGTCATTAACTCTAATAATAACTTATAATAAAACCAAACAAACAGTTCCTTGACTGCTTTAGCATTTTTATACTTGGGGACATCGCACTACAAAACATACTAGTAAACAAAGGAAAAATAAAGACAGAAAAGTCAACATGGGGAGGCCAAAGCCCAATGCCAATGCCCTTTCATTATTTCTTCAACAAACCCAGAACCCATAAATTCCATATCTTTTTCTTGAATTATTTCTCATTTATACAAATATAGAAGTTTTTTTTGAGGTTTAGTTTAACAAAAAGTGAATTCATACAAAAACAGTTTTAGTTTTTCATATACTATTTTCCCCCTTTAAATTTCTTAATTTGCAGAATTGTGGATCGGTAAGTTGACTTTTTTGCTTGATTCTTGGAGATTAAAAATTGAATCTTGTTTGATGATCAAGATTTTTGTATACATGTTACAGGTTGTGGATTTTCAGTCTTCTGTAATAATAAAAGTAGATGTTGATAAGAAGAGGAGGAGGGTGAAGTTTTCCGAGACATTATTATATGGATAACTTTTGCTGTTTCAATTCACAGGTGAGCTTTGTTCTCTTGTGGAAGGTTTTTTTTAATTGTTTTTGCATTTTGGACCTTTTCTTTTCAGTTTGTTAGGGAGTTTATTAGATTGGTGATCTCATAAATGTTGAGGTTAATATGTGTTTGTGCTGCTTCTGGTGAATTGGTAGTTTATCATATGCAAGTCCTGTTTAGTAGCTTTAGTTAGTTAGTAGTTTTTTTTTTTTTTAAAGTTTAAGGATTGTGGGATATTGTTGAATTGAGAAATTATGGGTGCATCATCATGGTGCAATCATTTTAATTTTAGTTCACGGTAGATATGAGATCTTGGAATAGCACTGCTCCTTAAATTTGGTGTGTTGAGTATCACTACTTCCTGAATTAAATTTTGGAAACAATGTATCCACGTTGGTGTGTTCACCATGTAATTCGTGCAACGATTGCACATAATAATTTTTCTGTTAAATCAGGATTTTGTTGTGGCATATATGAAGGAAGGCGAAAGCATGTGTTAGTTTTTGTTTGAGGTTTGATGCTTGATCCGAGGATGAATTTCTTTCAGGCTTCAATTGGATTGAGGGATTCGGATTTGGGGAAGGGTTGGGAGGAAAGATTTCAAATGACTTTGAATTTCAAAGCCATTACTTTGGTTGGAAGTCTAGTTCAAAATGGCTACTTAAGGATTTGAAATCCATCAAAAATCAAAGTGATTCAGACATGTGCTATGGGTTTGTTATTATGGACTTGCAATCCATAGCTCCAAATCCATGATCAATCCATATGAGTCCTTTCCTTTATGCGTGGTTTCATTCACATAATAAAGCCCCGAGAATTGAATAAACATTTAAAATTTGTTCATTATCTTTAATCAATACAACTTGTGGTGTTTGTGGTCATCTTGTTTGTACTTAAATTTTGTTCTTTCCCTATAGCTTGCAGCAGGACATTCATCTATTGGCTCCGGCAAGGGAAGAAGCAATCAGGGGCATGTAAAGTATGGATTTAGTTTAATAAAAGGAAAAGCAAGTCATCCTATGGAGGATTACCATGTTGCTAAATTTGTACAATTTCAAGGTCGTGAGCTCGGGTTATTTGCTATATACGACGGACATTTGGGAGATAGTGTACCAGCTTATTTACAAAAGCATCTGTTTTCCAATATCATAAAGGAGGTTAGTTGCTAGACTGAAGAATTTATTTTGTACCATATGTTATAGAGCATGGCTCTAAATATCTTAGTGGATAAACTATTTTTTCAAGAATGTTCTAGTTTCTAGATTAAATTTGTAAATGTTTCTTAACAAACAAGCAAATGAACTTCTGGATTTAATTGCTGTCCTTCTCGTTATGAATGATTCCAGGAGGACTTTTGGACCGACCCTAGTAGGTCTATCGCTAAAGCCTATGAGAGAACTGATGAGGCTATTCTCTCTCACAATCCCGACCTTGGAAGAGGTGGCTCGACTGCTGTCACCGCTATTCTTATAAACAGGCGACATCTTTGGGTAGCCAATGTTGGAGATTCACGAGGAGTTCTCTCTAGGAATGGACAAGCTATACAAATGAGTGTCGATCATGAGCCCAACACTGAGCGAGGTAGCATTGAAAACAGAGGTGGATTTGTCTCAAATATGCCAGGTACTGCTCACTGACTATAAATTTTCTATTTTAATATCTTTAGATTTCATTTTTAATTTCGCGGGTGTGGATTTGTTCACTTACAAAATTGACAATAACCTCCCTATCGGCTTATGAAGGAATTTCAAATTGGGTTATTTGCTAATAAATAAATAAAACGAGGGGTTTTTGTTAAGAAAAATAACGCAGGAGGGTTTTTGCCAATTAGGCGATGTACAGGGGGTATTTTTGCATTTAGCTCCGAAACATAAAACCCGAACTTATTCATTTTGTTTATCAGGAGATGTTGCCAGAGTGAATGGCCAACTGGCCGTTTCTCGTGCATTTGGAGATAAGAACTTGAAAACACACTTACGGTCAGACCCTGACGTCACAAACGCTGAGATTGATTCTGACACAGATCTCCTAATTCTTGCTAGTGATGGCTTATGGAAGGTTTATTCTCTCCCCTAAGTTGAATATTTCTAGACTTTCTTAATTTTCATTTGCGAATTGTAAACAAACCCCACCCGCCTAATACAGGTAATGTCGAATCAAGAGGCTGTAGATATTGCTAAGAAAATCAAAGACCCCTTAAAGGCAGCTAAGCAACTAGCAGTGGAAGCAGTGAACAGAGACAGTAAGGATGATATATCCTGCATCGTTGTTCGATTCTAAGGGTACAAACGTAATCTTACCGTCGTTCTGTGCTGCTTTGTATATTATTACATCTATACTGTAGAGTACAGATGTTGAAAGTTTTTACCGAAATCCAGCTCAGATTATTGAACTGAGAGAGGGCTGCTGCTTCACCTCTGTAATATTATCAAAGTGCAGTTATGTTGTTCTAATATTGCTTGATTTCTTATTTGTGTAGTTTTTTTCACCATTATTTCTCTGTAATTTGGATCAAGATATTGAAGATGGTTGTTTTTATACAGTACTTTTGTGTAATACTAATTTAAATAGGGGAAAGTTTCAGTGATTGATCTATAAAAATGCAGGATCCAAGTTTAATTGGATGCAAGTTTGTACTTCAAATTTTGGAGTATTTTATTTGTATTTGTAAATTAAGTAGATGACATGACACTAGTGTGTTATTGTTTGTTAGGGGGTGAGCATTTTTGAGATAGCGTATCCGATACTTTTTCAGGATGACTAATAAAAAATGAGGAACAATAATAATGTTGAAAGTCCAAATGAAATACTAACTTTTACTTTATTTATGCATATTTGAGAAAATTGTTTGTATACGTATTGAAATATTTAAAATAATAATTAAGAGTTAATTAGTAGAAATTTAAAAGAATGAAACACAATTACTATATTATTTGTTCCATCTTGGTCATCGGCTCAAATCTGCTGTTACAGATTTGTGTTTCATCTCCTGTTCCACCGTTCGATTTTCGCCACGTGTCCATAAATAATTAATGATACTAACGGAGCCTTAACAACTTGTTTCTTCCGTCTATTTATTCTGCTGCCACATCACACCTTGACCCCACAACTTATTCCCAATTTTTTGTGCAAGTGTGATAACTTTGTGTACTTCAAACAGTAAAAGAAATTAAATTAAATTAAAAACCTTACCTTTTGCTACTTTATGGTGGCCGCTGTCAGAAAATCAATAAATGCAAGGTGATCAACTTCTTCATATATTGATTATTAATTTATGAAGCTGTGCCCTGGTATTCTGATAACAAATCTTCAAAATTAAAATTATGCAGAAAATTATGGATTTTTTACTGCAATACTACATTGAAATTAATCAACTAAAATGAAAAGTGATGTTATAACAACAAACAGGACAAAATATCAAGAGAAAACGAGCAACAAAATGTGGGAACTAATCCAAGGCCAAGCTAACTTTCAATCTACTAATAAACATATATGATTTCAGACATGTAATCTTGAATCATAAAGTAGGGGAAAATTGCTTTTTTGATACCAAACTATATTTTTCTCCAAAGTTAATGATAATATAATCCCTATGAAATGCATAATGTTTAATTTATCCCATTGTGGTTTAAAAAAAGCATTTTACCCCCTGCAATTTTGTAAAAGTTTCACATCGTCTCCCTGATATTTTTATAGGTGGCACTTTATCCACTTTTATCAGATAATATGATATTTTACCCCTTGTATTATGATAAATGTGGCAATTTATATCCCTATGTTACAAAATAGTTTGCATGCCTACTCTCAATTTCGACAAGTGAGTTACAATCTCCGGCTGAAGGGGGTAAATTGCTTCACTAAAAATTTACAGGGGTAAATTGATTTTGTTTTCCAAATTATAGAAGGGTAAATTGAACATTACGTATTTCATTGGAGGGTAAATTGCCATTAATTTTATAGAAAAATTGGATTTGGTACAAAATTGCAATGAAAACCTATCCTATGGTATATCCTATGGTACCAAAATTGCAATGAAAACCTATCCTATGGTACCAAATTTATATTTTCATATCTAATGGTACAAAAAGTGCAAGTTACGTTATCCTATGATACCAAAAAGTATAAACCAATTAAAAAGATTAGAAGAATCATAGTTTGAGACCTATTTCTAGTTACAAACGTTTAAAATTATAATTAATATCATCTCTGAACTCAACCAAGATTAGCCAAAACAATTTATCAACCATTAATCTAATTAACGTAATCACTAAAATATACATTTTCTTCTCTTATACAATCAATCAAACACCTTATGTACATTTTTTTCCCACAATAATCTCCTCTCATTTTCCGAACAGGATTTGTGAAAATTTCAAAGGATTTGTGTATAGCTTCATAAATTAATAATCAATATATGAAGAAGTTGATCACCTTGCATTTATTGATGTTCTTTGCATTTATTGATGTTCTGACAGCGGCCACAGAAAGTAGAAAAAGTAGGGTTTTTTAATTTAATTTAATTTCTTTTACTGTTCGGAGAACACAAAGTTATCACACTTGCATTTGATTTTGGGAATAAGATGTAGGGTCAAAGTGTGATGTGGCAGCAGAATAAACAGACGGAAGAAACTAAGTGATGTTAAGCTTCCGTTAATATCATTAATTATTTATGGACACGTGGCGAAAATCCAACGGTGGAACAGGAGATGAAACACAAATATGTAACAGCAGATTTGAGCCGCTTGGTCATAGTACGTAGATATGGAATTCACCATAAATCTCGGGAGAAAAGAATGAAGCAAAATCTAACATCCCTGAATTTACTTACTAGAAATAAATAAATACATTACCGAAACACACTCCCACAACCAGAACAAGGAAATATCATAACAAATTTTGTCCGTTCATCACGACACAAAAGACCAATTCCTCCATATAATTTAATATAATCAAGGGAGAGAATACATAATATGTTTTAATTTTGGAGATAAAAGTAGTAATTAACAACAAATTGAAGAAAACAATAACAATGGCGAGATGTTTGAGCTTCACCGGGTCAGCGGATTGGCTTTACCGGAGCTTCTTTTCCTATTCGGGGCTCCGTTCTGTAAAAACGGACCTACAAGAGGGGACCACAATGCACTGTTGGGTCCCCAAATCCCTAAAACCAACAAAGCCTAATCTCGTATTGGTACACGGATTCGGCGCCAATGCCATGTGGCAGTACGGTGATCTCCTCCGATATTTGATGCCGCGGTTCAACATCTACGTGCCGGACCTTCTTTTCTTCGGCGACTCATCCACGCGGCGTCCGGAACGGGACGAGGCGTTCCAGGCCCAGTGCGTGATGAATCTGATGGCGGCGCACGGTGTAAGGAGGATGAGTTTGGTGGGGATAAGTTACGGTGGGTTTGTGGGGTACAGTATGTCGGCGCAGTTTCCGGAGGCGGTGGATAAGGTGGTGCTTTGTTGTACAGGGGTGTGCTTGGAGGAGAAGGATTTGAGGGAGGGGTTGTTTCAGGTATATATGGAAAGAAATTAAAGAAAATACGTACGAAATCAAAATAATCATAAAGACTTATTAATGGATGGAATTGAATGAAAATGTATATATATATGATGGTATGGTTTGTTCAGGTGTCGGATTTGGAGCAGGCAGCGAGTATTCTAATGCCGCAGACCCCGGAGAAGCTTAGGGAATTGATGAAATTTGCTTTTGTCCGGCCAGTGAAGGGGCTGCCCTCTTGCTTCCTCTCTGACTACATTGATGTACGTACGTATGTGAGTGAGTGAGTTCACTTCAGTTCAGTAAAAACTTAAAACTTTTTTTAATAACATTATTATAAAAATTAATTCCATCAATTCAAATTAATTATTATTGAATAATAGGTTTTCTGCACTGATCACGTCCAACAGAAGAAGGAACTAATTCAAGCTTTAATCAAAGACAGACAGCTTTGTAACATACCTAGGATTGTACAGGTTTAATTAATTAATTGTTTCCGATTGACTTATTAATTGCTTCCCTTCCTATTCTATTCTATTCTATTCTTGAATTAATTGCTCATTAATTAATTTGGTTTTCCTACTTTAATTAACAGCCCACATTAATTATTTGGGGAGAGCAGGACAAGATATTTCCAGTGGAATTGGGATACAGGCTCCAAAAGTAATTAATTAGGATACTTAATTGTACAAATAATTAAATGAATGAATACTGCTAAATTGATTTTAAAAGATACTCTATGTTTTCTCTGATGCATTGCAGGCACGTAGGAGATAATGCAAGAATAGTGGTATTAAAAAATGCAGGACATGCAGTGAACATTGAGAAGCCAAAGGAATTTGCCAAGAATTTGAAATCATTCCTTGTTGGTGGTAATAATAATATTAATAGCAGCAATAGTACTAATTCTTCTGCTTCACATTCTTCATCTCATCAACTAAAGCTTCTTCACTTCTGGAGTAGCAATTAACAACATTAATTAATTATAGACCCATTCATCAACAAAAGATACAGAACATGCATCAATACTACTAGTACTACTAATTCATTTTTCATATAATTCTTTACGTCTTTGATTTATTTATTTGTTCTGTTATGTATATATATATAGCATTCATTTACATAAATAAACACGGTTTTGTTTGTATAAGTTTTACTAGCTAGTATTTTTCAGATTTAAATGAATGTGTAATGGTTCATAAAAATGTATTTAATTATGTGGAATCAAATGGACCATTTCCACCGAGTACTATCTGTTTGTCTGTCCTATTAATGCTTTCCATGACAAATTATTAAGAGTGGGCAACATGAATTGGCTTCATTTTCTTTTCTATTTCACTTAAATAAATATATATATATATAGATATAGAATAACCTGAACACGGTTCAGGTCCAAATCAAAAAATTAAAATGTCTCAATTTCGATACAATAATATTTATTTTATTTAAAATTATATTATGATGCATGCCCTCCCTCCCTCCCTCACATAAATAAATTATTTGTATGTTTTAGAGTTAATAGCAGGAGTTTACATGTATGATCCACCGTACCGTACCCATTGATTGTAAGAGTAATTAGAAAGGAGCATAATATATAGAGGATTGATTTACAACAAGAAATTAGCCCTGCATGCAGGAGTTGTTTGAAAACAAATTAAAGGCTGTGTTAGTTTGGAAATTCAGAAAAGCGTTGACAACAAAATTATTTATTCATTCTCCGTATTAAAATATCCGATGGATTTATTACCCGTCAAAAAAAGTCGTCGGATATATACCGGTCGTAAAAAACTGTTCGAAAGTTCAAATAAAACGGCCCATGTCCGTCTTCTAAATAATTAAAAGGCTGTCATGTCAAATCAAGAGAATGTTAGTCAGGCAATGCTCATTGGCTGATTACCTGGGTCACAAGAAAACCATGAAATAACTGTCCTGTCACTGTCCGCCACACATTCCTTTCAATAACATTTTTAATTTGTACGGCCCAAAACAAAACAGGCCCTTCATTCGTATACCCTTTATTTCTATATTTTCTTTTTTGATATATAATATACCCTTTATTTCTCTCTCTCAAGGATTAAAAAGAGAAATAAGAAAGAAAAAAAAAAAGAAAAAAGAAAAGGGAGCATAATGAAGAAAAGTTCACCTCCAACCATAGCTCCTCTGCTCCTAAGAAATTTCTTGACTTCAATATTCATCCATGCAGACAAATCCTTTATTTACTTATCACAAAAATACAAATTTCTAGAGTTCCTGCGTTACTTTCTTACTTCAACTTTTCTCTTATTTCTTCGCCTTCTTCCTTCTTTCTTCCCCAATTTGAATCCTTCAGTTGAACCCCACAATTCTTTTTCAAAATCCACCATAGCCGATAACTACGCCGCCGGCGCTTCCGGTGTTTCCAGGGCTCTCTCGCAACTATTGCTTATAATGAACGATATTCCAGTCAGTTCAAGAAAATACGAACTCGTTAGATCATTAGCCGAAAACCTAATTCACGACAACTTATTAGAAAACAATCAAGCCCTAACGGAAATCAATTGCGCCGTTCTCTCCGCGGCGTTTACGAGGTCGCTGGGCCATCTAGAAGCTTCCATGGTGGAGCAGTGCGGCGAAGAAGAGGCGGTTCACGATAATCATCATTGTTATTATTACTATAGTATTTTTTACAAGAGGGCAAGCCGTTTAGTGAGGGGGGCTAAGCATTATGGGCGCGTGGTGTGGCGCTACGCCAAATCGAGAGAGAGAGAGTGTGTGAGCTCGGCTGAGAAGCTGGCTGCAGAGCTGTTGTGGCTTGCACAGAAGATGGAGGCTTGTGGTTGCGCTGAGGAAGCCGTTTGGAAGTGGGCTGAGGCTGCTAATTTGGCTTCGCTCGCTTTATCGGCTGCGCCACGACTCCAGGGCTCCTTAGTTAAGGTCTCAGGTAAACACATTATTAATTTAATCCAGTCCCTATATGTTCTTATTTACTTTTCAAGTGACATGTACAATTTTTTTTTTTTTTTTTTTTTGTTTGATAAAACGTTAACTTATTCATTAAACGAAACATACTCAAAGTAGTCTGTTACACAAATAAGAGGATGACCTGGCTGGATCACAAAAGATTTTCACGGGGAGGGACTAAAGCTAAAGCTAAATGACCAATCCAATTAACAGATTTTCCCCACTTCACAGAATCTTCCTAGTTTTCCAATCCGGCCACTTAAGGAGAAACGAGCGAGCTACTTGAATAATATTGAATTCTCAAATAAATATAAAATAGTAAAATATTGCTTTTTTAAAAAATGAAAGAAAAAAAATCCGATGTGTGGTAATTTTTTCTTAATTCATATATTTTATATTATTTAGTATTAATCTAATCAAATTTAGTTATATTTATTTATAACTATGTTATTTAATAATGGGGTGTTTGGACCAGCTTGAACAAACCATCAAAACCACTAGTGTAGCTTAGTGTTGTTTTCTTATACTATGCTTTTATCATAGAAAAATTAAGATTAGACCAAGTAATTGAAGTACATTTTGCTACTAATTTTTGTCTTGTGATTTTGAGAGTAATTAAGATTATAAATAATTTTGTTTTATGATGATATTCAAGGATAGGATAAGATGTGTAAATATATTTATTTATCTAGTAATTGAATGGTATGAATGAGTTAGCATGATTAAGTTTTATAATTGATCATATTTAACTTAATAACGAAAATAATATAATAAATTGATTGTACTGGTACAGCATTTTTGATGAAGCAAGCAAAAGAAATGGGTGAGGGAAAAGGTGAAGAAGCCACTGAGAAGCAGGACATTGGAAAAATAAAGATGAAAATGCTCATGTCCTGGCTGCCCTTACTCTGCCGTGCAAGCAACGGTACCTATATGCCAGTTCTTAACACTGCAGAAAAGGCGGAGCTGGAGAGGATACTGGAGGAGATAATCTCGACGCTGGATGAAGAAGAATCAGAGCAAGAACGTGTGCTTTCCCTCTGGCTCCACCACTACACCTTCTGTCCCGCCTCCGATTGGCCTAACCTTGGTACCTCCTACTCCCGCTGGCTCACCGCCTCTCGCCTAGGCCTCCTGCAAGCCACTTGATTAATTATGAAATTATATATAGTAGCAAAAATAACTTTGCTACTTATAATATGATAGCTAGGCAATTAGTTACGTAAATTATTCTCGAGTTAGTGCTGAAATTTGTAATCAGGTGGTGTGATTAGACCTCTCATGAGGTCCAAATTCACCTATAAACATAATAATAATTAAATCTCCTATAGCATTCAAAAGGTTGGTATCCACTTCCAACTAAAGTCATTAGTCATGTATCCTACAAATATTATACAAAATAATACTACAAATTTGGCATCTAATCTATTAGAAACATGACAAAGCAATTAGTCCGTTACATGCAATTTCAATAATAATATAATAAAATTATGCTATGTTCACAATAAATTAACCATAAAAGCACTCTCTCTCCAACCCTTTGAGAAACAAGCGCCACACCTCTGCTTTTTATTCTAGTATGAACTTCAACCTTGTGTTATACATTTTGAAGTCTAAAATGCAACTTTAGAGTTTCCCAATCTTGATTCTGTCATGCTTATGACTTATTGCTTTCTCGTTTGCTGCTTTGCATGTTGATGCACAAATTTTCATTTCTTAATTGTGGTTCTAGGCCATTAGCCATCTACCCAAAAGAAGAACATTGACCTTGATTTTGCAGTTTCTGTTCAAATACTTCATTCATGATATGATATAGATTGTTGTACTACTTTAGAACTTTGCAACAACTATCCCTAGTGCAAATTTGCAGTCAAATCTATACAATATTTGTGCTTCATCTGACAGAATGCATTTTAAGGTACAGGGACAGACACTGCTTGAAGTGAGGTCGGAAGCAGATATAGGATTTCATTAGACCATATCAAGGTAAAATAAGCTTCGAGACTGTTTTTGGAATGACTTAGTACACATTTAGGTGCATTGCTACATATTTGGACTTTTTTTTGGGATTAAGAACGTAGTCAGAGCAGGAAATTTTTTTAAGTTATATATGTCACTGTTTATTTGGTTCATGTAACGACCATCAGCAAAAGTGATGTGCTTTATTGAATTGGATTAACAGTTCTTTGTTTCTCTCTATATTCTTGTGTAATCCAATTCAAAAACTAAACTATTTTGGTATCCATACTTTTTTCTTCCAAGTTGTTAGCATAACTAAATCTTGAATGCTTCTGATCCATTAGTTAATAATTTTTCATAGTCAATGTATTAAAAGGTCTCAAATGAAGCATGTCTCGTGTGATGTGATGTCCCTAGTATGTGATTGTATGCTTGTGGAGAACATTGAGTCAGTGCAAACATCTATTATGGGTCTGCAAAATAGAATATGGCGATGGTACCAAAGTTATTTAACACCACTGAAAATTCAATGATACAGAAATATAGCAATTGTGCCAACATATCTAGACCATATCTAGTTATGAAGCTTTATATAACATAGCCAACAAAGCAATGCTCAGACTTTATTTTAAACAACTATGCCTATATATTAGTTGATTCTTATTCATGGCAGCTTATCTACCCTGGAGATTGCCACCTAATACTTTATATACAGAGACGCTTTGAGTGAATGTCGATCTTCTCAGAACATGACAATCGAGGTTCCTGTGGAATACAAGAATACAAGTAAATACCCATTAATTAAGATAATTGTGATATACCAATAGCATTAATTCTGCCTTGTGTGTGGGCGTACGATATATCTTTCTGAAAACGTGGGATAAAGCTGCAATCTAGGCTCAAGCGTATACCTAGCACTGAATTGTTATTCAGTTTTTTTCTTTTCTTTTCCCCTACAGTGGCAAAAAATCTAATATTCATATTGTCCTAAAGAAATAATTGATGCTAGGACTGTATAACTAAGCTATTTATTGTGTGGCGATGGTTGGATAATAATAATAAGATAATGTTCATTTCAAAAAATACCTGTGATAAATGGGGTTCATTACTATTCAAGCCCACTCCTTGTCGTACAGCCCCAATTGTTTCATGCATGACCATAAGTAGCCGTCCATAGGTTAACCGTGGCTCTTGTTTCAAAGCTTGGACAAAGCTGAAAGTTAGAGCACCTGTTGCGGTACCTGTAAAAGCCTGAAAAAACATAATAGAATTCAACCATTTGAATAAGAGATGTGAATTAATTTGGAAAGAAATAAAGAATATAACTACCAACCGTAGTATCTCCAGAGTTTTGATGATCATCACAGGCGCTGATAGATGTTGCACGTCCTCCACTGGTACCTTTGTATGCGGCATGTGGAATTTGGTGATCTTCCCATTTAAAATATCCTTCCCTAATTCAATATTATGAGCTACTTTACTTGACAATAGTTGAGGTGATTGCTACAACTGTTAATTTTTTTTTTATTTAAACTCTGACCTGTTAATTTTACAAACATTTGGAAGGTCTAAAAGGGTTCCGCTGAAGCAAGTGTCTATGATGGCATGAAGTTTTGCTCCTCTTGGCAGCGGCCTAACTATGGTGGCATTAATTTCATCATCCAGTATCCTTCCTTCCACTTGGTAGTCTAAAGGCAATATGGCTTCATCATATCCATCTACCTCGTCTCTGCTGTCGTCTCTTACTTGTGAGCCATGACCAGAGTAGTGAAACACCAAGGAGTCTCCGGACTGACAACCTTGAACGAGCCAACGCAAGGCAGCTCGGATATTTTTCTTTGTTGGAATATGGTTGTAGTCCTCTTCTTCTGCAGGGTCATTTGTCAGTTAAGCATATTTGAATACCTATCAGATAAATAAATAAATACCTGTGAGCAACAGGATGGAGGAGGTTGGAAACTTAAATCTTTCAACCAGAAGACTTCTCATGCATAAGACATCGTTGATACTTCCATTGAGACTCTGTTTGTGTCCCTTATAGTTAATGCCACACAGAACTGCTCGTTTACATCCATGTGAAGCAGGAGGACGTAGCTGTGGTTGTACTTGATTAGCAATATTACCAGCATTGGGTGGTAGGTAAGGTCTATATTGAGCTACATAGCCTGGGTTAGGTGCATATGCTCTAGGCATGATATTGAAATTACCATTGACTCCAGGTTGAGGGTAGCCATTGTAGTCACTCTGCACTGGTGTAGCGCGATAACATGATGGGCAGCATAGGGATTGTGCCCCAAGTGGCACCTGAGACAACATACCACACCCCTTGCACCGCACTCTCCTACTTGCCATATTCCTTTTTCTTTTCTTTTCTTATTTTTCTTGGGAGTTGAGAGGCACCATAGAACATTTTTATATACATTAAGGGATGATACTCTGCTGCTAGAAAACATTATCTTTATAACAATTTGGCTAGATATATTCCTTGCCAAAGGTAGTGCTAGAGAATTAGATCCTATCTTATCATGTAATGGGTTTCTAACCTTTGCTAAATAGGAGAAATTTATTTGAGTGGACTTGCAGAATATAAGCAGGTATAAGTTAGGTCCAAAGATATGTTGTTGTTTTTCCTTTTATTTTTTGGTTACAGGTCCAAAGATATAATGATTGTTCTTTACGTGGACAAATGCCAACTAATCATGCTAGCACCAGATTATGGACTGTGAACAGTTCTGTTGAGCTAAAGTGCTGAACATAATGTATTCTTGTTGTTTTTCCGGATCTGATTCCTGCATTAGATCTGCAGTTCGGTTGCCACTCCAATGAATAGAAACTTTTATGTTCAGTACAGGTCAAGCTAGACTAACTTTTAAGCTTCTATACCAAATGAAGAGCACTTTGAGTTCTGCAGTTCTAGATATCATTTAGTGTGAGTTTAAAATGTTAAGACTGTAAAATTAGATTGTTGCACCATTAATTTGTTAGCAAATAACAAAGTAAATACTATAACATATTTTGCAGTTCTAGAGTCCATAGGTTAATCTACTAATAAGAAATTTTTCCTGTGTAAAATATTAAAATATAATCAAACTAGTTTAGCAATTTGTAATGTCCAAGTGATGGTGTGAATCCTAGGATTTTGATATAAACTGTGGCAGTGAACAAGGTGTGTTATACTAGATAGGGTGTGGCTTGAGGCACATATACGTTGTCAAGTGCTGATGCCACATTCTTGACTCATAAGTATCATGCAACACCATGTTTAGCACAAACCTTATAGGGAAAGAATGGTAATTCATTTTATCACATGTCTGTTCTCCATAGCCAAGGAAACTTGAATTTCTTAGCATTATTTTAGTTTGAAATTTTTTCTATTGTGCATTTTAACTGGCTGTACATTCACATCTTAGCTTGACACAAAATACGCCATCTTTATATTGCACCAGAATTATCATCTTTTCATGAAATGCTTGAATGATAGCAGAGAAGGTATGGATTGTGAATGAGAGTACTCAATTGTTGACAAATTGAGTTAACAGTTTAATATGACATGTGAAAACAAGACAAATATTTGGTTTTTAAATTGTGTTAACAAAAGTGTTTCAAATGACTTGCTGTGTGTCAGATTAGGTTGTGGGATTTGAAAAAGATCTAGGGTCACTCATGAGGTGCTGACCTTTGCTATCAGCCTATCAGGTATTATGTTAAGTTGGAAAAATCTCTTTAACTATCATGATATCACATCTATCTCGACAATTCTAATATCAATCTAAGTTTCAGCTGACCAGATAAAACTTTACCAATTTTTTTGTGGAAAGAAACTGCATGTAGATCATAATTTAATATTGCACTCATATTTAATTCATTTACAATTTTAGCTCTTTACCATCACCATAACAGAACAATGTCCGTATAGAAACATTACATTCATGAATGCATATTGTTACAATTCTTATTGACAGTGAAACTGTGGAACATCTCTCTGTTCTTGATGAGAAATAAAATACTGTAACTGTGACTTGCAGGAGAGATGGAAATGGTACATGAACTGTATATATGACAAAGCCTCAAACTGTAAGAAAATGAACCAAGATTCTGCCACTGTATACATGAAGTATATACTGTATATGACTAGGCCATGGTTGATACAAGAACGTATGGTAGTGTGTACAATTCTTGAGAAGCTAAGTTCTTTAGTTTTTTTTTCATCTTCTTAAACTTTGCATAACCTAGAGTTGGAACTATGTGCTGATGCTGAACACTTCACAAGATGATAGCATTGGATCCCTATTTTTTTTTTTAAATCATTAAAGTGCAATAAACACTGTTTCTCATTGGATAAGGATCAAATCAATAATTTAATTTTGTAACCTATGTATAAGATCCGAGAATACTAATAAATCTGATAGGTTTTCATTGCAGTCATATCTGAAATCAGTAGTAAAGAAATACGTCTAAGGACTTGAAACCACAACTTTTGTTGATGTCTTTGGAAATTTTCTGATCTACTCTAATACAAACTCGTGTACTATTGGAAACACTAATCTCGCTCTCAGTTGAATTCACACCACGCTGTTAACAGAAATGGATAAAGCTTCCTTCTGCACTAAGTTATAGTATGAATCAGATAGAAAGTTGCTCCAACCTCGTGTAATATGTTTTGACATATCAAATACAACTTGAGAGTTTCCCGGTCAATTGGTGCATAATCTTGATTCTGTCATGCTTTTGTTTGTCCACTTAACATGTTTTATTCTCTTTTGCAGCTTTGCATGATAATGTACAAATTTCATTTTCTTAATTGTGTCTCTAGGCCATTAGCTAGCTATCTGAAAGAACAAGATGATTATTCGGCTTCAGTTTGCAGTTTCTGTTCAAATATTACATGAATAAAAGGCTGTCCTAGTACTGTAGAATCTTTGCACAGCTATCCCTAATTCAAATGTGTTTTAGTGTGAGCAACTTAGTTTTGCAGTCAAATCTATACAACATTTGTGCTTCATCTGTCTAATCTGACACAATACTTTTAAAGGTACAGAGGCAGAAACTGCTTGAAGTAACGATGGAAGCAGATAAGCAATGAGGTAAAAGAAGCTTTGAGTTTGTTGCATAAAAGTGCTTTGTTCTTGCAATTTGATCTTAATTTTCAGGCTGTTAACTTTTCTGATATGCTTTTTTCTCTATTCGGGGTAGGGTTGGTATGTGGGGGCATACAATAAGATCTTTAACTTCAATTATTTGGACTAACTTAGTACACAATCAGGTGCATTGTGACATAATTTAGACCTTTGGGATTAAACTGTAGTCAGAGCAGGAAAATGTTTTTAAGTAAATATGTCGCTGTTTATTATTATTAAGTAAAATATGGGATACACAAAAGCAACAAGAGTTGTCATTGCAGAAATTTTGTACCAGTATTGACCTTTGTCACTGTTCAGCAAATATTGATGCGCTCCATTGAATTAGATGAACAATTTTTTGTTTCACCCCATGTTCTTGACTAATCAAAAAATATTTTTGTGTCCAAACTTTTTTCCTAAGTTGTTAGCTTAGTTAAATCGTGTAGTTGTTAGCCTTTTTGTAGTAAATATATTAAAAGGTTTGAAATAAAATATATAACAGTGTCCCTGGTCTGTTATGCTTTCTAGGGAACATTGAGTCAGTGCAACAGCGATTATGGATATGCAAAATAGAAATATAGCACTAGTACCAATAGTATTTAACACCATTGGAAAATCAATCATTAATAGATCATCTCTCATTTTGAAGCTTTATACATAATATTAGTTTATTTGGAGCAACTATGCCAGTATATTAGTTGCTTCTTACTCGTGGCAGGTAATCTAATTTGGAGATGGCCATCGACAAACTTTATATAGAGAGACGCTTTGAGTGAATGTCGAACTTCTCAGAACAGCTCAATAGAGGTTCCTGTGGAATACAAGAATATGAGTAAATACCTATTAATTAAGATATTCATAAATTAAAATGTTCTGCCTTGTGTGTGGATGTAAGACTTAGCTTCCCGGGAACGTGGGGAAAAGCTGCGATCTAGGCTCAAGCATTACTGATCATTTTATTGTTATTCAGCTTCTTTTTTTGATTTTCAGTAACAGTGGCACACGTTTTCCTTGAGAAATAATTGATGCGAGGACTGTATTCATTTATTTTTAATCCTTTCTCTGCTTCGGCTAGATAACTAAGCTATTTATTGCGTGGCAATGGTTGTATATAAGAATAAGCTAATGTGCATATAAAAAATACCTGCGATAAATGGGATTCATTACTATTCAAGCCCACTCCTTGTCTCGCATCCCCAATTCTTTCATGCATGACCATGAGTAGATGTCCATAAGTTAATCGCGGCCCTTGTTTCAAAGTTTGGACGAAGCTGTAAGTTAGGGCACCTGTTGCGGTACCTGTAAAAGCCTGAACAAACATAATAACATTCAACAATTTATCATTGTTCATGTGTTAATTCAGTACAGACTCCCACTGTAAAGCCTACAGGCTGTCACTTTCATCACAGCTATTGTGATGTTTGATGCATTAGAGTCGACATTTTAATACTTATCATAGCAATTATTAAGCCCTTAACTCTTAGTGACACTTGCGTGCACTTCTTTAATGTGTAATAGTAGTCCCAAGCAAATTTATGAGATGATATGAACTCATTTTGTATTAGGCACACAATTCTTTGTCTTTGAACTGTTGGAGAGTGGTGTTTTCCACCACCAAGGCACACAAAGGTCACTCCTGATTTAGAGTTCCATGGTTTGAGAAAGAATTAATTTGGAAAGAAATAAAGAATATAACTACCAACCGTAGTATCTCCAGAGTTTTGATGATCATCACAGGCGCTGATAGATATTGCACGTCCTCCACTGGTACCTTTGTATGCAGCATTTGGAATAATGTGATTCTCCCATTTAAAATATCCTTGCCTGATTGAATATTATGAGCTACTTTACTTGATCAATAGTTGAGTTCATTGCTACAATTGTAATTTTTTTTAATTGAAACTCTGACCTGTTAATTTTGCAAACATTTGGAAGATCTAAAAGGGTTCCACTGAAGCAAGTGTCTATGATGGCATGAAGTTTTGCTCCTTTTGGCAGCGGCCTAACTATGGTGGCATTAATTTCATCATCCAGTATCCTTCCTTCCACTTGGTAGTCTAAAGGCAATATGGCTTCATCATATCCATCTACCTCGTCTCCGTCGATGTCTTTTACTTGTGAGCCATGACCAGAGTAGTGAAACACCAAGGAGTCCCCGGACTGACAACCTTGAACGAGCCAACGCAAGGCAGCTCGTATATTTTTCTTTGTTGGAATATGGTTGTAGTCCTCTTCTTCTGCAATGAAATGTGAATGTGAAGTATGAAATACTCGAACTTGGTATGTGCTTTGGAGATTTCTGCTTCACATAAGGACAACATAGTAAAACCCGCTATAGCAATTGTTGTTTTATACAGTTCTTGAAAGAGGTATTTAGAAAGGCTTATTTCCTTCTGCAAGACTTCTTAATTGGGTCTATTTGTTCAAAATTAACCAGTAAATAAAAAGCCACTATTATGTGAAGCCTATATGAGATGAAGCATAAGAATATTTTTATCCAAAGTTTTTTTCAGAACATAGTTTTCTCTTCAAAATTTTGTACTCCAGAACACACCTATCATTTAAGTAAATATGCATATAGTTCATAATTTCTGGGGCCAATACCTGTGAGCAACATGATGGAGGAGTTTGGGAACTTAAATCTTTCAACTAGAAGATTTCTCATGCATAACACATCGTTGATGCTTCCACTGAGACTTTGTGGGTGGCCCTTATAGTTAATGCCACACAAAACAGCTCGTTTACATCCATGTGCAACAGGAGGACGTAACTGTGGTTGTACTTGATAAACAGTGTAACCAGTATTGGGTGGTAAATAAGGTCTATATTGAGCTACATAGCCTGGGTTAGGTGCATATGCTCTAGGCATGATATTGAAATTACCACTTGCTCCAGGTCGAGGGTAACCATTGTAGTCACTCTGCGATGGTGTAGCGCGATAACATGATGGGCAGCGTAGGGGTTGTGCCCCAATTGGCACCTGAGACAGCATACCGCACCCCCTGCACCGTACTCTCATACTTGCCATAGTTTTTCTTCTTATTATTATTCTTGGGAGTTGAGAGGCACCAAAGAACAATTATATATATATATATTAGGCGATGAGAATCTGCTGCTAGTAAACATTATTTTTGTTACCACATGGCAATATTCCTAGCCCCAGGTAATGCTATAGATAATTAAATTCTATCTATTCGTGTAATGGGTTTCTAATTCTTTGCTAAATAGGAGAAGATTACCCTTTTGACTATACTTGCAGAATATAAGCAGGAAATAAATTAGGTCCAAAGAAATAATTATTGTTCTTTAGATGGACAAATGCTAACTAATCATGCTAGCATCAAACTTTGGACTATGAACAGTTCTGTTGAGCTGAAGTGCTGAACAGAATGTATTCTTATTGTTTTCCTTAACTGAATCTTGCATTAGATTTGCCACTCTAATCAACAAAAACCTACAAACTTTGAAGTTCAATACTGTTCAGTACAAGTCAAGCTAGAGTAACTTTTAAGCTGCTATCCCAAATGAAGAAAACTATGAGTTTTGAAATTCTATAAACCATTTAGGTGAAGTTTGAGAATCAGATTGTTTTATTTGGTTCTGCAATATATATTTGTTGCAGTTGTAGTCCATGGGTAGCTTAATCTGTGAGGACATAAAATTTCAGGTGTGAAAGTTAATAAAAGCCTCAACTAGTTGAATTGGTTTTGCGTTTTCAATTAGGAGAAACATAGAGTCCTCTGATTTCAGTTGAGATTTAAACTGTGGCAGTGATAAGGCAACTTATTCTAGATGGGACCATAGGGTGTGGCTGGAAGCATATGTACCTATTTTAAGCAGCTTTAGGAAAGAACGATGAGTCGTTTCTGTCGCATGACCATTTATCAAGTGCTAAGGAAGCTTCAATTTCATTGACATAACTTTGGTTCAAAGTTCTTTTACTGTGCTCTCAACTAGCTTTACATTGACGTCTTATTTTTTACTTAAAAAACATTATCTTTATATTACACTAGAGTTATCAGTAGTATATCATTAGAAAAGAACGCAGTCCTTGTTGCTTCTTTACATACCATGTTTTCTTGTTTGCAGAGAAGGTATGGGTTGTTAATGATTCTTCTGAGAACGTGTGAAAATATTCAACTACTCAAATTTTGACAAATTGAAGGTTAACTTGACATGATAACAAGAAAACATATTTGATTTACTCTAAATTTTGAAGAACAGAGACATTTCAAATGGCTTCTGAGGTTTAAGCTTTGGCTGTGAGCCTTGAAAAAGATCTGGCTTCACTCATGATGTGCACAACTTTGCTAGTAGGTATTACGTTAAGTTGGAAGTGCACAGGTTGTAATTATTGGAATATTGCGTCTTCTCTTTACATAATTTCCATTTCAGCTTAATTTTAATTGACCAACCAAATGTTGTGGGAAAAAACTGCATGTCCATCATGATTTATTCTTGCATTATGTATCTTTTTCATAATTGCAAGTATATATTATCACATAACAGAATAATATTGAGTAGAAGTTTTACATTCATGAACATATATTGTTTCAAATCTTTATTCACAGAGAAAGTGTGCAACATACTCTGTGTTCTTCATGAAAAATAAAATGCAGTAATTGTGACTAGATGGAATTGCTATATAAACTATATATATATATATATATATATGTCAAAGCCTTAAACACGTTGAAGCTCATGAATGAAAAACTGAACATATGAGAGTGTGTACGATTCTTAAGATGCTGAATTCTCTAGATAGTTTTCAATCAACTTGCATAACTAAAGCTTGAACTCTGTACTGATGCTGAACACTTCAGAAGATGATAGCATTGGATCCTGAACAATTTTTATTTTTTTTAATCAAATCAGAATTGCAATAAACATTGTTTCCAAGTATTTGATAAGGATTGATAAATTAACTTTGTTACATACATATAAATTTGAGATTACTAGCAAGTATAATAGGTTTTCAAAATCAAAATGTTGTTGCATTACTGGTATCAGATGTAGAGAACTCTATCTATGGTAATGAGGTTTCCCATACTTGAAAACACAATTTCTGTTGACGTCTTTGCAGATTTTAGGATATACTTAAACACAAACTCGTATATGTTATTCTGTCTAAAGCTTCACTAGAAACTGTACCTGTAAGATCTTACGGTTGAAAACCCTGCTTACTCCAGACGTGAAGCATCCTAATTTTTGTGGTTGTTTGAGGGACTCGTGGATTGAATCAAGTATGCCATGGTAAGTTATTCTTTGGTTGTTGGACAATGCTTCTTTGATTGCTTTAATCAATGTGCAGGTCATGGCACCAGTCATTTCTTTTTCCGGAGAGTAGGCCTGTAAGAGAAGCAAAATCAGACTCAGAAAGTATTACCTCACATTCTGCATTATTATTTATTATGACTGAATGCATGTAGATATAGGTATAGGTATTTCTTTTAAGCTCTTTAATGATAAGGAAGGAAAAAATCACTGACTGATGTATCTGCTGCCTGTTGATAATCCTCACAGGCACTGAAGCAGATTGCCTTTCCACCACTTGTAGCCTTGTTAGCCCCAGATGGAGGACGATTATCATCCCATTTTCCCCTGATGTGATATAACGACAGAAACAAGTCAAGCAATGCTGTGAGTTGTTTATATCTCTTAAGTATTCAGATTCATGATCTTAAAATGATGAATTATGTGTTGGCTCTAAGCTACTGAATTTAAGTTTTGTTTACAGATCTTTAAATGTAATGTCAAGAGTATTATACTTGAAGCAAGAAGCATTGCTTGTATAAAAGTCTGGAGCTGATAATATATTCAACATAATGAATTAAAAGGCTTACAGATAGAACAAAATTAAAGGCTTAATGTAAACGCACTTACGTGTTTATGTTGTACACGTATGGTAAGTCGAGAATAGTTCCACTGTGACAAGAATCGACAATAGCATGAAGCGTGACACCTCGTGTCAGTGGTCCAACAATAGCTTTGTTGATGTAATTATCCAAGATCATTCCATTTCTTTCGTAATCAACGGGGCATATTGTTTCGTCAAACCCATCTTTCTCATCACCATTGAACTCACGTTGTCGCATCCCATGTCCCGAGAAGTAGAATACCAACGAGTCCCCAAACTGAAGGTCTTTCATCAGCCACCGAAAGGCATCTTCTATATTCTTCTTTGTTGGAGGCATATATGACTCCTCTTCTGCAAATTGTATTCCATTCTTCTTAAGTGTATATATATATATATATATATATATGTAAAGTCCAAAAACATGATATCTTTTGCTTAAATGTGTGTAGATGTTATAGGTGTAATTTCAAAACAACTTCATTGATCTGAGATTACGAGCAATAATTCACTTGGGTGAATGTGGATTTTACCAGCAAGAACAAGGATTGATTCAACTGGGAAACTGAATTGCTCAACTAGTAAATCTCTCATGTTCTTAAAATCTTGAATGCTTCCCTTGAGCTCATACTTTCGCTTCTTGTAGGTGACTCCACAAAGGAAAGCGCGCTTCCCTCTTGGCGGTGGTGTTGAAGGATTCACAGAAATAGCTATAGGTGCCTTTCCAGTTAAACTATACTGATTATTACTGCCTGCAAATCTCTTCCGAAGGCTACTGCGAATCCCCTTTGGTTCAGTCTTGATCTTATCTTGCTCTGGGTTCCATTCTTTGCTCGACTCGGAACAAACCATGTCTTGGCTATTGCCAATTGATAACATTTTTTGGCATCCGTGGCATCTGATGTTTTGAGTAGACGGTGTAACAGATGATGTTTTTCGACAATCAATGCATACAAGGCTGTCCATTCAATTAATTATGCTAAGTTAAATTTGTATGAAAGGCGAAATAAGAGTATATGAAGTATATATATATATATATATATATATATAGATCAAGAACTCTGCAAAATTTATAATTCTATATAAAGTATGAAGCTTTCTTGCACAAGGTATGATTTTGTTTGTAATTTTTGGTGCACCTTCATCACGTTTCTATTTGAGGGTGTAATCTTATTGTAAATTATGTGATTCTGGAAAACATCTAAGAGTACACGCTTTAAATAGCAACCCATCTTTTAGCAGAGTTTGGATTCCGGAAGAACCAGATGCTCTATGTACTTGGAAATATTATTATTAGATTCTTTTGTGATGAATATAACCTGTTAAAAAAATTGCATAATCACATCGCTGAGTGAAAACTTGTTGGATTCTTTGGGATTATTAATTTCAAGATTATGATGCACAAATACACTATGGACCAGTTTAGATGCAATTAGGCTCTCTCTTTTCGACTTTTCATTCTATAAATTTTTAAATTGATATTTTCCTAAAAATTTGTGGCCTTACAATTTTCTTCCAAGTATGTAGTAGAACGAAGGGGGGGAGAGAGACTGATTAAAATGAAGGGGAGGGGAGTTTTTTTTTCATTTTCTGAAGAAAAAAAAAAAAAAAAGAGAGAGAGAGAGATTTATCAAAAGGAAATTCCGACCTACCGGATTCGAACCAGTGACCTAAGGATTACTATATAACAACTACAGTCCTCCGCTCTACCAACTGAGCTAAGGTCGGATCAATTATACTATACCAAATTGTTTTATATATTTATCTTTCATGTTCATCTCATCTCTTGCATTTTTTTTGTTATGGATTGTGCTTGTGGCTCCACTTGTATAGACTAGTAATGCGTTATATCTTTATTCACTAATCACTACTCTCTCTCCTTCAAGTTTTATTTCTTTCTTTTCCGGGATATTTTCTATAACAAGTTCCCTTCAAAATGTGAAATTATATGCCTGAAATTTAAATATTCACATAAAGTAATAATTTGAAACATTTAAGTGTATAGATGTTACTTGTTAGAATATCCAAAAATATCACCCTTCTAATTTCTACGTGAAGATCCATGCCAAAACTAAAATGAGGAAAAAAAAAAGGACTGATATATCATTATTGTTACATGTCCACCTTTTAAGTTTATTCCCAAATTGGAGTAATTAAATTATGGCAAAATTGCAAAAATCGTCCCAAACTAATCACTGATTTTGGATTTTCGTCCCAAACTATTTAATTTGGCGAATTTCGTCCCGTAATTTAATATTTTTTTGGAATATCGTCCCACCGTAATTATAAGACGGAAATTGCTCATTTGCCGATGAATTATCACATGGCTGCTTAAGTATCATGACATGGTAAATTTTAACATGAATAATTATATAATATTGCAGAGTTTGTCCCAAACTAATTACAAAATTCAACCGTCATTTCTATTAAATTAAAATTTTAATATTGGGACTAAATAAATACAAAATGGTAAATTGTGGGACGAAATTTGGAGAGTTGATATAGTTTGGGATGAAAAATCAAAATTAGTAATTAGTTTGGGACTATATTCCAAAAAATTATTAAATTATAGGACGAAATTCGCCAAGTTAAATAGTTCGGGACAAAAATCCAAAATTACGAATTAGCTTGGGACGTTTTCTGCAATTTTACCTTAAATTATTGACTGCATTAGTGGAATCATTGGTGGAGTTATCCATGAATGATTAGTAGAGTCGTCCATATACACAACCAAAAAAAAAAAAAAAAAGAAAGAAAGAAAGAAGGGGTTATCCATATATATAGTTGTTAATTAATGTAGTTAGTTGCCGACGAGGCCTTAGTCAAGTGGTTAAGGATGAGACTCTATGATCAGGAGGTCATGAGTTCAACTCTCATGAATGTGGGTATTTTTCCTAGTTTCATACTAGTCTTTCTCTAGTTTAATAGTAGTAATTAATTTACTTTGATATTATTGTAATTAATTTACTTTGATATCATTGTAATAGTTTCGATTCGATATGGTGTTTGATTTAACAATATATTCACCATCTAAAAAAATTAATGTAGTCATTACTAGTTCTATTTTTGGATCGTTATTGACTTTTGCAATTACTATTGTACAACAATCTTGTTTAAATGCACATCCAAAATAGATCGTATGTATAATTATTTGTGCCTGAATAGAAGAAGAAAAAAAAAATGTGTCTTTGGGGTGAGAGAGGCTCGAACTCTCGACCTCAGGATAACTCAGAAGCTATGAGACCTACGCGCTAGCCAACTGCGCCACCACCCCTCTTGTTAAATTATGTAAGCATGAATTAATATCGATGTATACATTTCCATTTCAGTCCACTACTATCAAATTCAAAGTGCTAAAAGTAGGGCTGAGCAAACGGGCCGAACCGGACCGAACCGGACCGAAGTTCGGTTATGGCCCGGTTCGGTCCCAAAAAAAGATGGACCGAGTACCGGACCGAAATGGTCGGTCCGGTTCGATTCCGGTTCGGTCCAAATATATACCGAATTTCTTTTTTTTTTTTAAGAAAAATAAAAAAAAAAAAGAAAAAAGAAAGAAAGAAAATTGGAATCCCTACCCTACTCCAGGACCGCCCCTTCTTTCTTCATTTTCTTCTTTCTTCTTCTTTCTTCTCTTTTCATTTTCTTCTTTCTTCTTCTTTTCTTCTTCTTTCTTCTTCTCTTCTAAAAACCAAGAAAACAAGAAATTGAAAGTGGGTTTTTCTTCTCTTTTCATTTTCTTCTTTCTTCTTCTTTTCTTCTTCTTTCTTCTTCTTTTCTTCTTATTTCTTCATTCTTTCTTCTTCTCTTCTAAAAACCAAGAAAACAAGAAATTGAAAGGAAAAGGAAGGTTAGGGTTTTTGATTTTGAAATGAAAGAGAAATAAGAGAAATTGGGGAGTTGGTTCGGTTTTTGGGTATGGTAAATTGGGTCTGGGTTCGGTTTTTGGTTTTGGGTTCGATAAATGGATAATGAAAAAAAAAAAAAAAAAATTCGGTCCAACCGGTTCGGTTCGGTAAACCGACCGGTTCTACCGAGAACCGGTATTTTTGGAGTTCGGTTCTCGGACAAGAACCGTTTACCGAACCGAAATTTCGATTCGGTAAACGGTCCGGACCGAACCGTCGGTTCCGGTTCGGTCCGATCGGTCCGGTTTGAGTTGCTCACCCCTAGCTAAAAGTCAAAACCAAATTCTCAAAATGGTTAGAATATACTCTTCTTAAATTCTTACCATGATACGTAAATTAAAATTTAAAAAATATTATTTAAAGAACCATGTAGCCCTACTTATGTAGAGATAGAAAGACAATTTTATATAAGGGTAAATATCACTTTTGGTCCCTCTTATCATTAACTTTTTACAGAGTGGTCCCTTTTATGTTTTTTTTTCCACTCTAGTTCCTATTATGAATTATTTGTTTCACTTTAGTCCCTACTATGAATTATGTGTTTCATTTTAGTCCTTATCAGGTGATTCCGATAACACGTGACATGCACATGAATATTTTTTAGGGCATTTTCGTCCGTTCACTATTGAGACTATTTGAGATATTGTTTAATTGGTGAGCAATTTTGGTGTTTGAAAAAGATTTTTGAAAAAAACTTTAGTTTGGAACGAAATGTACGATTAAGTTTGATTGGAATGAAACCCTAGTTTGGAAATTTAATTTTTTTTAAAATAATTAGAAAGATGAAAATATCCATGTTAGTTTACTTGAAATGACAAAATTGCCCTCATGAGCATATCACATGTTATCGGAATCGCCTTGGACCACTTGAAAAGGACTAAAATAAAATAAATAATTCATAGTAAAGACTAAAGTGGAAAAAAAAAACATAAGAGGGACCACTCTGTAAAAAATTAATGATAAGAGGGACCAAAAATGGTGTTTACCCTTTATATAATCTAGGTATTCGGCTAAATTCTATAATTAATGTCTTTTCGTGATGGGTCCCATAAAAAATCATGCTGTATATAATTGACATGTGATGTTTGAGTCATTTGTGTCTTGTAGATATTATCTTTAAAATACTGTCTAAATGAAAATATATATTGTAAAACATAGTTAAGTTTCACTTTGGATTGGCTCAATCAAAGTTAAACCATTCAGTTTATTTACCAAATTAAACACAAATTTAGTATTGGAAAAAAAAAGCATACAAAACTTAGACATACTCTGTTTAAGAAATCATAGTAAATCAACTTACTCCAACCAAATTTATTAATTACCGTGAGTGATTTGTATACGCAGAAAAAATGCAAAGACCAACATAACCTTCACTCACCTACCAATCTACCATTCAATTATTCAAACAAGCACGCTCCAAAAGAAGAAAGAAAAAAAGGCATTTATTTATTTATTTAGTTATTTATTTATTTATTAAATCTTAGTAGGAGTATTAAACAAAGTCTGATTAATCAACTTGTCCAAATTATAGTAAGAAGAGCCACCAACCCCAGCAGCCAAATGAGCCTTTTGTTTCCATTCCAAAGCCTTGTTCCTCATCTCCTTCCCTTCCTCTCCTTCCATCATCACCCTCACCATTTTTTCCACTTTCCCTCTAGTCACATCCCCTTCTATCTCCACGCCAATCTCCCACCTAGTACACGCGTATCTACAATTCGTCTGTTGCTCCGCAAAAAACGGCCAACAAATCATAGGCACCCCTTCCGATATAGTCTCGATTGTCGAGTTCCACCCGCAATGCGTCAAGAATCCCCCAGTCGCGGAATGGGCTAAAACTTGCTCTTGAGGACACCACCCCACCATCAACCCCCTCCCCTTGGTGCTCTCCAAGAACCCTTCAGGCAAAACTGACCCTTTCCCATTCATCAAATCAGGCCTAATTATCCATAAAAAGTTTTGATTGCTATTAGCTAGGCCCCAAGCAAATTCAACCATCTGTGCAGGGGAAAGAGGCGTAATGCTACCGAAATTGATGTAGAGAACCGAATCTTTTCCCTTTTCATCAAGCCATTTTAAACATTCCATGTCTTCTCTCCATAGATTTGAACCAATGGAACTCAGTCCTCGCTCATAAATCGAATTCTCGACTAGTTGTAGAGGACCGATGGTGTAAACACTGTCGAACTTGGCACGAATTGCTTCCAGGACTTCCTCTTCTAACTCGTCGAATGTGTTGATTATCACGGCTTTAGCTCGCGATGCGTTTGTGTGCTGCACAATGTTGTAGTTCAACATTATGTCTTCTGGATCAGTTGTTCTAATGAATGTTGGAATGTCCCTTAAACGAATTCCTTTCATCCCAGGAATCCAATCGATCTCCGTATCCAAATACCCATTTGTAAAACAGCTTTCATCTGTAAATTATTACCCCCTCACCTCAGTTTCACCAAAAACAGAGCAAAACAGAGCAAATGTAATAACACATAAAAAGAAGAAAAATATACCTTTAAAAGGGACATAACCTCTAGATACAAGCTCAGCATAGTGACAATAACCCATAAATCCACAAGCACTTGTAGTAAAAAACACAACCTCTGGAATGTTGAGCTTTTCGGAAGCATCAAGAGTGAAGCTCATTACTCCATCAGAAACTATACAACTCACATTTGGACAATCTTTTGATTCATTAAGATTTTCAATGAGTTCCAAAAATGGGCTCAAACAATTTTTGGACATAGATTGAGAAAGCAAGGGAATGTCTTGAGTTGCATCAGAGTTCGAAGGGGGAAGCCCATCTGGAATGGTTTTGAACTGAAAATCTTTAATACCCTTTACGGATTCGGGCCCTCGGGCCTTAACCAAACGGTTGTGATTGAATTCCGTGTTGACGAAAGTGATGAAAAATCCTCTGTAGTGTAGGATTTTTGCTAGGCGAAGAACAGGGGCGATGTGGCCTTGTGCAGGGTATGGAATTACTACTGCGTGAGGCTTCATTGTGTTTTTTTTCTCACCTAACTACAACTTTTCAATGGAGATTCAGATTTTAATTCAACGCGTGTGTTCAAAAAGGAGCTGTATTTGTATTGTATTTATATGTGGAGAGAGGGGAGAGGGTAGGTGAGGAACTATATTCATATTCATATTCATATTCATATTCATATGTTGTTGGTATCCTGTAAATTAATCAACTACTCCAATATAAATATAATTTCGAGAAAAACCATTATTTTATGGAGATTTATTTATCATAGATTCAGCAATGTAATATACTTATTTTCTTTTGACAAAAATGTCTGAAGGTGTGTAGATGGGTTTTGGCCCGGTCTCGCGGGTCTCGCAAGACCGAGCCAAAACCCTTTTAAATAAATTTTCGTCAAACCCATAAAATCATCAAAAATATATTCCGAAACTCACACTCAAACTCTTTAAACCTATAAAACATTGATTTGACACATACCTCCTATTTTTTCCCCCAAATCTCACTAAAAAAGACATTGATTTGACACCTATCACCAACTTTTTTCCCTAAACCCCAACATCCAAACTCAATCCAAAACTTATTCAAACCATAAAACCCAAAATCAAAATCTATCCAAATGAAGTCTCAAAGGTTTCATCGAAACCACTCAAACCAATTTTTTTAAACCGAGACCCGCAAAATCGAGCCAAAACCCATTCAAATATACCCTGATATACTGATACAATATTACATAGCAATAACATTTACTATTTTTTACATCATTAAAATATATATTAATTACAAATAAAAAATTATAAATATTTATAAATAATTTTTGTTTTATGAAAAGTGCAAATTTGGATTTCAGAAAATCTGGGCCAAATTGAAAATCTTAATTTTATGAGAATTTTGGACTGAATTGAAACTCTGAGTTTTTCGAAAATCTGGGGTCAAATGGCAATTTTTTAAAATAAAGGGATCAAAAGTGCAAATTTGGATTTTTGAAAATCAGGTGACGAATTGAAAATTTTAATCTTCTGAAAATTATGGACTGATTTACAGTTCTTATTTTTCTGAAAATATAGGGTCAAATTGCAATTTTTGAAAATTAAGGGACCAAAAGTGAAATTTTGAATTTCTGAAAATCAGGGGCCGAAACGAAAATTTTGATCTTCGAAAATAAACTGAATCGTAATTCTAGATTTTTCAAAAATTTAGGGTGAAACTGTAATTTCTGAAAATTGAGGGACCAAAAGAGTAAATTCGGATTTATGAAAATCTGGGGCCAAATTTTAATTTCCAAAATTTGAGGGACCAAAAGTGCAATTTTGAATTTCTGAAATCAGGGGCCGAATTGAAAATTTCAATTTTCTTAAAATACTGGACTGAATTGCAATTCTTGATTTTTCAAAAATCTAGGGTCAAAATTGCAATATCCAAAAACTGAGGGACCAAAAGTGCAAATTTTGTTCCTGAAATCCGGATTGGAAATTTGAATTTAGTAAATTATGGGTTCTTCAAAAATTTGGGGTTAAAATTGCAATTTTCAAAAATAAGTACATATATATTTTCATATATTTTCGGCAACAGGGAAAGAATTAGGGAGAAGAGGTTTTCACGTTCCAATAATAAATTTTTTTTTTGGATCCAAGAATGGATCCGGTGGATTCTTTAGTGTATCCATTCGTGGATCCAGAGGATCCATTGATGGATCCATCACAATCCATTACTTGTATGTGTTGATCCAATATGGATCCAGATTTTATGAGATCCGATCCGAGTGAAAATTTAATGGATCTTTATGGATCGAATCCTTTGAATTTGGATCGGATCTGGATCAGATCCACGGATCTGATCCATATTGCCACCCCTATCTGCAACTGTAAGACGAATCCAAAATCTAATAAAAATACATTTATATCAACTTCAGAATACAAAGATAAAATTAAGTATGTATCGAATGAATGAATGAATGAATACCTGAAAATAACATCCACTACATCTTCACACTTAAGACAAATGGCTTTGATATTTACAGAAAACAGTTGAGATTAAAGAAAATTAATTTAAAAAGAAAATATATTATAAGCATTGAACTGGCTTTAATTGAATTGTTTAATATTTCTAAACGAAACAATTGTTGCACTACTTTGGAATTGAGTGGAAGGTGGCCTACCCCTAAACAATTCGTCCCTGACTTATTCGCATCAAGGCTTGTACATGTTCAAACTTAATTCAAATGTTGCGGCAATTGCTTAATTGGTGCAATTTATATAATAAAATCTAATGATCAACCTATACATAGATAGAGATCACTAAATTTGACCAAGGATCAATATAGACAAATATGAAATCAGGGTAACTTTGTTACGACATGTGGTATGAATTTGGGGACAAAATGTCCAATTCAGAAACAGTTGACATCGTGTGATTAATTAATAAGATAAATATAATTAAGTTATATAACTAATGAATCAAGATAGGCAAGAGAGGGCAGACAATGACGGCCGGGAATACTACGAGACATGAAAATAATGTAAAAAATAATATCATGTAATCAATACCATATTTCATTTACAGAATGTACTTGTGTGTTGAACGAATTATATCATTTAAATTCTCGCTATATTTCAATAAAAAAAAAAAAGAAAAACACAATAATTCTCATAAATATAGATCACAATGATACAAATTTGAATCCAAAGCATGCAAACCAAAATGCCACCTAATTTTACAACATTGGACCTAACGACATATGATCTATAATCATTCTTCTATTCTTTTATGTCAATGGTTCCAATATAGCTTTGATATAATTTATAAAATCAACACACAAGTAACACTAATTCCTAAGAAGAATTTCATTGATCAAATACTCCAAATTGTGATGAGAAGAGCCACCAACCTTGGCCGCCGCTTGAGCCTTATCTTTCCACTCTAATGCTTTCTTCCTCATGACTTTTCCCTTCTCCCCTTCCATCAAAATCTTCACCAAATCCGCGACTTTCTCCCTAGCAACCTCGCCCTCAATCTCCATCCCAATCTCCCAATCTGTGCACGCGTATCTACAATTCGTCTGTTGTTCAGCGAAAAAAGGCCAACAAATCATTGGCTTACCTTCCGATATACCTTCAATTGTTGAGTTCCATCCAGAGTGAGTCAAGAATCCGCCCACAGAAGGATGAGCCAATACTTGCTCTTGTGAGCACCATCCAACCATCATGGCTCGTCCTTCCACTTCTTTCGAGTACTCCTCGGGCAAAATCGCGGAATCTCCACTTACCAAATCAGGCCTAATGATCCATAAAAATTGTTGATTGCTATTGGCTAAACCCCATGCAAACTCTAGTAATTGCTTAGGCGATAAAACGGTAATACTTCCAAAGTTTACGTATAGTACAGAATTTGGAGCCCGATCATTGAGCCATGCAATGCATGCGTCATCTTCTTTCCACAAGCTCGACCCGATAGATTTGACCATTGGACTTTCGACTACATGCTCGAGCAATTGGAGCGGGCCTATTGTTGAAACATGGCCAAATTTTTGTCTCAGGGCATCCAAGACTTCTTTCTCTAATTCATCAAAAGTATTGATTAGTACAGCCTTGGCACGTGATGCGTTCTTGGTTTGTAGAATGTTATAGTTGACCATAATATCATCAGGATCAGTCGTTCGAACAAAACTTGGAAAATCTCTGAGCCTGATGTTCTTCATCCCTGGCACCCAATCTAGCTTGGTCTCAAGATACCCATTAGTTATCTGACTTTCATCTGCAAGAGTACAAACGAAGAGACCGAATAAAAATCAACATAACCATGAATCAAGAAACATAGTCTATAAAACACTGTGTTTGGTTCACGGATTTTAGTCAACAAAACTCTACCAAAAATGTTTTACTTTATCAAATTACAAGACATTAAGTTCCATTTGTCGTTCATTTTCATATTCCTTATTATTCTACTCACTCAAATTCAATAACTAACCGCAGCCTAATTGCAAGATTTGAAAATCGAGTACATACGTACCTTTAAGTGGGAAAATCCCTCGAGTCACAAGTTCAGCATAGTGACAATATCCCATGAAACCACAAGCACTAGTAGTGAAAAAGACAACCTCAGGAATGTCAAGTTGCTCGGCAGCATCTAGAGTAAAGCTCATGACCCCGTCAGACACTATGCAACTGACATTCGGGCAATCGGGGGAATCATTCAAACTCTTGATGAGGTCCAAGAACGGAGACAAACCATTCTTTCTAAGAGAATCGCATAGTTGAGGAATATCTTGAGTTGCATCCTTATCCGAAGGCGGGAGCCCGTCCGGGATGGTTTTGAACTGAAATCCGTCCGGACCAGATACCGATTCAGGCCCTCGTGCACGCACAAGACGATTGTGATTGAATTCTGTGTTGACAAAAGTGATGTAAAATCCCTTAGAATGCAATAGTTTGGCTAGTTTTAGAACAGGGGCAATATGGCCTTGGGCAGGGTATGGAATTAGTACTGCGTGTGGCTGCATTTTTATTTTTCGTACTCGATCTGTCTAAAATTCGTATGACTTAAGGTGCATCTTAGTAGGAACAATCGACACTAATAAATAGGTAGGAAATTAGTTACTCCATAATTTTATAATTAGGCAATTGGATGGGAACCATAACAATTTAATTTGACTTCTTGATGATGTGTACATTGAGGTGTACACGTTCATACAAGGGGTAAAACTATTTTTTTTTTTTTAAAGATTCTTTAAGGTTTAATTTTGTTTTAATATGTGCAGGTCATATTTGAGGGCGGCCTACAAATTTTATTAATTATTAGTATTATTGTTTAAACCCAATTGGACCTGAGCATGATTTAACTATGAGTTGGTTTGGTCAGATCAATGAATATGGTCACTAGCTAGTCTAGAGGCAGCAGCTAAATATTGTATTACTTTCCACAATTACATGTCCCAAGATAGAGTAGATTTTATTTTTTATATGATTTGATACGATTTGATTTTAATACCTAAGATAAAAAATCAATCAGTATATATGAATTTATTATATTTGAATACTAAATTGCACTATTAATCGTTTTCAGGTTTAAAGTCAAACACCTTAAATTCATAGATGTGGATTCCAAGCAGCCAATTTGTAGTTTGTTTAATACTAGTGACGTTCATCCAAACACTGTGCTGTCGAGATTTAAAAATATAGAAAAGAATATTTGAACGGTAGGTGAGAACAACATGCATCTTACAAACGGTTCACAAAAGCGCGTTTTATTATCCTTTTCCTCTTTGGAAAAAAACAAAAGCGCCTTTCTGATATTTATACTTTTACTTTCTCCTAAATCCTAATGCATTATTAATGTGAACCATGTGGAATTGTTGGGTGGCGCGCTGATTCATCTCAATTTTTTTTAATTTTTTTTATTTTTATGATTAGTCATTAATTCATTAAAAGTTATTTAAGGGGAGAAATAGCTTGAACGTAATATGTATTTGTAGCCTATATTTAATATAACAATTAAATTAACTTATTTTTCTTGGGTTTTATAAAATTGAAGGGAAAAATCAGAAATAATAGATACACTCCTAAATCATGAGAGTGTAAAATGAAAAAATTGTACTACTTTGCTATGCATCTGTGTACGTCTTCACAAAGATATAATAATAAGAGAATATTAATTTTGAAATATATGTTGTGTGCGATAAGAGATATATATATATGTTTATAAATTATAATTAAAGTTTCCAAACAACCAATATAAGATTTTCAAATTATCTTTTGAAACAAAATCAATTTATAGGGTCGGTCCAACTCCGGGAATTGACTCTTGCCTCCAACTCCAGCTAGCAATGCCGACGATCAATCCACGTAAAAATAAGACTCAACATGCTAATTAAAATCTATGGGACCAGAAATACTAGATAAAGATTATTAAACGGGACTAGAGATTCGAGAGACGATGCCATTTCATAAAAGTGTTTGTCAAAAGTGCGAAATACGGGTATACATTTCGGTAAAAAGAATGTAATTATATAAATTATGAGACTAAAAGCGCTAAGAATCAAATGCAATTTGGTGGGACTAAAAATGCAATTTTACCTTTATTAAATATATTTGGCCTAAATCAAATGGGGAAATTCAAGCACGTACGATTATTGCCAATCTTATTGCATGTTGTACGTAATGGTGGATGATTCTATCTATCTATGATTAGCTAGCACGCACTCACATGACTCATTAATTAATGCCGTGACCTTTTAAATAAAGTAAGTATGTTTAGGCCGAATGCTTATTTTGAGCAGATAATAAGTTAGGGAAGGGAAACAGTAGGTAGACAGTTGCTCTTAATTTTAAAATGTCCAGATGAATTAGATGAAGATGAAGAAGAAGAGATCATGATGACATAAAACTAGTGATCGAAGTTGATATTAATTGCTTATCATTCCGTGTTACAAATCAAGAATCATAATCAAGAAATTTATGGAAAACCAATTTGGAAGTAACAAATTTTTTCCAGTGCCAAGATATTTGGTCAAATATATTACTTCTATTTGACATGGGCCAGGACCTTTCAATCCAATGCTTTCTTAGAAGTTTGAGGGGGTGTGTGCAACAATTCTGGAAACAACTTCTGAGATTATTATTGTTTTCGATAATTTTATTCTTTGTTTGCAGTAAGTTGGCTCTTTCTCTTTACGCAATATTTTCTCAATAATCTTTAATGCAATGAGTTTTTCCATATATTTATTTTGTTGCTTATCAATAATTACGCAGGTTCATTTCATTTGAAGTGAAAATGGCGTTACACCACTTCCCCCAAACTTTCACTTTTACGAAACCAGTAAGTGTTGGTGCTTAGTTGCAGGTTTCTATATATAATACCATGTTTCAAGTCTTAATGCAGTGAGATGTTCTTCTCACATCCCATGTTTTTATGTCTTCTTACTTTCAGTTAATATTTTTTTTTAATGGCCTTTTCGTCAACACAACTGTGTTTGGAGTCTATATTTTTTCATTAAGGTACCCCAAACTTTCACTTTTACGAAACCAGTAAGTGTTGGTGCTTAGTTGCAGGTTTCTATATATAATACCATGTTTCAAGTCTTAATGCAGTGAGATGTTCTTCTCACATCCCATGTTTTTATGTCTTCTTACTTTCAGTTAATATTTTTTTTGAATGGCCTTTTCGTCAACACAACTGTGTTTGGAGTCTATATTTTTTCATTAAGGTAGTCCAAATTGTTCAAGAAACTTTAAGACTATTTGCCTGAGGTACACAATGTATACATCTTATTTTTAGATTGCACGTTTGATCTTCGTGCTTAAATGATTTTTAAGGGAAAAGTGTGTTTCTCTAGATTGGAAAATCAGTTTACTGATTTTCGAAATTTTATTGTGATTAATGTATTTACTCTCTTGATGCAGTTCACTCTTCACATCTACAATAGTTCTTAATCTGTCTAAAGGCAACACATGTAAGGATAAGTGTTGCTTAAGGTAATCCCCATGTTCAAAGCTTTCTTTCCTAAGTAATTATTTCATTGTTTTCTCTGTTTACTTCGATTTTCATAGTTCATGATGACTATGGTGACATCAATATATTCTCATTCATTATCATTTTTGTACTTTTAATCTAGACATACGACTATATTTTCAAGAAAACAGAACAGACTCAAGTTGCATGTTGGCAAAATGGAATCTTTAACCTAAAGAGTTTTCTCAATTTCAACTTTTAACTTTTTGACGAACACTCACAATTATTATCTACAACAACTACCAGATCGGGTATGCACAAAATATTGTTAAGATAAAAAAAAAAAAAAAACTTGCTAAATGCAGCTAATGTTATGGCTTAAAAATTATTTACCCTTTTTCCTAAAATAAGAATGAGTACTTGGTTTTAGTCCTTAACACGTTCTTGAGAATTTTGTCAAGTTTGATGTTATTTAATGTTATGTTTCTTGCAAGTGTATTTGTTTTGTAACATAATAAACTTCAACCTCTTAAATATGAATGAGACAAAGGCTATAATGTCATTTTGTATTAAAAAGGTTGATTAAATATTGCATGGAATAGAAGGTTAGATGAAATTTGTTGGCCAGTTAAATTATATTGGTCATGTTTGGCTACACATTGGTTTTTGGTATAGTGTAGGCCTTAGGTTGCTTGCTACATATAATTTGAACTATCATGCTACAAATTTAAAAGCTCTTGACAACGTTGAGGGGATTCAAGAATCCAAACATGTTGCGGTTAGGAACTACACAAACAACTGAGGGCGAAGAGGAGATTGTACAATATGAAGTGATGAATAAGGATTTATTCACTGCAAATGGTGGTGGAATATGTGAAGATGAATTTGTAGGAAGGCTTGGATGACAGGGATGAGTTCTCAAGAATCACTGATTAGCTTGATTAAATGAATTGTTGTTGGACGAATACTAATTAGCTTGATTTAAGTTTGATCTCCAATAATAAACTAAATTTAGGAAGGCTTGGATGACAGGGATGAGTTCTCAAGAATCACTGATTAGCTTGATTAAATGAATTGTTGTTGGACGAATACTAATTAGCTTGATTTAAGTTTGATCTCCAATAATAAACTAAATTTACTTTATTAGGTGCATACATCCCGCCCTTAATTATGTCATTTTATGAGTGTATATCTATCTTTTTTTTCTTTACCAACTTTTTTCATATTCAATGTAAGGAACATAGTAGAATAAAATTGAAAACATGCATATTTTAAAGTCCTGAATTAAGGATCTTCATTATATAATTTTGGTAAATGCATTTTTTCTCGATATAATAAGTGCAAAATTTTAGTTTTGCCAATTCTTATAAATATATTTTTAAAACTTTCAATAATAAAATATAAGGATTTAAATATAAAATATTATTTAATAATTAGTGTAATTATGTGCATGAGACGAGATTACATAAGTTTAATATAACCCGTGCATAGCACGGGGCGTATACTAGTTCTTAATTAATTGATCCATATCAAGATCTAATTGGACTGAATCTCATGAATATGACAACGCAGAATTGGACCTCAATTTGAAAGAAATAATTATTAGATCGACAATTTACTATTGGATCAATGTTACTTCAAATATTCAAACTTAATTATCCATTATTATGATCTCCTGTTAACTAACACTATAAAGTACTAGGAATTCAATGCCGCCCACAAATCTACCAAGTTATTTAATCGACTTTGTACTACATATGAAAGTTCGGACTTAATTGATATTTTTTTGGGATTTTATATAAAATATTATTTAGTTTATATATTTCATATATAAATTTAATTAGTGTAAGAGATTTAATAATTATAATATATAAAATCTATAATTTATTATATTTGCAATTGAGACTGAAATACTTCAAACTTTTGAATTGTGGGATAAATTTTGTCAGCCATAAAATATGTGGGGCAAAGTTTGACAATAATCTATAACTCTACGACCAATTTTGTAAATTTTCATCAATTTTCCTTCTAAAATTGAATTTTCCGTACAAATATTGACAGAAGTACCAAGGGTGTCAAGGGCAGTTAACATGTGATACCAAATGTATATGTTTTTATTTTTTAATGTTATGGTACCGTAAGCTTAAAGTATGGTTAGTTGTGGTACCAAAAATAAAATTCTTTTATTTTTTAAGTAGACATTTGTGTACTATAAAAGAGAAGCAATGGAAAAATCCGGTCATAAAATTTAATTTTCCATTGATCTTTAATTTTTTATTAATATAATACACTTTTCATAGAAATTTTTGGTGTACTTTGTCCAAATAAAATAGTCTTATTTACTTACACTCTACGTTTTATTTTTGTGCTTTAATTACGGTTAAGAGAATGTCATTCTTTACTATTCAAAATTATAATTTGCATTATCATTTTCTGTTTTTCTGTTTAGTTGATTCTATATGTTCTTGTTCATGAAGGTCAATCTTTTATTTTACACATTTAATTTTTTCTTATGTGGATATGACAAATAAGTTAAATTATTATAAATATTTGTATTATAATAAATGTTGTTCTAATATATGATCTTATATTAAGTAGTTTTTATACCGTAAGTAATTATTTATGTAGTAGTATATAAAATTAATTTGTAAAAGATTTTTAAGTTTTTGTTTCCATATTTGAAATATATTGATGATTCTATATCATATATATACGAGAAATTATTTAGTACAACCGATGCACCACGTCATCAAGTACACGTGGTGCAGCCCACCAATACACTTGGGACATGTGGATTAAAAATCCACATCACCCATGTTCTGGCAATGTGAACACAATAATCTGGATTAAAATAGTTGGGTGAATAGCATGGGTGTGAAGCTAATTTAATATGAAGTGGTGATACAAATTAAATTTCCGGATAATACAATATTGTCCCTCTGAAAGTTTGAATACTAATTTAATACTATATGAAAATTAATTAATAAGACATGAAGGAAGAAACAGAAACCCTTCCTTCTCTCCGTCCAAGAAATCCAACTTCATATATATCGATCGATGATCCAATTATATTGGAAGTCCGGCAATGCGGTTGTGGTTGTACTCTGATGTCTGTGTTGACAAAATTAGTTATGTGGACTGGAAGCCTTAATTTGTCAGTTTGAGCGTGTCCCTGATCTGATCTGATCTGATCTGATCTGGAAATAAAACGGGGACATCATTCATGTATACACTTATTGCATTCTTCTTCTTCATTCCATCCCATCCCATATACAATAATTAATAAAGCAAGTGGCCAAAAATTGTTACGCATCGATCATCTACTTAGGTGCATGCATGTCTTAATTATTATTGATTCTTAAACACATGTCATGTCCATCACAACTTCATAATACACCTATTAATTAAACAAAATTATCATTCTTGTTTTTTCTGTGGCCGGCCGGGCTGCTTGAATTTAAATAAGCTTTTTTCAAATGATTCCACCTGATTGACCTAGCTATCCCTAGTAGTAACTTATTAAAAGGTTACTTAATTATGATTTATAAGAATTAATATAAGCATTTGTCAAATTTATTTATTTTGCCAACTCAAAAATCACACATATTACATAATTCTGCAACAACTATAGTTGCCTAGAATCTGGAATTTCCCCTTTGAGTTTCCCCACCAGCAAATCAAAATCAATGTAAGACGAGCCACCATGTTGTGTAGCCTTCTCAGCTTTGTTCTTCAGTTCCATAATCTTTTCCTTCATTTCAATTCCCTTTTCTCCTTCCATCAACTCTTTCACAAGCCTCTCAACTTCACTTCTTTCAACATTAACATCAATCTCCATTCCAATCCCCCACTCTTTACAAAGATACAAACAATTCAATTGTTGTTCAGCGAAAAATGGCCAACAAATCATAGGCACCCCATTCGAAATACTCTCCAAAATCGAGTTCCACCCACAATGTGTCAAAAATCCACCAATCGAAGAATGTCCAAGAACTTTTTCCTGTGAGCACCAATCCAATATCAATCCTCTGCCTTTAACCTCGTCCAGGAAATCCCCTGATATAGCTTCAGGACCACCTTCCACAAGATTTGGCCTAATTACCCACATGAACGAGAACTTACTATTTGCTAGTCCCCATGCAAATTCGGACAATTGTTTTGGTGTCATAGTCACAAAACTTCCATAGTTTACATATACAACTGATTTCGCTTCCTTTGTGTCTAACCACTCCAAGCATCTTTCGTCTTCTTTCCAGAGGTTCGATGTGATTGAGTTTAGTTCCGGTTGACAAATTTGATCACTGAGGAGACACAAAGGCCCGATTGTGTAAAGATTTGGGACCTTCGATTTCAGGATGTCGAGAACTTCTTTTTCGAGTTCCTCGAATGTGTTCAAGATTAGATTTCCGTTCTTTAAAGCGTTCTGCGCTGATTCCATGTTGTAGTGGAACAATATTTCATCAGGATTTGTTGTTCGGAGGAACGTTGGAAGGTCTCTTAAACGGATGGTTCCCATTGATGGGGTCCATTCAATTGTTTTGTCAAGAAATCCATTGTATAAGTCGCTCTCATCTACAAAATTTCACAATTCAAGCTTTTTTGAAGTTTAATTCAACAAAAGATTCACCAAAATGGACAAATTTCTTGAATTAAAAAAAATGTAAGGATTATCTACAATGTGTTCTCCATGAGTTCCTTCTAACTGATGAATTCCCATTTTACAACATGCTTCAAATGATTTAACATATCACGTAGGAAAACATTGGTACTTATATAAATGTATCAGAATAAATTCATATGCATAATTTGTTATTTATTGTCGGCTTCAAATGTACTTAACAGACCGGACAGACGTAAATCCATATACGCTCCATTTATTTTAGATAGTCAGAGATTTATTAGATCTTTAATTGGATAAATTTACATACCTTTTAATGGAAAATAGGCCATTTCAATTAGCTTCTGATAGTGAAGGTATCCCAGCATGCCGCAAGCACTCAAGGTGTAGAATATAATCCCCGGGATGTTAAACTCTTGAGCTACTTTCAGTGAGAACCCCATAACACCATCAGAAATAACACAACTGACCGGAGGCGAATCAGAATGATGAGGTGAATTAAGCTTTTTGATAAGCTCCCTGAATGATTTGAGACCGTGAACGGGAACGGTATAGGCCAAGGACGGAAGGTCGAGAGCCCCTCTTTGGTTGTCTGGAGGTAGACCATCTGATATTGTCTGAAACTGGAAACTATCAACACCCTTTGTAGAAAAACCGGAGTTTTGTAATTTGTCGAATTCTGTTTGTACAAAAGTTATGTAAAAGCCTTTGGAATGGAGAAGTTTGGCGAGTTTGAGCATGGGGTTGATGTGGCCTTGAGCTGGGAGTGGAATGCATACAGCATGAGGCCTGTGGCTGTGGCTGTGGCTGTGGCTGTGGCTGTGGCTCAAGTTCATTTTAATTTGCAGAATTAATTTTAATTGCAAGGAATTGTGGGTCATAAATACAGAAGAGCAGACTAGTTATTTATTTTTGTGGTTTAAACTTTCAAATTTTAGATTATTGATTTTGTACAATGGGTTTTGTAATAGTTTAATGATTTTTCTTTTTTGTTTTTGGAGGGAATAGTTTAATGATGTTTAAAGGTATATATGTATATTTGTCTTCAATAATGCTATATTAAAAATATGATTTTTGACTGTGTAGTATGATTATTTTGTAAAAGGTGATGTGATGTCATCACTTACGATTCCTTTTTAGTCGATCCTCTAGTCATCGCCTTGACGAGGCCAATGTTTGAATTATTTAGTTTAATCTCATTTCAGGATCAACGTGGATTGGATTTCAAATCTTCTTAAAAATTGGCTGTATAAGAAATAAATAAGTTAAAATGCTTGAAAAAAAATAGATGACTAAATGTGCTTTCACTATAATTATGTGACTATTTTTAATTAAATACCAAAGTTATAAGACTATTTTTTTTTTTTATTTTGCCCTCACTTAATTACTTTAACTGTTAAATGATTTATCTTTATAGCAACTTAAGTTTTTAGATAGGTTGATCATTCAATATAAAATCAAAGTACAGATCATATGAAGGTTCTTTGTTCGAATATATTCACTATCAATTTTTAAATATCACGTGTTATATATATATATATATATATATATATATATATATATATATATATATATATATATATATATTAAAGGATTTCTCTCAAATAATTAAGACTTTTTTGGATGAGTTAATCATTCAAATATTAAAATTATATATTATTATATTAAATGAAGTAGTTGTAATACTTCATTATTGCAATGTAAAGTATGTGGTTCAAATTTGTCCATATTTAGCAGATGCCATGATTAAGTCCATTAATTTATTTGAGTGCTGAGTTGGTTTATTTTTTTAAATGTATTAATCATCAATTATTACATTATAAATTATAATAAGTGATCAAGTATAAGAAAGTACAATTAATAAACAATTAAATATAAATACCTCCACATTAATTTGAATTGAACTCATAATTTCAGTTTTCTCAATGGTTACCTTTAGGATATGATCTCATCCGTAAAAAAAAGTTTATATTAAAACATTACAAATCATTTGTCAGTCAATCACAACTCGAAAAAAAGACCTCTTCCTCTAAATTGAATATGTATGAATATCACATTTTCTTGAAAATGCACATAATCACTTTTATTGAATAAGGAGACAAATTTATTTTGGCAATTCAAATTATTGTCATCAAGATTAATTAAAAACACTCAAAAATCACACAAAGTACATAATTATGCAACAATTATAACAATCTATAGTTGGCTAGAATTTGGAATTTCCCCTTTGAGCTTCTCCACCAACAAATCAAAATCAATGTAAGACGAGCCACCACGTTGTGTAGCCTTCTCAGCTTTGTTCTTCAGTTCCACAATCTTTTCCTTCATTTCAATTCCCTTTTCTCCTTCCATCAACTCTTTCACAAGCCTCTCAACTTCACTTCTTTCAACATTAACATCAATCTCCATTCCAATCCCCCACTCTTTACAAAGATACAAACAATTCAATTGTTGCTCAGCGAAAAAGGGCCAACAAATCATAGGCACCCCATTCGAAATACTCTCCAAAATCGAGTTCCACCCACAATGTGTCAAAAATCCACCAATCGAAGAATGTCCAAGAACTTTTTCCTGTGAGCACCAATCCAATATCAATCCTCTGCCTTTAACCTCATTCAGGAAATCCCCTGATATAGCTTCAGGACCACCTTCCACAAGATTTGGCCTAATTACCCACAAGAATGAGAACTTACTATTTGCTAGTCCCCATGCAAATTCAGTCAATTGTTTTGGTGTCATAATCACAAAACTTCCAAAGTTTACATAAACAACTGATTTCGGTTCCTTTGTGTCTAACCATTCCAAGCATCTTTCGTCTTCTTTCCAGAGGTTCGATGTGATTGAGTTTAGTTCCGGTTGACAAATTTGATCACTGAGGAGACACAAAGGCCCGATTGTGTAAAGATTTGGGACCTTGGATTTGAGGATGTCGAGAACTTCCTTTTCGAGTTCCTCGAAAGTGTTCAAGATTAGATTTCCGTTCTTTACAGCGTTCTGGCATGATTCATTGCTGTGGTGGAACAATATATCATCAGGATTTGTTGTTCGGAGGAACGTTGGAAGGTCTCTTAAACGGACGGTTCCCATTGATGGGGTCCATTCAATTGTTGTGTCAAGATACCCATTGCATAAGTCGCTCTCATCTACGTACAAAATATAACTAAACTTAAATTAAGTTTAATCCAAAACAAATTAAGTAAAAATCTTCCAAGTCGTAAAAATTGGAGGACCACTACACTACAGTGTGTTACTTGACTGTGTCTCATATAATTGATGAATTCTTGTTTTTATTTGCAATTCTGTCATGTCAGGTGTATTTTTAAATGAGCCCCGTTTTCCACGATACGATAATATTTAATATTGCAAGTGGTAATAAAAATATGTACGGTGAAATAACTTATTTACCCTTTGATATGGTTGCTAAAAACTTTATTCATTCAATTCAAGTGACCAGAATATGAAATTGTTTTTTTTTTTTTTTTCTTGACGTGTATAGGATCGTCTACGGGTTATCTCACATGTTATATGAGATCCAGACTTTGGTGGAAACCTAAATATTCATGTCCATCAGATCATGTTCGTTTGTATCAGATCTCACGTTCAATAAAATTTTAATTTTCGAAATTCTTGCTAATATTATTTTTTCTTTGAACTTACTTATCTCACATTTTCAAACTTTTTCATAACTAAGCTACAGCGTTGAAAAGATCAAAATTTGACACATTTAACCACTTGCTTCATCATATATATTATTAAACTTATCAAGAAAGAAGAATGTACTGGTATTGATATTATCGTATAAAAAATAAATGCATGTTATGTTGTTACGTTAAAATAGATGCATAATTTATATTTAATATAAAATTCATATCTTTAGCAAATCGGACAAACATAGAATGAATAGATCTTGAGGATCTTTAATTAATGAGCTCAAATTTCTCAGATCTCTAACGGTATATATAGAATAGAAGTTCTGATAAATAATCTAGCTAGTGTGATTAGATAGGAACCATCCATAATATAAGCTAGCAGATATATATATATATATTTTCATAATTGTTAAATAAAAGAATTAAGTTAAATGTAATAATTAATTAAAGTACGTAGGTAGGTAGGTAGTATGTAAAAGGTACCTCTTAATGGAAATAAGGCCATTTGAATAAGCTTCTGATACTGAAGGTATCCCAGCATGCCGCAAGCACTCAAGGTGTAGAATATAATCCCCGGGATGTTAAACTCGTGAGCTACTTTCATTGAGAACCCCATACCAGCATCAGAAATAATACAAGTGACCGGAGGCAAATCTGCTGAATTAAGCTTTTCGATAAGTTCTCTGAATGATTTGAGACCGTGAACGGGCATGGTGTAGGCCAAGGACGGAAGGTCGAGAACCCCTCTTTGGTTGTCTGGAGGTAGACCATCCGAAATGGTCTGAAACTGGAAACTACCATTAATACCCTTTGTAGAAAAACCAGAGTTTTGTAATTTGTCGAAAGCTATTTGTACAAATGTTATATAAAAGCCTCTGGAATGAAGAAGTTTAGCGAGTTTGAGCATAGGGTTTATGTGGCCTTGGGCAGGAATTGGAAGGCATACAGCATGGGGCTTCACTGTAGACATTTTAATTTGGAGATGGTTCTTTTTTTGGTAGAATTTTGGAGATGGTTGATATATGATGTGAACACACTAGTTATACTATTTGCTACTTCCTACTTATATATATAGACAGTGTCAACAATATAATTGTTATTATAATTATTGTGCATGTGGTGGGTTAGTGGGTACATTTTTTTGTCTATTTTATTATGTCAACAATTAAATTTTCTGGACCATATATATATATATATATATATATATATATATATATATATATATATATATATACACAACAATTAATTAAGTATCATCATATGCATGGGATAAATAATTATTAGATTAGATATATAATTAAAAATATCAAATAACTTGAAAACAGAGTTGCATATATATATATATACCCATGAATTAATAATATTACTAGTGTAAATTTTATTTATCTACCGGTCCTAAATTGTGCTCTAAAGTTTTTCATGACATTAACTTCATCTACTATTGAATTAATTTCAAAACTTTGAACAATTTATTTCTCAATGTAGATTATTAAAAATAAACATAAGATGAAAAATCAAGAATAAAGAAAGGTAGGATGTACAAAATAGGATGCATATGGTACAATGATTGATAATATGTACAAAATATGATGCATGTAGTACAATGAAGTATAGTGCTAAAATTTTGCTCAAGGCCGGGGGGGTGCGGCTGCCCGCCCACACGTGCACGTGCAACTACCCTCCCTCAGCCTCCGTCTCTGAATATGTGAATCATGTGCTTTTATGAAGAAAAAAAAAGAAAATTCTGTGAAAGCTGATTTCGTCACTTTTGATTTCTTTAAATTCTGCTCCTCCGGTCTAAAGCCTTATTTCTCTCATTGGTGGTGGACCTAATATTATATTTATTTGAAAACGGAAAACAAAGTCTGTTTACGAGTAATTTATATGCATTATTTGACGAGGTCACGTTTTATTTCTTTATTTTAATCATTTCAAAATCAATCGAGCACAGATATGGTTGTTTAAATAAGTGGATTTAATTTAAATTCTTCTTAAGAAAGATATGTTTGTTTTCAAAGCAAATAAGTTTGTCAATACGTAGGGGTGTAAGCGAGATATATTAGTATCGAACGAACACATTTTTCAAATTTTGTTTGAACTATATCGAGTTTGAAATTTTGTGTTTGATTTCTTAACGAATCGAGCTCAAACGAGTTTTTATCGAACAAGTTCGAGCCGAATATCGAGTAGTTTGGAATTTTACATGTATTATTTCAATATTTAGTTTATCGAGTCGAATTCGAGCCGAGCTTCTTCAAAACTTTTCAAACGAAAAATAATATTCAAGCTTGTTTGATTTGTTTGACAAACCGAGCTCAAACGAACTTTTATCGGATGAAATCGAACCGAATATCGAAAAACTTAGTTTGATTTTCAACACTATCAATAGAGCGCAAACGAGGACTATGAAGCTTGTAACACTTATCACCCTAATGTATAAAATGTAACGCATACCCCTTAAAGTATTAAAGGCAACACTCAACTGTTTAACACCGATCGAGTATAAACACAATCGCCTCCTAAAATCCCAAGGTCCCGCCGCCGTGCAAGGACACACGACACAGGACTACCTTCTAAAAAAGCTTATTTCTTCTTCGGCACCCGAAATCCCAAAATTTACCTGCATAATTTCTAATGCAAATATTTACTTTTCACAAAATACAAGATCATAATTCACAAGAAACGAAACAAAACAAAACAGAACTCCAAACTTGACAAAATACAAGATCATAGTTCACAAGAAACGAAACGAAACGAAACAAAACAAAACTTGAAATTGAAATTGAATCTTTCCATCAACTTATTGTAGTAAAAGTACTTCATTAATCATTTCATCCAAATTCATGTATGAAGATCCCCCTGGTGCAGTTGCTTCCTCTGCTTTTCTCTTCCACTCCATAGCTTTCTTCTTCATTTCCTTTCCCTTTTCACCTTCCATCAGCTCTTTAACCATCACCTCAACCTCATCTCTCTTCACATTACTATCAATCTCCATTCCAATTTCCCATTCAACGCAACTATACTTACAATTCGTCTGCTGCTCTGCAAAAAAAGGCCAACATATCATCGGCACGCCTCCACCAATACTTTCGATAGTCGAGTTCCACCCACTATGCGTCAAGAACCCTCCAATTGAAGCATGCTTCAAAACTTGTTCTTGAGGACACCAACTTACCAACATGCTTCTATCTTTCGTCTCCGTAACAAATTCTTCAGGAAGCATAGCCGTGTCACCGGCTACTATATCAGGCCTAATGATCCAAAGAAATGTCTTCTTGCTATTGGCCAGCCCCCATGCAAACTCGGTCAGCTGTTGGCCAGTTACCACGGTCACGCTTCCGAAATTCACGTACACCACTGATTGGGGGTCTTTCGTGTCGAGCCATTTGATGCAATCCGAATCTTCTTTCCAAAGACTGGCGGTGATGGACTTTAGCCTTTTTTCGTGCACGTGATGATCTGTCATTAGTTGAAGAGGGCCGATTGTGTAAATGCGTGAAAACATGGCGGATAATGCGTCCAGGACTTCCGGTTCTAAGGCGTTGAATGTGTTGAGGATCAGAGCTTTGGCTTTGGGGACGACGTTAATTTCTTGTAATACGAAATTGAGCATGATGTCGTTCGGATCTGTTGTTCTGATGAAAGTTGGGAGATCCCTCAATCGAATGTTCTTCATTCCTGGAATCCAATCGAGGATTGTTTCCAAGTAGTCATTCGTTAGAAGGCTCGAATCTGTAGAGAGTTGTAATAACGATTAGTAAAGATAATTATTCAAACAAAATGACCAGGTTATTGGCAGCAATTGTTTCGTGGCATAGACCTAAATATGTTTGGGTTTAAGTCACAATTCAATCTTGTACGTGTGAAAACACTATATATAAGGCTAGTTTGTGCATTTTCTTTTTCTAATTAATACGAATTGAATTTAGATGAGTGGTTGTAGTATTAGCTAGAGGGATCATATGTGGGTGCAAGAATAACTGTTAAGGGGAGATTATTTAATTTATTGATCATAATACAAAGGCCCGAGTATCGGTCAAGTCACAGTTTAAGCATGGCGCCGTAGACGATTATTAGGTTAAGATATGTGTTTTTCGTGATTTTGACATGGATGGTTACGTCTGAGGTCACGCGCGCGGTATATATATATATATATATGTGTGTGTACAAATCGAATACATGCATATAAATTTAAATTATGTACGTAATACCTTTGATTGGGGTATACCCTTTCTCCACAAGATGCTCATACTGCGTATATCCCATGAAACCACACGCACTGGTCGTCCAAAAGAGAACCTCCGGAAGCCCAAACCTCTCAGCCGCCTCCACCGTAAAGCTCATGACTCCATCGGAGACAATGCAACTCACAGGAGGCACGTCCGGGGCAGAGCTATTGAGCTTCGTTAGCAGCTCACAAAAGGGTTCCAAGCAAGTCTTGGTGGTGGACTCACAAAGTGAAGGGACATCCTGAGTAGCGTCGGCATCTGACTCCGGGAGGCCGTCGGGGATGGAGGCAAAGCGGAAGTCCGGAAGGCCATCAAGGGCGGTGGGACCACGGGACTTGAGGAGGCGACGGTGGTTGTATTCGGTGTTGACGAAGGTGGTGTAGAAGCCTTTTTGGTGGAGGAGCTTTGCTAACTTGAGCATGGGGTTGACGTGGCCTTGTGCTGGATATGGTATGCATACACCATGAGGCTTAATGTTTTCAATTTCATTTAAGGAATCCATTCTAGTTATATTAGCAAAGTGATCGATGCTGAGAGAGCTTTTAATTTTCCTTAATTTTATATATAGTTAGCTCAATCAATCAGATTTTCTTTTTAATTTTCTTTCTTTTCAATTATATATTATATAATATTATCACTTAATTAGCTAGGTGTCCATCTAATTAATTCTGTTATAAAGGGGTTTCTAAATAAATAATCAGGGAGTATATATTTATATTAATTAAAATCTTTAAGTAAAGCCAAAATTATTACAATATTTTAATAGTAAGTATTCATAATTGTTGCAGCAGGAATCTCCTCGATCATATGTTCTCTCTCTTATCTAATCTACTACGCCATTAATAGCTTTCTAAAAATAGAATATTCATTATATACCTAACAACTGTTCCCGATCTTTACACGACAAAATCTATATATATTTATATACTATATTGTTTTTCTTTCGTGGACATTTCCTTTTGATTCATTAGGATCTTGGAGAATTATAACTTAATTAAGAGTTTGATTGCCGACGACAAGTAATTCCAAGTTAAGTTACACAATAGTCCACCATATTCATACCTGTTGTCTTGTCTCCAATCCATACATAGGACTAAGGATGCGTCTTCCTTGGATTATTGATCCAACCCATGTGGTTTGATGGGATGGAGCCCACTAACAAAAAATAAGGGTTACAAAATATATGTGTAGTATAAAAATATTTTTAGTTTTTTTTATAAATTAATCGTTCAATTGGTTTTGATTTTTATACTTGCTCTTTAGTTTGATTATTTATTTATTTTCTTTTATCTAAGTAGTAACTTGATGAACCAGAACGAATCCATAAAATTAGAGGCCTTACTAACGGTTCTATACATTTCCACAATAGGAAGAACAGAACCCATTAAAAGTATTTTTGATGATTCAAAAGGAATTAGTTGATTGAGTGATTTTTTTAGCCATATTCAGAGAGAGAAGGCCACTCGGAAAAGGACTAAAATTCTTAATTTCTTACAGTTTGTTTAAATGAACCATCTTCTCCTTTCTTTCAAGTTCAATTTTTTTGTTTTTCTCCCCTCTCTTTATCACTATTCAGATTGCTAAGGAATTGTAACTCCCAAAGACCACCTTCAATTGAGAGCAGAATCAGATTGATTTGATTGTGTGGCAGGCGCATTCTGGGTTTAAGATATCTTCTTTTTAATTTTAATTAAGGGGTAATTATGGCAGTTTGCTCTGGCATTATCAGCTGCCTTAAATGCAGTATATATATATTCAAGAAGATACTCTCAAGCAATTATGCTATTATTGTTCAGATTAATGTATTGTGTATAATGAACCGAATTTAGTACGACAAACAAACACGTATTCTGCAGGAAAAACAACTTAAAAGGAGAGGAGAATTGAAGATAATTAATAGCTGATCAATAACACAAGACAAGATTTAAGGAAAAGGAAGGCTAATATTTTACAGAGTTAGAAAGAAGCTAAAATATTTACTCCCCTGAAACTTGATCAGGGCCAAATTCTTTCTGGATCAGGCATTGAGCCCCTTGGACCAGCCTCTTTATAACTTCACTTGCCGGTAGAATTTCTTTGATGAGGCCAACCCCTTCACCAGCATACATGACCATGCTTTCTATATCACCTGTTGTCGTCACATTCGGGATTGTGCCAGCAAAACGACGAATCTCTTTTTCCTGTCACCAGTTAACAAAGCCAATGACAAAGTATAACTAACACTATAATAATACTTAAGAAGAAGAAGAAGAAGAAGAAGAAGAAGAAGTGATAAATTACCACTCCATGTATGACTGATCGGCCAATGACTGGCTGATTGCTCTCGTTTTCATGGATCGGAAGGGCACTCCATTCCAGGAAGAATGGAGTTTTTAGGACACGGTGAGGTGCACCGGGCCACCTTGCACGGCCAAACACATTTGTATATTCGGTTTTATCCATTTCAATCAACTTCCTCTTGTAGATGGGATGAGCATAGCTTTCCTCTGTTGCAAGGAATCTGGTGGAACATTACTAATTCAATCGCAAGAGATAATTTATTTAAAATAAGACGAGGCTCAAACCTAGTGCCTAGTGCCACAGCGTGAGCTCCAAGGGCCAAAGCAGCAACATAACCACGCTCGTCCACTATCCCACCAGCAGCAATTATAGGAATATTATGGCCACGGACAAGATCAACAACCCTTGGTATCAAAGTAATTAAGCCATCCTGATTTTAAAACATAGTAGTAGTATAATATAATATCAGTACAACTGTAGATAACTAACTAACTAACAAATATGAAGGATCTTGATAGGTATAGAAATAGAAAGGGAAGAAAAATGCAGCGCACCTGTCCAATGACATGACCTCCGGCTTCCATTCCTTGAACCATTATTGCATCTACACCAGCATGAACAGCTTTCTCGGCTTCTTCATAGCTCCCAACCTAAATAAAAGTACATTCGATTGTTGTTTGTTTAATTGAATATATATATATATATATATATATATATATATATATATATATATATATATATATTAGTAGAATGGTGAAAATTAAAAGTGATGATGAATCTGTTTGTTGTTACTTGAGGTATAATCTTGACCCCAGCTTGATGAGCCTGGAGTACAAGATGTTTGGAACATTCACCCCAATAAATCTGCAACACGGCAACCTTTTCATCCAGTATAGCCTTTATGTTCTGGTCGTGAGGAAATGCAAGAACAACTCCCACCCCAAATGGTTTATCAGTCAATGTTCGAGTTTTCCTTATAAGATGTCTCACATAATCCGGCGCCTCCTGTTAGGTTTTCTTCCGATCAAATCAAAGCAAATCAAAATAAAAATAAATTAAATACCTACCCAATCAGGGGCTCGAAGGAGAGCGAGGGCACCAGAATTAGCAACAGCAGCAACAAGGTCAGGCCCAGAAATGTCAGGACCCAATGGAGCTTGAACTATTCCATACTCAAATCCCAATATCCCTCTCAAACCCATCTCAATCGAACAAACAAATGGAGTATTTATTAATTAATTAATGTTAAATCAAATTCACCTTTTCTCTTAATCCCATCACTGAATTTGTTCTATGACCTAAGCCATGACGGACGTCTCTGTGTTTGTTAGTAGTGACTTTAGACAAATACGAGTAAATAATGTTATTATATACTCAAATTTCTAAAACTGATTGGGTCGGCCCAAATACTCTGTCTGAGACCTACTACATTGCATGGGCCTAAATTATGAAACAAAGTATAAATCACTTGGACTGGATCTAGTCTAATACAACAACCTTGGTGTATTAATTTAGATGGTTGGATCATACATTGTATCATTGATGAGGCCTGTGAATGCATTTCATCATCAACAACAAATCCATTACATGTATTTTGTTTTCAAGTTTTTCAAATTTAAAACATAAAAAAAAAAAAAAAAAAACTCATTCTTTTCATTGAACATATGCTTATGTATGTACTTAATATACACATTATTAGACAATGTCTTCATACTTCTAAATTCTAACAAACTTGAAAAAATAATACTAATATAAAACCAGAAATAATAAAATTTAAATTATCTAATTTCTATAGAATATTTATTAAAATTATAAAACTTTATATTATTTATACTATTATTATAATAAAAAAGTTTTTAAAAAAAAAGGAAAAGTATTCGCCCAAACCTTAATAAGTTTCAGTTTCACCTTCATTAACATCAATTTTCCCACTTAAAGTCACAATATGAACTGGGTTTCTTCCATCAAAATCGCAGGCAAAACACATATCAAAATCAATTCTCAAAACCAATTTCACGATTCCGACGTGGCCTTTAGCCGATGCCAAATGGAGTGGGTCGATCTTGCATCTGGGTCGATGGGTGGGGTAGGGGAAGAAGAAAGAGTAAATCTAGCTAATTTGGTTGATGAAAATTAAATTTCATTTTCACAAACGTGAGGGGGAGACACTCTCCGGGTGTACGTGGATGGGTTTTGGCCCGAACTCGCGACACCGAATTAAAACCCTTTTAAATGAGTTTTCATTAATTCCATAAAACCATTAAAAACTTATTTAGAAACTCGCACTCAAACTTTTCAACCTATAAAACATTGATTTGACACCTATTACCTATTTTTTCCTTCAAATCTCACTAAAAACAATATTGATTTGACACCTATTATCTACTTTTTTCCCTAAACCCCAAAGATATTGATTTGACACCTATTATCTACTTTTTTTCCTAAATCCCAACATCTAAATCCAATCCATGTGGGATTTCAACTTATTCAAACCACAAAACCCAAATGTCAAAACTCATCCAAATGAAGTCTCAAAAATTTCATCAAAACCACTCAAACTAATTTTTTTAAATTGAGACCCGTGAAACCGAGTCAAAACTCATCCAAATAAACCCTCCGTTACTTTGGACAGAAAAATAAGTGGTGTAACTTTTTATAAATTAGAAGGAAATTCCTTTAAAATAACACATGGATGTTTTGCATAGATTTCCCAAAACATGAATGGATATCACGCATTTTTTTCTCATTCATCTTGGATTATCTTCTTTTATGACTCAATTTACTTAAAACTTCATACGGATTATCTTAATCTAGTAGGTTAGTACAGTCGATCATTCGCATAATTGTATTGAACCATGACATAACATCAAAATGTAAAGCAAAAAACTGAATCTTCGAGTTCATTGTTATTACGATTAATTTTGGTACGAAGGGATTGAGATCAATTGATGGAAAAAAAGAAATATTATTTTTAAAACTTATATCCAATTATTAAAGGAAAAGGGAATTGCATTTTTCATACCAAATTTTTAGAATTTTTATACATTTCATATCATATCTTTTAAAATGACACATTTGATATCAAAATTCACATTTAATTTGGACGTTAATTTTTGGACTAAAAATGTCACGTGTGTGGCACATATCAATTAAGTAAAAACAAAGGGGGCTGGAAACATAATTATCTAAAAATTGAGCGGGGTATTTGCAATTTTTGCCTTCTTCTTACTCCCATATGGCTGCCGGTGGCCATTGGTCGAAATTGGTTGAGTGCCTTTGTTCCTCTTGTCGTGAAGAACTCGTATATATAAAGATCTCTTCAATTCGTTTACTAATTTGTTCAAATTTTGAGTTCTAATGTACAAATCGCGTAGGTCAAAATACCCGAATCTTCAGTCATTAATTACTCAACCAATTTGCTTAATTATCGAATCAATAGAACCCGAATTATTGTGGGCAATATTTCTCACAACACTCCATGAAAAATGTTGCACACGATTATAGGGCCTCAATGGAAGAGCGTATTTGTTGAAAAATGAGGTTTTTCTCAAAGAACCGTAAAGAATTAAGCAAATTGGTAAAGTATTAGAGTTTGAAGATTTAAGTTTTAGGGTTTAGTTTAGGGTTTTAGGGAGAAAGGAGGAATAATTGTAATATACCTATCCAATTTTTAGATAATTACATCTCTCTCCCTTTTTTTAACTTAACGGACATCTGTCACGTATGCGATATTTTTCGTCCAAAAATTAACGGTCAAATCAAATATAAAAAGATTGATCAATTTTGATATTAAATTTATCATTTTGAAAGGTCTGTATAAAGGTAAAAAAAAATTGTTTGAAAAATTGCAATTCCCTCATTAAAGTAGCGTTGATGCAGATAACCGGTCTAAATTGAACTGCATGCTTAATGATACTTAAATCCCCTCAATTAAAAAATTGGGAAAACAAAGAGAAAATAATAGTTTATCCCAAGAATCGTCATTTCTACATCCAAAAAAAATAGGCAAGAAATTAAAGCATTGCTTTATTTGAATTTATCACGCTCATTGTTCATAGCTAGCTGTCAATGAGAATATTATGCATACAATAATAGCTTCAATAATAGCTTCAAAGTTTGACTTGGTTTCTATTATGGTACTTTCCATGCCAAGAGATCATTGGCGATCAAGTTAGCAACCAACTTGCAATAAGTTCATTTTTTTTTGGAGATTATATCTTAATCTTAATAATGATAATATATATTATTTTCACTTAGCAATTAGGTAAAGATACTGCAAATCCACGCATGCTATATCTCATGCAGCTTCAATAAATAGTCGTATTGGTGTAGTAAGTCTAAAACTTTACTCCCTCTATTCATAAATATATGTCGTTTTAGAAATTCAAGAGAGTCTTAAGGTCCTATTTAAAAGAATTTTGACTTGATTTTGCGGATTCTATTGGTTTGGATGGTTTCAGTGACACATTTGCAACCCTATTTGGTTAGGTCTTTGATGTTGCATTTTGTGATTTTGAAAAAATTAAAACTACACTTAAATTGGGTTTGGATATTGGGGCATGGGAAATAAAATAGGTGGCATGTGACTAATCAAAGTTTTATAAGTTTCAAAAGTTTGTGTATGAATTTCTAAATATATTTGTGATGATTTTCATGGGTCTGACAGAAATTTATTTGGAAGAGTTTTGATTTGATCTAGTGAAACTCATGAGACCGGGCCAAAACATATCCATATATGCCCTAAATGTTTTTTTGATAATTTTACTCTTTCTCCATAATGGTGGATATGGAAAGTTGCAGATTTTTTTTATTTCTCATCAACCGTAACTTTGTACCTAATGTTTACTCTCCTAATTTAGGTAATTAATTGTTTCTTTAATTTTTGTGTAACATCCTTAAATGACATGAATTTAGGAATGAAGAATCTAGTTTAGAAGAAAATTATTAATTAACCTCACAAGTTTTAATCCATTATTGACCTCAATTATTAATTTGGCCCCTAATCTCTTCATTAAATGTGACATCATCCAAACTACTTATATAAGCTCGAAGGTGGCTATCTATTTCCCGACATCAAATCATACATGCATTATGAATTTATAAAATTTCCGAAATGTCACAACTTAATCACTAGCTACATTCCCAAAATATTACAACTTCATCACTAGCTATTTTATTACTTCCTCCGTTTTCTTCTTTGTCGCTTGATAAAAGAAAATTATTTACTTTTATGTATCATGTGTAGAAGTTCAATGTAGAGGTTACATTCATCTTACACCAGTTGATTATATTTATAGGGGTTGGATGATAAATACGTGTGCATAAGAGCAGGGGCGGAGCTATGTGTAGACTGGGGGGGCGACCGCCCCCCCAAGAAATTTATGAATAAATATTATTAGTAGTCAGAAAATTACATATATAGACCTTTGGCCGGTTGGTTAAGGTATTTCTATGTTTGTCACGGGAGCTGGGTTCGAATTCCCATCCGCACACTTTCTTTTGGTTTTTCTTTCTCTCTTATTCTCAGGGATCTGGGTTCGAATTTTCATCAGCACATTTTCTTTTAGTATTTCTTTCTCTCTTATTCTCAATATTCATAACTTCTTTTTATTTTTATTTCTCCTTAGTTTAGTATATATGCCTTTCTTTTAATTTTTCTTTCTCTCTTAATTTCAATACTTATGCCTTCTTTTAGATTTTCTTTCTTTCTTAATGATTATATAAGGAATATGATATTTTATTGTTCTTATAATACATTTATTTTCTTATAATTTTCTTTATTTAATGCATTAATTGTTCCTAAAAAAATCCTTACTAATTGTAAAGAAAGTGTGATTTTTTTTATTTTCTTTATAATGCCTACTCCTTGTAAATATATTTATTTAGTGCACTCTTCATATATTTCTTTATTTACATTGCTTCAAAAAAAATATGTATTTATAATTGTAAAAAGAATATGGTCTTTTATTTTATTTATAATATTGCTTCCTTATTATTATTTTTATTTAATGTATTGTTAGAAAAAAATTTCGCCCCCCCCAATAAATCACGGCTAGCTCCGCCACTGCATAAGAGGACAAAAAGTTGTCCTATCATACACACTTATCGCTCATCCAACACTCCGATTAATTGAATCCATTTGGTTAAAAAGATGTTTTGAGGCTTTTGATTAAAATGGAGATTGGTATATATATATATATATTATTTGATGTTACATAGTGGGAGATAGATATAAAATAGATCATACAATATACTTTCATGTTTAAGTTCTTTTTGCAAGTTTTATTTGAAGAATAAAGAGATAAACTTATTGCCGATGAGACCTTAGCCTATAGTGGTAAAGATGAAGCTCCATGATCAGGAGGTCACGGGTTCAACTTACACGAATGTTGGTATTTTCTCTAATTTCATACTAGTAATTAGTTTACTTTGATATCATTGTAAGGTTTTAATTAATTCGATATAGTGTTTGATATAATAATATATTCACCATCTCAAAAAAAAAGGGGGGGGAGGTAAACTTATTAATTAAAGAAGCAAAATAATACTTACAATCACAACATTGTGCTTTTCCTCGTAGCTTAGGCCATCTCCAATGGAGCAGGGCTAGCCCGGGGCTCTGGAGCCCCGGGCCAGCCCCGAGCCCTACCTGGTCATCTCCAATGGTCGGGTTCCGTGGAGGAATTAATTCCATTTTTTCCTTTGCCAACTCTCACCTATTAATATTATAGTTTTAAATTTTTTTAATATTAATATTAATAATAGTAATTATTATTAGTACTCGTAATTTAATTATTAATTATATTAAAATATTAAAATTAAAGAGAATAAATAATTAAAGTAACTTAAAATTAATACATAATACGCAAACAAACATTTTTATAACAAGGAAGGAAATGGATTATTACTATATATTTATAAGTACATCATAATTTTATTTAAATATTATTTTAAATAATTAATCAAACTATATACTATATAATTAAAACCTATCACATTAATTAAAATAACACATTACTTAAAATAAATAACATATTAATTAAAATAACACATTAATTAAAATCACATTAATTAGAACAATACAAAACATTAATATACAACACATTAATTATACAATATTAACCATACACACATTAATTATACAAGAATAATACATTAAAAGAAAAAGAAAAAAAAGTGGAAAGAGCCAATCAGGTGCCGCCACTTGGCGGCACCTGTTTTAAAGAGGGGCGTGTGTCTTCCCCAAATTTCAATCGCGGCCCCGTTCTCTGCTGCGTGCCGCCCCAAGCCTGCTGAGCAGCCCATTCCAGCCCGCGAGCCACCGCGCCTAGAGCCCTGCTGTCATCTCCAACCGTTTCTCTTCCCAACCCCGACCCCGCCCCGGCCCCGGAAGTAGCCATTGGAGATGGCCTTATAGCCAAATTGTACTTTATCCTGAACTTTTGTATTAAAGTTTCCTTTTAATTCAACTCTTTCATAGGAAAAGTTCATGAAAGAGTTTAGGAGAAAAATGCAATACTTATGTAAGTTCATAATGAATAGTACAAAATATTGAAATTTAGAAAAAATATACAAATTGACTGTAAATTCAAGATAGGAAAGTGAGGGCCTGTTTGTTTGGTGTTTCCCAAAAAAAATTCGTGTTTGGGAAATGTCAAACAAACATGTTTTCTATTTTCTGAATAAATTTTTCATTTCTCAATTTTCTCAAACTACTCTCTCAAAACCCAAACAAACAATAATTTTCTTATATCTAAACAAAACATATACAAACTCTACTCTATTTGACATAAAGTAACTTATCTCTTACACAATTTATCTCACAACAAGCATGATTTGACATAAAGTCTTACAAATCTTACACCTACAACCTAATTTTTCCAAAAAAACCTACATCTACTTTATTTCTCAAACCACTCTTTCAAAACTCAAACAAACAACATTACGCAAATCGAGATTATTTCACAAGCCTCCACTACTCTCCCAAATTACTTTCTCAAACACCAAACAAACAGGCCCGGAGAGTTTCTCTACATAAAACCATGTACAGGTAATTAAGTAAAAATTTTGTGGCCATAATTGACGAGGTAGCCGGAATATCACTAGTGTTTTCACATGCATTACACTTCTTTCTAAACTGTAGGCGTACGGCCAGATGTTTAAGAATTAGTCATTTCTATAGATGGAATTTTTTCTTTTTTTTTTTTTTTTTGGTAAAGTTCAAGTTATATATAGGTTTGAAGTTTGAACATCTTATTAATACGAAGTTACGAACTCTCGAAAATATCAATGAACTAATCAATTATACAGGGACAAAAGACAAAAATATTTTCTATGCTTTGTTTAATTCTTCAAAACTTTCATGTGTTATTTTAACTTTCAAAAAATTCCTTATGATTTCAAATAAGTGCCAAATACACCTTAAAAAAAGAGAGTGCACATGTTTCAAACGTCAAAATTGCAAGTATTTCTTCACAATTTGCTTTTTATATGATAATTTTATCCCTGACATCGAAAGATATAAACAACCCTATGCTTTGTTTAACTCCCAAAAAATTCCCTATGTTTCATTTTAAATCCCCAAAACCCCCCTGTGTTTGATTTTATATACCACACTCGACCCAAATAGTATGTACTTGTCTTTTCAAAAAGAATAGAAATTTTTTTAAAAAAACACATAGCGGTAATCTTGTCATTCCACCAAAAGTAAAAAATAAAATTATAACTATATACTACTTGGGTCGAGTGTAGTATTTAAAATCAAATACATGGAATTTTTTTATATTTAAAATAACACAAAGAAGTTTTTAGGAGTTAGACAAAGCATAGGAGATGTTTTTGTCTTTTGCTCATTATACAGATGTCATAGGTAATATTATATATATTATTTGAATAAAAGAACATAATATTTGCGCGCACCAGGTCCTAATTAGCTGTATATTTTCTGATTTGTGTTTCATTTTGGACTAAAACCATGCACCATTATTATATCTATATCACTATTAAATTTATTCGAGTGAATTAATTTAATCTTTGTCTCTGTCACACGCATATTGCAGTCTACCTAGAGTCTAGACAGGACCTGAACTCGTCCATAAAATTCAAAACTGCGGCAAGCAACATTAATTGCCACATTATTGGAGAGATTGTTCATTTTCCGAGCATGCACTATTATTTGTTATTCCCTCCATTTCTTTTAATACGTTGCTTTAAGAGCACCCTTTTTTTTTTTTTTTGTCATTTTAATAGTTGAATGTAAAGTTAATTTTTTTTAATCAATTTTCCTTGGTTGTTAATGGTTGTAATTGATGTTATAAATATTTAGTTAAAACCGTATTTTGGGATTTTTTTAAAAAAAATTATTATTTATTAATCTGTGTACAATTCTTTAAAACGAAAAATAAGAAAAACGAAAATATTACTAGTACTATCACATATATCATGCACAATTATTGTATATGGATCAAAGTATACATACCATTTATAAAAAAATAAAAATAAAAATCAATGTATACATATATATATAATTTCACATGTGACGCTTAAGAATGCATCAAAGATGTGACACTAAATAAGACAAAAGTCATAAGAAATTAATAAATCCAATTATATACTCCAATTTCTGCAATTAATCTTATCCAACGACATGAAAACGAAATGAGACAAGTAAAAGTTATTTACATGTGTTTAACATATGAATACTTAAACTTTCATTACTTAAATCGTGTCGTCATTAATTTAGGCTTCTCAAACTTGTTTTCATCCATGTTATATTTAGATCTCATTGACTATCCCGTACATATATAACCAATAATAATATATATATTGCATGACAATTATTACTAAAAGAGTGGTGAATACTGAACAGGCATTCGATATTGAGGACCGTTAGATTATACACAATCGTACAGTACTACTTAATTAGGCCGCCAATTATATATATTTTTTCCTGAATAAGAAAATGAAGAGAAGAAAAGTGTCAATATCACATAGTAGGGTTTGGTCATGGTTGGCCGGCCAGTCCAATATATATATATATAGTATTATATTATAGGTAAAATTGCAGAAAACGTCACAAATAATTATAATCTAGTCTTAATATCGGGTCGTAAGAATTTAATCCATTTGACCCGGTATTAGAGCAATGCCACCAAACGTTGTATTAGCTCATATTAACTCATATAATATGACGTAATACCCTCTATTAGGTCCTACCAAACGGCCCAATATAGTATTATATTATATGGTCCCAAAATAAAATGCATTTAAACATGCATGAGTAAGAAATGCCTGAAGCTCTCTCTCTATAATTATAATTGGAGCTAGGCTCTACTCCATAATTCTGGTAGATGTTAAATCGTGATATGATATGGTTTGACTAATTGTATAAAGCGCCAAACATATGATTGCTATATATCACACATTACATCCATGCATGTACCTGTCTCTATTGCTCCTGCATGACCACCAAATTTAAATTGAAAACATAAATGCAATTAATTACATATTTGTATTGACCAGTTAGGATACACATTATTAGGTAGGTGATCCCAACAAACCTCTTAAATTCAGGTATCTGATCTTAAAATTTAAGGGATGAACAATATTATATATTTTCATTTTTTATTTTGTATTCCATCATCTTGTTTATATTTTAAGGTTTTCACTTTATATTTCTTCAAAAATGTACAAAATGACTATTATTTTACTTGATTTTGCACTCTTAAATTTGAGAATAAAAAAAAAATTAATGAATTTTATATCATAATAGGTCTATTTGAAGATCAAATCTTTCAAAAACTTATAGGGCCTGTTTGTTTGGTGTTTGGAAAAGTAGTTTGGGAGAGTAGTAGAGGTTTGTGAAATAATCTCGATTTGCGTAATGTTGAATATGTGGGTTTTGAGAGAGTGATTTGAGAAATAAAGTAGGTATAAGTTTTTTTTGGAATAGTTGGATTATAGGTGTAAGATGTGTAAGACTTTATGTCAAATCATGTTTGTTGTGAGATAAATTGTATAAGAGATATGTTACTTCATGTCAAATCATAGTAGAGTTTGTATAGATTTTGTTTAGAGATAAGAAAATTGTTGTTGTTTGGGTTTTGAGAGAGTGGTTTGAGAAAATTAAAAGATGAAAATTTATTTCAGAAAATAGAAAACATGTTTGTTTGACATTTTTCAAACACAAAATATTTTTAGGAAACGCCAATCAAACAGGCCCATATTTTTTCTTAAATTATCCGGAGATGATCTTATAAAGTATTGTAGTAGATCAATTTAATTTAATTTTTGAGGTACGTACGGACATTGCCATGTTTTGGGCGTTTCTTTCGCTTTTGGGACAATAAAGCCTACGTACATTAGATATCACATCAGTATTATTCAATCGTACAACCCTTGTGTGTGGCCAATACCGAGAGCACGTAACATTTATATTTCGGTCACGCTAATTTGTGGCGAATATCCTCTACGGCAAGCCTCTAAATCTAAATGATTAAATGGCGATGTTAAATCTGTAATTATATATATATATATATATATATATATACATATATATGTATATATATTACATATATATGTATATATATGTAATATATATACATATATATGTATATATATATATATATGTATATAACCATTAACATTTTATTTCAAACTAATGTACTGATTTTAGTGATATATATTTATTTTTCTGTCATATGCATAATGTTCAAATTATTTTTCTATAACTTACAGAAAAGCATTGTGCTTCCTAAAATCTTATAAAAGTTTCATATCATTTCTCTGGCATTTTTCAACTTAAAAAATATGAATTGACAAAACAACCCCTCTTATATATGATATTTTTACACTCATATGTTATATAAATGAGACACTTTAACACATCCCTTCACGTAATTATGATAAACATTGTATTTTAAAAAATTACCATGTTCACTCTCGATTTCGCGAGTGAGTTACATTTTCTGATTAAATGAGATAAATTACTTCTTTTACATTATAATATCAAGATAAAATATATCCTTTCAAATTATATGGAGTAAATTGGCATTATCTCACACAAAATTTGACAATCAAAATATTGTTACTAAATTACTTATGGTATTTATTTTCACTAATTATTAATAGTAACGAGTTAAACTGCCACACACTTGTCATTAGAAGATATTGGAAAAAGAAAATGTCTAGACCTAGTTTAAGAAATTTTCCTAGATTTTTTTATTATAAATTTGTGAGAGTGTAACATGACTAAACTGAAGGATGTTTTCAGTTTTGTAGTCGCCCTTTGCTACAAAACTAATCCTTGGGTCAATTAATAAATGCAAAGAGCTGATTATCACTTGACATCTTGTGAATAAATATATGATATTCTCATAGTATCATTATTTTATGTGTTAGATGATTTTTAAGATAAATAAATTTTATTTAGAAAAATAAAATTTTATTTTGTAACATTTAGAGAAAAAAATATTAGTAAAGAATTTAGGAATGGAGAAAGTACTATTGATCATTCCTACCGTGCACATGGGTAAGTTCGAATTCATTAACCGTTCGATTTCTCTAATCTTAGTCAAAGGTGAGATTCTTTTAAGTTTAAAATAATTTTATTAATAAAAATTCTTCATTCTAATTTGTTAATAATAATTAAATCAAATCATATAACGATGCATAGATAGCGTTTTATCAAATTGCAAATTTAAGTAACTCAATATGACATGACACAATTTTCTAAAGAAGGCGACCTTCATTCGTGTACATTTTTGGGGTAGGACCGGCAAATGGAGTATAGAGAGGAAGGCCCCCGTCTTATTGCCGACGGTATTAATTGCCTCTCCTCCACACATGACTCGTCACATTTTAAATTTAAATTGTAATTTCCGTCCGGCATTGGATACATGAGAATATCAATATTCAATCAAGTGATTCAATTAATCAAGCCAAGAGCAATTAAAATTGACTGGATATTGGACCTAAGCTGATCATTTAGCATTTAAATTGTGTGAGATATGATTTACTATTTTACTTAAGCTTAGCATTTAAATTGTGTGAGATATGATTTACTATTTTACTTAAACCAATTAATATCCGGTGTCCAACTCAACTAATCAACACACAGTTAATTGAAATGTGCAATAGGTGGGCCAAGTGATTCAAATCGATAACAGGTGACCTCAATGTAATGTAATAAAAATAAAGAAACGGATGAGTTATTTTATTGGTAACTATTTATTTTCTCGAATCATATTAAAATAAGTTACGACAGCCATACATATAAATAGTGAATGAATTCAAATAATCATATTGAAGTTTATATTTTAAAGTACTGTTAATATATTAATCCAATATATGTTGATAATCATCTAGTTTAGGGCATGTATGTATAGACTGACATACTCGATCAACTGCAAAAATCAAACATAAATAGTGTTGTTGAGTAGATTAAAACATATACTCTGGCCGATGCACTGTAATTTTAATAAATTAACAGTTGAACAAAATTCAATAAATAATTCCTAAAAATTAATTAATAGACATAAAAGCAAAACATTCTCGATCTATGAAAAAAGAAACACACAACATTCTCTAGAACACCAATTCCAACCCCAAAAATAATTGTGAGAGGTTTTTATTTTTATTTTTTGGTGAGTGTAAATTAGAAAGAAAGATAGATATGGTCCTGAACATGAAGCAAAACATCGAAAATTGAAAAGGGAACACCAGAAATTAATCGTCGGCAGGCAGTGGGCACCGTCCCAAGTTTGGACTTTTTTTGGACTTTCGTGCTTCAAATGTTTGCAAAATATATATGTATATGTATGCTTTGTGTGTGGTTTCAACAAACACCAGAACCCCAAAAGCTATACCAAATTTCTAGTGGTGCCATTAAAATTAATCATGATATTCTTATTCTTTTTTCTTATTGGTTTCTTTAAATAATCTCTTGCTCTTGGGAATAGTAATTTATTCTCCATTAATTAAGTTGGCATCCATTATCATAAATAAAGTTTATTTCAAGTTAATTTAAGTAAAATAGATTATTTTTTTTTGGTACAAAAATAGTTAAAACGCTGTGGAGTTGTGTGTTTGGTAAGAGGAACCTTTTTTTTGGATAAAGTAGAGGATTGGAGACCTACACCTTACATTTATTCTTCAAATTCTTATTTGTAATTATTCACGAGCATCAATCATTCGAAAACTGTACCAATAGATTAGATTAGGTTTGTGTTATTTTCTATGGACTCTATCATAATATCTGTCGCTTTGGAAAGATTTTCTTGTGCCATATTATCTGTCACTTTGGATTTTCAATAAAGCATTAATTGCTCTTTTTCCATTTTTGCCCTTTATGCTCATAAATTTTCTCAAACATCAGTGGAGGATAATTAATTAAAAGGATATTTTAGTCTTTTTCAATTTTTTTTCAATAGAATTCAGCCATATTCAATGATTTTCTTAATTTGTGTGCATACATGTGAAAAGACAGATATTTTGAAACGGAGGTAGTATTAGATAGCAAATGCAAATAAACCAGTCCATCTATTTTTTATCAAAGCACAAACATCCTAAGTATTTCTTATATTTTCAGTCTTCATTAACTTTTAGACGTAATTTTATATTTTTTAATCAAAATACATTCAATTAATTTTACAGATCTCCCGAACAGATATCAAAGAGAAATTTAAGTGCTCCTAACTAAAATCCGAAACATTAGACACAACAAATTTGTCCAAATATAGCACTAACTTGAATAATTGAAAGAAAAATGAAAAATCCTTCGTCTTTCATTACTGGGAATATCGATCTCCTCATATATTAATAAAGGGATTATTTGCACTAACACCTCTTGAACTATCGTTATTTGACAGACATCCTCAAAACCTTTATTTTTTGGCGATCATACCCCTTGTGTTTAGAAACCGTGCATTTTATTGTGAAAAATTATTAAATGTCCATTTTACCCTCCCCTCAAATTGACTCTAATAAATATGTCGAACTTCGAAAAATTGAATATTGATGTATTTACTATCTAAAAATATCACATAAAACATAAGTTTGTTTCTTCCATACTTTTAACTCAAAAACTCACAGTGGTGTTGAAAAGCCTATGTAACAAAATTGTAACCAGTGCATCAAAATTAAAGCATCATATGCAATAATACCATGTTTAATATTTTCAAATGCAGAAATATTTCAAACAAGTATACAAGTTTCAACAAATATACAACACCACCTGGTTGGAATATTTATGTATTTGAAAACATTAAGCATTGTTTTATTGCATATGACACCTTTATTTTGATGTTTTGATTACAATTTTTATACAAAGACTCTTCAACATAATTATCTGAATTTTTGGGTTCGAACTTAAAATATGAAAGAAAAAATCTTATGTTCTTGCAATAAATAAAATAATAAAATAGTCGTTGTGGGAGGGTAAAATGAATATTTAATTAGTTTTTCTTGGTTGACATAAAGGGTATAATTGCCAGATATTGTATTTAGGGGTAACTGTCAAATAATAATAGTTCATGAGGTATCAGTGCAAATAACTCAATCAATAAAGGACAGTAGTAAGTAAAGTAGAGAAGCACTACCATTGGATTTCTTTTTTTCTTTCTTTATAAGTATATAGCACTACCATTGGAGTTTGTAGCAAGGAATGGGAGCCAAATAAATACAGAAAAGGTGACGCCATCATTGAAAAACTCCAGATGTGGGGTTAAGCTCCAAAGCCTCGAATTATTCAACAACCCTCTAAATTAGCTTTACTTTTGGGCCTTTGGGCCTCTATATAGTATTAAATAAAGAGAGAATAATATATAGGCTCGTGTAGGGTCCCATTTTCTTTTCTAGTAATTTTTAAAGAAACGATTAGGCATTACATTAATCAATATTATTAAATTAAAATTTTATTGAAAATTAATAATCAAACATTAATATTAAATTAAAAAAATAATACATTAGCAAAGATGGATCACATTATCTGAAAATTCAATCTTACCATTATATATAATTCAGTTTCTTTTGTGAATTTGGCTTTTCAATGTTTTTTTTTTTTTTTATAACTCAGGTATCCAAGCTTACACTAGACTAATCCTGGACCCTCAGAATCCTTGTCCTAGAACCTCGAAGGATGTAAATAGCAGGATGTGCCTTCACAAGCCTCGGGATCCCATCATACTGCTGTACACTTTGCGCACAAAGGGATCTTCACCACAAATGACCCTTAGACAGACCCATGAAAATGCTTCCATCCAAGTTCTAAATGGGATTCGAACCCTCACCCTTGCCGCTGGAGCAAGCCTTATGAATTGTTGGTCAGCCAGTTTGAGATATGCCCTGGTGGCAACTTTTCAATGTTTTGTGTATATGGAAGCCAAACATTATTGTTTTTATATACAAGAGATTTATCATGTATTTTTCAATTAAAAAAAAAAATTGTCTTCGGAACAATTTCTATAATTTCGTGTATATACTAAACAATTAAGTCACAAAATAATTTTGATTTAACATAATATAATATATTTCTGACATACTTCTTTTTTTCCATAATCTCTAAAAATAAGTACCAATTTAATTAACAAACATGCCCTCAAATTTTTCAAAAATCTCTAAGAATGCTTAGAATACTCCACAAATTAAACATGCCCTCAAATTTCAGGTAAGTATATTATGGAGGTGTAAATGTACTGGTACTCACCAGATGGCGTGTTAGGCATGTAGGGGCTGTCTGTGAATGACTATGGGGGCTATAGAGATAGATTACCACGCGTAGCCTCAGGAATTCCTTAACTTATATTGTTTTAAATGGTCCGTTCTCAATAATAGACTCGTAATTTACCGTCCCAAAATTTTTTATATATATATAGAGGAACATAATTTGAAATTTCTCAATCAAATATTCTCCCCCTTTTACTATGAACCAGAATGTCAAATAAATAAATAAATAAAAATAACAAAAATGACTAGTTAACAGGTTAACCAGTAAAAACTTCGACTTAAAATTAAGCCCCAATAAATGTAAATGTTCCCCCCCTCTATAATAAATAGGATTAACTGTACGTACATTGACACGCACAATAATTTTCCATAAATAGCTGCAAATTGCATTGCCATAAATTCCACGTCAACATCTCCATTCCCCATACAACACCCACGTCATCCCCCAGAACATTCCAGCCTGGCAACACCTCGCCCTGGCGCCAATAATAGCTGTCCACGTGTCACCTACTGATGTTGACATTTCCTTCCTTACAGCTGTCTCCATCTACTCCCCTCCCCCTCCCCAAGTATAAATACCCATTACACTACACTTCATAATTTCAAACTTCTTTCCTCTTTTTTCATTCTTATCTCAACAAACAAAAATGGCCTTAAATTACCGTTTTGCCACTGGAACTTTTACGATCCTACCACTCATACTCTTGTTCCTCTCCACCTCTTCTTCCATGGCGGCTCTAGTACAACAGCAACCCCTAGTGCTAAAATACCACAACGGTGCACTGCTAAAAGGCACCGTCACCGTTAATCTGATCTGGTACGGAAAATTCACCCCAACCCAACGCTCCATAATCGTCGATTTTCTCCAATCCCTCAACTCACCAAGAACACCGTTACCATCCGTGTCATCTTGGTGGAAAACTACCGAAAAGTATAAGGGCGGCGCCGGTTCACCTGCGCTCGTCCTAGGCAAACAATTCCTCGACGAAAATTATTCCCTCGGCAAATCACTCAAAAATTCAAACATCATCTACTTAGCAGCAAAAGGAGGACACGCTAAAGGCGCGGTTAACGTGGTACTGACGGGAAACGACGTCGCTGTCGATGGATTCTGTATGAGCCGGTGCGGAACCCACGGGTCGACCCGTGGAGCGACCCGTTTCGCTTACGCGTGGGTTGGGAATTCGGAGACTCAGTGTCCTGGTTACTGCGCGTGGCCGTTTCACCAGCCGCTGTACGGGCCGCAGACGCCGCCGCTGGTGGCGCCGAACGGAGACGTTGGGGTTGACGGAATGGTGATTAATTTGGCCACGGTTTTGGCGGGGACGGTTACGAATCCGTTTAACAATGGGTATTTTCAAGGCCCGGCCACGGCGCCTTTGGAGGCGGTTACGGCCTGTACGGGGGTGTTCGGGTCGGGTTCGTACCCGGGTTACGCGGGTAATGTGTTGACGGATAGGAGTACTGGGGCTAGCTATAATGCGCATGGGTTGAATGGGAGGAAGTATTTGGTACCGGCGATGTGGGATCCGCAGACATCTCAATGCAGTACACTTGTTTGATGAAATGTTGAGAGAACAAAATGGTTGGATAAGGACTGGGTGCGGGCGGATGCACGTTTGTAAATATACGGACGCTAAAAAGGGTTTATGGACGTGTTTAATGGGTTTTGATGTTTTGTTTGACGTGTACATTCTCTTTTATATATGGAAAAATGCAATGGAAAAAAAAATAATGGATATATGGTTTTCTTAAAAATGGATGGTTTTCTTAGAATGAATTTGTTAATTTTAATTAAAAGGTAAAGATGTATCAAAACCGGCTCAACATTCTCTATATCACTATTCGTATATTACACTCGTATATTACTAATAAGTAATTATCATTAATTATTATATATGCATGTGATAATTATTATTAGCAGTACATAAATATGATACACTAATAATGATATAGAAGATCCTTCTTAATCAAAATCAGTACACAAATATGATACACTAATAATGATATAGAAGATCTTTCTTAATCAAAATCAGCTTTTAAGGGTGGGTTGTAGCGAAATGGTTTTTTAAAAGGAAATATTTATATTTAGATATCTTAAGCTATTGCTGGTGTCTAGGAGACAATTATTGTAGGAGCAGATGAGCAGCCTTTATTGATTCTTCCTTATCGTCATTTAGGCCTAAAATTAATTATTGACATGGCCCATATCATTGTTTTGAGGATTTGATCAATTTCGAATTAGCAAAAGTTATTGTAAATTAAGATATAAGATAGTATATGTTTTCATTGAAAAGTATCTTTATTTTAGTTAATCGAAATAAAATCATAGTGTAGTTTCTATTTTAAAATTTTTTCTCGAATTTAAAGTTTTTTATCAATATTTATTCAGAAACTTTCGAATTTTTCTTGAAAAGTTTTTAATATTTAATCAACAAAAACATATTACAAAAATGAAACTTTAATTTATTTATGTATGCACACTATCTATATCTAAGAAAAATCTAACGTGGTTTGATAGAATCAATGCATTCACAATAAAACTGGTATGTGTATTGTACTGACAATGAAAATTGGTATAGTGAAACCCCACTTAGACCAAGTATCATCTTAACAATAAAGGTACAACAAGTACACATTAGGCCATCTCCAATGGTTCAGGGCTAGCCCTGGGGCTGCGGGGCAGCCCCAGGGCTAGCCCTGAGCCCTGTCGTCGTCTCCAATGATTGGGGCTCCGTGGGGGAATTAATTCCATTTTGAAACTTTGCCCACTCTCACCTATTAATATTATAGTTTTAAATTTTTTTAATATTAATATTAATAATAGTAATTATATTAGTACTCGTAATTTAATTATTAATTATATTAAAATATTAATATTAAATAGAATATTTAATTAAAGTAACTTAAAATTAATACATAATACGCAAACTCTCACCTATTAATATTATAGTTTTATTTTTTTAAATACGGAGTATTAATTAAAATAACACATTAATTACAACAATACACAACATTAATTACACAACATAATCAAGGAAAATAAAATAAAAATAGTCCTAAAGCTCCTTATAAACCTAATAAACATAGTGTTGAAAAAAGTAAGTTAATGGACCATTTTGGACGTAATTTAAGTGGGACCCACTTTGAGTAAAGAGTCGGGTCTTGACGGAATTATATTCTACTCCGTGAGTAGATTAAAATGGTATATGGTACGTCCAAATCGGAGTACGAGTGAATGAGAAATTAAATCTCAAAGTTCACATATGTAATGGGAAAAATTGGAAAGAAATAGACTAATCCCACATTGGAAGTGTGATAAGAAAAACTTGGGTTTATATATGATTTCTAAACCATAAGGGTTAAGAAATTATTACTAGAAGGCTCCCTCCTTGCGCGCAGGGGGGGGGGGGTGCAAATCTTGGTTCGGATTACTACTCGGCCCTTCAAGACTTGTGCGTGCCCGCGACCTGCGCACACGAATGTCGTCCCGAAAAGCCTACTCGGTCGAGCCTACCCGACCCCGGCCCCTCTCCATCTCCAACCGTTTCTTCACCGACCCCGACCCCGGCCCCGCAAGCACCATTGGAGATGGCCTTAGGAAACACCCTCCCCACGTGCGGTGCAACACAAAAGAAGACAACATAACATAATACTAGTATATTTATATATATAGCTTCAACAATGTGAAATAATTACAAGTAGAGGTCAACATTGGATGAAGATAGATAAATGTCTATATAACTTAAGCCATGAGTAGACTTGAATTGTCACATATATTATGGTTAAGGTCGTCAATTAATTGTCCAACTTGTAAGGATCCGACAAATCAAATATATATACTCTCTATTCTTAAGCCATTCCTAATTTCCAAAAGCATTCACACGTTTTTCTTAATTAATTAAATACCTAACTTAATATATATATGTTATATCATATGGAACATTGGCTGGCAAGGATGTGACTGCTAACATATTTATTTATTTTTATCAATTGTTGGTCAAGGGGTTTTGGTACATTTCAGGAGCCCTATGCTATCTATCAGAAAATTTAATCCAATTATCTCAATTGGTGTAATTCTTAAATCTGCTGCTTGTCCCTCAAAAGGACATATTCCATTAGTAATCTAATCACTTGAAATTATAAATATAAAAGAAAAAAATATATATGCAACCAAAAATATATAATATAAAAAAAAAAGAACAAGATATTTCCGTTTACAGATGTACCATATATGCAGCTTAGAAAACGAGCAAACCAGCTTAGAAAACGAGCAAACAAAAGGAAACTCAGGATAAAGAACAGAACTATAACAATCTTGGATCTCATAAATAGGTAACACTCTCTATTATAACTCAACATAAAACATTTTTGCTCAAAAGCTAATTAGAGGATGAAAAGCCTTACTACAGCCTCAGAGAAGAAATCGAGCGTTGTGAACCAATCCTTCTCTTTCGAAGCCTCTCAGCAATAATAAAAGCAAGCTCTAGTGACTGGGAAGCATTAAGCCTTGGATCGCAATGAGTGTGATAACGTGAACTCAAATCATTATAAGTAATAGTCCGCGATCCTCCAACACACTCGGTAACATTTTGGCCCGTCATTTCTAAATGCACACCTCCAGGATAACTTCCTTCCTGATCATGTACATCAAAAAATGCTCTCACCTCAGCCTGCCAAGACAAAAAATACCCCAAATTGGTGAATTTATGAACGAGTCCTTTCTGTTAATTTAAAAACATAAGAGTTTATTTTGATATACCCTAATTGAATCAAAAGGGCGAGTCTTTAGTCCACAAGGAGCCTTGATGGTGTTGCCGTGCATAGGGTCACTGACCCAAGTGACAATTTGACCTGCCCGACGAACTGACCTTATCAGATAAGGAAGTTTCACTCTCATGTTCTCAGCTCCCATACGGGTAATCACCGTTATCCTTCCAGGTTTATTATCAGGATTCAGAATATCAATGAGCTTTACTAGTTCGTTTGGATCCATCTTATCACTAACCTGCAGCCAAAGATACATGAAGACATAGATAAAATGACCAAGGAAAACTTTAATTTTTAGTCTCACGAGACTGGATCTCTACACTTTTAGTCCTTTGCTATACAACCTTGCACTCCTGCTCTCAATTTTCTAAAATTCTTTGTACCTTTGGTCATGTTGCCCCCTTCCATCCATTTTTTGGACTATGGGTCCTATGAATATTCTCTACTTTCCAAATTCCACGTCAGGACTCATATGACCGTCTTAGTTTTGCGCTTTTGATCTCAAATTGGATCGAAAAGGGCGATAGGACCTTAACATATATAAAAATTGGGACCAAAAGTGCTGAAGATCCTATCTTCTTGTACTAAAAGTGCAATTTTACCAAAAGAATAGTATGAATAATAATAATCTAATTTGTAAGAGCAGTAATAGTGTGGCAACCTTGATTCCTAGAGGGTTGGAAACTCCTCTTAAAAACTCAACGTGGGCACCATCTAACTGCCTTGTTCGTTCCCCAACCCAAAGCATGTGAGCCGAGCAGTCATAATATAGGCCAGAAGTCGAGTCCTCTCTAGTAAGTGCTTGTTCATAAGGTAAAAGTAAGCACTCGTGTGATGTCCAGAACTCTGTAGTGGTCATCACTGGGTGATCGGCTGTAAGGCCACAGGCACCCATGAAGCCGAGGGCCTCGTCAACCCGATGAGCCAGTTCGCGATACCTTTCACAAAAAAAAAAGTAATTTCAAGATGTTTTATCCATGGAAATTAAATATATTTAAAAGGAAATGAGCAGATGGTATATATACCTATCGCCTTGCTCAAAAAAAAGTAATTTCAAGATGTTTTATCCATGGAAATTAAATATATTTAAAAGGAAATGAGCAGATGGTATATATACCTATCGCCTTGCTCACTATGTTCAGTAAAATCGAGATTCCACTGGGTGACCCTTTGCATGGCAGCATACCCTCCAGTAGCAAATGCTCTGAGAAGGTTCAATGTAGCCACTGATTGGGTGTAGGCCCTAACCATTCTCTGGGGATCCGGAATTCGTGATTTCTCATCAAAAGTATCACCATTGATATTGTCTCCTCGGTAACTAGGGAGCTTCACACCATCTTTCTCTTCAAATGAATCCGATCTTGGCTTAGCAAATTGCCCTGCCATTCTTCCTACCTATAGAATACACTCTCCCAAAATCATCAAACCAAGATAAATTTTTAAAAAAAAAATATTACTTACATCTCCATTGCTAATTGTTCAATAAGCATCTAAGATCAGCTATATATGAAGAAAATAAATTGATAATAACAGAATGAAAGGGTGTAAGCTTTAGTATAATCAGAACAGGACAAACAACAGAAAAACTCTATATTGGCATCAAAATTGTTATTCACACTCTAACAGTGAATCATCCTTGGAAGCAACTATAACCTATAGGTTTCATTTATTTTCTAAAATTATTCTAGTGTAGTAACATAAATTGCAAATAAATCGAAGAAAAATGTTCAAGGTTGTGTTTTATTATAAATGAATCAAACACCTCCTTTTGCATTGCAGAAATAATCACTAAATTTAACGACTAAATGAATGAGAACAGCCACTTGGAAAATAAATGCTTTTACGCACACAACTATAAAGGCCAATTGTGTTAATAATTAGGGAAAAAACCTTAGTTGCTTATAACAACGGAAATAGGAACTTATATAAGGACTTACTCATGAGGAAACTTCAAATGCATACAAACACTACATCAATCTAACATCTCACCCAATTCCACAAACACACATAAAATCAAAAAAATAAAAACAGAGAAAATAATCACAAATTAAGAATATTGGCATGAATCAAAAGTTTAAACACACAAACAAAACAAAAAAAGGAAAAAAACCTTTGCTCTAAAAAATCATGAGTCACATAATAGGAAATAAAGGAGAAAGACCTTAATAACAGGCATCTGACCACCAAACATGAGAACAACACTCATCTGCAAAAGAACCCTGAAAGTATCCCTAATGTTGTTTGCACTGAATTCCTTAAAACTCTCAGCACAATCACCACCCTGCAAAAGAAAAGCATCCCCCAAAGCAGCTTGCCCTAACCTCTCCTCAAGACTTCTGGCCTCACCTGCAAAAACAATTGGTGGGAAAGATTCAAGAGTTTTCAGAACTGATTCTAAAGAAGTTTCGTCTGGGTAATCCGGGAGCTGAGAGGCTTTCTGGGATTTCCAGCTTTCAAGACACCACCTTTTTGGTGGCGGAGTGGTGGTGGACGGTGGTGGGTTTGAGGATTGGACGGCTGAGATGGGTTTTGATTTGGGTTTGATGGGAATTGAGGTGGGTATGCCGGCGGTGGGGTGGAGGAAGGGGTTGTTACGCGGCGGGAATGCGATGGTTGCAGGGGTTGTCAGACCCATTGCTTTTGCCTGCATTTGTTTATTTTATTTTATTACTATTACTATTAGATTTGGAGAGAGAAGAATGGTTCAGATAGAGAGACAGAAATGCCCAGAAACGGATTTTATTTGGAGAATTGGAGACGGATATATTTTCAGGAGGTGGATATATTGATAATATCTTATTTTACAAAAAAAAAAATGGGTATATATAATTCATAATATAGTTCATTTAACAGTGTGTATATTTGATACTAATTGACATCTTAAACGTTTTCACATATTAGAATTTTATATAGATATATATGTATTTAATTCTGTGAGATATTGTGATTGTGAACAAAAAATTTAGGTGTTATATTGAGCGAATACTAATATAAAATATTATGATGAGTATAATTTTATTTAAATTTATGTAATATCCAGAAACATTACAATTGAATATATGTATTTTCAATGCGTTGGTAGTGTACATCTCAATCTTTGAAGGCAGAGGCATAATTTAATGGGTAAATTATAGATTTTCAGCCAAAAAGAAAATGTAAAATTCTTAGCTTTCTATCCAATAATGCATAAAAAAAAAAGTCATGAACCAATAGGTGATTGGTTTAGTTGAAGGGACTAGTCACTACAAAGTAGCGGACTCAAGTTCGAATCCCTGTTGGGAGAGGTTCCCACTTTATGTGTTTGACGCGCCTCGAAAGGGATTAAACCCTTGAAAAACAAAAAAAAAAATCCTGAAAAGTGAAAGATATAACATTCCCTATGCTTTTCTGATTTTTTTTTTAAAAAAAAAAATTCCTATGTTATTTTATCAAGATTAGTACACAAAATAAAACAATATTCTAAATCTTAATTAGTTCACAAAAAGCACATTTGCTGTTAAATTTTTTCTCTCTGTAGCATTAATCTTTTTGTTTCAATCAGAATGGAGTGATCTTGTAAATTGATAGTGAAACTAAGTTAATCGATGATAAATTAACAGTTTGTATTAAATATTTAATTGATATTGACATAATAATACTAGTAATCTAAAAAGTTTATAAATTTCAAATATTTATTTATATATATATATATATATATATATATATATATATATATATATACTATCTTATTCCCGTGCTATGCACAAAATTACATTAAAATAATTTAAATATTAAGTTTCCAAAACTCGCATATAAAAAATAGATACATATAAATAATTATTAATTATTTACATCAATTTAAATGGTTAATCTCAATAAATAATACTCCCTCCGTCCCATTTATTTTGCTCCCTTTGCTACAGTACTCGGTCAAACTTTTTAATCTTTTAGGTGACTTATCATATTAAATTATTCACATTTGTGTTGTGTTAAACCTTTTAAATATTAATATATATAGTGTCATAATATATTATCAACTTATTAGTGAAATATATTAATTAAATTATTTATTATAATTTTTACAAATTTGGTCTAGTTGACCGGTCAACTGTACCTGGAGAGCAAAAAAATTGGGACAGAGGGAGTAAATTTTAATTAGCAATATAATTCAATTGACTTATATTGTAAATACATAATCAATAATTAACATACTTTGATATGATTAGCAATTTTTAGGTTTACAACTATTATACTTGCTAAGAACAAAATTAAAAAAGAAAAAAGAAAAAAGAAAAACCTACTATACTTTTGCTTTGAAGAGTTTTACATGATAATTTTGAAAAGGTATGATACAACTTTGAAGAATAAAAAATTAAGATTTTTTATTTTAAAAAAAGCACTTGATGAGGCCAGGTCAGGATTTATCAAGTACGTACGTACTAGCTATAGCTATATATCTCTTGCTGCCCTGGTGTTGTTCAATTAAAGGCCAATAATTAATAATGCACTAAATTTAACAAGACAAACGTAAAGCAGCTAGCAGCTGGTTAAGATTGTCCAAGTCTAGAGCAGAGCAGAGTACATTGACAGTACTGATCATCATATATGGAACTTTTGTTGTTGGTAATTAATGCTCGATATATTAATACTTGCACTTGGTATCAGTAGATCGAGAAGCCTACGTTGTATACTTATAGCTACTTGCTTTATTTCATAATTTGCGGCTATATATGATATGATATGATATGTTCATGTACATTGATCTAATCTTTTTAATTTCTTAATTAATTATAATTAAGAAGAATTAAAACAAAAAGGAAAATTGGCTGGGTATGATCGATCAGATGACAACATTACACTTGGACTGCTGCTATATACTACGTAGTTTAAAGATTTTCAGCTATATCTCGATCCTAGAAAAGTTAATTTGCATCATTTCGCTTAAGTTACATTTTTGAGTTCTGGAACATTACATTTACACTTTTTGAGCTCTGGAACTTAATTATTGGCCGGGTAGGTTCATATATTAATCTAAGAGAAAACTTGTTGTTTGATCACATTCGGAACGATTAATGGATATAAATCCAGGAATGGAAAAGGAAAGGGGATAAAGAATGAAATATATATATATATATATATATAGACTAGCGATGTTGCCAGAGCAAGGATTGTCGCTGTCAGAGCAATTTTTTTTCATTTTCTAATTTGTCCCTTCTAGTCAAAAGTCATAAAAATCCATACTTTTCAGTTCCTAAAATACCCCTTATTAATCATTAACAACTCACTCTCTTCTATTTCCTATTAAAATATCATTAACTACTTTTTCTTTTCCCATTTAATCTTCAAACATGATACAATTTAAGTTGAATTTTCATTTTATAAAGTTTTAACTATTGGGGAGGTCATGAACATAGATTACAAATTTATAATTTCATTTTAATTAAAGTTTCATTTGAATATTATTAAAAAATTAAAAAACTTTATATAGAAACAACACAATAATATATTTTCAATGAAACATAAATATTCATTAAGCAACAGATTAATTTTCACTTTCACAGTATAATTATATTTTTATTATCTAACTTGCTAAATAATTTTTAGGAACAATTTATATAAAATATTTATGTAAGATGTGTTATATATCTATAAGAAAAAGTCAATAGTATTAAAAAATTCATATTTCCATAAATACCTTACTTTTTTTTTAAAAAAAAAAGGGGATTCCTTATAAACATCTTTTAATTGTTTCTTAAATATTAGGTTAATTACGTTAAGAGTTTAACTTAAAAAAAAAAAAAAAAAGACTAATGTGCTAAGTAATTTTTTTTTTCAAAAAAAGATATTGTACTAAACACAACCTTAAATTTTGTCGTAATTAACAATGGTTTTGACAAAGACATAGCGATAAATTTTGTCACCTAATAATTATTCTTGATAAATATATGATAATTAATTATTAGTGATAGATGTATGTTAATTACTCTATAAAAACATGTATGTTAATTAATTATCACTATTATTAGCTAGGGACGTCATATATTAAAGGACATTGTGTTTAGTTTGTAACATTAATTAATGATTCACATATATTAATATAATAATATTTTTATCGTCACTATTATTAGCTAGGGACGTTACTATTATTAACATAAATATTTTATATACATTGTTCCTAAAAATTATTTAGCAAGTTAGATAATAAAAATATATTTTTTTTTTGGTTTCCCAAGGGTTTAATCCCTTTCGAGGCGCGTCAGGCACATAAAGTGGGAACCTCTCCCAACAGGGATTCGAACCGGAGTCCGCTACTTTGTAGTGACTAGTCTCTTCCACTAGACCAATCACCTGTTGGTGATAATAAAAATATAACTATACTGTGAAAGTGAAAATTAATTTGTTGCTTAATGAATATTTATGTTTCATTGAAAATATATTATTGTGATGTTTCTATATAAAGTTTTTTAATTTTTTAATAATATTCAAATTAAACTTTAATTAAAACGAAATTATAAATTTGTATTCTATGTTCATGACCTCCCCAACAGATTAAACTCTATAAAATGAAAATTCAACTTAAATAGTTTTTATGTTTGAAGATTTCTTGGGAAAATAAAAAGTAGTTAATGATGTTTTAATAGGAGAGAGAAGAGAGTGAGTTGTTAATAATTAATAAGGGGCATTTTAGGAACTTTTGACTAGAAGGGATTAATAGGAGAGAGAAGAGAGAAAAGTATGGATTTTTATAACTTTTGACTAGAAGGGGCAAATTAGAAAATGAAAAAAAATTGCTCTAGCGGCAACAATCCTTGCTCAGGTAATATCGCTAGCCATATATATATATATATGGAGTGAGGAATGATGTGGCAAGGGATGAACCAAGAAAAAGGGATGAGTTCCTCGATCGGCCAACCCCTCTTAGTAGTTAGTGAGTGATGCCGCCAGACAATATAATGGGAGGCAATGTTATTAAAACCGGACCGGTCCGATTAATTCCCTAAAACCAGTTGGATCGGTTTGACCAGTAAAACCGTTAACCAGTCAACTCACCGGTTCGCTCTCCGATCCGGTTTTCAAAACATTGATGGGAGGCCGACAACTCCATCCTTTTTTTTTCTTTTCAGTTTAAATACAATTATTAAAAACGGTTTTAAATGCAATTAAATCACCACTAAATCCAATTAATCCACACGGTTATCATTTAATGCACACGGTTTTTGATTTTCTTCTTCATTTTTTCTTTTGTTTTATTAATTAATAAATACATACACGATAATTCTAGTATCTTGGGAGAATTTCAGTACCTTGGTGCCCCCACCTATGCACGTAAAATTCAATATGGGACCATAAAATACTATTTAACTACGTACTCTTATTAATTAAGTAGATCATGCATGTGAAATTCAATAAGGGTTAATTAATTAAGTAGTCAAAAAGTAGGTGATGTGTGTAAATTTATTTTAATCCTAAAGGCAATTCGAAAAATTATGCACTTTTGATTAACAAATATTACAAATTTATTTTTAAAAAAAATGTAAATGCTGTAACATTTTTCTTATTTATGACATGTAGCATTTTCTTCAATATGCTACCTTTTTTTTTTTGGCAAAAGCTACTTGAATTTAAGTATCAGCCCTTTCCCCTAAGGCCATCTCCAGCCGAAGCAGGCAATAGCCCCCTCCTGCCTGTCTACATGCCTGCCTGCCTGCTTGCCTGCCTACCTTGCCAAGTTAGTCATCTCCAGCCGAACCAACAATTCAAAATATTTATTTCAATCTCAAACTTTCCCCACTCTCACTTAACTATAACAACAACAACAACAACAACAACAACAACAACAATAATAATAATAATAAAAATGGAATAATAATAATAATAATAAGTCATTCATAAAAATAAAAACGAGCAAACATAATTCACGAAAAACAACAACAATTATTATTAATGCACTTAGATTGTTTAATTGATCTTTAAATTGTATTTTTAAATTCATATCTTATTCACTTTTGTTAAAGTAAACTTAATTATATAACTTTTAAATAATTAAAATAAAATTTTAATATAATCTAATGGAGTAAGAATTTGATAACGTTAAATAACACAATAAATATTCAACTTCAAAGAAATTAATAATAGTGAATTAAATTTGTCAAACGAGACCTATAGTGAATTAACTTATATCTTTTTTATACATTTAAATTACTGAACTTATAACTTATAAATTTGTCCTACAATTAACTTATAACTTATAGGCAAAACAACAACAAAAAAAAGAAAAGTGAAGGAATGCAATAAGACAAAAGCCAGTAGGCAATATTGCAATAATACATTGCAATAATACACTACAATACACTACAAAAGAAAGAAAGAAACGGCCCAGCAGATTGAAATAAAAGAAAAACAATTGAAGGCAGCCAATTGATTGAAGAAAAACAAAAAAAAAAATGAAAGGAAGGGGCTATGCGCGTGAGCCTCCTGGCAGGCAGGGAGGCAACCATTGCCTCCCTGCCTGCCAGCAGGCAAGCATCTCCCCCCGGATGCTTGCCTTCCAGCTCCGGGGAAGCTCTTCTCCAGCCGAAGGGGGGGCTGTTGCTTGCCTCCCCCCTTCGGCTGGAGATGGCCTAACAGATAATTATGCCGACTTGGGAAATCGGCCATGACAATTAAACTGATTATGGCCCCACTTCTTTTTAATCCAAATTTAATTTTAGTTTGAAAAACACAAAAAATTACTCGAACTTTCCTACGGGTTTATGAGATAAATGCATTATACCACTATGTGTAATACCAAATATGCACAAAACAATCATAATCTTGTGAATTATATTTGCATTAAATTTTTTTTATTTTTAAAAACTCTGCATAAAATATCAAATCTCCGTTAATTGCAAACACCGTTAATTTTTGTATAATTTTATTTGCGTAAAACTTCTTTGTACTTTGAATATTTGCGCAAAACTCCCTTTTACTTTTGAACGTTTGCACAATGTAAAACTATATTTGCGTAAAACTTCTTTGTACTTTGAATATTGCGCAAAACTCCCTTGTACTTTTGAACGTTTGCACAAATTAAAACTATCTTGTATTTTTTAATGTTTGCGTAAAATTCTCTTGTACTTTTGAAAGTTTGGACAAAACTCCCTTATACTTTTAAATATATCCCGGTGTAATTTAATTAGATAATTTAATTAAATATTAACGGTGTTAGTAACTAATGAAAATTGTGTGTTTGATGCAAAGAGAAATTCGCATGATAGTTTGGTGCATGTTTCACATAACGCAAGGTAATATCGTTGATTCCCCCTGGATTTATAAAATGAAAAATTAGTGGAGAAAGTTTATGTTTCATAAGCGATCGAAAGACATTTTCACATTTTATTTTTTATTTATGGATAAATTTTGGATAGTTTCGTCTTGGCAATCGGCACTTGATGATTCATTGGATATTACTCTACCATAAATTACTTCGAGGTAATTTGAAGTGTAAAATTACATTTCAAGATCCAAGATGCATGAATACTACTCCTAGCTACAGCTAGCAAAAGTTTATAAACATACATTAGATTTAGCATTTTGGACACCTATTACGATATAATTATATTTCACTTCACCATAGTTTCCATTTATTGGTTTTACGTTAAATTTTGTGTCATACATTATGAGTTGATCACCACAACCAACTTGCTTCACGTATGTATCCAAGTTTGAAAATGTTTAGTTAGTCCATTGGTATTTAATTATTTCAATCTTTATCTCTATCTCTTTCTCTAACTTTATCTCTATCTCTACTATTATAAGAGCATGAATATTTTTTATTTTTTTTAAGACTAAAATGTCCTTATTTAAATTGTAAGTGATATTTAATTAAATGATAAATATATAAAAGACTAAAAGAGGTATAATTAGACATGAAGTCTTATTATATTTATTTCCTATATAAACTCCTAAAATTTTAAATTATCTCTTACATCAATTTTTGTAATTTTAATCTTCTTCTCTTAATAGATAAAAATGAACCATAAACACCATTATTTTAAATATCCCCTAAAAAATATATATATAATTATTATATTTTAGCATCAATATATATTTAAGTAAGAAAATATTAATTTAAATATTTAGTACAAATTACATAATTTAAAATTTTAAAATAAAATTCTCTTAAATATCATTATGTTAAAAAAAAATTAAAATTGAATCGTATCTTACTATGAAAGAATAAAAAAATACTTATGACTTAGCTACTTACGTAATTTACTTTGGCTAGAATAGAAAAATATTAAGATTATTCAATAATATCAAAATATGCATAACCTAGAATTTTCATGGCATTCTTTCGGTGAAAAAACGGGCGAAATTGGCAGAAAATGATTAAATCAATGAAAAAAAATCTATGAAATAATTGAAAACATGTGAAATCGATGAAAATTCGATTAAAATTGGTGAACACTGGCGAAATGGGAGAAATTTTGGGTGAAATCGGTAAAAAATAAAAGGGCCACTGAAATCGATAAATAAATGTGAAATCGATGAAAATTCGTGAAAAATGATGAAATCAATGAAACGAAAACATCAGTGAAATACAGCTAATGAATAAGGTGAAAACCTGTTAATTTGCTCTATTTTATGACATAATAATAAAATAACTTTACTCTAATTTACAAAAAAAATAACCATGAAATTAACTAGACACGTACAACGTACGTGCACTTTCCTAGTATGAAAATAATGTAAATTCTAACTAGAATCATACTCAAATCAATTATTATTGTGATAATGATAAAAGTTTGTTTGAGCATTAGTTAGTAAATATAACGAATTAAACTTAAACCACATTTATTGTTCGATCAATAATTTTTTATGTATTTCAGTTACGTTCCAACTCGATTAAATAATTTTGAAAAATATATAAAAATATTACAGAAACTCAATTAACTGAATCGTGTTTAATTACACTCAAGCTGGTTCAAATTAAGTTGGAATATAAATTAAATTAAGTTCAAAGGCCCTAGTTCAAATTCCACAAAAGATCATACATAGAGTATCAAATTAGTTAAAGGATATATTCCTAACTTCAAGTGATTGGATTAATTCACCTAAAATAGTAGCTGGTAGCCAACCAAGTACTCTTTCAAATTAAACTCATAAAAACTCGCCAAGTAGGCCTCTTAATTACTTGCTGACGTATAAATGACAGTAATGATTCTAGTTAAGAAATATATAATTTTAGATTAAGTCCAAAAATTTCTGACCTTATCTTTTAATTTAGCTCCACATATCGGTTATGCATTTTTCTCCTCGTTTTCATTTCCAAAAGGATACGTCCAAGTTCCAAGTTCCAAGCTAGCATTATGGCACTATAAATATATTTCTGCAAATTCAATTTTGCCCCAGCAATTATTGTTGTCTACATCTGGTCTCTACGACTATATTATATCAATTTGCATTCTTCATCTTTACTTTAGATCATTTGCCCCTTTGAGCTATCCACTTGAACTAATAGTTCATTTAACAAGGAAATGAGGAAAACAAAAGAAAATATTCATCACCTTTTCAAGTTGTGAAGTTGAAAATATATATATATATATATATATATATATATATATATATATATATATATATATATATATATATATATTTTTTTTTTTACTATTTTGGAGATGGTAAAAGAATTTAATTATAGATCTATATTATTAACCAACTTGTTTAGCCGGTAATTAAGCATGTTAATTAAAGTCATGATAAAGTTTTAAAATACCATTTTTCATAATCTTGTTATGTCTAGATTGATGTAGTACTAATTCAAGTCCTTTATTTCGTTAATACCAATAGAAGAGAGTCTTTTTTCATTGAGATAAAAAATAATCGGAGAAAGGATGATAACAAAACAACGGACTATTTGCGCAAAAGTGATAGTTGAAGGGGCACAATTGATGAAATAGATAGTTGAATGACCAAAGTGTGCAATAAAAAGATAATTTGACGAGGAAAGTGTGCAGAGACAATAATTGAAGGGTGCAACCATATATCTATATTCTATAGCATACTTCGGACAATTTCATGTGTTGCTAAAAAATTCAGAACCATATACACATACACATCAGTTTTGTTTCAATTTTTTTTTTTTTTTTTGGCAATGGCAGCAGCAACATTTAATTTGGTAAACTCTCTGAGTGAAGAAAATGCTAAAAGGAAAGTGATCAAGTACGGAATGAATCTGCACTTTAAAAGTTGTAGAAAATGAATGTCCCAGTTCATTTCATGTCAAGAAATAATTACTGCACAAGATTCTTTCTTACATTCTTAGTTCAAATAAAAATTTGTGGGGGGACAATCAACTTCCCTAGCTTTTATAGTACTATATATATATATATATTCATCTGTGCACATATTTGTTCTCAGATTAATTTGTGATATTTTGCTAAAATGCAGACCAGATCAGACAGATTACAGTCATGGAGAAGAAGAAATATCTAGAGCAACTTTAATATGGAGAGCATTAAAATTACCCATGTATACTGTTGCTTTGATTCCTTTATCTGTAAGTGTCAACCTTGTGACTAATTTATGTTTTAATTTACTAAAGTTTGAATATTTTGATTATCACAAAGCAAAGTCAAAAAGTTGATTCCATAAATAGTTTTGCTGCTATATATGCTTTCGAGCCCACCAGTGTCGAATTTCATACTATTAGTTAGTTAGTTATTAATTCAGTGTAATGAATCCAAATGTAGCCAGTCTGATCCAAAAAAAAAAAAAAACACAGGTAGGAACTGCAGCTGCATATTTGGAGACAGGCCAGTACTCTATGGAGCGTTATTTCATTACTTTGGGCTCTTTTGTTCTTGTCAATGTTTGGGTAAACTTAAGGTAACAAAAAACTAAACTTGGTGCACATTTATAGAACATACCCTTAATTTATTTTTGCCTGTTTGTTGCCATGTGGGATATGGGCAGCAACGATGTATATGATTTTGACACAGGAGCTGATGTGAACAAAAAGGAGTCAGTTGTTAATTTAGTTGGCAGGTAAGCAGTAATTTTTCATTAGCCAAATAATTTTAGCTAACTAGTTTTATTCTCTGCTTGAACATCGAATGGCTTTGCTGATGTGTACGTGTTATTCTTTGAAGTCGAACAGCCGTTCATGTTCTTGCGTGGGTACTACTTGCACTCGGTTTCATAGGCCTTGTTTGGGTAGCACACGAGGCTAGAAGTCAGCGTTCAATCCTCTTATTAGCTTGTGCAATTTTTTCTGGCTACATTTACCAGGTAACAAGACAAAATTTTATTAGATCTTCTCTGCTTTCTGTTTTATTTTGGGGTCCAATCTATGAATTAGCACTGAAATTCACTGATTCTTGATATATAACCGCTCAAGACACCATCTTACCCTTTCATGTAGAACAAATATTCATTTTTTTGTTAAGGTCTGAATATGATGTGATGCAGAGTCCTCCATTTCGTTTAAGCTACAGTGGAGTTGGAGAACCCTTATGCTTTGCAGCATTTGGCCCATTTTCGACAATAGCCTTTTACTTGCTTCAAAGCAGAACAAGGTTACGTAACTTTGCTAATTACATGTAAATCATGATACTCAACCTAACGTTTACCATATGCTAATTAATCATGTCTTTTGTGCTATGTCGACAGTGAGCTGCCCATAACGAGCATTGTTGTTTGGACATCAATTCTTGTCGGGTTTACTTCATCCTTAATCCTCTTCTGTAGTCATTTTCATCAAATAAATGATGATAAAGCTGTTGGAAAGATTTCCCCTTTGGTGAGTACATTTCTCTTCTTCAACCTCAGAAGATTATTGTACAATTAGTCGAGAATTGAGATACATATATAGTTGGATCATTCATTCCAGGTAAGGCTGGGTACTGAAACAGGTTCAAAAGTGGTGAAAATGGCTGTTTTGGGGCTTTATTGGCTTGTGTTTGTTTTAGGACTGGTTGAAACTCTTCCCTATGCTTGCCTTGTAAGTATTTTTTCGACCTCTAACTGCATCATGTCCTCCATTACTTTGTTTGAACGTCATATATGTAAAGTTATTGTTTTTGTTCCAGATTTTTTGCATTATGACACTTCCCGTGGGAAATTCAGTAGTTAGCTTTGTTCAGGAGAACCACAAGGTGAGTACTCATATTCCTTTTTCTTCGTTTATTTTTGGGTCATGTTGGTTGTAAGTTTTGGAATTTTGTAGGATAAAACGAAGATTTTCATGGCCAAGTATTACTGTGTGAGATTACATGCCATATTTGGAGTTGCTTTGGCTGCTGGTATGGTGGTAGCTAGAATGTATGCTACTAAACAACTTCCACAGGCTCTTTATAACTTTTGACTTTGGCATTTCAAATTTTATCAGGTGAGATTGGGTTTTATTTATGATATTAGTATACAAAACAACCTCATATTTTATAAATTTACATGTCTTATAATTTATACAGGAAAAGTTAAGCACTAAATATTCGAGCATTCTACTGGAAGTAGTGAGCGGAAAAATAAACAAGGATAAGAGGCACCACCTAGAATAAGAATATGCATTTGTATCTCTTGATAATTTCTTCAATATGTACAAAGACTTAAACTTCAGACATATCCTTGTATGTGTGCGTACATGACAAATTTCAAATACGAGAAACAACCTCGGAAATCATATACAATTTCTGATATATTTCTTGAAAAAAGATATTCAAGGGCATAGTAAAGAGAATCTCTGTCCCCAACTTTGAAAATTATCAAAAATTGAATCTAAATGTTTCAGGAAATTGATATTTGGTTCCCTCCTAAATACATACTAGGTTTCTCACACATTAACTTAACACAGGAAATAGAGCTTTCAGCATAACATAAAAACTCTTACAATCACAATCAACAATGTTAGTTTGAGTGTTTCTTGTCAATCTGAGAAATACTAGAGAGAAAAGGAAAAAGAATAATAAGAACATAACTCTAATTTGTGTTTGGACAGAAATTTTGGGAAAAAATAAATATTTCCAGCTTCCTATTCATGTACACCCGAACAATTTGGTGCATAAGTTAGTTTTCGACCAATGTGCTTGATTAGACAAAAGTAAAACTACGGGATTGGTTACTGAGATATAGAGAACCAATTAGTTTATAGTTAAATTCTAGGACGAAATGTAATTTTCTAAGTATGTATAGACTGGCATATACACTTTGTCAATATAGTGTAACATGGTCTAGTTTAATATAATTACGACTACGTCTTTTGCAGATATATAATGTTTATTAGTCATTTAAGTTATTACAATCTCACACTACCCTTATTATACATAAATATTGCAGTAATAGAAGGTGGTCTACTGGTCTTTGTTTGAAGATATTTTGTTTGCAGAAAGAACTTTGCTTTATTAGTATACTATGGGGATTTTATGAATCTAAAGTGAAACGATTTGTGATTGCTAGGAATCAACTTATATACAAAGACTGTAGAGAAAGTGGGAACTGGAAATGGTGATAAAAGTTATAAAACTATGAACATGCACAAGACTCTGTATCCCACATTGGTTTAACAGGACAGACATAACGTGGGGAGGAGTTAGATAAAGGGCAGAAGTTTTGATGTGCTCCATACTTACCTGGACGGGGTCGATGGGCGATCAACAAGGCCCATGGCCTAGGTTGGCGACTTCCATTGCACTTTGGAAGGGCGCCCGCCTAAGGTCGGCCCAAGTGGTCGAGCCTACGTCATAATTTGTGGTAGAGGGGGCCTGCGTTCGCGCGGCCCCTGCCCATTTCTAGTTCAAACTGTTTGTACGAGGCCCAAGAGTTCTGTCATTACAGTCGTGGAACTTTCTATAAATTAGAATAGTTGGAGTTTGAAAAGGATGTAATGAATTAATAAACATGAGATTTAATATAACAAGCAAAAGAAAAAACCAAGTTTTGCTGTTCTCTACAAACCCTTGGGCGATCTGCAATCATTAATAGGAAGAAATTAATGCCTTGATTGATTTCAAGCACAGACAAGTGAAGAGCTGACAGTATTAGTGACCATATGTACTTTATCCCACATAGGAACAACATACATTGAAGAGTGAGGGAATGCACTATATAAATAAACAGTTGAACAAGTTATTAGTTAAGCAGCTGTGCGGTGAGCACAAGGTGAAACTACTCTTTTGCCTTTTACCTTTTACCTTTTACCTTTTACTAAAGAAATAGCATACTACATTTTTTGGAGGGTTTATATCTGAGCAACCAACACCCCCAACGATTGTAGTAAATTTTTTTAATTTGTTTCCTCCACAAGTCCTATTAATTTCTTTGTAGGAATGGTTAAAATAAGTTTTAAAAATACATGTTTATGCTATCTGCTCTATGAACTTCACTAAAGTTGGAATAATGCCTCTGTCCATGATAGTATATATATCTAATCACATAAAATGTTAATTACATATATAACACTTTAGAATATAAGAATTAGTAAATATTCTTGAGATTAGAATATTTATAAAACGACAACTTTTGTTAAAACAAAGAAAAAGATAAATAGTAATGAAAGTTTGCAAATGTAAATTACTCCCTCTGCATAATTAATCTCACGAAGTAGAAATTATGTTAAAACAAAGAACAAGATCCATAGTTGAGGAAAAATAATGAAACTTTGCAAATGTAAATTATTCCCTTTGCATAATTAATCACATGAAGTATTTTTAATTTTTTCTTAACATCAAAACTTATTATTATAGTCCATATATTCAATTATAACCTCTCATTCTAATCTAACAGGAGTATCTTCTAATTTCATTTTCTTGACAAAGAAACTGAAACCATAAAAAAAATTGAATATTTTTGACAAATTACACCCTTAAAATAAGCACTTTGATACATTGCACATTCGAAATCAAATTTGAGGATACACCATCAGAAATAATAAAAAAATTTATTTTAATATCTAATTTGTTATATCTTTCTGTCCCCGTAAAAGTATTACACGCGCAGACTCGAATCCTTCCAATTCACGTAAAATGCAGAAGAAGCTTGGAACCCAAGAATCCCAATACGCCATTACCATCTATAAAATTTGAAGAGAAGTAGTGACCGGAAAAATCGAAATCGAAAATGTGGGTTTTTTATTTGATTTCTCTGCCCCTAACGATGGGTATGGTGGGGGTAACCCTATGGTACTTCGCGGGTCCAGACGTCGCTCGCTACGTCCGAATCGCCGTCGGATACACATGGTTCTGCTCCCTCTCCATCATCATTCTTGTCCCTGCCGATATCTGGACCGTACGTTTTCCTATTCTTGTTAATTCTTCTTAATCCTATTTATTGCGTATCTATACAATTTTAGTTTATATTGGTTATATGGAATACGTATTTGGATAAGAAAAAGGAAAGGATTTGGGTGCTCATTATAACTGCCAATACTTAATTAGAAGATGTTGCATCTTGTCATAATGTTTTTTGATGTTGCAATTGGTTTTTACTTTTTAGCTTGTAGAAGTCATCACATTTGCTACTTAATGTTGCTGGTCTTTTCTCACTTGGTACAGACAATTATCAATTATGAAAAGGGTGGTATCTCTTTCCTCTGGAGCTGGTCATATTGGAGTACATTTTTGCTTACTTGGTATGTTTTCTATTTTACTTTAGGTCAAATGGCAACCAACAACTTGCTCTGCTTACTTGTCTTCTTAGTTCTTTCTATTTGTTGCATAACAGACTTTGTAGTTTCCTAGATCAAGAAATGCTTATATTCTGATAATTTTATATAATGCTATTATTTTCCTAAGCAGGGGTGTGGTGCCTATACTTCAGGGTTATGAAGATGCAGGGGACTTCTCCGTCAGGGAAAGGTTGAAGACCAGTGCTCATGTAAACCTAATCTACTACTTATGTGTTGGTTCTATTGCACTTTTTGGAGTTATACTGTTCATTATTTTGCGCAAGAACTGGTTTGTTTCTTTCTCTCACCAAAATGATATTATTTTCTTATTTGGGATTCATATGAAAACTACCTCATGAAAAATTAACACCATATCAAACTTATATAAAGAGAAAAAGAGACTGAAATCTCTAAGCTATAAAAATGACGAATCTTATGATTTTTATGAAATTGTAGAATCGAAGATTTAACTTCTATTAATATTTATCTCAGCGTGTTTAATTTTATTTTATTGTGATATGAACTATATCCATGAATTGGTCATATGCTGCAGGGGTGGTAGCATTCTTGGTTTTGCCATGGCATGCTCAAATACATTTGGTCTTGTGACTGGAGCCTTTCTTTTGGGTTTTGGTTTGAGTGAAATTCCGAAAGGTATTTGGATAAATGCAGAGTGGACAACTCGACATAAGGTCCTTTCTCATAAAGTGGCTAAAATGGCTGTCAAACTTGATGATGCCCATCAAGAATTCTCAAACGCAATAGTTGTAAGTTCACCACAACTTACCTGTTATGTACTATGACTTAAAAAACCGTTACATCATCCACCTATCACAAACGCAAAAGTTGAAAATATAATAATGTGGAAAATAAAAGATCCACTTGGAACACAGCTCGTCGTAGTATATCAAAATGTTGGTATTACAGTATGGACCAATGATGTTTTTCTCCTATTATTCCTTTTTATCTTGTTGTAATGGTGACATGTATCATTGTGCAAGGTTGCTCAAGCTACGTCAAAGCAAATGTCAAAGCGTGATCCTCTTAAACCTTACATGAATATAATCGATAAAATGCTGGTGGATATGGTAAGTATACTTTACTTATGTTACTCGGTTTTTTCAAATATAAATACTTGTTTTCCACCATTTCTGGTGTCTTACATTCATAGATTAAATGCAGCTGAGTGAAGATCCAGCTTTTAAACCACAAGGAGGAAAATTAGGGGAAAATGATATGGATTATGACACTGATGAAAAAACAATGGCAGATCTTCGACGTCAACTAATGAAAGCTCGAGAGGTGTACTACCGCTATAGAAGGTAAAATGAAGTTTTATGACCCCTAATGTTTGTTTTAAGCAATCAGCCTATTTTTGTTGCTTAGTTCTTCACTAAAGCATGCAAAGTTCTCAAGTTATTTATGCTTTTATTCTTTAGTGCAGTGAGTATATGAATTTTGTGACAGAAGCTCTAGAGTTAGAAGACACTATAAAGAATTCTGAGCATCGGAGCGCGAATGGATGGTATACTTCCACTTTCATTTTATTCACTCTATACATGTGTTGTATGCTAAGAACAATCATGAAACCTTTTCCAAGAAAGCATCTTATATTAGTATTTCATATATGGCTACCTAGTGGATCAACCATTAAATTTGTGGTAATGCATGTTATCGTCGGGGTTCTAGCAATCACATTTTTCATGTTGAATCCATTATCGCCAAAAAAAATTCTGGGGTGTGTGTGTGTGTGGGGGGAGGGGGGAGGATTCTTTTATTACACCTTATAACAGTTTTTTCCGAACAAATAAAAAAAAAAAAGGAAAGCAAGAAAACATAGGGTGAATCTGAAATGCTGTTAAGGATAACTGTATACTTCTCTGCTTCTTGCTTTTACATTCCATTGTTTAAAACAAAACGATTTTTCACATATTATTCTTTTTCCTTTTGTTTCCAACAAATTTTCAGGAAATATATGTCAAGCTTTAGGCCTGAACGCAAAGGCAAACTAGGGGCTTCTCTTGATGTCGTTGGTAATAAATAAGATCTTATTTATTCCATACACTCCTTTTTTCCTTGTATGATAAGCCTTAATTAATCTAAATACACCATATTCACATTATTATTTCGACATTTATGTGTTTCTTTGTGTGAATATGTGCTAATTTATTATGTTTTTCCCCAGAATTGGTATGGCGATGTATATTAAGAAAGCAACTTGAGAAACTTTTGGCTATTATATTGGGTTGCATGTCGGCTGCTATTCTCCTTGCGGAAGCCACTATTCTTCCTAGTGAAGTTGATTTATCTCTTTTCTCAATATTGATAAACATCGTTGACAAGCATGAAGTTCTTGTGCAGGTAACTCCTCCTTACTTTTAATCCTGTGCTTACTTAACATAGAGTTTCTCTTCTCCATCTCAAATAAGAAAGTTCTATTTGAATCTATTTGTTTTTTGCAGGTTTTTGCTTTTATTCCTTTGTTATACATGTGTCTCTGCACATATTATTCTTTGTTCAAGATCGGAATGCTGACATTTTACTCTCTAACTCCAAGACAAACGAGTTCAGTTAGCTTGCTTATGATATGCTCGTAGGTGTATTTCCCTTTCCATTTTTGTTTTCTTAGTTTGTTAGGTTCATCTTAGTCTAAAAACCAAAACAATAAAGAAATTCAAATATACGAGATATATTGTTTCTTCATTCTCAGCATAAAGTGGAAAATAATTCTTGAAATTGATTTCTTTAAGGATGGTCGCACGTTATGCTCCACCGATTTCATACAATTTTCTCAACCTCATTCATCTTGAAAAAGGCACCAAGACAATATTTGAAAAGGTATGTGCATTTATTATTGCTTCTTCTTTTAGTTTTAATTTCCCCTCTGATTCTTTGTGCAATTTGACAACTAAATTTTGTCCATATATTGCAGAGAATGGGGAATATTGACGATGCTGTCCCTTTCTTTGGTAAAGGATTCAATAAAATCTATCCACTAATTATGGTCATATACACCATACTGATAGGGAGCAACTTTTTTGATCGCATGATTAATTACTTTGGGAACTGGAAAATATTTAGATTTCTGAGTGAAGAATCGGATGATTTAGATGGCTATGATCCTTCTGGATTAATGATCCTGCAAAGGGGTGAGTCTGTAAATTACCTTTCTGTTTCTCTCACTGCCATTTTTGCAAAGAAAAGAGTCTGTTCTGTAAACTGTTTGGATCATTTCGTTTTTGTGTGGATTTCTAATACTTAGATAGTTACTTTGTTCTATCTAATATTTGAGTCATTTGAAATCATTTTTCCAAATGGAGTCTTATTATGTTTTTTCGTTTCCTTTCCAGAACGGTCTTGGCTCCAACAAGGACATAGAATAGGGGAACTTGTCATTCCTTTAGCAAGAAGTTTTAACAATGCAACAATCGATCTTGAATCTTGCAGCAATATCACGGTTAGGTGTAATTCTTTTGATATTTGAATCTAGAAACCTCTTGTTATCCGTATAGTTTTCTCTTTTTCAGTCCTATATATATAAAACCGGATTCATATCTGGCTTAGGTTTTGGACAAAGCACGAACATCATCAGTTGTGATGGACGATGATGTTGATGCTAGCCGACAAGGCACTAGCAAAAAGTATGCACCCATACGATCACAACCTCAAACGTACTTGAACACAGAAGAGAAAGACGAGCCTTTGGCAAACGATGCAGAAACCTCCAGCATGAGTTCAAAACCGTCTTCTAGAATGGCCTCCACATGGGAATCAATGAAGTTGGGTTTGAGAAATTTCAAGTCCAATATCGAAGCAAAGAAATTCATTCCTTTGCGCCAAGTTCAAGATACTCAACACAGTCATGTTTCGTCTTCTGAATCACTAGATGAGATATTTGAGAGAATAAGAAAGCCTACTACTGCAAACCACACAACTTATGACAGTGATGATGAACTAGGTGATGATTCAATGGCCATGAAGAAGCCAGGACGAAGCAGATGACACTATATTTTTTTTACAAACATCTGATCCGGATTCGATTATTACATGAATGTAGGGCGGGCATCCTAAAAGCCACATGTCTACCTATTTTATTGTAGGGTCCTATCCTGGACTCGTAATAGTCAGAAACCGTCTAGAATTGAGAGGAATGATTCATATATAGGAAAACAAATAGTATGTTATACTCATATAAACCACATATATGTGAAATTATCAAAGAAGAAGAATAAAACACATATGTGGTAGTAGTGGTACAGATAGAATACAAGAACACAATGTAAAGACTTGCAGGTAAATATATGGAATTGAAATCCCAATTCTTTACAGATAGATAAGCAATAAGCATTAGATTGTTGTTTTGAGTTGATGACTTTGGATAGGCTGAGTTGACTTGAGCCGTATTTTTATTTTCTCATTCTTTCAATTCCTAGTTATTGGATTCTCAAATTTTGGGGAAAAAAATACTTGGAGAGTGACCAATTGTTCTCGATTATTAAAGCGACTGAGAGATGAAATGGACCAAGTTGATTAAAATGCAAAATTACAAAATAAAAATATAATAAACTTTTCCGATTCTATATTTCCTCCGTTTTAAGCCTAAATATGTAAACTAAACTCCTAGCCTAGGTGGTCCTCAATTTTCTTAGGAATTCCTATATATAAAGTGAATTGTTTATTGTTCTTTGTGCTAATCAAATTAAGAAAGTAGTAACAATCTAAAAAAAAAAGAAAAATCGCCCGCCCTCCTTCCTTCACCTTCACGTAAAAGAAGAAGAAAATCCGAATTCCGTTCCACTGCTTTTTAATCTTTAAACCCTTTTTTGTTTGTTTGTTTCTTTCAATCGAACTAAAACCTCAATTATTTGTTAAAGAAAAGATGTTCACCCTCAAAATCCACACCGTCGACTTCCCCCAACCCCTCCACACCACCTTCAGTTCCACCACCTCCGCCAACAATAATAATAATAATCTTAGGCCCGCACAACTTATGGGGGTGGCCCACCTCTTCCGGAAGCTTCCAAGAACCCCCGCCGCCGCCGCCGTCTCCACCGTCGCCAACATCAGCACCCGCACAACCCTCGTCTTCGTAGTGGCCGTCCCCAACTACATGTCTTCCGATGATTTCCTAATCTTCTGTGGTACTGAAGTCCCTCATTTTCAAGATATCCTCTTCCTCAGGTATGGACATTCGATTTAGTTGTTTCTACGTCTTAGTATTGATTAATAGGTTTAATGATTTCTTTTAATTATAATTGCAATGTCAGGAATGATGGAATGGAGGATAGGTATAGTGTGTTGATCAAATTAGAAAATCAGTTGTCTGCTGATGGTTTCTATTGTAGTTACAATGGCAAAAGATTCAGACCTTCTGAGGTAGTATCTTGATAATTTTTACTCTTTTATTGTTTTTGCACTTCATTACTGTTTAGCTTGGTGAAATGATTGTATTTTTCAGGTTGAGGTTTGCCATATATATTTTTCTCAATCTGTGGATTACACCGATTCTGCAGAGTTAGCGAGTATACCTCCTCCGGACTATACTGAATTGCCATCATGTCCTGTTTGTATTGGTCAGTCGCTTTGCTAGCATGTTTCTTATAAGTTTTATGGGCAAATAATAAAATATTAGTTGGTGATAATGTGTACTTTTAATGAAAATATTAGAGAGATTGGACCCAGATACTAGTGGAATACAGAGTACCTTGTGTGACCATTCATTTCAATGTTCTTGCGTGTCAAAGTGGACCTTCTTGTCTTGCCCGGTCAGTTATCCGCCTTCTTTGCTTTTTTGTAATTTCGGTTAGTTTCTTTAGTGTTTCCTCGTAAGATATTATTTCTATTATCCGCTGTCTACTTCTATTGTTCTTTTCAAGATAAAACTCTTTAACTTGTTGCTGATTCATCGCCTATAGGGTGTTCTAGGTGTGCGTTGATGTAGAACTCGTCATTTTGCTTTATCATCTAAATCTACATAACAAATTTACACATCTTATCACTTTAAGAAATTTCTGGTACATGCTAGTAATCTTTACCTATTACTCCAAGATTTTTCATGTGTAATACAAAATGTTGGAAGAACTTTTTCTTTTTTGGGAAAGGTATTAGAAGAATTGTGTTGGATGAGTGGGTTGCCTGTCTGGTAGAGTGAGATAGCTCCCAGAAAAGGGCAGTCCATCAGACTTGGAATTATATATACCCAGATAAAATTAAACAGCGCCTTTTTTTTCCCCCCCGATACAAAACCATGATTACTTCTATTGTAGTGTATTTGTGTTTGTTAAGGAAATTTCTTGTCCTCGTAGACTAAAATGGACATAAGATTTCCCATGTATCTCGTAACTCTGATCTAGTGATCTGATTGAATGGTACTTACCTGTATAAAATACACACATAATTTGTATATGTTCATTGGGAAGCATAAAAGAGAGGGTACAGTCCCTATAGGGTCAAAGCGGGAGTCATAATGTCTCATCTTAATACTTAGTGCTGCACTTTTAAAGATGACATATGGATGACTAGAGCCAGGATAATGGCTTCTCCTCCTCCTCTTTGTTTATCTATAATTTTTACCTTTCCCCTATTGTTTGCAGGTTTGTCGACTTTGTCAGCAACAAGAAGAAAAGCCAGTTTGTGCTGTATGTGGAACTTTCAAGAACCTCTGGATCTGTTTGATCTGTGGTTTTGTAGGATGTGGAAGGTAAAAATTGTTCGCATGTTCATGGGAAGGGCTTCTACAGGCATGTGATTTTATCGAGTCTATATTGTTTCATTGATGGCAAATTGTTCTAATGATATTACAGATATGAAAAAGCTCATGCTAGTGGACACTGGAGTGATAAACATCATCATTTTTCACTTGAATTGGAAAAACAACAAATATGGGATTATGTTGGAGATAAATATGTTCATCGATTGAATCAATCAAAAAATGATGGGAAAGCAGTGATGTTGAATTCACGATGCAGTTCAGATAAACAGTGTGGGACTTGTCGGGATGATGAGGAAGGATTAAACGGTGCCCTTTTTGGCAGCAAAATTGAAGCGGTACTTATCATTTATCTTGGAAAAGACAGTATAAAGCTTGGCATACTTCTTAACAAGCTCTTTAACTAATCTATAGAATTACATTTTTTTTAAAAGATTGCCTTAGCCATATTTGGGACGTTATATTTTCTGATGTTTGATTGATGTGCATTTCTTTCAATTTATATGGCAATAGATTCTTGATGAGTACAACCATCTACTCGCAAGTCAGCTGGAATCCCAGAGACAAGTAAGTACAAAGCAGGTTTATTGGTCCTTCAATATTGTGTATTTACTGCCAAATTATAGGGTTGTGCTGTTTGTTCAGCATTATGAATCATTACTTGCTGAGGCGAAAAGTACAAAAGAAAGCTCAATAGCAAAAGCAGTTGACAAGGCTATATTTTCAAGAACACATGATATACAAGATAAATTGGAAAAGTATACAGAGGAAAAGAAGGCCGTTGCAGATGTAAACTTCTTGTTCTCTCTGCATCTATAAGCTTTCCCATTTTTCAAGCTGTGTCATAATAAAATGTTGAATACCATTTCTATTGTTTCAGAGGAATCAAGAGCTTATGAAGAAACAAGAATTCCTGCAGAGTAAGTTCAAGGAAACTGAAGAAAGGTAATAAGTAATAACTTTTTCATCCTCTGTATCTCTTGATTGCAAAATTTGAGGCTTTTCATTGCTCGAAATTAATGAGATACAAATAATATTCTAGGGAAAGATCTTCTCTAAAGTCCAAGGATGAAATGATAGTCGATTTACAAGAGCAGGTATGTGTCAAGTATTGTGCATAAGTGCATTCAACTTCTTTAGGAATTCAATATAATTTAAATTTGTATTTTGATGCAGATTAGAGACATAAGAGTTTATGTTGAAGCTCAAAAAACACTAGTGAAAGATTCAGATGGCATTAGAGGGGGGGCTGTTTTGCCTCTAGAATCATCAAATCATCAGGGGTCCTCCGCTGGCAACCCAAAACGACGGACAAAGTCAGGTCGAAGACGGAATTGATTTTTGGCATCACAACAGGTGAATGCTATTTGCTTCTTTGTTGTTTTTCTTTGTTTGACATTGAAAATCTGAAATTTGTGACAAAGTTACAGTGATGATAATTGTTGGATATTGTTTGAAAATACCGAAGTCTATTTTTCCTTTGAATTTGGTTGAGTTAAAATTAGGGTGGATTAAATGTGAGTTTTATTCTAAACATATTGTCCTTAATACTCATTTTTATCAACTATTAGCAAATGCTGAGTGATTATTTGAAAAGTCTCTTCCATATATAGATTCAAGTATCTGAGTGATTATTGTCCTTTGAAAGGACTAGCTCCATAAAATGGCGATGTCAAGTTTGAATTTCGGTTGAGAAAGGTTTTAATATAACATGTTCGACCCCCTTAAAAGGGGTAAAGTCAGGTCTAAAGACCAACCAAGAAGAAAAAATGTATTTAGTTTTGGGAGCTGAAAATTGTCGTTTTTAGTAATTTAATTGGAGAAAGCAAAAAGGTCATGCATTCTTAGGTAGAATATAGTGGGCTAAATCTCATTTATGGTCTCTCAAGTATTGAAGTATTTTACACATTACACATATATTCATTTATGGTCTCTCTTAAAATGTGTTACATTTATATCTTTCGTGTCAAAATTTACACTTAAGTCATTCTTTTATAAAATGTATTTTTCGGTCAAATTACATCATTAAAATGTGTTCTCCGATCAAATTAAAATATTATAACATATTGAACCTCAAAATACTATTAGTTAAAGTCACGTGGTTGCAATTTCATCGGAAAAAATAACAAATTTTATATAAGGGGACTTCACTGTAATTTATTGGCAAAAGAGATATAAGTGGGAAGTATTTTTTGGTAAGAGGATATGTAAAATACATGAGGTCATAAATGCGATTTAGCCAATCTGGTGATTGGGACATTAAAAATAATAATGTAAAATAAGCTTAAATTTTACTACTAGTAAGTATTAAGAAGATGTAAAGTCTCTCCGAGAGAAACTCTAACACGTTGCAGTTTAATTGCCGCAACGGCAGATAAGTAAGTAGTCCTCCTCGTTAATGTAAAAAATAAAAATATTATGAATCAAGTTTTTGTTAATGAATTTTTATCTGTATGTCTTGTTTAGAGTTTCGACACTCTCTTTGAATGAAATGAAATAGATACTTGGCAAAGGCCACACAAATTAAGTCAAGTAAAAAAATATTCACAGATTGATTAATTATGTCTTCTATTTATAAATTCATATTCATGTTCATGATGATTATGATTATGATTATGATTATGATGATGATCGTAATCTTCACTTAATAGTGTGGTAGAAAATGCAAGATAGAATTAAACTATAACATTGTTATAATAATAATTCTCAAATCAAAGAAAATTACAAAATAATATAAATTTTTTTTTTTATAGGAGTATAGTGAACTTTATACAATAATAATAATCTTAATTAATTTCTAATTATCTGACATCAAGATTTTGAATAACTTATTGTATGTTGGAAAACATGTGATAGATACAGAACAAATTTTTAGTTTAGATTCAGTTTTACTGCATCAATTAAGATAAGACTAGTGTGATTGGGACTCATTTTAAACAATACTTAATTATTTAATACGAGTATTAATTTTTTTTGGAAATAATAATAGTAAATGTGTAAAGGGTTACTTATAACTTATAAGTAGTAATTAAATTTGAAGAGAAAGAGAAAAGACGAGAGAGAAACAAAATAAATAAAAAAGGTTGATACCTGTCCAGCTCATCATCACCACAAACATGAAAAATTAGAAGAAATCATCAGGTTGTAATTTCCGTCCCTCTGTGTACTCCAAAAGCTCACTCACTTTGATCTCAATCCAAAAGTTCTCCATGGAGAGTTTGTGCATGGCCTTCCACTCCTCCTCTACCCTCACCGCCGCCACCACCACCTCATTCTCCCGCCGCCTCTCCATCCCCCACCTCCGCTCCCGCCCACTCAACAATTATTTCTCCTCCACTCCCTATAAAAAAATCCCTTTCCTCCGTCACCACCCAACGAAGCTCTCTTCTTTCCACCCCCTCCACAAGACCCACAAAGGATTCCTCACCCTCCCCTCCTCCGCCGCATCAGATTCCAATTCCACCCAACCACCACAAGGCGGCGATGGCGCCAAACCTATCCCCTTATTCATTTCCCTCGCCATTGGAATCGCCGTCCGATTCTTCGTCCCAAAACCCCCTGAAGTAACCCTTCAAGCCTGGCAACTTCTATCCATTTTCCTCTCCACCATCGCCGGCCTCGTCCTCAGCCCTCTCCCCGTCGGCGCGTGGGCTTTCCTCGGGCTCACCTCCGCTGTGCTCACTAAAACCCTCTCATTCACCACTGCTTTCTCCGCATTCACTAATGAAGTGATTTGGCTCATTGTTATCTCGTTCTTCTTTGCGAGGGGTTTTGTGAAGACGGGATTGGGTGATAGAATAGCTACTTATTTTGTGAAGTGGTTGGGGAAGAGTACTTTGGGATTGTCGTATGGATTGACTTTGAGTGAGGCTTTGATTGCGCCGGCAATGCCTAGCACTACTGCTAGGGCGGGAGGTGTTTTCTTGCCCATTATTAAGTCCTTGTCTTTATCCGCTGGGAGTACGCCTGGAGATCCGTCGAGGAAGAAACTCGGTTCTTATTTGATACAATCTCAATTTCAGGTACATGATTGGTTTTGTTGGATGATAAACATGGATATCTGTAGAATCAAACTTCATTTATATTTGGATCTGTATCAGATCACTTGGTATGAGATTGAAATTTAGAATGATGTGCTTCTGTGTCACTCGTTGACCCCGATTGCAAATTGAAGTTGTTATGCAGAGTATGAAAATATTTGCCGATCTTCTTTAGAGTTTGAAACCGCACTTTATAGGAAGGTTCATTTTGAATATCTACATATACATACATATGCTTGTATGTATGTATTTATATGTATACATCCGTGTTTCTTAGTTGACACGATATTATGATATCTAGTATTTTGATTTCATGTGGCTTCACTATCACTCAAGCATGGTTCTTTTGGTGTGTGACAGTGTGCGGGTAACTCTAGTGCTCTTTTCCTAACTGCCGCAGCTCAAAACCTGCTCTGCCTCAAGCTAGCTCAAGAACTTGGGGTTGTAATTTCAAACCCATGGGTAACCTGGTTCAAGGTTGCAAGTTTACCTGCTTTGGTTTCTCTTTTAGCTACACCGTTAATCCTGTACAAGCTTTATCCTCCCGAAACCAAAGACACACCAGAAGCCCCTGCCATGGCTGCAAAGAAATTGGACCTTATGGGTCCTGTCACAAAAAATGAATGGGTTATGATTGGTACAATGCTTCTTGCAGTTTCTTTGTGGGTTTTTGGGTAAGTGCAATTTTATAAAAAGGGTAGTTGATTTATCTTGTCCGGAATTAGAGTAGAAATGATTTATTCAATGAAGTTAAATTTAAACACTTTTCTTCATTAATAGTATAAGATAATATTTATGCAGAGAGGCTCTTGGTATTGCGAGTGTTGTTGCTGCCATGCTTGGGTTATCAATACTGTTGTTATTGGGAGTGTTAGAATGGGATGACTGTTTAAGTGAGAAATCAGCATGGGATACTCTAGCTTGGTTTGCGGTGCTAGTAGGCATGGCTGGACAGTTGACAAGCCTCGGCATTGTAGGCTGGATGTCTAATTCCGTAGCCAAATTGCTACAGTCATTATCATTAAGCTGGCCTGCTGCTTTTGGTGTTCTTCAAGCTGCTTACTTCGTGATCCACTACTTATTTGCAAGCCAAACAGGCCATGTTGGAGCATTGTACTCTGCGTTTCTTGCTATGAATTTAGCATCTGGAGTGCCCGGTGTCCTGGCGGCTCTGGCTCTGGCTTATAATACTAATCTTTTTGGTGCTTTGACACATTATAGTAGCGGTCAGGCTGCGGTGTACTTTGGAGGTACCACTATTTTCTACTCCGTTTGTCGTGTTATTTGCCTTTCATTTAGTAGATTGGTACCATATTCTGTTTCTTTTTAAGCCTCCTTTTGTCATGCATGATTAGACGAACATGGTCAGTTCTTTATACTTTCTTAGGCCCCTTTTTTAATGCCCCAAAATTTCTTTTTATTTTTTGCTGAAATAACCTTTTTCAAAATTATAATTAGACCCCCTCAAGTTTGGGCGTATAAAAAGAAACCCCCCGCTGTTTTAAAAATTACAGGGACGCCCCTCTGGTATGGCCTATTTACAAAAAAAAAAACCCTTAGAACGTAAAAAACTGACGGAATTTGATGAAGTCGGCAAAAAAATTATTGATTTTCTAAATTAACCCCTGGTCGAATTTACCCAAAGGGGGTGTCTATGTAATAATATTATACCACAGGGGATGTCTATGAAATAATATTATACCACAAGGGGTGTATTTGAAAGACTACAATAACTTCAGGGGTTACTTGTAGCCAATGGTCATATTTTAGAAAATGACCATTGGGGCCACATATTTTGGCTAAGCAGGGATGATACACCTTCAAATCTCGGCGTGCATCCGCAACCATTATGGGTGCATTCTTCACACACCCTACACGTTAACATTTTGATTTGTGATATTTTAAGCATCTCACAATACCTCTTGAATTTGATGATGACATTATCAAAATTGTGGGATGAAATGCAAAAAAATAAACATTTGGACTGCGCTATTTATAGCCAAAATATTTGGCCAACTATAACATTCAACGGTCATTTTTTAAAATATGACCGTTGGCTACAAGTAACCCCTGAAGTTATTGTAATCTTTCAAATACACCCCCTGTGGTATAAAAATAGACGCCCTATGGGTATATTTGACCAGGGATAAATTTGGAATCGATTAAAAAAAATTGCCAATGTCATCAAATTTCATCAGTTTTAAACGCTGTAAGGGTTTTTTTTGTAAATAGGCCATTCCAGAGAGGGTGTCCCTATAATTTTTAAAATAGCGGGGGTTCTTGTTATACGCCCAACCGTGAGGGGGTCTGAGTGTATATCACCCTTATATTTAATATATCTACTATGGACTATGTCATAGGAAATAATAAGTGTGTTGATCAGTAAACTATAGAAAAAAAATGCTAGGAAAACTAGAATACGATGATCTAATCAGTTTTATCTTTAGGAACAACTCCAAAATGAGTATGAAAATTTAGGTGAGTAAACACACTCGTTTAAATCAATTCATTCCAACCATGTATAAGTTAAATTTGTTTCCATATCAATTTATTAAAAAATGAGTTTCATATCATTTACATCTATCCTTTGGATCGAGACAAATGTGAATTGGGTATACATGAGGGGCTCCTGGTATATAAATGTAGCAAAACTGAAAAATGTACAGTACATCCTAAGTTATAGCCCTCCATTGGATCGGGAGAAGGTATACACGGGGGATTGCAAATTGGCAGTTTTTAGTTTACATTCTCATTTGCATACTTCATTTGGAGTTCCCCTAAGAGCAAGAAATTTAAATATGTAAAATACTGGAGTATATAAATAATTTCTTTATGACACAGGGTCTTGATTTTAAATTTTATAGGGACCAAAAAAGTAGGATTGGCCCTCGTGAAGAAATATATTTTGTTGTTGTTGTTGTTCTTCTTCTTCTTCTTAAATTGTTGAACTAACTAGTTTTTTTTGGAATTGTGCAACAGCTGGTTATGTTGATCTTCCGGACGTATTCAAATACGGATTTATAATGGCCCTTGTTAATGCAGTGATCTGGGGCGTTACAGGGACAATTTGGTGGAAGTTCTTGGGGCTGTATTAATTTTAAATGTTGGTGTGATCAAATTTTTGATTCATCCCCTAACGCAACCAAGAATCGTACATGTAGAAATTGTTACAAATTGAGTCGACAACTTAGTTGGAGCTCTTGTTCAGAATTTGTCGTGGATAACATTCTTTACCAGAATGCAGGTTACACAACTATATTTTCTGGGAACAAACTATGAAGAAAAACATTAATCAATATTTTGACACAGACCCTCAAATTGTTTTGTATCATTTCGGGTCTTCACTGATGATATGGTCTGAGATTACCTGAAAACGTTTCGTTTTTACTAGTATTTTCCTCCTCCTAATAATGTCTTTCAGTGAATTATTTCTAGTAGGCAAAATATGATTGACTATTATTCATGTGATACGTATAGATATAATGTTTCATATCTTGAATGTGGGGAACTAGGCCCATGAATTGAGGCCCAAGTGGGTTTGATTCTCATTAATTTATTAGTAGTCTTTCTAGTTAGTTTTATTTATCTTTATAATGATTGATGTATTAAGGTATTTAGTCTAAAAAAAATGTGGGATTTAGAATTAGATGTGCCTGAATTTTGTTATAATGTGGCCTCCATCCATTAATTATATCTCGATTGGCTAATTCAATTTTCTGTATTGGGCCTTTTCTCAATTTTCTACTCTCTCTCATTGTAACCAAAAAAAAAAATATATATACTCTCATTTATGGTCCGAAGGGAATGATTTCATGAAAAATGCAGGTTTATACTCCAATTAGGTGGTCGTTGATAGGTGATTAGGCGTATTGTAATTTTGTAATTACGATACACGACATAAAAAAAATTGATACTCCGTACTACTTTAAAAGAGAATGATTAAACTAAACCTCCATGTTTATTAGAGTTGAAATTTAAGAGATTTAAAAGATGTGTGACCCATTGATGGTTTTTGGGCCAAGATTGATGGTTTTTGGTAATTTGTTAAACATGAGAAAATCATAATTACACATAACTCTCAAGAGTGTATCCAACGCCAAGGAAACAAAGTAGTCATGAGATTGCAAAATTTGAATAATTGCAAAATTGTTATTCAAAGAAACATTTGATTTTTGTATTTTATCGGAGGTTATCCATAACATTGTAATTTCTGATTTAATTTATCAATAAAACTATCAATTTCACTAAAAAAAAATATTCTTTTTAAGGTATATCTACAAGTAATCATTATTATTATTATTTTCTTTATAAATAAACGGACAGCGCTAATCAATTACTTTTTCAGGAATAATAAGACTTTTCTTTTTTTAAACCATGGAACAATAAAGACTTATTTACTTGTAGAATTCAAGTTTTTAACAACTTCTATCATTTATTATTATAAAAAGAAATGCTGTCCGTACTTTTTTAATTCCTTAACTCATGGTATTCAAAGCTAACTTTTCCACTCTCTCTCATTTTTAAACATTCACGTTGTTCGGTTGATAATTCATTGTAACGTAACCAAAATATATATATATATATATATATATATATATATATATATATATATATATATATATATATATATATATTTTTTTTTTTATAACCCAGGTGTCCAAGCTTAAGCTAGACTAATCATAGACCCTCAAAACCCTGAAGGATGTAAATCGCCGGATGTGCCTCCACCAAGCTTCGGGATCCCATCATACTGCTGTACACTCTGCGCACAAAGTGGGACATAGGCTCAAGTAGGAGTGTAAATGAGTCGAATAACGTTGAACGATATTTTGTTCAAGTTTGATTTGAGTTTTGAATCTAGCTTAAAATCGCGTGTGAGCTTGGTTTGATAACTTAGTGAACCGAGCTCGAACCAGTTTTTACTGAAGAAACTCAAATCGAGTATTCGGTAGCTTGTATTTTATATGTTTTGTCGATATTTAGCTTATCGAGCCGATATTCAAATATTGTTTAAACTTGTTTTGATAAATATGACGAATCGAATTGAAATAAATTTTTATTGAACAAGCTCAATTTAAATATTAAATATTTAAATTTGACTTTTAATCCTAGATTCAATGAACGAAGATATAACCGTGGCTGTATGTTCAATAACTTTTTTCTTTTTTTTGATAACAAAAAAATATAACATAAAATTAATACGAAAAGTTTAACCAGTTTACAAGAGGAGTAGTTGGAATATTAGAAGTACTAAAAGTATGTTCAATAAGAATATTATCTATTTGGTTGGTCAAAAGCAATTTTTGGCCCATTTCAACACTTTTCTTTACCACTTTTCTCATTAGGTGGCCGATAAGCATTGACGACCATACTTGTCTCATCCCAATAATGCCCATGGTCTCCCAATTTTGTTAAATATTAGAATATTGTGTCTTTTCCTTTTACTACTTACTAGTGATATGTATGTTTTGGTAGGGACTTGCGATTCTGTGAGGTTCAAGTTCGAATCCTAATACTGGAAACATCATATTGGAGAGAATTTATATTTTTTGTACTTTTCGATCCGAGTTGTAAATACATAGTATAATTAATCAATATATATATATATAGAGAGAGAGATAAAATTTTACTTAGATTTACCCATCAAATTTTAGAGTATCTTTCTGTTTAATCTGATTTTTATACGATTAATGCTGATTTTAGATTATTTATTTATGTAGTTTGATAAAGTCTTAATCAAATATGAGTTATAATAACTCGATTATGTGTTTTGCTTTTGAAGGAAATTCCATAACTATTTTTTAGACGCGTCCTCGAATATATTATGGAGGAATTAGAATTCAAACTTTTTTTTAGAAAAAAGAAAAAGATTTTTCCACTATAATTACCTAGTTCTAGAAAGATTTTTCAGCCCGAGAGTTTTTTTTTTTTGAGAAGGAATTTCCCAACAAAAAGAATATACGGGAAAAGTAGTTTGCCTTAGGAAAATAAACAAACTCCTATTGGCTACATATATTAATATTAATATCACCCACGTCTGCGAAAATTTAAGAAATACTTTCCTACCCATTCCCCACAGATCCTCCTTCCATTTTCTTCTTTCTTATTCGAACAACAGATTTTTTGCTTCTCCTTTCCATTTAAGAAGAAGGAGAACCCAAATCCAAATTCTTATATCTTCAGATTTCTTTCCAACATTCAGTAGCCTTTCACTGGAACAATGGCTGCTATTAATTTTTCTTGCTCCTCGACTTCTCCGTGAGTTTCATTACTTTTTTTTTTTTAATTATTTTATGTCTGAAGATGCTTTCTTGGTCGTTTTACTGCACTCACATGGGAATTTTATAATGGGTTTTGTCTTTTTTCTGCATTTCCAGTACATTCTTTTGTTTTCTAATTAATTGGACTAATTCACCCAAAAAAAAAAAAAAACTAATTGGACTAAAAAGAGGAATCCTTTTCTTGGAATGATTAGTAATATGTTGTGTTAATTTGAGAATTTCCAGAGAGTTTGGCCTATTTATAGGACTTTTATATCCAAAATCATGGGATTTTGGTAAAGAAATCCCACTTTTTATATTTATGACATTATGTAATAGATTTTGGCATCAACTCTGGATCATATTTTTCTTGTCCTACTGTGTCTGTCAATCTCATTTATTTTATGCTAAGATTAATAGTCTTGTCATTGAGTAATTGAGGATTAAAGCTCAAAAGTATCTCACACCTATATTTTACATGATTCTAGAAGAGTTTTTGGTTGATATTAGTGTCTGCTAACCCGAAAGAATTATTTTCGAATCTACTCGGTAGATTAATTCGTAGCAAATGTTGAGTATAGGCATATATGGAAATGCACTTGTTAGTTTATGCGATGAAAGATTTGAGTATGTTTGTGGCGCTACTTATATGTTCCTCCTGGCATTTTACGATTTGAGCTTCTATATGAGTTCGATGTCGTAAATAATCTTCTTTGCTGGAATCCTGGAACTTCTTTCATGTGATTAATTTAAGCTTTATTCACTTGCTCCTTTCTGATATGAATTGGGAGCTAACTCTTTTCTTGTAGTTCACTGAAAACTTTCAGACTATTCAATGGGCTCCAATGTGGATATATGCATTTTGTTAACAGTATAGACTCCCTCAAACATCCGAGTGTAAAAGTAAGCTTCAGTATCAAGGGTAGTGGGAAAGTTAAACCGGAACTCTTCTCCGGTTCGAAAGTTGTCAGAAGTGCACTCATCAGCAATTTATCTGGAGGAGTTGAGGTACAATCTGATTCTATAACTTTAGGAGCACTTGCAGCTGATGTGGCTCCAACAACAAGTGGATTCCCCGATGAAAATGATGAATTCAGTTTGGGCCTTCCTTCAGAAGGTTTCTCATCTATTCCAGAAGCCATTGAAGACATTCGCAATGGAAAGGTTGGTTTTCTTTAACATTGTTTCATAATATTTGGATTAAAATTAAAATAGTTATTTAGTGATTTTCTTGACCAACATTGCAGATGGTCGTGGTTGTAGATGACGAGGACAGAGAGAATGAAGGAGATTTAATAATGGCTGCTTCAAAGGTTACACCAGAAGACATGGCTTTCATTGTGAGGCATGGAACTGGAATAGTTTGTGTTAGTATGAAAGAAGAAGACTTGGAAAGGTTGCAGCTTCCATTGATGGTGACAAGTAAAGCAAACGAAGAGAAACTTTCTACTGCATTCACTGTTTCTGTGGTGCGTTAATATGTTATCTTTTAATGTGTATGAAGTTCTGAAAACACAAACATAATGGTTTGAGAAGCCTTTGTTAGAAGATTGTAATGTGTAATCTAAACATCATTGTAGGATGCAAAACACGGTACAACTACGGGTGTCTCAGCATGTGACAGGGCTACAACAGTAATTTCTCTTGCATCAAAAGATTCAAGGCCCGAAGATTTTAACCGACCAGGACACATATTTCCGTTAAAGTACAGGGAGGGTGGTGTTCTGAAAAGAGCTGGGCACACAGAAGCTGCTGTGGATCTTGCAATGCTAGCTGGACTAGAGCCTGCTGGAGTTCTATGCGAGATAGTCGATGATGATGGTTCTATGGCTAGGTTGCCTAAGCTTCGGCAGTTTGCACAAAAAGAAAACTTGAAAATAGTATCTATTGCTGATCTAATAAGGTACTTTTGCATTTGGTTTCATCACGAGATGTATTTGTAAATTGTAGATGGCCTGACGCAGTTTGTTGATTTGCAGATATAGGAGAAAGAGGGATAGGTTAGTGGAAAATACATCTGCCGCTCGTATACCTACTACGTGGGGCCCATTCACTGCCTATTGTTATAAGTCAATTCTGGATGGAATCGAGCATATTGCAATGGTCAAGGTGAGTGACGTGTAAAATTGGCATTATATGTTTATGGTAGTGAAATTTCGAATATTTTTCAGTGATGTTTATGGTTGGAAACAGGGTGATATTGGTGATGGGCTAGATATTCTCGTGAGAGTACACTCGGAATGTCTTACTGGAGACATATTTGGCTCTGCAAGATGCGACTGCGGAAACCAACTGGCACTTGCTATGCAACAGATTGAAGCTGCTGGAAGAGGCGTTTTAGTTTACCTCCGTGGTCATGAGGGACGAGGAATTGGGTTGGGCCACAAACTTCGTGCTTACAATCTGCAAGACGATGGGCGTGACACTGTGGAGGCAAATGAAGAGTTGGGTTTGCCCGTTGATTCAAGAGAGTATGGAATCGGTGCACAGGTATGGCCTAGTCCGTTTATGTCTTGTTTCTAAGGTGGTTGTCTTTAAAGATAGGACAGGTCTGTCGATGGGTTTGATTATGATGAGATCTGTCCATCTCCATCTCCATCTATCTATATAACCTCTACCCTCAAAATCTCCCAACCGGGCTCCAACATCGAAGAGATCAATTAACAACCTGCTGCGAATTATTTATCAGATTTCATCGGAAAACGACATTATTGACAAATAGAATCAACCAACCATATTGGTTAACATGATTATAGCAATTTGAATTTATTATCATATGATTTGAATCTTAACGAATAGGAGGATCAACCCGTATTTTGGGTTATGGGTCATTCTTTGAAAGGTTAACGATCCTAATCAATTGGATCCTTTGGACCAAGTTGTTAAAAGGAATTTGAGCTTACTTTTGGCTTTGTGGTGCAGATACTAATAGATCTTGGGGTTCGAACTATGAAGCTGATGACTAACAATCCTGCGAAGTACAGTGGGCTAAAGGGTTACGGTTTGGCTGTTGCAGGCAGGGTGCCCCTTGTGACTCCCATCACCAAGGATAACAAGAGATATCTGGAGACTAAACGTGCCAAAATGGGCCACGTTTACGGCGTAGATGCCAATGGCGGCAATCCATCGTTCATAAAAAACAAGAATGCGAGTTCAGTTACGTCCGAGTCATAATTAAGATACTTTGGAACAATAATAAAAAAAGATTGGAACTGTCACATAGTTTGTTCATGCTAATTCTTTGTAACAGGATCAGATGGTTTAGTGATCAATCATTCTTATATATACTCTTTGAATCATTATTCAAACCATTCTTCACATTGAGGCACTGACACTGACGAGTACATTAAGTTAACGCCTATCGATTTTTTAAAGCCTAAAAACACAAGTTCATTGGAGGATTAATGATGATCAGTAGTAGCACTTGATTCAGTCTTATCAGAATTACTATTGCTAGAAATTTTAATGAGCTGTAGATTTGTTTGTAAAGAAACTTTGAATGCCAATGTGAAATTATTTAATGATCTTGGATTGTAAAATACTGTTTGATTGAAAGGAGAATTATATTGAATTGAATGTCCATTAATTTGACATTTTTATTATAGAAAACGAGATACTTGCGATTAATTAAAAATGAATTCAATGATTTTTACTCGTTTCCAAATCACAAAAATGATGGATAGATAATTATAGTAACCGTAGCTTAGGTGCAATGAATTGAACACGCACGCAATAATAATTGAATTCATTATATAGAATCCTAATAATTAATTAATTACAATGTACGTACGAGTGAGGTCGTCATTAATCCTTGAAAATAGAATAGAGATTTATCTCAAAGCAAGCAAAAAAGCGTATTAACTAATTTCCACATTACTAGTTTAATACTCCCTCCGTCCCATTTTAATTGTCGTTTTAGGTGTTTTCACACATATTAAGGCATCTACTTTATTGCCTCAATTTTAGGAAAAAAACAAATGATATTCCTAAAATACCCTTACATTATCTCTCTTCCTTTTTCTCTTATTCTCTCTATCTTTCTCTTTCTATCTCTCTTGGAGTAATAAAAAGCAAAGGGCAAAATGGAAAAATATGTCATTAATAGTGCATTGAAACTCTAAAGTGACAGATAATTTGGGACAAAAAAAATTCTCTAAAACGACAATTAAAATGGGACGGAGGGAGTAGTAATTACTTTTAGGATCACAAAGGCAATCAATCTCCTAGTAGAGTAGGAGTATTAAATTAAATTGGGTTATTGAGTTAGGGTGGGGTGGTATATAACTTTCTGGTAAAAATTCATTAACGTAACTATGAGTAATTTACAAATGCACATCTGGTCCGCCCACGCGGTTTCCATCTTTTAGTTAAAACTTAAAACCTATTCTATAACTAGAAAATTATGTAGTTCTGGTCCTGGATCACCCATAAATAAATTAATTTGCAAAAAATACCCAAAATTCAGATAAGTAGATTTTTTTGAGTGATAAATTTCTTTCTTAGTACTAGTATTTTTAATAAAATTAATTTATGAAGAAAATTACTGCTCTCTGGAGTATCAATTTGAAGAAAACACTGTACAAATAATTCATTTACTACTATACTATTATAATTAATAATACCAACAAGAAGGAAGGAAAGTGCTAATTCTAATCTACACTACAGCTATTGTGTGTTCCTATACAACTAGGAAATTTTCATTGATTACATTACATTCCCATTTCCCACACAAGATTACATACTATTACTGCCTAAACCTTCATAATTTCCATTCAATCCAACGGTCATTATGACTACAAAATCCCGCCAGTACGACACGACTCCTCAAATTCTCTCTATCTATAAATATTGATGATATATGCACATTACATTACATTACAAGCGAAATAATACTCCTCTCTACACAACTTTTCCCTTGCCCACTGTTTTATTTTATCTGCTTAGTGTCTAAGCTTTCTCAAAGGGTCGCAATGGCAGTTTCTAGGGTTTTTGCTATTCTGATGGTAACAATGCTGTTGGGCTCCTCGGCGGCGCAGTCTCCTCTGCCCGCGCCTTCGCCGTTACCAATCGCTGTAAAACCTCCCTCATCCGCCCTGGCGCCCTCTCCGCGTCACTCTCCGTCGTCAAGCCCTACCCCCGCACCGGCGAAATCTCACACCACTCCTCCACCGACTTCAACACCTTCTCCTTCCCCTGTCGCTTTTTACTCGCCGCCTTCTCCTCCGCCATCAGATGCCTCTACTGCTCAGTCGCCGCAAATCGGTGTCGCTCCAGCTCCTCACAATGGCGTCGTTCTTAATGGAGTAGGGTTGGGAGTCACCATTGCAGGTTTTGTCGCTGTTGCTTTAATGGCGTGAACGCTCAATAGTACGATTTCTGGATGTAGTTTAGTGAATATTTTTTTCTTCTTATTTTGTCGCCATCGAAATGGGTTTCTATGTTTTAGTAGGAGGTCTTATTTTTAGTAATTAATCATCCTTGTGTTTAGAATGATCTATCTATTCTATTAATTTTATTTTGTCACTATTATTAGTATTATATACTGTTCCGTTTATCTATTATTCTTGTGGGATTCTATTAAAATTAGGGGATGTGATGAAATTACGTATTAATCAAGGGATAATCGCTATTTTCTTGTAAATTTTTGTTAATGTAGTGAAAAAGGCTCGACGACACCATACTTTTTAGAAGGCTGTAATATTATTGTATCATGCGACCAAAGAGAAATGGCCCAAACTATGTACCTTGGCTTGTGAGGGATTTTTATCAAATTAAAAGATAACACAACAAAATTCTCAGAAAAAAAAATATAACACAATAAAGTGTTGCTAGTAACAATAACACGTGATTATATTTTACCAATTAAGCAAAGATGTGTTTTTACATCTCAGTACAAAGACGTAGTGTAGAAAACTTGAAAGGGGGGGGGGGGGGTTCATTGTTATTTTCTTTCATGTAATGTATGAAATATATAGATTTAGCACTGTCTAAAAAAATATAGATTTAGCACTGTCTACTGTGAAATTCATCCACTCATGAGTGTGTGTGCGACGTGTTATTTGAAACAAACTAAACTATCTTGCGCATGCAACCTCTTATTTATCATTTTGAATTGACACATATAAAAAATCATTGGGCATGAAACCTCTTATATATCATTTTGAATTGACACATATAAAAATTCATTTATAGAATACTTTCACGTTGATCCTACAACTTCATGTAAACAATTTAAAATAAAGTTTCTTGACCGGAATGACCTATTTTGAATTGACGAGAGTTTCGCCTTTTACAAGGTAATACCATTCGAGTTTCACATAACTTGAAGTATTATGTTGCATTTTCCCCGAATAAAATATTAAGATTTTCCCAGAACTTAATGTTTTGAGTATTAATTAACACCTACATCAATAACAAGTATTGTTACAGTGGACGATCTGAAAAAGTGGACAATTTGTCAGTTGTTTAAGTGATAAATTCATTGAACAATATTTGTACAATTAGAAGCCAAAACAGTATAGTATATAATGATGCATTCACAGTGCGTGATTTCCACTTTTCACTTGTGGGTGTTCCTTTTGTATAATCTTTTCAACAATTGGCTCAACAATAGTCTCCAGCTCTTCCAAATCTTGCTTCACGTCACCAACCTGTCACTCCAAATACAGAAAAGTTCATTAAAAATAAAAAACTACTTAAACAAAAACATTGGTAAAAGCAGAAATCATTTAACAAAAATGATGTGCAACATTCAAATATCCTACCTTGTGGATTATATTTTCCAATAATCTAGCATCTTGTGCAGCAACAGTAGAAATATGTTCCATAACTTGTGCTGCTTCCTTCACTTTACTGTTATCTGGAAGCTGATTTTCGACCTCCTTCAGAACCTCGTCCGTGGTGGTTGCCACCTTTTCTACCACTTCCGCCACCTCTTTCACAACCATTTCTGCTTTCCCTGATATTATTTTAAGTCCAACTTGAATGATCGAAATCGAGTAAACGAGAATCGTGGTTCTATTTGGACATAATTAATTATTCTCTTACCTTCCAATATTAGCAAGTTATCTCTGTTACTCTTCCAAAAGGGTAGCAACAAAGAAAGAACAGATCCCAAGAGCCACTTTGCCCTGTACAAACCAGATAATATTTCAAAAGTAACTTCAATGATTTATGATAATTTTTAAGGGTTCTGGAGTTCTATTCTGAAGTTTTCTCATGCTACATTTCAGTATATGACCACAAAGTTACATAATGATCCTGGTTTTGCTTCTGTTCAATGTTACATACTAATTAAGGGTGTACGTCTTATTTGAGCGTATCGATCGTGTTTGGGCAGGTTAAAGACAAGTTGCATGACATCAATAAATTTGTTGATGGATCGAATAACGGGTCGAGTCAGTTTGGATTCAGGTCGACTTTTTAGTCCAACCTAACCCAACGCAAACAAATACTGTACAAAAAAATTTTAAGATGTAGTAAGGTCGAAATTGGCTGGGTCAATCGGAACAAGGATAATATTAGCTAGCTAGTCAGAGCATAATTATGAAAGAAGTAGGTAGTACCAATTGAAGAAGCCAAACTTGGTAGGAGGAGCTAATTCTGGCTGTGCCTCTTCCTTGTGATCTTTTTCCCTTCATTAAATGCAATATGTGATCAATACCAAAAAAATAATTAAAAAAAAAAAAGAAAACTTAAGTAGATACTACTAATTATATATTTACATTCCCAACTTGGATTGACTGTATGCCCTTGAGCTGCAACTCAGGCCTTGATCCACAGAAACACTGCAGCCCAATTTATTATAAGGTGGTGGCAAGTTGTGGCGGAGGCTCTGGTAGTGGTAGCCCCGCCATGAACCACCCGACATCACTCTACATCGATAAAGTATAGTGGCAAGAGCCTGGAGTTTAAATGAAGATGAAGAGTTTCGTGAAGCCATAATAATTTTTGTCCCTTCAAAAGTTAGTTTGAAAGCTACAACATTAATGATAAACAGCCTTTCTCATGTAGAACTTTATAGTAAGTATCGCTGAAATTGAGACACAAATCTCGCTTTCTTTTCAGTTGCTTGCACAAATATACATGTTTTCATTGCTGAAAAGCTAAAAATTAAGACCCTTACACGCCAAGACATAGTTTATATGGACACAGAGAGAAATTCACACTTAATAAAAGCCAAAGTTAATTCTTTTATATTTTGCTTATCAAAAAGCTAAAGACAAGTGCATGTGTTCCAGCTTGCATTCAAGTTTGAACTGCAAAAAATGATAGCTTTTCTCCTTTGAAGGGCCTTTTGTCATGGGATTTAATGCAAAAAACTAGTGCCACTTTCGAAAAACTACACTCTCACGGCATGATTAATTATCGACCGCTACTTTGTAAAAAATATAAAATACATCAAATTTTCACTTTCTAATCTTATTTAGATCTTGGCACCTAACCGGAAAGGAGACAAAACAAAAAAAAATGGTAGAACGGAAGGAGTATACGAATGTAATGAAGGTGATGTCTATATATTACTAATAATTTGGGCCTAACACACTTCAAAAGCTCAAAAATTGAGAATTGTCCAAGACCAATATTTACAATCCACGTGGTGAGACATTAATCTCAATAATATCCAATCCATATATATTATTATTACATTAAAATACCAATTGCAAGTACCTCTCTGTCTCCACACACGCACGCACACAAAAAAAAAATGGCAACATCATCAGCTTCCATGCTCCACTCAAACTCAGCAGCAGTTCAACCAACAGTACCCAAAATTACATGCGTGAAAAAGCTATCAGAATCACTTATTAATAATCTCAATAATAATAATAATAATAAAATCCCTTCTACCTATGCTTACCACACTGAAACCACCGTTTTAGATTTAGACCCTCTACATAATCCCATTCCCACAATTGATCTTTCCTTGCTCACCTCCTCCAACCCCGATCACAAGTCCAAAGCCGTTCAACAACTAGGAAAAGCCTGTCAAGAATGGGGCTTTTTCATGGTACGTAGTAATTAACTAATTATTTATTTAATCATCTTAGAAATATGATTTTTTTTCTTGCCCAAATCGGGTTTGAAATTCAAAGAACATTATTAATTTAATTAATTAGTATTTGTGCAGGTTGTGAATCATGGGATACCTGAGGATTTGATGAGGGCTGTTATTGAGGTGAGTCATGAATTTTTCAATCTGGCGGAGGAAGAAAAACCAGAGTTCGAACCAAAGAATGTTTTGGACCCAATAAGGTATGGCACCAGTTTCAATACTGCCAAAGACAAGGTCTTTTGTTGGAGGGATTTCTTGAAGCTTTTTGTTCACCCCCACTTTCATTGCCCTCATAAACCTCAAGCTTTCAGGTAAATAAATCCATTTAATTTTTTCTCAACTAAAAAAATTCATAGGCATTGAAATTTAATTGATCAAAAATCTTTCTTGTATCACAAATCATGACAATGGCAACATCAATGGTATGGTAGGGTCACTTACTCGGTCTCATTTTCAATCATTTTTTTTTTCATAACACATTGATGCCGTGTCTAATCTAATAACTACCTCCTCTGGAAGCATCTAAAGTGGGAATAGTGGGTAGTATTTGGATTGAGATGTGTTTGGTTATGAAAACTTTGTTTTGTTTCGGTCTAAAAGATAAGATATCTAGTCCAAAGACAAGTCAAGATGAAAGAAAATTTAGTTGGATTTAAGTTGGATTATATAGTAAATGTATACTATGGGGTGTAACTAATTCAATATTCACATAAAAACATTTCATGAAGCGAGATATTGAAGTACGATTAATCTTCAATATATTATATGGAGTAAGTAAGATAATTTAAAAATGTTATCTGACCGAAATTAAGTTGGGTTTAGTCTGATTGAAACTGGAAGTCAATATTCAATTTGGTCGCATGAAATTTTAATCTTACCTGGAAAAAAAGAAAAGGTTGGGCAGTATTGGGTACATATTGAATAATACATATAACTAGTGGGCTATGTGTGTAATTAATTGTAGAGAGGTATTGCTGGAATACTGTGAAAGAAGTAGAGAAGTGGTTAGAAAATTGTTGAAGGGGATATCACAAAGTTTGGGGCTTGAAGAATGTGAAATGGAGAAGGCTTTAGAGTTGGATTCAGGGCTGCAGATTTTTGTTGCAAATTTATACCCGGTTTGCCCGAATCCTGACATTGCAATGGGCATTGCACCCCATTCGGATCATGGGCTTTTGACACTTTTAATTCAGAATGAAGTTGGAGGCCTACAAATACAACATGATGGGGAGTGGATTAATGTCAGTGCTCCACCTAACTCTATTTTGGTTAATACTGCTGACCATCTTGAGGTATATTTCCATTGAAATCTTTTTCTTATTAATTGAATTTAATAGATATATGAATTTTGATGATTCTCTGGTTGTTTTTTTCTTTTTTGTCAGATATATAGCAACGGAAAGTACAAGAGTGTAGTGCACAGAGCCGTTGTAAATAATGAAAAGACAAGGATTTCAATTGCCATTGCCAACGGCCCATCAGCCGACACAGTTGTTGGCCCTGCAGCTTCAAAACTTGTAGAGAAAGAAGGTAATGGGGCTGGGGCAGCTAATTATGTTCCAATGAAATACAAAGAATACCTCTTGTCACAGCAGAGTAACCAGCTCAATGGGAAAGCCAGTTTGAAACAAGTACAAATTCGAGACCACTAATTAAATTTCTATTCAATTTCACCGAATGTCCCCCATAACACATGTCTCGATCGATTATGAATATATTTAATGTAATAAGTAAATTAAGTAATAGGTTCGTATTATTGCCACTGGGGGAAATATGCAAGATACTCGCTTCGGTTGTATGGGAATATTGGCCCGCCCAATGGTTTGGACTTTGGACTAATAATATTATATGAAAACGAAAATGGAGATGATGTATGCGCAATATGGGTAAGAACTATTATTTATGCTCATAAAAATTAGTTTTTTTATTTTTCAAGATTTTAATCCCTTTCGAAGCGTGTCAGAAATATTATATGTGAATCTCACTCAACAGAGATTCGAACTTAGATTGCCATTTTGGGAATACTCCTCTTCCACTAGATTAATCACCTGTTAGTATAACAATTAGTTTGTTCATGTTTACTTATTTGCCCAGTCAAATTATTTTGGTATGAATTTAGTTTTTACGTTGTTTATACAAGGGGTGCGGTGTTGGGTGGGGTTGGAGCCTGGAGGGTGAGAATATTTTTACAATTTTATGTTTTCAGTTTTTTATTCAATTACATATGTATTAAATCCTTTTTGTTCAATTACATATGTATTAAATACTTTTTGTTCAATTACAATGGAATTTCACACCTGGCAAATCTTCAAAAAGTAAGCAAACAAATCCGGTCACCAGATCATTTCGATAAGCATTCCGCTACACCGGTCAGACCGCTTATTCTATTTCAAAAGTAAATGTTCCTCTACAGAAAATTCGAGAAGATTCATAGGGCATTCGTGCAAAGATCCAATAGTTGATCTAGCCATTTCCAGCTTTAGAAAGACTGGTTCGAAAGGACCAGCCGCCATCCTCATAGAAGCCCCCGGGTTGACCCCGAAGGCCGAATTCGTGCCTTAGCCAATCAATCCTTTTCAACTATCTCATAATGCCCCAAGATCGGATCTTGTCTTCAAGCTGAAAAGCCTTCCTCTTATGCCTTTTAATAGGGTGTGCCCTGGTGTCACGGGCCGCACTACAACTATGCCCAAGCGCTCGACCTCTCGGTCTCGTCGCTCGGCCATAACACCCCCGTGACACCTATGAAGACCACAGCGCGCCAACGGACATGGACCGACATGCAACATAGTTAGGTCCTTAGACATAGTGGCAATCTTGTAATTAGAGTGAATAGTAATTCACTCATTTTTGTATAACTCTCTAGCTTTTCAATGTCTACTCCTCAGATTAGCTAGAATGTTTATTTAACATATATAGGGGGTAAGCTGTATTCAAGTATCGACTGAGCCACGTCTTAGCATTTATCGGAGTCCGCCCCCTGCTCTGAGCTTCTGCGTGCTAGTCTTGTAATCTGCATATTATATTAATGAAGATGTATTCGCATATCGTTCAATTGCGTGTTTGAGTTTTACGGTGCCTCTAAAGCGTCTCCCCGGACGTGATTGCGACGCAACCGCCTCGCTTTCGAGTATTCGGCTGAAGTAGTGAGCTACTAGCCGCACGGTGCCCCTTTTCAGTGTGTGAAGAAGGTTGCCCCGTGACACCTGGTCTAGCAAGAACCTTTCTTTACTCGTGATTCTCTCTCATCTCTTTATTCATTGTAATAGTTTTTTAGATATTATCTGGTTTGGCTTTAAAGTATTTTTTTTATGTGTTGAAAGCATAAGATTGAGCAACTTTTAATGTCACTAGGTTGGGATGATGTCATCATGTGTTATACCGCTCTTACAAAATATAATGAGAATCCTACCTTGGAGAGGCGTAGATACTGGATAATGAACGACTTGTAAGTCTTTTACTATTCTATTTGTTACTAGTAATTCATTTTTCTTTTGCTAATCAGTTTATGTTTGTGTCAATTGTCAGAGAATACGAAGACATTGTTTTGGTTCACTATAGGGATACCAAAGAGGTGAGTGAGTCTTTGCAAGTACTAAATGATTCTTGATTGATGTGCACAATTTTAATTTGTTTGGGGATGTAAAGCTTTACAAATACATGATTGATTTCATATTGTTCTAAATATGACAACTCATGCATTGTTGATATATAACATAAAAGCAGAAAGATAGATCGACACCTCTGTTAAGCTCTTCCGAAAGCATAAGGAATCTTGGAAATGAAACAAATGTAGATCCAGATTACGCATCCGCGCTTGACTTGTCTCTTTTATCCAAGTTGGAGGATTCAGATGCCGGGGTATCAGCTTATTATGACTTATGTGCGCGTACATCTGAATTGAACATTGAAGGTGAACATTCTGGTACGTATGTCACTAATGAAGCTAGCTCGAAACTGTACGTTTCTTAGTTTGGATTTCTTTTTGTGAAAACACTCTTGTAACATAACATAGACGTGTTGCATCACCTGTAATGTAAGACAGCTAAAGATTGTGACGCGTGTCCTTTACTTACGGAAACAAAGTTGGTCACTATTTGCATACATAAAGAAAAATCATGAATCTTCATTTTCCCGCTTTCTTTATTCTTTTCATAAATTTGTCCGTCATCATTATTATCACTAACAATAGTAAAGTTAGTGATAAATAATGATGGTGACACACGAACTTATGAAAAGAATAAAAAAAGCGGGAAAATGAAGATACATGATTTTTCTTTATGCATGCAAATGGTGTTAACCAACTTTGTTTCCGTTAGTAAAGGACACGCGTCACAATCTTCAGCGGTCTTACATTACAGGTGATGCAACACTTCTATGTTATGTTACAGGAGTGTTTTCACAAAAAGAAATCCAAAAGAAGAAACATACAGTTTCGAGCTAGCTTCATTAGTGACATACGTACCAGAATGTTGACATGCAATGTTCAATTCAGATGTACGCGCACATAAGTCATAATAAGCTGATACCCCGACATCTGAATCCTCCAAGTTGGATAAAAGAGACAAGTCAAGCGTGGATACGTAATCTGGATCTTCATTTGTTTCATTTCCAAGATTCCTTGTGCTTTCGGAAGAGCTTAACAAAAGTGTCGATCTATCTTTCTGCTTTCATGTTATATATTAACAATGCATGACTTGTCATATTTAGAACAACATGAAATCAATCATGTATTTGTAAAGCTTTACATCCCCAAACAAATAAAATTGTGCACATCAATCAAGAATCATTTAGTATTTGTAAAGACTACTCATCTCCTTGATATAGCTATGGTGAACCAAAACAATGTCTTCGTATTCTCTGACAGTTGATACAAACATAAACTGATTAGCAAAAGAAAAATAAATTACCAGTAACAAGTAAAAGACTTACAAGTCGTTCATTATCCAGTATCTACGCCTCTCCAAGGTAGGATTCTCATTGTATTCTGTTAGAGCGGTACAACACATGATGACATCATCACCAACCTAGTGACATTAAAAGCTTGTCAATTTTATGCTTTCAACACATAACAAAAATACTTTAAAGCCAAACCAGGGAATATCTAAAAATCTATTACAATGAATATAGAGATGAGGGAGAATCACGAGTGAAGAAAGTGTTCTTGCTAGACCAACTATATATATATATATATATATATATAAACATTATGTTAATAAACTCCAAGATGGGAATATATTATAAACCTTATGTTGACAAAAGTCTTGAACCACGGCCTTTTTGAGACCACCTTTGACAACAAGTATAACCATCCATCGGAAAGAATGCACTGCTCTCTTGTTGTACAAATATAATGTCCCACCTATTTAATTAAGCATATAAAACTAAAGTAAGTAAATATTGGTTACGTAATATGGAAGAGACGGCAAAAGAAAAATTACTTGGTGGTCTATGAGGAACAGGAAAAATGACCATTTCAATTTACTTTTAAGCTATGTATTTTTCAAAAGACAAATATACCCTAATTATCTCAGATTAGGAAATTATTATTAGTTCCAGAAAAATTATTTTATTTTGACTAATTTACCCTTTATTGTAGTATGCAATTAATTACAATTTTTCTCCTCTGCTAAAAATAACCCTTATATAACTTCCTTGTTCCCTATACGCCCCAGAATAATCTTTCATCCCTTTAATTTTCAATTCAACTTCTTTTTCCTGAATCATATGTTATGAGTTTATTCCCGAATATTTGTATATTCCTCATCTTACAAGTTACAGCAACTCAGTTTTTTCTATTTTATCCTTTCACTAATACAATTTTTACTGCACTCTTTTAGTGTAAAACTATTTCAATTGAAAAGATTCTCTAAGTTATCAAAAGTTCATGAAAATTGGGAATTTAAAGAGACTAAATTAGAGTCCAAATTCCAGCAAATTGAACCGTCCTCCCCAGCTTAAAACATCTAGTGGCAGAACAACAATCATCATCCCATCCATGAACCCTTGAATTATAGGGAGTTAAAAGGAAAAGAAAATAATAATATATCCACCTATAAACGGAGAAGGTGAGAATAGCATAAAACATTGATGATAGTAGTACCATAACATAAATGGAAACAAAAGGGGGAAAAGATAAACAACCAAACGCAATTATTATCATCATCATCAATAATAAAAAATAAAAAAAAAAAGCCAGGGTTTTATAATATTAAACCACCAATTTCTAACTTAGCAATATCATCTATTAAGTTTATTAATCCCTAATTTTATACTATTAAACAACCAATTTCTAACTTCGATTCACATAAAACATCATTTGTTGGAACTTAGGCATTTCAACCTAGAAGAAAATTAAGTTTGTAGAATGATCTTACTAATTTCTCTCATTCCGATCTAGAGCTTGTGGCTTCTAGGTAGTTGTACGACAGAAAAATAGAGGAATGGGTGAAGTTTCACGATCTGGGGTTAGCAATTATGTAGTTGTCTTGTGACTGCAAAATGGAGGAATGGGTGTAGCCGTGTGTCATTTGTTTTCTCATTTTGCGGGTTTGGCCGAACCCAAACTAATTATATGGCAAGTGGATTGGATGTAACTTCCAGGAAAGTGATCAATCACAAAACAAGTAAAATACACTTGTTCGGTGATTGGATGGATTTGGCCAAGCCAGGCTTGGACAAGAATTTTCCCTTTTGTTATCATGAAAATCCATGTAAGTGTCAGAAATGAAGGGACAACTATTGTCTCTTATTGTGTCCAAACTTGAACGGAATATTAAGGCCCCTTCGTTTGGCCTGATTAGCCTCCAATTGCATGAATCGGACTAGACAAAGAAGGTCAATATTGTGTTCAGATGGGCCGATAATTATCTGAGAAGCCCGTAGTTATCGGGTGAACTGATGGGCCACCCCACTTAATTGGCCCGATTATAATCTCTAGGTTGGGTCAGATATCCAAAAAATGGGACAAAAATGCCCCTAGAGTTCTCCTAAATTACGCGAAATTGTCACTAAAATAATCTGCCAAATTAGAAAAAGTCCTTCTTCATCTTCATTTCCCACTTCTATTTTCATTTTCCCTCCATCTCCATCCTAGTGCAAGGTGAGAAATAAAAATAAAAATATATTATCTTTAATTTTTTATTTTTGTCTCTATTATTGTTTACTCTTTTGTTAACAAGAACTAAGAATTAATTCTTGAGTACCCAAACTTTGAATGCAATATTAATTTCTTCCATTTTTTTTTGTTTAACATAGCTCAAGAACAAGAACTAGGATAAGAACACATTACCCATAACTTGTAGTATCTATATTTTGTATTTCATTTATGTTGATTGGAAGGTATATTTTTGCCCAATTTTTTTTCTACTGCTGCTGCTGCCGTAATTTTTTTTTTTTTTTCATGAACTATTTTTAAGTTGTATTGTGGTACTATGCAATGTTTTCAGAACCGGACCGGACAATGAACCGGTGAGCCGACTGGCCACTGATTTTACTGGTCGAATCGGTCGGACTGGATGACGTCATAATTATGTAATAAATATATTTAATTTTAAAGTATATGTAATATGCATAAAATTTAGACATTATCCTACAATTGATTAAAAATATAAAAAAATTTATAATATTCTAAAATTAAATCATATAATATTTATCTAACTTATATCATAACGGTAATATGTTACTAATATGTATGCTCATATAAATATAATATAATTATATTTCTTTATAAAAATTTAAAAGTGTAAGTTAAAAATACAACAAAGTAAGATATTCATAAATTTTAAAATATGGTTATGTATAAAAGTCTAATATTCAAAGTCAAACTTGCATATTATATCGATTTGACTATTTATCCTAAAAATAATATTGAAAAGAAATATTTTATTGAACAAATTTTAATAAAAAAAAATTATTATTTGAGTATTAATTTCATTCATAATGTGTGAAATATTTATTTAAGTTAATTATCTAATTTATAAATAAATTTGATTACAAGTTTCTATAATTTATAAATTTTAATTTGTACAAAAAATTTAACAAAAATGATGTAGCTCAAATGGTAAGGATGTTACGTTTCATCCTAGAGGTTAGGTGTTCAAATCCCACCTTTTACAAGAATTTCTAGTATATTTTTAATTTTAAAAAAATTTAAAAAAACAAAAAAAAAAGGAAAATCAGAACCGGGTCCGGTTCGCAGGTTTTGGACCGGTCCAACCCGGTCCAAACTGGTTTTTGAAGTTACTGGTTTTAGGGGGTAAATGGGACCGGACCAACCTCCGGTTCGCGGTCGAACCGGTCGGACCGGCCGGTTCGGTCCGGTTTTAATAACATTGGTACTAAGGAATGGTGTATGATGGATTACATATTTTATTGAATAAATGCTTGTGTTTTTTTGTTTCCTTTCTAGTTTGTTTGGACATATTTGGTGTTTTTTGGGTTAACTTTGATCCAACGGTTCAAAGTTAAAGACAAAATCAATGGTCAGATCTCATTGCCGCATGGGGGTATATTCGTAATTACACCATAATCGGGCCAACCAAACTGAATATTAATTTGTTGGACCAAAGTCCAATTAACATTTTATTATTTGCCAAACACAAAATTGAATTATTGGGTTCAATACTTTAATGAGACCAAATTAATAGATATCGGCCCAAACGAACGGTGTCTAAGGGAATTAATCTATACTTTTATATAAACTGAATAATATAAATGAACTAAACTTAGACACATATTTGTCCGGGTGTAAATGGTATGAGTAGTTTTGATTAAAAATCATGGATTAAAATTTTTATTTTTCCATCTAAAATATTGAAAAACTTTTATTTTTGAAATAAGCGAAATGAAAACAAGATGTAATTTCGAAACTATTTATTTTACAAAACACTTTTATTTTTCTTAATTTAGTAACTTTTTTTTACAATTTTTTCATAGTGTTTCCGAAATATTCCGAAAAGTCTCAAAAAATTTCCAATGTTTAGCTGTATACATTCGAACAAAACTTTGATCCATGATATTCCGAAAAGTCCCAAAAAACTTTGTTCCTGTTAGTAAAGGACGCACGTCACAATCTTCAGCAATATTACATTACAGATGATGCACCACTTCTATGTTATGTTACATGAGTGATTTCAAAAAACAAAATCCAAAAGAAGAAACATACAGTTTCGAGCTAGTTTCATTAATGGCGTACTGTCACGGCCCGGCATTTTGCAGGTGCAAAATGGCGCGACACAGAGACCCGGAGGACGGGAGCTTGGCTAGAAGAGCTCGGGACGGGACATGCCGAGGACTTTGTTGGAACACGGAGCCAAGCAAGGGCGAGGCTTCGCACGTACGGGATGCTACTTGAGAGAGCAAGGACGGGACGGGCGCGCGGCATGGGCAGTTGGGTGGGCAGCCCAACCTTTTGAGCATGATACGGGACAACCGAGTAGCCTGGATGGCTCAACCCTTGGGGTGGATTTGCATGGGAGTTGAGGTTTTGGGAAGTCTCCAGATAGTTCTACGCAGTTCCGGATGGGTCCAGAGGGTTCTACACATGTGCGGAATATTCCGGAAGGCTCTACACACGGATGGAAGAATGTGGAAGATTCTAGGCCATCCTAGAAACTGTGTAGAAGATTCTAGAAGGGTGGAGAACATTCAAGAAGAATGGAGAGCCTCGTATAAAACTCTAGAAGATTGGAGAATCTTCTAAAAGGCTCTAAAAGGTTGCGCAAGGTTATGGAAGGTAGTAGAACCTTATAGAAGGTTCTAGAAACATAGATGTAGTATGTACTAGAACATTGAGGAATGTTCCAGAATAATATAGAGACTTGTGCGTAGGAACTTGATAGAATAGTCTAGATGTAGGAACTTTATAGATAGGCTAGCATACTTGTATAAATAGGTGGATAGGCATTCATTTGTAACCATCCAAGTTAGAATCCATGTTTGAGTGAATTGCATTCCAAGTTCTCTCTAAGTGCACTACTTTCCAACTTAAAAGCTTACTTAGCAACTTTCTTAGGGAGAAGCGATGCTGACTTAGCCAATTCCGACAGAGGGGCGGAATGATCGCCGGGGGCGTTTCGTGGCTAAGTGCCACACGGTACTCTTGAGAAGTTAAGTCCGTGACAATACGTACCAGAATATTGACCTTCAATATTCAATTCAGATGTATGCGCACATAAGTCATAATAAGTCGATACCCCAACATCTGAATCCTCCAATTTGGATTAAATAGACAAGTCAAGCGCGAATGCGTAATCTGGATCTTCATTTGTTTCATTTCCAGGATTTCTTGTGGTTTCGGAAGAGCTTAATTGAAAATGTATATTTAGACATGAAGTCTTATTATATTTATCGTCTATATAAACTCCTAAAATTTATAAATTCTCTTTTATATGAATTTTTATAATTTTAATCCCAAGAAAACACTATTATATTAAATAGCCCCTAAAATATATATAAAAATTATTATATTGTAGTATCAATATTTATTTAAGTAAGAAAATGTTAATTTAAAGATGTAGTACAACATAAGTTATTAACACTCTAAATATAGTGTCGATCTATCTTTCCGCTTTCATGTTATATATAAACAATGCATGAGTTGCTGTCATATTTAGAACAACATGAAATCAATCATATATTTGTAAAGCTTTACACCCTAAACAAATAAAAATGAGCATATCAATCAAGAATCATTTAGTTTTTGCAAAGATTCACTCACCTCCTTGGTATCCCTATTGTGAACCAAAACAAGCATCTGCGTATTCTCTGACAGTTGACACAAACATAACCTGATTAGCAAAAGAAAATAAATTACCAGTAACAAACAGAATATAAAAAGACTTACGAGTAGCTCATTGTCTAGTATATACACCTGTCCAATGTAGGATTCTCATTGTAAAAGCGGTACACCACATGATGTGATCATTTCCAACCTAGTAATATTAGAAGCTGATCAATTTTGTGCTTTCAAACATAACAAAAATACTTTAAAGTCCAACCAGGGAATATCTAAAAATTTATTACAATGAATATATATAGAGATGAGAGGGAAAAAAAAGTGTTCTTGCTAGACCCACTACAAGAAATCCTATCTCTGGCGACACTTTTTTCTGCTACGCTGAAATTTTCGTCACTAAAAATCATATTAGGCGACGGAATATGATTTCCGTCCTGAAAAAGCATTTTCTACGAATTGCTTTCGTCCACAATTGTTCTATCTTTTTCACGATGATATATTCCGTGCTTTATTATAATATTTTGACACAAATTTGAATTTTCGTGCCAAAATGGTGATATATTGGCGCGATCTAATACCGTCCCCAAAAATATATACTTCAGGCGCGATTTAATTCCATCCCCAAATAGATTATATTTTTAGCACGCTTCAATTTCGTCTCCAATGTTCTCAAGACTGCAGCAAAATTTAAATTGGGCCAAATGTTTAAAGCACAAAATTGGGCCTTATATCTAATATTTTATACCAATCCCACGTAATACTTCAAGCGACCAATATAATAGATATCTGATAGAAAACAAAATTCCCTAAATTCAAAATACTCTCTAAGTATATTTTCTTCTCATTTCTTCTCAAAGTAAAATCGAAAGTAAAATCGAACAGCTGAAAAAAACTCACAAAAAAATCACCTAATATCTGATTTCCTAAATCGAAGAATGGGATGAGAATCTGATTTCCCTAAATCTTTCAGCTGAAATCGAAGAATGGGATGAGAAGGTCCAATTCTTCTTCCGATTCTTCTTGTCAAGTAAAATCACTGAGTTCTTCTCCGATTCTTCTTCCTTAGCTTAAAAGGTATGTACTAATTGAAGAATCGATAACATTTTTAGAACATTTCTTTTTAGATAAATGCCAAACGTGTTAAGGCTACTTCACCTATTTCTCAAAAGAGGTGGTATTATATACTGATAATTAATTTCAAAAGAAATAAGTCTAGTTATAAGAGATAGAGAGGTGGATTAATTTGATATAAGTCAATATAATTTGGTTAATGTATACAGTTTAGTTGAATGAGGGTAGGCTAGTGAGTCAAACTTCATATAATTATAAGTTTATCCTAAGTCGGAAATTCTAATTTATTATTGCTTATAAACTGTTTGAGCAATTGTCTGAAAGAGTTACTGTTTTAATGGTCTTACTTATTTGGCTTTTAATGGAAGTTGTAATTGGATTCAGTTGTTATATATTCAAATAAAGTAAGATTATATGTTCTGTTTTTGTTAATTTTTATGCTTATGGATTATTAGTGTTGAATTGGCTGCTGCATTCATAAGGATTAGTAAGTATAGATTTTAAGTATAGTTTAATGGACTACATAAAATAGATTTATATTTGAGAATGCACTTCATATAATTGTAAGTTTATCCTAAGAAATATGTAATGCAGGTTAATTCGACTCCTATAAAACCGTGTTTGTGTATTCGTTTGGCGTATTATATGTCTCATTTGGTAGCCTTGAAATATGTAATTTCAACCACATGTTCTGCTTTGTGACTGTATTATAGTGTTCCTTTGAAGCTGTATGGTTTCTTCTCCTAAGAAATATTTATTTGATCAGTTACTCCAAATTGGTTATGCATTAAATTTTTCATTTCGAAATACAAGTTGATCATAATACTGTCTTATAGACAGACTAGATTGTCTGTTATTTCGACTCTGTGAAGACAGAAGAGAACCAATACATGCAGACTCTTCTCCTGTATTGAAGAGTAGTTTGACTTGTATTAGAATTCTAAAGTTTTATGTTACTACTTTCAGGTGGACAGGGCTACATCTGACACTGTTAATCAGGTGCTTTGATGTTCAAATCTTCAATCTTAATTTTGTATTCTACACTGAAGTTTACAAGAGCATTTTGATTTCTACTCTATCTGACGGCACTCTGGTTTCATTGCAGCTGAGATCTAGTCGAAACTTTTGCATTGACATCATTTTGCTGTGTATAATTCTTGGAATTGCAGCCTATTTATACAAGTAAGTTCATGTTTCCATATATTTGATGTAAACACTTCTGATATGTCTACCTTGAACAGAATTATACAACATGCTTACTGCACAACAAATATTAAAAGTCATGACAAAAAGGGAAAAAAAAGGAAGATTAAGATAAAAAGGCTTATGGGGCCATAAAAGGAAAGTTTGATGATTCATAATCACCTGATAATTAATGTCTATTCCGCACTTTACCAATTAATGCATGAGATTACCTACTCCCATCTTACCAAGGGCTGCTCTCACTGCTCAAGCACTATTTTTAAGGAGTTTTGACAGACTGGATTGTCCTAAAGGCTAGCTGTTGGAAAATGTCTATCAGCTTATTGAGATGAATATAAAAAAAATCCACTCTGATAATCAACTGGCTATCACCAACAATTTGTTATTTTGCTTATTTATAACAAAAAAATGAAGATGCCTGCAATGTTATTAATTATTTGTTTTTTGGCCTTGGGCAAATCCTGCTTGAAGCATACAGAATTTGGAGAAATTCTATTGGAGGATTTGGTTAGATGAATCACTGCACTAAAGCTAGCCTTCAATTCTGCACACTTTTGTTCTTTATGGAAAATTATTCATCTTTTTTGCTTTAATATGTGTTTTAAATGAACAACTTAAGGGTTATTGGCAGAAAGTAGATCTTGTTTTGCTTATTATCATTATTGTTACTATGCAAGTGGAAATATGAAAACTAAGTTCACTTTAAGAACCTAAAAAAGTTGCATCTAGTAAAGGAGACTCATTTATTATACAAATTTTGATGCTCATGGTTACGTAAAATGGAAAGATGGTCTTATGATATTCCTATTTGTTCAATTATTTTGCAGGTTTTGCTTATGGAAGTGAGGAATTTAAGATATGCTTTATGATGATTTAAAACTGAAACAGGTATGTTAGTTTCTCCATGTTACAACAAATTCAATGTTCTATTTTAAACACTACCAAATGCAGAAACAATTTCAAAATATAAAAAAAATTAATTGTTTGGTGTTTTTATGATGGTGAATCATTTGTCTTGTAGGTGCCAAAGTAGAAGAATTGATGATGCAAAAGATATGTTCGGGGGAGGGTCTGCTTTTATGCCAAAACATAACTTTTGATCTATGTTTTTGTTTGAATTAGAGATCTAGTATCTATTTTGATCTATGTTTTTGTTTGAATTAGAGATCTAATATATATTTTGGTTCTAAGTGAAGCATTGATATTATATATAGATTCAACTATATCTCCAATGATAATGAAAGCCGTTTATGATTTAGAAATTTAAATTGAAGAAGTTTCATGATAGAATAATATTTTATTTTTATATGTGCCTATTGATGGCATATAAATGCAAATTTTCAAAGCTAGGTATGAAAATATTCCTTCCCCGAAGAATTACCTTTATGGGTAAACAACGGATTAGTGGAATGAGGGATCAAGAGACGGATAGGGGGGAAACTTCCCCAAATATAGATATTTGGCTACGAACCACACATTTTAGGTACAATATTATTAAGTTTTTGTGACGAAATATGCCGTACACAATAACACATATTTAGGGACGGTATTATGCAAATAGTCACAATTCGCGACGATATCATGTAAACCGTAGCTGAAGACTATTAGCGACGCGGAGTTAGAGACAATCTGAGCAACGAAAATATTTCGTCCCTAATACACTTTAGTGACGAAATTATGATATTTAGCGACGAAATTTTTTGTAGCCAAAAGTCAAATTTCTTGTAGTGACCATATATATATCCCTTATAAAATGTATAGTGTTCAATTTACCCCCTTAATTTGAAAAAGAGCAATTTACCCATTCTGAAAAAATTTCAAGAAACAATTTACCTCTTTCAGCCTGAGAGTGAAACTCACTTGCCGAAATTGAGAATGTACATGAAAAGCGTTTTGTAACATGGGTGAAAATGGGGGAGGGGGGAGAATTGACACATTATCTTAACATAAGGGGCAACTTGCTGCATTTATGGTAACATAAGAGGGTAAACTGTCACATAATCATAACAAATGGAGTAAAATTTCACATATAAAAATATCAAGAAGACGGTGTGAAACTTTTTTAAAATTACAGGGGGTTAAATTAATTTTCTCAAATCACAAGGAGGTAAATTAAATAGTATACATTTCATAGGTGGGTAAATTGACGTTAACTCCCGAGAAAAAAATGGAATTGATATGAAAGTTATAATGAGAACCTATCATATGGTATCAAACTTGCAACTCTATGTCCAATTGTAATAAATTTGCACCTTCGTGTCCAATTGTTATACCAAACAAACAAATTTTTCTATTTATTTGTGCAGGCCCACAAAAACTATAAACTAAATTGTCAAAAAAAGAACTATATTAAATTAAAATTGTTAAATATCTCGTCTTGAGAAGAGATATGGAGAAAGGCGGTGATATTATAAGACTTTAAGTCAGACAAAACATTGTTGAAATTCTTTGTTGAACTTGACTCGTGATTAAATTTTGCGCTTTAAACAAAACAACGATAAACAAACTCGAAAAACCTTAATCCTTAATTGAATAGAACAAAAGTTAAACTTGCTTAGGTTCAAATGTTATGTACATTTATCTTTTTTAGCTTATCGGAGATTAAATCAAACTAAATGTTGATTAAAATGTTTTCACGAATCAAACAAAAAGTGTTGAAGATAGTGTAGGAGAGATTTTTTATGCAATGTCATTTTGGCAATGCAAATGGCTTTTTGAGAAGAAAATGAAATATGTTATCTAATATTGGCTTTTTGAGGAGAAAATGATACATGTTATAGTAGATACATGCATCAATTGATAAAATTATCACTTAAATAGATGAAAACTTGTTGCCTAGTGACAAAAAAATGAGATCAATATTTGTCGAAGAGGGTTACGGGTTTGGATTTCACAAATATATTTCTCTAGTTTAATATTAATCTTGAAGGTTAGTGTATCTTTGTATTTTGATTTGTAATCAAATAGACTCGAATATATTTTCTAAGTTATAAATTTATGTAATCATGTATTCACAATTTTAGGACGTAGAAGCCGAGTATGTTGGGGTAGCAGTAGTGTTTCTGCTCAAAATTCTCCTTAATGAAACAAATAGGATAGCTTATGTATATATAATTAACTTATAGCAGCTTAATTATGTTTAGCTGCATTTTGTTAAGATGTGACTAGCTCTTGAGACCACAGGAGCAATGGGTCTCACTGAATTGTGGTTTTGAAGTACGATTAATCTTTAATATATTATATGGAGTAAGTAAAATAATTTAAAAATGTTATCTGGCCGAAATCAAGTTGGGTTTAGTCTGATTGAAACTGGAAGGCAATATTCAATTTGGTTGCATGAAATATTAATCTTACCTGGTAGAAAAGAAAAGGTTGGGCCGTATTGAGCATATTGAATAATACATATAACTATTGGGCTATTTGTGTAATTAATTGTAGAGAGATATTGCTGGAATACTGTGAATGAAGTAGAGAAGTGGTTTAGGAAATTGTTGAAGGGGTTGGGGCTTGAAGAATGTGAAATGGAAAAGGCTTTAGAGTTGCTAATTTGTACCCGGTTAGCCCGAATCCTGACACTGCAATGGGCATTGCACCCTATTCGGATTTTGACACTTTTAATTCAGAATGAAGTTGGAGACCTACATATAATATATATACACATCATGATGGAGAGTGGATTAATGTTAGTGATCCACCTAACTCTCTTTTGGTTAACACTGCAGACCATCTTGAGGTAAATTTCCTTTGAAATCTTTTTCTTATTAATTGGATACCATATATATATATGAATTTTGTCTGGTGTTTTTTTTTTTTTTTTTTTGTTGTTGTTGTGTCAGATATATAGCAACGAAAAGTACAAGAGTGTAGTTCCCAAAGTGTTGTGAATGATGAAAAGACAAGGATTTCAATTGCCATTGCCAACGGCCCATCAGCCGACACATATGTTGGCCCTGCACCTAATTCAATTTAAATTCAATTTCTATTCAATTTAAGTGCATATATTCTTTGTGCTAACAGTCGAACATTGGTTAAAATCTTACTGAATGTCCCATATGTTTAGTATAACAATTAGTTTATTCCTGTTTACTTAAATGTTCGTTGTTGAACAACTTTTGAAATTAATTGTGGATATGTTATACAAGGGGTGCGGTGTTGGGGCCCTGGGGGATATTTTTTTTTCAATTTTATGTATGGTAAAATTGCACAAAACGTCCCAAAAAACTTTGGATTTTCATTTCAAACTATATTACCTCACCGAATTTCGTCTCGTAATTTGATATTTGTTTGAAATATCGTCCCAAACTAATTACTAATTTTGATTTTTCATCCCAAACTATATCAACTCGTCGAATTTCGTCCCATAATTTACCATTTTGTATGAATTTAGTCACAATACTAAATTTCTAATTTAATGAAAATGACAATACAATCTTGTAATTAGTTTGGGACGAATTCTGCAATATTATATAATTATTCATGTTAAAATTTACCACGTCATGACACGTAAGCAGCCATGTGGTAATTTAACGGCAAATATGCAATTTTCGTCTTATAATTAATGGTGGGACAATAGTCCAAAAAATATTAAATTACGGGACAACATTCATCAAGTTGAATAGTTTGGGACGAAAATCCAAAATCCGTAATTAATTTGGGACGATTTTTGCAAATTTACCTTTATGTATTCAGTTTTTTATTCTATTATATATATTAAATCCTTGTTTAAATTTATTAGAGATGTGTATATGGCCCATTGTTAAGTTCCAGGCCCCCATGCTTAGGTGGTGTTTTCAATAGCTTAAAAGAATCACTTTTCTGCTATTTTCCTTCAAAAGTGTTTATGATGATGTTTTCATAATTAGCTTATGAATTAACTTCTCTAAAAATAAGTTAAAAAGGACATAAAAGCAAAAGCTGATGAAAGGTAGCTTTTAGCTTTTAGTGTTCTTTTTTCCTCTTAATTTGTAAACACTACCCACTTATAATCAATGTTATTAAAACCGCACCGGACCGGCCGGTCTGACCGGTTCAACCGCGAACCGGAGGTTGGTCAGGTCCGGTTTACCCCCTAAAACCACCTTACTTAAAAATCAGTCTAAACCGGGTCGAACCGGTCCAAAACCGGCGAACCGGTATGGACCGGTTCAACCCGGTTCCGAATTTTCTTTTTTTTTATTTTAATTTTTTGATATTTTTAAATGTTAAAATTAAACTAAAAATTCTTGTAAAATGTGGGATTTGAACACCCAACCTCTTAGGTGAAACATAACTTCTTTACCATTTGAACTACATCATTTTTGTTGAATTTTTAGTACATATTAAAATTTATAAATATAGAAACTGTAGCCAAATTAACATTTTATACATTATGAATGAAAATTAATACTCAATGTAATAATTTGTTATTAAAATTTGTTCTATAAAATATTTATTTTCAATATTATTTTTATGATAAGAGTCAACTCGATATATTATGCAAGTTTGACTTTGATATTAGACTTTTATATATAACAATATTTTAAAATTTATGAATTTCTTAGTTTGTTGTAATTTTAACTTACAATTTTAAATTTTTATAAAGAAATGTAATCATATTATATGAGCATAAAAATTAGTATCATATTACCGTTATGATATAAGTTAGATAAATATTATATGATTTAATTTAAATATATTATAAAATTTTGTATATTTTTAATCAGTTGTAGGATAATGTTTAAATTTTATGCATATTACATATACTTTAAAATTAAATATATTTATTACATTATTATGACGTCATCCGATCCGACCAGCGGTCCGACCGGTTCGACCAGTAAAACTACTAACCAGTCAGCTCTTCGGTTCACTATCCGGTCCGGTTCTGAAAACATTGCTTATAATAGTTTTTCTCTTAAAATGCAAACACTACCCACTTTTTATTCTCATCTACTTTTAAGTGATTTTCTAAGAATTTCTAATCTATGTAAAAGTTCAAGCAATTGAAAACACCACCTCAAAGTCCTCTTCCCTTTTTCTATAGATTTTTCTCCAAAGACTTTTGGTGCCGATTTAATTTGAAAGTCTTTTCTTCATTCATTTTTTCCAGATTAAGACTATTAGTCTGTTTTAGTTGTCCTGGGAAAAATGTAGGAAAATAAAAATGACAAAAAGTGATTTTAATAGTTTGTTTGGTTGTCAAATAAAATTTTCTTATAGATATTTGTTTGTCAATAAAGTTTAGGAAAATTATATTATATAAATTCTTTAAGATTAAAAAATATATTAAAATTGATTGCAAAATCAAATTATCATAATAATTTCTAGAAAATATAAAGTGCACAATGAATTAAGGTATCGAATAAAAATTAACAATAATGAAGAAATAAATCAAAATAACTTAAAATAAGCGATAAAAATCACTGATATTATGTTAACTTAATTAATTTGACTCTACTATATATTTTTCAGTCAACGAATTTACGTTAATGTTTGAAAAATTGAAGACATGTTAGATTAGTTAGTTCAATATTAATTACACATACTCGCAAAATTTCTATAGATAAAGTAATTATGATAAAATATATATAAAAAAATCTATAAGAAAGTAAAATTTTCTAGGATTTTCCCATGATATCCCATCAAATTGGTAGAAAGAAAAAATTCTACATAAAATTTCCTGCAAAAAAGTGGAGGAACTTTCCAACGACCAGACAATATAGGTCACACTTCAAGTTATACCCGTCTCTTTGTGGTCAAAGTTACGGAAAGAAGTGTTGAAGCTGACTCTGAAAATCTACTCTAAGTTCTAACTAGTTTTGGAAAATCATGACTTTATATGAATTAGTATTGTACTCCCTCCCTTTTTCTTTTTAATTTAATTTGTCGCTTCGAAGGATTGCACACGAATTAAATAATATTATAAATAGTCATTTTTTAAAGTAAAAAATTCAAAATACTATTTTAATCAAATAATCATAGCATTAATGAGAAGTATTAGTAAGAGGGGTAAAAATGGTAAAATAACAATAATTTTACATTGAAATCTTAAAACGAGAAATAAAAGTAAACAAGAAAATTTTGCCAAAGCGACAAATAAAAAAAACTGAGGGAGTATATGTTATTATCCGAGTTAATGGTAATTTATCTTCATGTGATAGCATACTTTTTCATTTATTTGATGTGATTTGAAAAATAGTATTTTATCCCCTTATAATCTAATAAAAGTTTCGCACCACCTCCATGTCATTTTTAATTTTGAAAAAAAAAAAAAAATAGAATTGAGAAAACTACCCCACTTATGTATTATACTTTAACCCAATTATCTTTATAAATGTGACACTTTAACCCTTTGTGTTATGATAAATATGGTTCTTTACCCCATATATTATAATAAATATGACACTTACTTTCATGTGTTATGATAAATGCGACACTTTACCCTATGTGTTACAACAAATATGGCACTTACTCTCATGTGTTATGATAAATGCGTCACTTTACCTCAAAGGATACTTTGATCTTTTTACGTAATACTTTTGATACTCACTCTAAACATTGACGAGTGTGTTACAAATGATGTAAATTGCTTCTTTAAAAATATTCATAGGGGTAAAATATTATTTTTTAAGTTATAAGAAAATAAATTGAATATTATTTATATGATAATAGGGTGAATTGACATTAACCCGTTATTGTCCACCATTAGACAAATAATTCAATGTTGCTAAACATAGAGTGAAAGTAAAAGAGTCCAAATACATCATCATCATGTCATATCATATATTTCGATACAAGTATTTGGGAAAATTTGGGGGTCCTAGTAGGGGTAGTACTTTCCACTATACCAATCAGCAATGATGGCTCCATTAAATTAATTCTCTATAAATCTACACGCATTTGGAACAACCACTTCATCCCTCGTGATTAATTCCTTTCTTACACAGGACAGAACAGATAAAGAAAAAAAAAAAAAAGGAAAAGAAGAAAAATGGCAGCAACAAATGAATCAACTCTCAATGATGATTCAGCATACGTCAAAGTTTTAGCAGAATCTTCTACTCTAAAATCTGTTCCTTCTCAATTCACTTATGCTACTAATGATTCCAAAGGCTCATACTCTGATTCAATCCCCATCATTGATTTTTCTCTAATCACTTGTGCCGATTCTGAACAGAGGTCCAAAGCCCTCCAAGATCTTGCCAGAGCTTGTGAAGAATGGGGATTCTTTGTGGTAACAAAAAAAAAAGAAATAGAATAGAATAGTTAACTCTCAAAATTTGCTTTTACTTTTCCTTCTTTTTTATATTTTATTATTTTCTTGCAGCTTATAAATCATGGGATCCCAGAAACTGTGATGAAGAATATAATCGATGCGAGTCTGGAGTTTTTCGAGTTGCCGGAGGAGGAAAAGCGACTGTACGAGCCAAGGAGCGCGTCGGACCCCATTAAATCCGGCACAGGCAGTGTCCTCAACGTTGCAAATCAAAGAATTCACCTTTGGAGGGACTACGTTAAATCCTATGTTCACCCTGAATTTCACAGTCCTCATAAACCTCAAAATTTAAGGTGAAAAACAAATTAACATACACCAATTTACTACGTAAAATTTAAGGTAAACACAAAACAGTAGCTAAATTATCTTCTTATTCAGGGAAATTGTGGGTGAATATTCTGAAAGAAGTAGACCAGTGCTGAGGAGTTTACTCCAGGCCATTTCAGAAAATCTGGGATTGGAACAAGGCTACATTGACGATGTATTGAAACTCGATTCGTGCTTTCAATTATACGCTGCAAATTACTACCCGCCCTGCCCGGAGCCTGACCAAGCAATTGGCATCCCACCGCATACTGATCATGGCCTATTGACATTTCTCATACATAACGGAGTCGCTGGGTTGCAAATACAGCATAATGGAAAGTGGTTCAACACAAATTCTCCGCAGAATTCTATTCTTGTCAATACTGCTGATCATCTTGAGGTGAATCAAATCAAATAAAATCAAATAATTAATTTAAAAGATCAAATCTGAAATTAATTACTATATATATAGATATTCAGCAATGGGAGATACAAGAGTGTGAAGCATAGAGCCGTTGTGAATAGTGAGGCCACCAGGATTTCAGTTGTCATTGCGAATGGTCCAGCTCCTGATGTCATTGTCAAACCGGCTGCGCCATTGGTTGAACGCGATGATGGTCGTGCTTTATATCTCCCAATGAAATTTATAGAATATGTGGAAACTATGCTGAGTAATCGGCTTCAAGGTAAGGGCAATTTGGAATGCTTGAAAATAACCTAACTCCAGGACCACAAGATCAATGATCGATATATTTTTACCATTTTGCTCTAATTACTAAAATTCTCATCATCTATTATATTGTTGTCCTTGTATCGTGGTTTACCCATTTTTTATCTTCTCCAAGTCCAACCTTTTGTATAATTTTAATTATGCTCTTTGAAAGTAATGAAATATATTGATTTATAAAGAAAAAAAATTTAAATTAAATATATGATATTGTGACCAGATCTATGAAAAAAATTAACCATGTTTCAAGACCATACATTTCCTTTTCGTCCAATCAAATTTCATTTTTTCTACATATATTGCTAAGTTCCAGATCTTACACAGTTAGACAAGACCAAAATAATTCCAATTTTCCATAAGGATCAAAACATAGTTTTTAATCTATAATTCTCATAAAATCACGTAGTCTAACAACTTACCACATGTTAGACCAAGACGCCAAGCTAGTCAAATTATGCAGGCCAGCCAGCCATTGAATTTGGTCATCATCAGACCATCCTCTAGTTCCCTTTCCTATACGGCCCGGCCCCAAGCATTTTGATTGAAACATATAAATCAATATTCTCAAATTAATTGATGGGTTTAATCATCTAAGAATTATCTAAATTTTCATCAACATTTTAGTTTTCATGAGTTTTTTTTCTAGGATTTAGTTAATTAGTACAATGACTATACCATGTCATCCAACACATGTATATGGTGCAACCAACCGCTACAATTATTACATGTGAAGTGAACTTCACTTCACTCATGATGTGACCAATGTGAATATATTTTTGAAATCATATATTCTTGATGAACATGGTTGATGTAAATTCTCGCTACACATATAATAAAACTAATAATTATAAATCGATTCCACAACATATATATTGGAACATAATTGAGTCAATCTGTGTTTGATAACAACGTCGTTATACATCATCTCAAATAAATGAAACATATCCAGATTCCAATTATTAGTGTTCAATCGTATCCATTTTTTATTTTTATTTTTATTTGTAATTTTGCGGAGAGGGAAATTCTTACCTAGATCGGGTTTGGCCGAACCCAAAGCAACTACATGGCAAGTGTAATACACTTACTTTGGGATTGAATGTAACTCCCAGGAGAGTGACCAATCACAAAGCAAGTGCAATACACTTGTTTGGTGGTTGGATGGGTTTGGCCAAGCCAAGTTTGGACGAGAATTTTCCTTGCGGAGAATCATATATAATATATGGTTCATTATCATGACATGAGCTGATTTTACTTGTTTTTATTATTCCATTTAATTTTTTCTAATACAAAAAATTCTCTTTCCAAGGAATCATGGGGATAGAATGCCTAGGATCAATCAAATGCTAAACTACAAAATCGATGATGCATCACTTTTCTTTTAACGAGATAAAATGCAACAGTAGAGTAGAGTTTCCATTGAACTATTACAGGATGATCATTTTAAACTTAGGTAATTAAAATTGCAGAAAGAAAAATAATTTTAGTGTTTTTGGCAATGTTATTAAAATCGGACCGGACCGATCGGTCCAACCGGTTCGACCGCGAACCGGAAGCTGGTCCGGTCCGGTTAATTCCCTAAAACCAACGGTTCGACCAGTGATTCGCCCGATTCGACCAGTAAAACCGCTAACCAGTCGACTTTCCGGTTCGCTCTCCGGTCCGGTTTTAAAAACATTGGTTTTTGGCACCAAACTCACCCTCACCCTAACAATATAATTAATTTAGGATCTAATTACCCATGACACATTAGGATGATCCGACCCAATGATCTTATCAGCGATGACTGAAACCATCAACTGCAGTCTTAAAACAAAGGCTCACTTAGACAAGAAGCGAGCCCATCACCAAAGCCCTCGAGCACAACAACCCCAACGACACCTCGACAACGACGAGTTTAACCTAATCAACGAAATATACATAAACCCCAGTACTCTTCCACTTTTTTAGGGAATAGGGGCATAATTATATAAAGAAACTTCCCTTATGCATGCATGTAAATCACGTCGATCCCCATAACCAGGGATCTTCCTAACCAAAATGAGTCTCCAAAAATCAGGTATAAATACACTCAAGGTACGCACCTTCAGCCTATTTTATATTTTATGTTTCTAAGTTACAATATTTATTACTGGCTTGAGCATCGAATGAGGCTTTGCCGGCTCAACTACGACTAAGTCATTTTTTTTGTAGGAGTTGACTTACATGTTAATCGTAATCGTTAGGACTATATCGGACCCAAAGGCTTTTTTTTTTTCCCGATAATTTGGACCCAAAGGCTTTATCCTGCACCAAAAATGCAACATAATATTGGAAAATTTGAAAACCTCATTTTTATCTTAATTTGAGGAATGTTTAATTGCCCCACGTTGAGCAAGTTATAATAAATCCATTATTTTATCGCGACAAAATAAAATTGATTTTAATTTCTCTTTCATCAAATTGTTACCAAAACATATATGTGTAGCAGATCAATCTCCAAAATGATACCCATAAACTTTAATTTTATCACAAGGTTTTTGTTCTTTGCTAGTTTCTTAATTTTTCTAATAAAACACATAATGCGTGGTTATATCAGTGCTTAATAATAATTTTACAACAACAACTGTCAGGATGGCCGAGTGGTCTAAGGCGCCAGACTCAAGTTCTGGTCTTCGTGAGAGGGCGTGGGTTCAAATCCCACTTCTGACATAATGTTTTTACTTCTTACATACAGTTGCTTCCAAGTGAACTAACCACACAAAGCAAACTCGATTCAGAATTTCAGATCCATTGTTGCTTTGGGGCTTTTTGCATAACTTTTCATGCACATGGAATCATGTTACAATCTGAAAAGTATGTTCTTCAGCTGTTTTTTCCTACCAAATTTAGTTTTTTCTTTTTTTTTTGTCCTATGCCATTTTGTATAGGCGAACCAGCAATACCAAACAATTTAACAATAAGAAAAACTTAACCCTCATGTTGGGGCACTAGATGCATCCCTAACTAGCAAGAACATGTGGTTAAATTATGTAAATTAATATGGAAATAAAATTCTGAACACTTCAGCGACTTGTGTGCGCTTTCATATTGTTGGTGTTTTGCTTTCATATTGTTGGTGTTTTTATAGGTGAATGAAATAAGTTGAAAGAAAAGTTTGTTTGTTCAATTTGAAGAAGACCGAAACATTATGTCTCTTGCGAAAATATATTTTTGCGTTTATAAATATGAGACAAAACCTTGTCAATTCTGAATTAATTAATAGCAACTAAAACAAAATATAAAGTCTCTCTTCTATAGTTCTTATTTTATTTCGAAGCTGATCAAAGTTTTGTTTGTTCCAACTCAGTCGTGGACTTCTTTTTTGTACAAACAACAAAGTATCAAGATTATTGTATCTTAAAAGACTACTGAGGATATAATGCATGTGGGCACCGAAGACAACCTCGTAAATAATTTAAGGACATTGCAAATTGCAAACATCAGTCTTTAACTCCTAGTTTTGTTTGTTGGATTATTTCAATCCAAGTAGTTATCTTTTACTATTTTTTAATACATTTTATATTATATTCTTAGATTTAAGTTAGAAATGTTTTGTGAATTGATTATTATATAATGTTCAATAGACTGGCAAGTCGTTTCTCGCGTTTAAGTGTACACAATTTAATTCGGAACATATTTTAAAAATTTGAATATACCAAAGATTGGGTCAAAATTTTAAGTGTACACAAATTAAATCGAAATGTATTTTAAGTATTTGAATAAATCACATATTGGGTCGAAATTGAATGAAAAGAGAGTAAAATAGACTAATAATAAATTCAACCCGGGTTTGTATATTCCACCTTTGATTCTAAAAAAATAAAAAAAAACTGTTCTCAACATATAAAAGTGGGCTAGCTAGCTAATTGTACAATCAAGAAATTTTTTTTTTCATAATTGTTGCACATGTATGACTTTTTAAAGCGAATGATTAGGTCAAGTGGTAAATACTTGTGATCCCAAATATGAAACTAATTTTATTGGAGACACCAAATTAAAAATAAAAACTATATTCAATGCATTTTTAGAATGAGCTATAAATTAATACACAGTTTAATAGATAAAAAAAAATATTTTAAAATTTTAGAAAGACAAAGATCTCAAGTTCCAATTCAACCATCTACGTAATATTAAAATTAGTTGCAAAAAATGTATCATATAATTTACAATCAATTCGTGTAACAATTTGGCTTAAAATCATGACTCCATTGACCATTGTTGATTCTTATGCATATGATTCAAGATTGAACCATCTACGTCCACTATACTCTTCTCAAGCATAAATTTAGGCAAGAACAAAAATCATACTCAATTTTATGGAAAAATTCCGATAATAGAAATCTCACACCAAAAGCACCACATGCATTGAAATTAAAAGCTATTCATATTGAACTTTATGTTTTAATACATCATAGATCTATTATTTTTATTATTTATATAATGAACGACTAGTTTTGAATATCTTAAAATTTAACCCGGATTTGTGTTGAGTTTTTTAAAACTGAAATAATGGAGTACAAAATACTACTTATGAGAAAATACACAATCGCCCTCAAGTATAATAAGAAAGGAAAAATATACAAAATCGCCCACTAGGAAAACGTGTTCGCCGCTGGATCCGAAAAGATTCGCGCGAAACTAAGCGCAGCGGCAGTTAAATACATACTATCACGTGCGTCGTATTAGTACAGTATGAATTGTACCGTATAATAAAGCGGAAAAAAAAATTGACCGCTTTGCCCTTTTTTTTCTTTGGTCTTTGCAGAAGACTCCTTTGTTTTACTTGCTCTTCACTTCATTCTCCCCAAATTTATTTCCTAATTAATTAATTCATCAAAGGACTATAAATTACCCGGATATTCTCTATTATTCTTTCCGTTATTTCAAGATTTGCCTTTCTTTCGGGAAGAGATTTTGGGGGTTATGTGCAGATTTTTCTAGGGTTTCTTTCTTTGCTTTGATTTCATAATAATTGAAGATTACATTGTTGTTTCGAAGAAGAGTGTATATGAGTTGCACTTTTGGAGGGATTCCTCGTATGATTAGGCGGAGAAAATACGAGAAAACCTTGTACGTATCAAGGTACGAAATCTTGGATTTTATTTAGTCTATTTTGTAATTCTGAAAGAAAAGGGTTTGATTTCTTTCTCGCATTTGAATATTTTGGATGGTGAGTTCAATTGGACTGGTTTTGATACATACAATTTGCTAAAAATTGCAGGATTTGACCATAAACCGGAGTTTTTTTTGTGTTAATAGGTAAAAGTAGGTAAAGAGGGATTTTCTTGGGGTATTAATCATTCAAATATCACCATTAAAGAGATGGTGAAATTTATGTTACATTAGGTTATCCATGATCTCTCAAAGTTTGGGGAGATCATAACTTTAGAGTGTTGAATGGAGTGTTTGGGCAAGAAGAGGAAGGGGGTTGAGATCTCGGCCGACTGCCAAAAGGATTTTGAAGAGCAAACTCCATTGGAAGTCCTTTGGTCGCATTTTTCGCTCGAAGATTATTCAAGAAGGAAAAAGAAGTGCAAGGAAGTAGTAGTTTTAAAATGTGTCGATCCAAGTAAAACTGTTGTCAATGGAGTTGCCACAGCTCCGGCATGTGGGACTGCGTGTTTAGAATGTCCGGGTAGGGGTCTTAAGAGGAAAATTGGCTGTATTGATACTGCTACTCGGTTGGGTAGGAAGAAGAAGATTGACCAAGAATATGTAATGGATAAATCTCTAGGGCAAGGAAAGTTTGGATCAGTGGTTTTGTGTCGGAGCAAGGTAACTGGGGAGGAATTTGCGTGCAAGACTTTGCGGAAAGGGGAGGAGATTGTGCACCGAGAAGTGGAGATAATGCAGCACCTTTCTGGACATCCAGGTGTCGTCACCCTGAAGGCGGTGTATGAGGATGCTGAATCCTTCCATCTAGTGATGGAGCTTTGTTCTGGTGGCCGTTTGCTTGACCAGATGGCTAGAGAAGGACAGTACTCTGAACAGAAAGCTGCTAACATAATTAAGGAATTGATGTTAGCTATTCGATACTGCCATGAGATGGGTGTTGTTCACAGAGACATAAAGCCGGAGAATATCCTCCTTACATCCTCTGGACAAATGAAACTTGCAGATTTTGGATTAGCTGTGAGAATTTTAGATGGTAACACAACATATCTCTTGCCCCTACTACCCTCTTTTACATAACCTTAAAGATTATGATAACTATTTATTATGTAGTATATGGTCATTCCGTTGGTAAATGATGAGTTGGGGTTCACTTGAGTTCTTGCTTTTTGCTTGTTCCTTTTTTACTAATGTTCTGAGATGAATATTTGACTTATCAGTAATGGTGAAGTTGTCTATTGATTTAAAACTAGGGCTTTGATGTGTAGGTTAGGGAGAAACGCAACTGAAGTCAATCTCATTAGTTTCTGATTGTGAGTATCTTGGAGGTAGCCTATGTCAAGTTGATACCTTATGCGATCAATTCCATATACTCTTGCTTAATGTTATGTTATTTTTGTTGTTGTGGAGCAAACAGCCTCACAGATACACCTTGCCGTCCTTATAGAGTAGGGCAAGCAGGGATATATTATTTGTGCTGGATAAATGTATATTCCTGCCATAAAATTGTTCCCATTATCTTCTTCCTGATATTTTTTAATTGCCACACTTAGTCCTTTACCCCTTAGGACATCTCAGTTGTTCAGCTGATTAGTCAGAATGTCCCTTATTTTCGGATGTCCACTCTCCAGAGTGCAAAAATTAGACCAAAAGAGTTAAAATGACAAGAGCAGGAAGGAATGATTAATTTTATTTACTTCTGGGCAGGACACTACTTATTTTTGCTGTTTAGAAGGTTATGCTATAACTTACGTATAAATTTTTCAACACATCTTAGAGAAATAGTTTTTTTTACTAGTATCTGAAGCAGTGAACTAAATGAAACTTTGAGGTATGTCTGAGACTTAACTGAGTATCTTCATATTCCAGGTCAGAGCCTAAATGGTGTTGTTGGAAGTCCGGCTTATGTGGCTCCTGAAGTTTTGGTTGGTAATTACTCAGAGAAAGTGGATATTTGGGGAGCAGGTGTCCTTCTCCATGCGCTTTTGGTTGGTGTGCTTCCATTTAAAGGTGATTCTTTAGAAAGCGTGTTTGAGGCTATCAAGAAAGAAAAACTAGATTTTAGTGGTGGTCTCTGGGAGTCTGTTTCACAATCTGCTCGTGATCTACTCTCTGCTATGTTGACAAGGAGTGTCTCGACTAGGTTTACTGCCAGTGAGGTCTTGAGTAAGTTCTCTTTCTCTTTACCCCTTCTTGGCTTCTTCTTTCATTAAAACTTGCTTCAGCGAAACATAGACAGTGGTGATGTGGTAGAATGAGATGTAAGTTAAGTTGTTTGTATGCATCATTATTTTGAGATATTCTGTGATCCAATCACTTCAAGATTGAAAAGGATATTACTCTCTCCATCCCTTTTGAATGCTCCATTTGCTGCAATGTGAAGTCAAGCTTTTTAATCTTTATGTATTATATATATCAACTTAAATTGGTTAAACTTGATCAAATTGTTCATAATAACTTTTAGAGAAACTCAATAATAGGACTGTAGGAGTAGCAAGGGGGCATTCACAAAGGAGAGGGAGGAAGTCGATGGGTTGGTACAAATATTAATGCAGCTTCAATTTTAAAAAAATGATGGAATGCTTATGGATTCTCGTTTTTGTATTTGTACCAATGAAATTAAGTTTCTCAAGTCAAAGTGCTTAAATTTGTTCATATGTACTTATCTTTACATGTAATCAAATCTGGTCTACGCAACTACTAGTAAGTGTATTTCTTTAATATCGATTGGATGAGGAATAGTAAAGGATCCATGGTGTACACATGAAATTATAACAGAGGGAAAATCAATTTAAGTTGGAGAATAATTATGGTTATTTTTCCACTTTAGGTTCTTAGATCTCTTCTCTTTTTACTCTAGTTTAGGGTATTGTAAGAATTCATGAGTTCGATAAACTTCTGTAATTCATAATGTGTATTTGTAAAATTTGAGACTCGTTGAGTTTTAATATAACTAGTTGTTTCATACTGTCTTGACATTTATGAAGTTCAGACTTTGCCACAGTGATTTTGTAATGTGCTGGTTGACTTTGCCTTATTCTCCAGGACATCCATGGATTTCTTTCTACACTGAACCTACATTAAAGACCCTAACTCGTGAACGAAATGGACCAGATTCAGAGAGGAAACGTTTAATATCTAACATTCTCTGTGACGATTCTAGTCCAAACTCAGCATCGAGTAGTAGTTCCAGTGACGTAGTTGAAGGAGAAGATGATGGTTTGGTTGATGTTTTAGCAGCGGCAATTTCACGTGTTCGAATATCTGAGCCCAAAAGAAGCAGGATATGCAGCCCATCAAGAACAACCCAACCCGAGTGCTCCTCTAACTTGCAAACTAGCAACCTCTGTACAGCATTCTGAAGCCAACACCACCCCTTCCCCCCACCCCAGATGGAATATAACTTATAGTTTACGCTAATATGAACTTTAACAATGTTGAACATACACTTGTCGTGTACATAGAATGACCTTTTAACACTATCAATAACAAGATTGCCTGGTATATCTCAACTATGTTATGTTCAATGGGATTTACTATGTTGTGTTGCAATATTTGTGAATTTGATGTAATGAATATTTTTTTTTTAAATTTAAATGAAAAGTCGATATAGTGAAGTTGCTGTAACTCTCTTCTGACAAATAGAGTTGAATGATTTATTTATTTTGGCTGGTAATCTAAAGGTGTTGATCATAGGGTAATGCTTAATTGTAATCAATGTTAATCTTTGAGTCAAGCACGTAGTACACCACCTCTTTGGGGTTGACTTTTACGTAAGTTAGATTAATTAATGAATGTATGCATACGTAGATTTCAAATTTATAAATGTCGATAATCTGTGTGGAGAAAATGCATGTGTTGGATTCCTATTGACCTTAGCATGCATGAATGTGCCATATCCTTTATAGTTTACACAAAGTCAACTTCAGATTTAACTGCGAAATACTATTGCAATTCTATATCCATAAACCAACAGTTCCTTTTTGGAATCTCTGATCTAGATCTCAATGTCAATCAAATTATTTCCACAAATAACACGTAAGCTGGGTTCAAATTTAAGCCATGGAGATATCAACAGCTTTAGAACTCGAAAACACCCAAAACTCCAATCGAGATTCTCCTCAAAACGTATCACAATGCTGCAGCCTTCTTTATTCATCAAAATTCTACGTCTACCTCATTCCCATTTTCTTCTTTCTTGTCCTCATTCTTTTCCAAAACCAATCCCTTCAGAATCTACCCACCTCACCCTGGACTCTAATGCACGGATTTCTAGCCTCGAACTCGACCCAATCAATGTTCTTCCACGACCGCAGAGAAGAGCTCCGCGACTCAGTAACTTTTCTCCCTCTAAAGGACCTGCGCTATGCTAAAGAGCCAATGAAAGACCAAACATGGTTCATGAGCTCAATGTACGATTTCCACGAAGAAGGCCAAGCTCCATACCAACATTTCCCAAGTAAAGCATCTAAAGGCAGACTACTCTGCCTCAAGGGCAACAACACACACGACGGTTCATGGAACTCGTACGCACTAGCTTATCCCGATGCCCTGCCTCCCAATGCCACATTCAAGAAAGGCGTAACTTTCGTGTCGAATAATCATTATGACTTTGACAACATATGGCATGGTTTGTCCGCTACCATGGCATTTGTCACATGGCATGTGAAGAATCAATGTGCCGTGCCAAGTAATTGGATTTTGTACCATTGGGGTGAGTTGAGAAGTAATATGGCGCTGTGGTTGAGAACGTTGTTAGAAGCCACGTTTAGTAATGCCCCAATTTATATGGAAAAATTTGATGATCGTGATAGTACGTTTTGTTTTGAAGAGGCTGTAGTGATGAGACATAATGAAGGTGGGATGTCAAATGAGAAGAGGATGGAGACTTATGATTTGATAAGGTGTAAGGCTAGAATGTATTGTAATGTGAGTTCGGAGGGGAGATACGAAAATGGATTTAAGATCGGTATGACTTTGTTCATGAGGGATGGGGCGAGGTCGTTTAAGAATTCGTCGGTTGTGATTAATGTTTTTGAAAAGGAGTGTCGGAAAGTGGAGGGATGCCGGTTGACGGTGGCTTATTCGCATAATCTTACAGTTTGTCAACAGGTCAGTATAATCTAGAGTTGAATTATTAATCGATATATTTCTATGGATAGTCGTCTGATATGCAAGATTTGAACTGAATAAATCTCAATGTCGGCATGTTGCATTGCATCATGTCGTCTTTCTTTCGTACGTGCAGAATGAATTGATATCTTATACTCACTCCTATACTTGGATTTTATTTGTCGACAGGTAGAACTGATGAGTTTAACAGACATATTGGTATCTCCACACGGAGCTCAACTAACCAACATGTTCCTAATGGATAGAAACAGCAGTGTAATGGAATTTTTCCCAAAGGGATGGCTTAAAGTCGCCGGAGTCGGACAATTCATCTACCACTGGTTTGCTGATTGGTCAGGGATGAAACACCAGGGGGCGTGGCGTGACCTCGACGGAGTCGACTGCCCGTATCCGGAGGACGACGCTCGATGCTTTTCCGTGTTCAAGGACGGGAAAATAGGACATAATGAGACGTATTTCTCGGAGTGGGCTATAAATGTCCTGCATTATCAAGTTAAGATAAGGAAGGCTGAACTGCAGGAACAAGCCGAGAGGAACATTAGTAGAATTGTTAGTCCTGCTTCGGGTGTTTGTGGTTGCAGCTGATCTTTTTATTTTTCAGCTAATCGAAACCAATTTATAAAGCAGTTTTCACTTTTTTCCAAATGATTCCGAGAAATCTTTAATCCATGTTCTAGATATATACTTAGTACTTTTTATATTTTATTTGCAAAATTATAAAATAAAAATGATTGATTTATTCGATCCATGTTACTTTGTCGTTTGACATATGCCAAATTTTGCCAAGATATAAAAATTGTAATAACGATAATGAATTATTAGATTTTCCTCAAAATAGATCGAGAAAGAATTCAAAGATCCGATTTCTGCACGTATAATAACTTAAGTCTCCGTATTTATTGGGCCCAAGATAGTAATAACTGGGCCCAATCCATGTCCCACTCTGCAGCCCATGCTAATATCCTCATTTTCCTATTTCTTCCTGGTCCTGTTTGTAAAGTTCTTGGTAGAGGTTCTTCAAATTTCTTTTGACAAGCTTGACCTAAAATAAGCAATAAAATACTTTCAAGGTTAGGCTTATTTTAGGCTGGGTCAATTTTCATTTTGAAAATGAGTTTGGACATGTCTGGACCCAACTCCCATGTTTTGTTTTGTGTCACACTAATGACGTTTTGAGGACTATAAATTATTGATTTAATATAAATTTGTCACCTATTTTGATAGTTATTATAAAGTTATTGATTTGATATCTATTATCTATTTTTATTCCCCAAAATCTCAATTTAACTCGTATATCAAATTTTTAAACTCACCTCGACTATTATGTTATTGATATTTTACCATATCAATATTTCATTCCATTGAGACTATGATGATCAAATAGAATTTCAAAAAAGTTTCATTGAAAAAAAAATCGAAAAGGAAACCAACAAAAACTTTTCCATAATAAGTGTGATTGGTTGCTTGTATTTATTGTAAAGGCTTGAGCTTAGCATATATGCATGTGGTTCTATAGTGCACAGAAAGTCACCTTCAATTTCAACGGAAAATATTGATTGCATTTCTAGCTCCTTAAGCAACACTCATCCTTTTTTGGGATCTCAAATTTCATTGAATATCTATCTATATCCCAATGTGAATAGTCCAGCCTCAACTCCCCGTTTTTTTTCCAAAACTTAACTTAACTTAACCCTCTACTTTTCTTTAGCCATGAAGAAGACACCATCTTCATCAGAAATCGAAAACAACCTAAACTCCAATCGAACTTCTCCTCGCAAATCCAATCACTTCCCACTTAAAGTTTCACAATGCTGCATCTACATCCTCCTCCCTATTTTTGTCCTAATTCTAATTCTTTTCCAAATCCAATCCCTTCAAACAATAACCAGTTCATCTTGGACTTTAGTGCACCAATGGCAAGAAACTGTTATAAACTCAAGTACCATTCATAGAGAAGAAGATCCAAAAGTCTCCAAACTTCGTGACTCAGTCACGTTCCTCCCTCTAAAAGACCTGCGCTACGCGAAAGAAGCAATGAAAGGGCACACGTGGTTCATGAGCTCATTGTACGATATGCACGAAGAGGGCCAAGTCCAATACCAACAATTCCCCTCTAGAAATTCTAAAGGCAGAGTACTCTGCCTCAAGGGCCACGACACGCACGATGGGTCGTGGAACTCGTACGCACTCGCCTGGCCTAATGCCCTTCCGCCCAATGCCACAATCAAGAAAGGCATTACTTTTATTTCGTATAATCATTACGACTATCACAACATATGGCACGGTTTATCGGCTATGATGCCATTTGTCGCATGGCATATTAAGAGCCAGTGTGACGTGCCTAGAAGCTGGATTTTGTACCACTGGGGTGAGTTGAGAAGTAGCATGGCACCTTGGGTGCAAACTTTGTTAGAAGCGACGTTTGGTGGACCAATTTATATAGAGAAAAGTGTTGAAGACGACGACGGCAGTCCGTGTTGTTTTGAAGAGGCTGTGGTGATGAGACACAATGAAGGTGGGATGTCTAAGGATAAGAGAATGGAGAGTTATGATTTGATGAGGTGTAAGGCCAGGATGTATTGTAATGTGAGTCATGAAAAGGGATTCAAGATTGGGATGACAATGTTGATGAGGAGCGGGACGAGGTCGTTTAAGAATTCGTCTGGTGTGATTAGTGTGTTTGACAAGGAGTGTCGGAAGGTGGAGGGTTGCCGGTTGATGGTGGCTTATCCGCATAATCTTACCTTCTGCGAACAGGTTGGTTAGTTAGTTAGTTAGTAGGAATCTTTTTGGAATATATATATATATATATAGTATATAAATAAATCTTTTCTTTCTTTTATTGGCAGGTAGAACTGATGAGTTTAACAGACATAGTGATATCTGCACACGGGGCTCAACTGTCCAACATGATATTAATGGATAGAAACAGTAGCGTGATGGAATTGTTCCCAAAGGGATGGCTTGAACTCGCGGGCGTAGGACAATACGTCCACCACTGGCTCGCCAACTGGTCAGGGATGAAACACCAGGGTGCCTGGCGCGACCCCGCCGGAGACAACTGTCCGTACCCGGATGACAACGACCACCGCTGTATGTCCATGTTCAAGAACGCAAGGATCGGACACAACGAGACTTATTTTTCGGAGTGGGCGAGAAATGTTTTGGATTATCAGCTAAAATTGCAAGAACAAGGGGTATTGAGGAGGAGCAGAGGTGGACTTGTTAGTCCTGTTTCTGGACTTTGTGGCTGCGTCTGATTTTTAATATAATAAGTATTTAACTTCTGATCAAAATTACTTCAAAATGTTTGGAGAATAATAAAATGCTGCAAATGTTTTGAATTTACTCAATAATGTACACGTGTATAAATGCAGATTTAGTTCCATGACATATAAAAAAAATATTTTTCTTATATTGAAGTATATAATTAAATTAAAGTTTGTACAATTATTTTATGTAGACATCAGCCAATTAATTTGCCCCTGCCTGCCCCTGTCTCTTCTCGTTTGCCCTGGCCATTTTGCCTTTTGATTTGAGTAGTTAAAGTCAATGTCTAATAGGAGTATATATTTTTGTATCTGGGCCCAACATTTTTTATAGATGTTTGGATCTGTAAAATTTGTAGTGAAACAAAAACTGACGGCCCAAGAAGCCCAGCACATAAGATGCACGTGGGACAAAGCTTTTCAAAGCCTATGTGGCTAATTAATTAATGGGACATTCTATTGTGACTCACTCTTCATAAAAGAGTCACTCTAATTGTGCTTTACTGCTTGTATTTTGTGCTATAAAACTTGTACATGTTATACAAGTGTATATCATTCCAATATCTTGTGTATTAACCCAAAAAATTAATAAGCAATACATTGTAAATAGCAATTTGACATTGTTATCCTTTATTGAAATACTCAATTGACCAAAATATACCTCTCATTTCATCTCTCTCATATTCTCTCTAAACACTAACCCATACCACCACCACCACCCTCCTCCCTGTACTCCTATTTCGATGGAGGACGGCGACGGTTCCGACGACGACAAAGTGCAGCCTCCGTTCTGGTCGCGACCTCGGCATCCTCGATTTCAAATCCTAGCAGTAAGGCATGAATGAAATCGGCGCACTTTTGGAGGTAGCCAATCTCAGGGGTGTCAGGTTTGGTCTTCAACTGAACCTGGAGAGGTTTCAGTTTAGTGCGAATGTCAACCTTCATCATATCGTGGACTAATTCGTACACTCTTCTCCAATTTACTTAGAATTGTTGCAATTAATGGTACAAAATCAAATTTTGTTGAAACCCTAATCAAAGAAGGTGTAGATGTAAATCGCAATTCAAATCGGAACTAGTTGTTGAATCTGAAAATGCTGATCGTAATCCCTAATTTTGCCAGCCTGAGATTGGGTATTGTGTGGGTGGCGGGGCTTTGGGGTTAGGGATACGGTGGTGGGTAATCTCCATGTTTTCCTTTCTTTTATTATTATTTTTTTTTATTTAATAAAAGGTTATGTTGGGAATTTTACAAAATAGAGATCAAGGATATAGTGGTAATTTTATAGAATTAGGTGGGTTGTACATGAATTTGTTGGGGTTGTAATGAGGACACATGTTCAAATTTAATTGGGTTTCAATAAGGTTGTTGGTGACTCATTTTGAGGTGTGAGTCACAATAGACCATCCCTTAATTAATTATAAAAGGACCTACTTATGGTTCCATGGTGCAGATGCATTATTGGAGGACCCATATGCCATAAGTTTTCTCAATAATGTAGTAATGCATTATTGGCATCAAACCAATTTTTCAGGCTGGGCAGGGTGTTGTAATTGTAAGTACAACTTTTTACAAAGTGGTTGGGTTCGGACTGGAACGACCTTTATTTTGTATATTGATTCAGATTCTTGGATTTTCAGGGCGGTGAAATGGAGGGGCTATAGGGTCATTTTATTCCGCCAGCATAGAAAATTATGGATTCATATATTTTAAACAAAATCCTAGGAACTTCAAATTTGAGCATGAAAGTTGCTGCATTGTTAGACATAACTAAGTAGTTTTTACTTTTTAGTATTTCTACTAGTACTAGATGACTGGTACAAATAAAACAGGGAGCAATCAGTGAAAAGTGGCCCTCCCCTGACTCCCAATCAAAGCCATAAATAATTGCAGACATCAATCTGCTGCTACTTCTTTAACTTTTCATCAATATCCCTTCTTGTTATCAGAAGAATGTTTCCAATCAGATGGTGATAATTCTATTTATTACAGATTGAGTAATAGTTCATAGTTAAACAAAAACATCATTTTTCAGTGAAAAAAATAAAATAAAAGGATGTTAAAACTGAGTGAATCATCTGCCCATTACTTCACAGCCTGTGGAATGAAAATGAACTGAGTGAGAAAGAAAGACAGACAACTTCGAGACAATTCCAAACAGTTCCCATGTGGGATTCTTCCCTTTAAAAACTCTGCAGCTTATCAAGGATTTATGCTCTGTCATTTGCTCAGTTTCTTCTCTACACTTCTTCTTTAAAACACTTTTTCCTCTGCATTTTGTTCTTCTTTAGTTTTTTCACTATGTGGGATTCAGAAATGGAATCATTCGGGGAGCGAGATTACGAAAATGGCATCCTATCAGCAAGTAAGCCAGGATTAAATATTGATGGTTTTGAGCTAAAGGGCCAATCTTGGTATGTATCTATCAAGATTTAATTTCTTAGTAGTTATGTTATTTTATTTTTTTCAATGAAAACAGAACTAAATGCTTCTAAATATATAATGTCTTTCCATGTATGTCTTCGACTAGGTATGTTTCAACGGATATTCCTAGTGATTTTTTAGTTCAGATTGGAGATATCAGTTTCCATTTACACAAGGTAGGTAGTTAATTAAACTCTTCATTTTGATAACTAAACTCTTCATAGAACTGATTTAAATACCCTTTTACCTCTTTAGTATCCTCTTCTTTCTCGATGTGGGAGAATGAACAGAATCATATACGAATCACGTGAAACTGAACTAAACAAGGTAGCTCTAAATGACCTTCCAGGAGGACCCGAAGCTTTTGAACTAGCAGCAAAATTCTGCTACGGAATTTCTGTTGATTTAACCGCAAATATCATCTCCGGTTTGAGATGTGCGGCTGAGTACTTAGAAATGACAGAAGATTTAGAAGAGGGCAATCTAATTTTCAAAACTGAAGCATTTCTAAGCTATGTAGTGTTATCCTCGTGGAGAGATTCGATACTAGTATTAAAAAGTTGCGAAAATCTCTCTCCCTGGGCGGAAAATCTCCAAATTGTTAGAAGATGTAGTGAATCCATAGCTTGGAAGGCTTGTGCCAATCCCAAAGGAATAAGATGGCAATACACAGGTAAAGTACCTAGATCAGTTTCGAGCCCAAAATGGAGTGAAATGAACGACTCTAGCCCGAGTAGGAACACTCAAGTGCCGCCCGATTGGTGGTTCGAGGATGTCTCGATTCTAAGAATCGATCATTTCGTACGTGTAGTTACTGCCATTAAAGTAAAGGGTATGAGGTACGAGTTGATTGGAGCTGCGATTGTCCATTATGCAACTAAATGGCTTCCTGGAATTATAAAAGATCAGGGATTTGGTTCAGTATCAGGAGAGACAGTCGATGTGGGATGTAATAGCAGTATGAGCAACTGGAAAGGTGGACTCCATATCATTGTGGCTGGAACTAAAGAAGATTTTCCATCTATTCAGGCTAAAGATCATAGAATGATTGTTGAAAGTCTTATAAGTATGATCCCTCAACCGAAAGATAGTGTCTCGTGTAGTTTTCTTCTTAGGCTTCTAAGAATGGCTAATATGTTGAAAGTAGCTCATGCTTTGGTTACGGAGCTGGAAAAAAGAGTCGGGATGCAGTTCGATCAGGCCACATTGGCTGATCTGCTCATACCTTCTTACAACAAAAGTGATACTATGTATGATGTGGATCTTGTTCAAAGGCTTTTAGAGCATTTCTTGGTTCAAGAACAGTCTGAAAGTTCAAGCCCCAGTAGGCAGTCGCTTTCGGATGGGAAAATGTATGATGGAGCTCAAAGGGGGAATAACTTGAATGCTAAAATGAGAGTTGCTAAGCTAGTTGATAGTTATCTTACAGAAGTCTCGAGAGATAGAAATCTCTCTTTGACAAAATTTCAAGTCCTGGCGGAGGCCTTGCCTGAATCGGCTAGAACTTGCGACGATGGATTGTACCGCGCAGTCGATTCCTATCTTAAGGTAAAAAAAAAAAAAAAAAAGAGAATTGTTAGAATGTACAGTCTAATATTGTCAATATTCTTGAATTAATATCTAGTTGAACGCCTTTTTATCCTTTAGTGCAGTACTCAGAACCCACTTGGGACCGCAGGATTTGCTGGGGGATCCAACCATGCAAATCCTGCAGCCTCAAATGGATATTGGGTAGCACCAAATTTTCCTTAACACATACGATTCACAATGCAAATCCGAGGTGATCATTCTTCTTAACAGGCCCACCCAACACTAACAGAACACGAAAGGAAGAGGCTTTGTCGTGTAATGGATTGTCAAAAACTCTCGATTGATGCATGTATGCACGCTGCACAAAACGAAAGACTTCCACTCCGAATAGTTGTTCAAGTCCTATTCTCTGAACAAGTGAAAATAAGCAATGCAATAGCCAATACCACAGTAAAAGAAACCGGTGAGTCCCATTACCAGCCCTTAAAACCAAATCGGAAAACATTACTTGAAGGAACTCCTCTATCATTTCAAGAAGGATGGACTGCAGCAAAGAAGGATATCAACACAATAAAGTTTGAAATTGAGAGTGTCAAAACTAAGTACTTAAAACTACAAAACGACATGGAAACGTTAAAAAGACAGTTTGATAAGGTGATTACAAAGCCTAAACAAACATCGGCGTGGAGCTCAGGGTGGAAGAAACTTAGCAAGCTTACTCATAAAATGACAGAAAACAATGATTCAGATTCACAAGTAGCAAATGTGGAGCAGACTCGAAAGACAAATAGAAGGTGGAGGAATTCGATTTCTTGAAGCATCAGATGTTATGAACAAGAGGTTGACAGAAGGGATTCTTTGTGTAGGTCATGATCTATGTTCTTTAAGGTTAATTTATGTTTTATTTACTTTCTCCTTTGAGTGATTAATTTTTTTGTGACTGTTGTAATGGCTAGTTATTTATTATAGTAATCTTGGTTTTACAACAATTTTATTTTTCTCTAGAACAATTTTATTTTTTTGCAAACGACCTGCAGTTTATTACTTCACTTTCCACTGGGAATTCTACAGTAAGATCATGTATTTTATGTTTGCTTAATCTAATATTGGATTCAACAAATAAGAGAATGAAAGAGAGAGTTCTGAGGTAACACTTTCCTAAACATGTAATAATTTATTAAGCTAGGTACTTGATGAAATAATTAATCAAAAACCATAAACTAATTTTTAGAATATTTACAACTAGAGATATGGCCTTCTAGTCTGCTTTGATATTATTTTCAAAACCATTTGTTGAACCACCCTGCAACATCAATGTCTATAAAATCTTCTTACTGTACAATTCTAACTGACCAGTTTTAATGTATATATGAATAAATAGGGCATAGTACTTATTATTTATTTATCCTATTTCCATAACTTAAAAAACACTAAATTTCAGCTCACGGGAGAAGCAATCATACATCGTTTTCTTATAACTATAGGAGTGCTTTTATTTCTCAAGTCAAAATAAATTGAAATTAAAGAATATACTCAGATCAGAAGCAGCAGTACAAAAATTAACAGATCTAGATGAAAATGTAACTTCGTGCAAAGAACCTAATAACAAGGGGCTTTATGCAATAAAATTACGGATAATAATACTGTGCAAGTTTCGCCTTAACACATACTTGAAATGCCCCGGAACTTTGGGGTGTATGCTTGTTTGGTTAACCAATGGGACAAGTCAACCAAAGTATTTAACAAGTATTATCGTAAAAGCAATAAGATTACAGTTAAGTTGCATTAATTCTTACAAGACTTGGTATACAACTCAAAAGGATCAAGTACTGCGCCAACACAAAAAGTTTTATTTCTTTCCGGACATTGATTAGGTCTGGACTGGTAGCTGGCTACTCGGCACTTAGAACTTCAATCTCGAAAACCAGAACAGAGTTGGGCTGAATACCCCATGCTGGAAAACCACCTGGCCCATAAGCATAGTCGGGGGAGCACTGCATATGATTGAAAAAAAAAAAAGGATCAACAACACCTCCTAAGGAGGATGACCAGACCATAGGTGAAAATAGTAGTTTATACACATGAGTCTGATACTGATTCAAAATAGACAGACAAAGAAGAAATAGGGAGGGGTGGGGGAGTAGTCAGAGGCGCATAGCGCAGCGACACGCAAAGGCCTATAGCGCGGGCTTTTTTAAAATGAAGCGCATAAATGTAGGTTTTTTTTAATATATATCAAGAATGCTACTAAAATTTAAACTATAGAACATAAACACTAACTTTTAACACATAAAAACATAAAAAGCTAATAAGTATTGATAATACTAAGTATATTTCATCCAACTTTAAGTTAATTTCACCTAATTTAAGTTAATTGTTGTAAAATCTGCCAGCTAGCAGTCATTTCAACTAAAGTTATGCTAAATTTGAGTAAAATCAGCCAAAATTTTCATTAAAATCATTATTTAAATAACATAAAAATATGAGTCAAATAAAAGGTAATTTTCATCTTAATTCGGGAAGATCAACAATTAAATTAATCAATCAGTTTAAACTAATTTTTAGCAAAATCTTTAAGCCAAATTAAGGTAGATTTCATTTTAATATAGGAAAATCAGCAATTAACTAAAGAAAATTACTTTCAGCCAATTTAAACTAATTCCTAAAAATAGGTAAATCAAATTAACGTAAATTTCATCTAAACATAGGGAAAGTTAATTTCATAAACCAGCCAAATTGCTATAGGGAAAAGTGCACACAACGCGTGCTAAGTGATTAGCACAAGCACAAGGCGCAGCGAGGGCGAGGAAGTATTGCTATAGGGAAAAGTGCACTATAGAGAACGCTTTTCTCGCTTTTAACTACTATGGGGGGTGCAGAACATCCTCTAGATTTTAAAAAAAAAAAACCCAACTATGAAATGTGCATATTACCCGCAATCGAGCCACTTCCCCTAGTTGCATTCCTAACACACCTTCATCCCATCCTGCAACAGAGGCATAGGAAGTCAGATTAAGGGTGAATTCTTTTGAATAGAGCAATCGCATATATATTACCATGGCATAAATACAGTCAGATCTCAGTGCAGTGTTACAAATTGCAGCAGTTGAATTTGATTCAAAATCAATTTTAAGGTATTTGCATCAATGACTCCAGATATCCCAATTGCACTAACATTTTCTGAGATTAATTTTATATGCAACAACATTAAGCAAGCACCAAGAAAGAAGCTAGAAGTGATAAATCCTTTCAACCATACAAAAGAGTATCGAGCAATCATATGAAACAATAAGCAAGGTACACAACAGAACAAACATTTATTTTAATTATTGGGTCGCTCGTGTTCACCCTACTAGTGACTACCAATGAAGTTTAGAGAAGTTAACAAACAATAGTATATTAGTCATTTCCCAAATATGTGTTCACCCTGCTAATGAGAACCAAAGAAGTTTAGAGAAATTAACAACCAAATGTATAATAGTCATTTCCCCAAATATTTGTATGTCTGAGTACAAACAAACTCAAAAAGCTCTTGCTACTTAATTTTTAATCCTCTCCAGTTCACATCTGTTCCTCAACTATTTTAATCCCCTCACATAATATATTTTGTGTTGATTTGCATAAGATAACAGATTAGGCATTAAAACCATTACTCAACTAGAATTGGAGACCCTTTTTCCAGTCTTCCACATCAGTTACATTTTAAGCACAATGCAGCCCTCCTTTTATGTAAGCACCCATGCACATACCAAAAAAAAACTCCTTCCAATATAAATATATTATACGCATCAGATCCATATTTCTACAACATGTGCACATTCACATAATCAGTCCAAAATCATATTGTAATTATATCATATCATATCAACGACTGTTGTCAAAGCCAGAATTCGTCACTCACACCTCAAATAAAGAAAAGACATACCAAACACAGCATAAAACCAGGTAACAGATGCAAATTTCAATAAGAACAGAGTTATTATTTATCAACCACATAACATAATTTCAGTCACAATAACAAAACTAAGTACAAATAAAATCTAAATTATACAAGTTATAATACCTTTAATAACTTTTCCTTTACCGATTTGGAAAGAAAAAGGCTTCTGCCCGGGATCCTTGGTGCTGTTACCCAACATCAAAATCGATCAGCCAGTTCGTCAAATAACTAACAGATGATTTTCCATTGGTTTCCAATATTAATTGGAACAGGATACAAGAACATAAAATAACCATTTACCTCCAGAACTTTTGGGAAAGATCGCCATTTTTACCGAAGCCGGTGCAGTGAACGGTGACGTTTTGACCGACGACGGGTTTCGGTCCCGTACCGGCTCTCAAGACTTCCTTCTCCACTCCCATTGCCCTGATCGGAGTATATTGCAACCACAATGTCTTTGCGATGGGATTAGGGTTTTCTGTGTTGATGAATGGAGATGTTGCGTGCGTTTTATGCCGCGCTTTATACTTTTCACTCTTCAGTAATTATTATAAAAAACATGAGGAGGACTTCAGTGCACGTGCTGATCATGTGACAGGAATATATTCTTCCTTTCTCTTTTCTCCAATATATAAAAATAAAAGGGAATATGGATTCTATTCTTTTTCCTTGCATAATAACGACACACCCAACCAATTTAAATGTTATTACATATATATGTATTATGTTATTGGGATTTTTCATGAAGTGCTAACCAATCATAAGTTTTTGTAATACATTTTATTCAAGTAAAATAAGAGAATTTTCATGTAGATCCTTTTTCTTTCACCAGCTCCAGCTGAGATATATGCACAGATTGAAAGTAAAGAATTTGAACCCATCTAAAAGAAATCTGAATAGGAAAATCACAATAATATTTCATAGATTACAAATATTCATGTTGAAAATCAAGATAAAAGATCCTTTCGTCTATGTAGAAAGTAGCGATTTCATGAGTTTTTTTTATTTTTTATCATGTCGTAACTTAGTTACATAATACATTATTAATAGTTAAAAATGTAAATAAACAATAAGTTTCATGAGACAGATTGCATTACAGAAATACACAATCTTATGACTAACTAAAAATTATTTACAATTTCCTTGTTAGATAGATAGAAAAGATACATTGAGAAAATTGAAATAAAAATGACTAAACTAGAACTTAAAGAACCTCCACTAGACATACACCCAAAATCCAAAGACATAAACAGCCTTTCTTTCCCTTCCATTCTTCAATCACATTTCAACACAAAAACACCCTAAAACCCCAAGATATTGAACTCAAGAATCCAATGAGAAAGATAACTATGCGAAACTAAAAAATAAAGAAAAGTACATGAAAACTCCTTCCTAATCTAAAGAAGAGAAAATTCACAAACCCAAAAAAAAAAAATTAAAATTAAAATAAAATATAACAATAAGAAATTAAAACTTACTAAATTCTCCCTCCCTCACAATCAATTCCACCATTGATGCACAGCAATTCCTTCATCCCTCACTTTACCATACAATGCCAAACATTGCCAATATGCCCTCTTGCTTCCATTCTTTTTACCACCATTCTGCCATTGATTCTTGCACTCCAAAAACAATTCATCCACAAGACTTATGGTCTTGTCTTTGAGCATCTCTTCCACCACTTGCGCCTCCGCTTTCATCACAACATAGTCCTCGCGCTTCACATGCTTCGTTAGCCAGGTCGAAACCACTGTCTCTTGATCATTGTTGGCCTTAGCCCCAATTTGATCCACGTCCATACTGAAAATTTCGAATTTTTGATCCCTCGTGGGATAGTTCTTCTGAAACCAATCCAATGCCTTTGAGTCGTCTGAGATGAAGACTCGTCGTGGATACTCATCCAATGAATCCTTCAATAAATCAGGCAAGAATTTGATTTTCCTCGATATAAAGCTTGGTTTCTTTGCCACTTTTGTTGGGGGCTCAAGATACACATCCTCCAATCCCTTCAATGCAGCTTTCTTTTCCTCTGATGTAACATCATACAAAAGTCTCCGCCTTGCTGAAGATTCGGTGGCCATTTTCTTCATCGCCACCATCGTGTTCTGGAATCTTCTGAGGTACACGATTTTGTAGTCTCGAAGCTCGTTCGAGGGATCACGCCCTAGTGGAGATATTATCAGTCCGTCATTCTCTTTGAGGTTGGCGGTAATCACCTCAATCTTGTTGAAATTTGGTACAAACATAAAATCAAACACTTGGTGTTCAACCAACTTCAACTCTCCTGTTACCAAAGTTATGCCGGAATCTCTCAAGAACTCGAGATCGAGGGCGCCTGCGCAGCCCAGAACGAAACCCATGTGGCCTTTCTTGATTAGGCCTTCCTCCACCAAATCACGGAGGAGAATGGGTAGAATTTTGAACCCATTTGAATCGGCATCATTGGGATTTTGAACTACATTTACAGAGGCTCCACTCATAATAGAGCCGAGTGAAGGCAATGCGAGAATGAACATCGCTATGAACAGGGATCTCGACATGATACGAAGAACCCTTGAATCGGGTAGCTTGATAATCAGAAGGGTATGTGAATTCAGGCCATTCACATCATACCCACTTCCGATTTTGGCTCGGTATTCACGAGCCACTTGGCCCATTTTTTGACGAAGCAAGAAATTTTTAAACCTAAACAAGAAAGTATCTTCTTTTGTTCAATTACAGAAAGTGTGGGATGAAAAAGCACGAATTTGTTTTTTTAACAGTCAAAAGTGAGAGATTATGAGAGAGAGAGAAAGAAAGAAAAAAGTAAATCGCGACAAATTCTAGCGAGTGCAAAATCTGGCAGCGGTGTGATTTCCACCCACGAGAGCAACACGAGTAGTTCGTATTCTAGACCATAGGACCAACAATTCCCTAATTCTAACAATTTCCATGTTTTGTTTTCACTCTTATCCCTCTTTTTTTTTTTTTTCTTTTATCTTTCGATATAAAAAAAGAAAAGAAAAGGGGGATGTTTAATTATCTGTAGTTTTTTACATGTTCATATGAGGTACGCTTGAATTTTTTTTTTAAAACTCAACCAACATCAAAAAGAGAGAAGGAAAAAGATAAAGATAAAAAAAATTGATGCTGGAAGAGAAAATGAGGGAAAAGACTGTTTTGCAATAGAAATGTAGAATCGAATGTGTGTTTTGATTTGTGAATGAGAATTATGATGGAGGTTCCGTTAGTTATGCTGTGTGTTTAAATATATATAGTGTGGGATGGGAATGTATGGAGGATGTGTGTGTGTGTGTGTTTGAATGAACGTGTAGGGTCCGCGGGAAGTCAATGGTCGTCGTCTTACATTTGGTGTTTTGTGGTTGATTGTCTTTAATTTGTTTTTCTACTATAATTAAGGAGTGATCCCTGTCTTTCGTTTTTCTATTGGTTGGTAGATAACAAGTCTTCTATTGTGTGTGTTTTCTTAAGAAAAGGGAGAATAGAGGTAGAGATTTCATACTAGGGTGTTTCGTAATTCGTATTCATAAATTTTAGTCTTCGCTCGATTACATCCAATCATTAAACATTTATGAATAATTGAATAATGCTTATATTATTATTTCAATCTACTATTCCAATATTATTAATCACCTCTAAGATTAATAAAATCATAAAATAGAAGAACGAACTCATTGTTTCATGTCTTCTCCGCTTATCTTTATTGTTGCAAGTCACACCCTTAAATATTTCTAAACAAATTCTTGAACAACTTTCATATTTATTATTTTGAGGAGTACGTAGATCCAAACCAAGAAACGATAAATAAATAAGAGCAAACAATTGATTCGTTGAAATCTATTTTTATTTAATCGATACACTATCAAATCTTCTAAAAAAATTAGTAGAAGCATCGTTAAAACTGAAAAAATTGAGCTTTTACTTTACATACAATATGTTGCTAAGACAAAATTTATAAATTAATAGCCGTGGGTAAATCTGAATTCCTAGTGTCCTCATTCTTTACCCATTAATCCCTTTTTATTTTTAAGGTTCCCCAGTCGCCAGGTAGGAGAGAAGAGGATGGGAGGGTTCCTTTTATTTTTATTATTATTATTATTATTTTTTTTTTTTTTTTTGCAAAGATACAGTTTGGGAACAAATAGGTCAATCAAAATCCATTTGTTCTAGCATTAGGTAAATTGCTGTAAACTTAAAAACATTAATCCATTTGTTCGAGCATTAGTATACATGCACAAAATCGTGATTGGTTAATGAAAACATTTCATGCAGATTGTCATTTTTTACCCAAAAGGATTCCCTTAATAAATTACTAGCTTATATCCCGTGCTATGCACGGTTTATACAAAACAATGGTACTTGTTTGATATAAATATTATATATGTCATCAATTTTTTATTTTTATACATAATATAAAACACAAACTATATTGCAACTTGTCGATTGGCTATACGGTAATATCTAAAGTTCAAATAATTCTACAATAGAGCTTCAACATAATATTAATAAAACTACTTAAATTGTCATAATCAATCCTCAGTATTTTGTAATTCTAAATTATTACGATAAGATCTTAATTAATTTTCAAGACAAAAAATACAAATTAGTATTTACATTTCAATTTATACAAATATGATGAGGGAAAAAAAACAAATACACTTAAATATAAGCGCTCCTTCATACATAGTTTTTAAAAGGAACCTTCATTCATCAAATTATTTCTAAAGTTACAATGTTGTGAATGAAATCTTGTAAACAATTGAATCAAACGTTTTTTTCTAAACGATAACTTTTCTATTTCATGAGCTACTTGTATTTCTTTCGAGTCGAGTATGTCATGCCGTAAAAGAGTCCAAATTCAATCTAGCTTCCTTGATATCTTCGATGATCCTCCCATAATTTCCCTAGAAACACAATCTCTCTCAATGGATGCAATCACCACGCTCAAATCACCCTCGATTGTCACTTTCCTCCAATCTTGGCCTATCGCAAAGTTCACTTACCATTAACGCTGCTTTAGCTTCAGCCGCCAAAGGTTTCAAAGGTATAAACACAAAATCTGTTGATTGTGAAAATTGATTTGACAGAAGAATTATAATGGAAAATAACATATAACATTCTTATAATTAGGAGTGACAAATTAAATTCTCAAGCACCTAACATATTAATCAGAAAGAACTAAAAGAGCCAAAAATTCAAATATTTAATACTAAGGGAATAAAATAACAAAATTTGCTGAAAAGAGGATAAGCAAAAAAAGTGCTCTCAAAGAAAAATCTTCAAATTATGAGAGGATGTAATAAATCCAAAAAGCAAACTTAAGAACATATCAAATATGATGGTATGAAAAAAATAGAACAATTAAAACAATAATAGCATGACTATATAAGAAGCTTTTTATATATGTGAAAATATAAAAGAAGAACACAAAAGGTTTATAAATTTATCATATATATATAGAGAGACGTACTTTACACACACAAAATTATAAATATAACAAATAGCCATTATCTATGGACATCGAATATGAATTATTTAAAAGAAGAAAAAAATCAATAAGCACAAAATCGGTACTTGGTGCAGCGAGACCATCGAATATGAATTGGAAACAATTTCATAGGCTCCTGTAAAAAAGATGTAGAACATACAATGTTAGATTCATAGTATGATAAATTGAACAAATAGAAAGAATAAAAGTTAACATTGAACTATTCACACTAATACTCTAAGTTTGTAGATAGGGTTCTTATATAAGTGTTTTTATGGAAGAAATGCCATGATTTATATGAAATAATAGCTAAATTTACGGAAACACTCAAGTATAATAAATTAATTTACAATCAAGGTATTAGACTTATTCCATATTAATGGCTGAATTTTAGGAATTTTTAAAATTTGAAACTGAAATTGTATTTTAGTTTTAATTAGTTAAGATGTAAAAATTATGACAAAAAACAAAAACATTATGAATTTGACAGCCAAAAACTGAAAGTTTGTTATTTTGAATTCATCATTTTTTTAGTCTAATATTGTTGTTTCCTTTTTTAACACGATTGTAGTCTGCCTAATTATGATTCCTTCTGGATGAATACTTCTTGAGATTAAATTGTAATTTCTTTCTTAATTTACGTCGGTGTAAATTAGTTATGTTAGGATTAATTAGTTATTTGGCACAATAATTTACTTTTGACATTCCTTTTTGCGTAGGATTAATGTGGAGATTAAATTGATAGTAAGAGTTAAACAAATCATAGAATTTTGTAGAATTAAAAAAATTCAAAATTCTAGAAAATTAGAATTTTGATCGAAACAACTAATTGGGATCGACACCTACCCTTCAAATATATATATGTATTAGATTGTAAGAGCCCGGTTATTTGAATTTTCTAAATATAGATATTTTTTTAAAATGTCTTTAATTTTACACCTTTAAAAAATTATGATCTTGAAAGTTGCAAGCTATCTCAACTCACCACCCAAAAATTAATACTTTACAACTTGATATACACATCTCTCTTCACATATTTGTTACCAAGTCTAAAATGGCTATGCTTGTGAATAAATATCGGACACAAATTGCACAGAAAATATGTCATAAAATTTAGGATAAAAAATGAAAAGAAGGGGAGTAAAAACCTAAATTTTCTATTTATTCAATCCCTTCTTCAGCTTCTGTTAAGCTTGTATTATTTTCATCTAACAAGTAGTCACATAGCTCCAGAAGTTGATCAGCTAAAGGAGGAATAGTTGGATTTCTCCTGTCGTTATATTTATGGGCATTGTACGCGATTTGATAGACGTCGTGTCTGAATTCGTCTCGGTTTTTGTACTCCATCCTCCTCGCTTTATCCCTAATTGTAGACAAATCCATAGGATGGCTTATGATGTTCAAATAGTCGGGAGCCTCCTTTCTGGACACTGGCTTTAAAAACAAATAAGATATCTCTGACCGGCCCTTAAGCGTCTCCACAATGCGTTCCAAGATATTCGATAGACCAACCTGCAATTAAAATTTAGTTATAACTCACATAAACTTGATAACTATGCAAGAGTGAACCATTTTCACAACAAATATAGAGAACTCTGTCCCCATTGTGTAAATGAATATAAAGAAATCAGACAGTTATCCTAACAGAATCCAATGCATCTTAGCATAAGATGATAGAATCGCCAAATCAAATTCGGAAAAGGATTCTGAATAATACTGTGGGAAATTACACTTCACCCCCTTAAGCATGCATTTGAACTTACCCTTATCAACTTTTAAGTTGTCGCAGTTCATTACCTTTAGCCATTTGAAAAGTATGAGAATTGTTTTCCTGGCATTATTTGCTGATTTAGTATTCAATTATGAAGGGGAGATTCACATACCACCTACCAGCCAAAGATTGTGAACAAACACTACAAGAAGTTGAAGGGAAAAACCACGTATGCAAAATGAATAGGGGGTAAAGTGCAACATACTTTAATATTGTTATGTTGCACTTTATTATTGTTACCCTTGCATGTTTATATATACAAAAAATACTTTGTCCCTCCTCCCATTCTGTATCTTGCAAACCGGTGTAAAGTGAAAATGACTCTATATTAATGGCTTGACTTTAAATGCAGAGTTCAAAATCAAATTTGAACTATATGATGCATAATATTGGGACAATTAATGTATTTGTTTCTGTCCTGCATTCCCGCTTCCCCTAGGAGCTAATATTTGGTATATATTCAGGCAGTAGCAAAAGTGAATGCTTATTGGTAAGGATGGAATTTAACTATTTGGTTCCACTAGAAGTCAAACGAGAATTAATAAAACCACTCACCTCTCCTCCTCGTCGCCGCTTTGTAGCCTGGGCATACTCTGACTGCTTTCCATATTCAACTGCTGGTTTCCTCCGTGCCGTTCTGTCTCTCTCAGGCAGTCTTCTGTCATTTCTTCTAGAAGGAATGTCCATTAAGTAATCATCCCTCATTTCAGGCTTTCTTTTCTTTTTCTTCTTCGCCTTTTCCCTTTGACGCTCTTGTGCTTCTTCTTCCCTTTCTCTTCTAATAGCTTCTTCATAGATTCTTAAATTAAGCTTTGGCTGCTCATCTATCATCATCATTTTTTCAGGTCTCCTGTTTCTTTCTTCTTGTTGTCTGTCAGCATTTCTCCTTTTCTCTTCCACCCACCACTGATTACCACCCTCAGGATCTCTCATCCTTGATGACTCTTCGAAGAAGTGTTTGCTTTCATCTTCCCGACGTTTATCAAAACTCGACAATTCAGTTATTTTCTTTGTTTTCCTGTAGTCAAAGCCAAAGCTTCCATCCTGGCTATTTTCATCCAAAATAACAATCTCCTTCGGCTGTTTAATTATAATTTTTTTCCGAGGCTGGTCTCTATCAGCATCCACGGGAGGCTTTATTACAATAGAGGGTTTATGAGATTCAACCATCACATCTTCGGGTTTATTCTTGTTTGAAAAGATTATCTTGTTGACTTTAACCCCAGACCTGTTCCCCGTTTCAACATCCATCATAAATGGTCTGTCAGAGTTCTGTGAAGTAGGGGAGGTAATTTTATCCGGTAGCTTGTCGGTTGCACCACACTTGACCTTCAGAACTTTCGCCTTTGAAGAAGGTTTATCATCTTCTGGTGCTTCTACTCGTGTCAAGGTTTTTGGTACGAGCTTCTTTGGAGGCGGTTTCTGCTCTGCTTGATGATCTACAATGTTAGTCCCGCCAAATGTCTTCTCAAGATCTATGGTTTCTGCTCGTGTATCAGAATCTTCCCCGTACTTAGGACAGTTCTTGTTGGTCCTCATATGACCAAGCTGATGCAGTAAAGAGAATTGATGAAAACAATAAAATTTTGTGTCTGAACGGTAAAGAATGCAACTCTGTGAATATACACATACCTGACCACAAGCTCCACAGACAAAACTCTCTCTTGCCGATTTCTTTTCCTTGATCACCTATTTTTCACAATTAGAGTATCACAGCTGCCTTTAGGATTAAGAAACTGAACATAAATAAGAATCACAATTGAAGCTAACTTACACTCATTCCATCACCCAATATTTTAATTTTTTTATTTAGTATTCCCATTTGTTCGATCTCAATCTTTTTCTTGGCTTTGAATTTGCCAGGCAAGTGCTTCTTAGCAGAGTAGCTCTCAGCCTTCACCAAAAAGTTAATTAAGAAAGTTCAGAATAAATACTTCTGGAAAAATTATACACAAAAGCCAAAAATGTATGGACCTCCTTTTGATCTCTTGCAATACTCTCCGTCGATAAATACGAACTCTCAGGTTGCATGATTCTCTTAGCAACTGCATTGTTTTTCTTAACCCCAGCAGTATTTTCAGGACCAAACTTTGATCTGAAGGCCAAACCCGATTGCTCTACCACTGCTTTTGTCTTCTTATTCTTTTTCCGATCAGCTTCTTCATCTGCAAAACAGTCTCCGAAGTTGGATTGCAGCTAGAAAACACATAACATATACAATCTGAAAAAAAAAGGCTTAATACAGAATTATCATGTCCTAGGAAGCGCAAAGAATCATCATTAGACCTTAATTTATATTTCATAATATCGATTTATGAGAAACATTTACAGGGATTTGGGTCCATGGAGAAATAAAAATACTATATCAGTAGTTACCATATGAAATATATTCAATTTTAGCAAAAGACACTATGGTAATTTGGAACTGCATATACTACCATCCATGAGCATCTTGCATAATTCCGCTGCTTGTGCTGCCTCGTCTTCATTTTCTTCTTCTGCTTGAGTTTGAAGTGGGCGCCTTCTCATTTTTAGTCCCTTGACACCATCAACGCTATCATGCTTAGAATCATAATTATCCTCTTCACCGTCTTCAAATGCTTCGGCATCAAGAAGATTTTCCAAGTCTCCAGCAAACGAATCCAAGTCACTATTGGCCTCTGATTCACTCTCCATTTCTTCACCATCAGCAGAACATAGACTCTGAACTTGTCGGTCCCATACTTCCTGACATTTTTCTCTAGTCTGCTGCTGAAGTTGCAAGAAGGACATACGCTGTCCTCGAGCAAACTTGCTAACTGTTGTGGGATCTACCTTAACACCTGATGCGGCTTGCTCACTTGAAAGCTTGCGTATTAAAGCAATTCGGTGCCATCTAGTTAGTTTGGCAATCTGGTCCTCCGAAACATTGAACTTAAGGAGAAGCTACATGTAAACAATGTGAAAGCAACTATAAGCATGATCCACAACATAATACTACATTATTTTCATATACATATCATGTATTTGGTGCAATCTCTCAACATATATGGACTCATTGTGAAACCCTCACGACTCGAGCTTCTTCTATTGCGTTCTCCTATGGGATAAGGATAGAACAACAGCCAAATCCAACACCTAATAATTTAACAATTTCCACTCTGCTCTACGCGTATGAGCATTAGAGGTTAAAACAAGACTGTCCTAATAAAATTCAACACACCTCTCTTGCTGCTTCCATACTCAACCTGCGTAGATCAGCATCTGTTCCAGTCACAGTTGACCCTTTACCAACTACTGATTTCTTTTTTACCATTGAGTTTGATACAGGAGCCTTAGGAATTGATCGAACATAACTGAAACCCAGGCCCCGCCCGGAAGGATCGCCAACACCTGTAATCTCCAGACGTTCAATATTTTCTCTATCCTGAATATCAAAGAGCAGATCGGTTAACCAATTTATGATTCTGAAAAGGAATTAAACTAGCTTAACAAATCAATGAGCTAAATATCTTGCATTTTGACAAAGAGAAATAGGCATAGCTTTTGGTTAGACAGAAGCAGCAAAATAATATTGCAAAATAACATGAAGTAAACCTTTTACAGACCACATTTATAGGTTATTTTTTCCTTTATAATAAATTAGATGAATATGTCGTAATGAAACTCCCATATGGGGCTAAAATAAATGATGCACCATAGCTTTCCCATGAAACACTAGCTTACTGAAGTGCAAATAGGGACTCGATGAATCCAAAATTTTGGTTGGGGAGGGCTCCAACAAGGTAAATAATAAAGACGTAGCTTGCCTGGTTTGTGCAGGAAACAAAATTACTACTCAGGTTCCATGGTGTTATATGTAGCTCCCTCTCAATATGTGATGCAGCAGCTAAAGTAATTGCTTCATCTGGAAGCTGGTTCATTGCAGATGAAAGGCCAGTAGGAAGAGTTAGCCTTGTGATTCCTAATCGCTTAAGCCTGTATAGGCCGGCTTGCATGCTCTCATAGGCACACACCTAAGGCAAACAGCGAAAGAAGCAAATTAGAAACAAGTATTTTGAAACTAATAAAACACTTTAATCCTACTAAAACATTAGCAATTATCTTAGGTGAGCTATGAAACATTACAGAACTTTCTATAGTTGCTCATGCACTTGATTTGGGTCATGAATTACTGACAAGTGACGTTAACAAACTTTAAATTTCCTCACCAATATTTCCTAGTCCAATATGTTTACTCAAAAAAAAAGTGATCTATGAAACAAGGATCTAGCATATTTGGGTTATTTCTCAACCTGTTTTAAATAAACTTGAAAGTGAAACAAGTTATTCTTAAATTAGGTATAAAAAAATCAAGAAGTAGAAATGTCAGGTATAAGATACAATTTTTTCTATTTCTTCAAAATAAACACTGAAGCACCGATCAAAACAATCAAAATATTGGCTTCAGTTTCAAACTTCACCTTTCAAAGTAGAGCATACCATCACTGCCATAGATGCCAAAACACTTCAACTTGTGCATTTAATACACCAGGACTCTAAACAGACAAATTTGGACTTAAAGCACATAATAAAAAGAATCGTGAGTCCATAAACAGGGGCTCAACTTGTATCATTCTTTCTTGTTATGCATGAATAAAACATATAACTACTGGGCAAGGATCCCATCCTTTATGGGTAAATTATCTTACCAATAAAAAACTGATTATCCTTATTAAGTGGTAGAACACAAAAAACTTAAAGCATCCAATCATTAAAAAAATCACATAATTATGCTTTCCAGCAGCATCTAAAACATCCAAAGATGTAAAAGATAAACTTATGTAATTACTCACACTTTCGGGTGTCACCATCCTTCTTAGTTCTTCCTCAGAGGGAATACGAAAACTGCGCTTCATAACCCAAAGAAAATGTCCAGTTGGACCTCTCTGGTGGCATGCAACAAGGTTTAGTTTAACCAAAATGGAAATTAAAAAAAAGTAAGTAGAATAAATTATAATTTCTGATATAACTAAAGAAGAAGGGAAAAACATAATAACTTTTGAGTATACCAAGGCAAAAGGAACACAGGATGCACTACCTGCAAATCAGCACAACTTTTTAGCCTCTTACGAAGAAAGGCTTCGGACAAGCTAGGAAACTGTGTGAACAAATCGTCTGAGCGTATAGAAGGACGTAAACCACGTTTTTCGGATGCACGGAACTCTCGATACATGTAAACCAACAGTCTGTTCATAATATAGAACTGTACATTTTTTGATCCAGGCGACATAACTTCTATATGAGGCTCCTACAGATGATAATACAGAACTCAATAAGAACACAACATGAAACATTCTGATAATTATTGTAACTAGAATTGGTTTAGCACAATAGGAGCAACAGAGACCACCAAATGGATGAAAAGACTTCGCATGTTTCATCAAAAAGAGGATAGGAAGAGCATAATAGTGTATTCCATAAATTTCCTATTTTAAAACGCACTGCATAGTTGGGAAAAGCGGCTTTTATTCAACAATTTACCCTCAGAAATAATGGTTGGGGAAACATATCCAAAAAGATTTTAACTTCCGTTCTATCCCAATATGTCAACAAAGGAAAAAAAGGAATACATGCATCTGGAATGCGAGAAACATAGAGAATTCTTACAAAGCATCAATATAGCCATTTGATAAAGTAACTTCAATAAAATATGCTTGAAAAAAGAATGAGAAAGCCACATCTCCGAAAGATTGAACAAAGAATGTCGAAAAATTAAAAGAAACAAAAAAAAAAATACAATAAGAATGTCAGCGTTACCTGTTGTCCAACAACATCAATCCTGTCAATGCGTCTGATGGACAGCTTACCCTTTGAGGACCTCACCAACAGATAATCAGTTGATGACACTTTATGTTGAAATATAGGTGCCCTGTACATGTTAGTTTCAATACATGATTGGCTGGAACCAGGTTTTATATCTCCAAGAAAAGGGGACTTATCAGCAGGATCAAGGACGACAATGCTCCCCAAACCGTTATTCTCATTGCGCAATAAGTTCCCTGTTTGATCACCCGGTGCAGATTTTTGATAATATGTACACAGTCTTGCACCCATTCCAGCATTACCTAGAAGTAAAGGTCTTTCCTCGCAGTACCTATATTGCATAAATTTATAACAAGACCATGAAAAAAATCATTAGCTTAGAGGGATTAAAAATAAATAAACAAGCACTTAATATGTATAATTCTATCAACTTTCCCTATACCATCACTAACTTGGAAAAGTATAAAAGGAAAATCAGTATTTCAACATTCAATCACTAACTGAACCATTTAAACTTCACGGGCTACAGAAAATAACTATTATAAGCTACTTAAGGGCAAAAGTAACTAGGAAACTAAACCTCCCCGATCTTATCCTATTTCACTGTCTTCTTTTTCCATACTCGTGTAAAGACAAATGGCAACAGCACCTAGGGTTAATGAAAGAAAGAGGAAATTATGCTTATACCAAATCTTTGAAAGCATAAGGATGGAAATCTCACTTGGGAGCTTAATTAATAAAGTGAGTTTTCAACTGTTAACCGTCGTATGCAGTGTTTTGTTGAAAGTTTTGTTTATATTCTCTTTGGGAAGTGTAGAATTTATATTCTCTTTCCATTATTGCTTATTTGGGAAGTGTAGAATTTATATTCTCTTTTCAAGTTTTTAGCATATTATCAACACGCTTTTGATGTTCTATTGTGATGGTGCGACGCAAGTTACGACTAAAGGGTTCTAACAGTGATTCCTCAATTTTTTTCTTGTTCTTATCTATCTTTCCCCTAATTCGCAGTTACTGCTCACGAACACTATTCACTAGCCCACAATTTGCACAACCTGTCAAGAATGATGATCAAACTCCTTAATCCAATATTCAATTATATTAATTCAACTCGCTTCTTCTTTTTTAGAGTAAAATCAACAATCAGCAAAAACATTTTGCCGCTAGAAGAACACTGCATCAAAATGCATCTTACCAAAGTAAAAAGATACTTTTATCAGAAACCAATGGCCAACAAATCCAAATAGCAGAGAGTTACGAGGGGATCCGCAAAACAGAAAGAAAAAATAAAAAGAGAAAATTCCCTTCGCATGATAAAGATTGACTTGAAGATAAATTTTGAACCTTCACTCGAAGATAGCCAAATCTAAATCCATAAAAACCAAGTTTTTACATGCAATCTAGTATAAGATACTGCCAACACCACTTTTTCAAATTCAATATAAGATCAATTACAGCTATAGGAAACAGGAATCAAACTGAATCCAGAAATTGATTAACAACATAATTCATAAGAGATGTATAATTTCAAATTGCATAACAAATGATGAAGCATCTTAATAACTTACTCCATCAAGAAAACATGTCCGTCTTTTACTGAAAGATCAGATTTCTTCTTAAATGCTCCAGGAGGACGCCTAGACTTGTTCTCACCAGGAAGCTTTTGTGCCCTGGGCAACATATGTATTTTTGTTCGAATAAGATGTAACACTGAGTTTGGCCGGACACTTTGTTCAGCAAGAGATTTGTCATCTTCAAGCTCCTTCCCAGAGTAAAATATTTTCACTGGCTCGGATAATTTAAAATCTACATACAAATAGGACAGGCTCAAGTTTCTTTCAATAAATGGTGGTTGGGCCCACACATCTGTGTGTGCGCGCACATACAACATATATATGCATGTATTAAACTATTTACAATAGTTCTCTACCAAAAAATATAGAAATCATCCATGACTGTCAGTATAGGAAAGAAACAACCTACCCAGCTTTTTAGAAGCTTTAGCCTTCACCGATGAGATGCTCTCTTCAGCATCCACATGAAGTTTACTTCCTTTCCCACCCAAACTCATCATAATGATTTTTATTGGTCCCTGTGCAGCTAGTTTCCCCAGCTCTGCCAGGGGCACCTCAATATCATGGGGATACCATAAAGCTTTTGGTCGATGAAAATTAGCAACATCTTTGCTGCACTAGCACAGACACAAATTGAGAGAAGATCGGTTTACAACAATGAGAAGGAAAGCTTAAGCACAAATAAATTAGCAAACTAAAATGCAACACAAAGCGATATTACCCAGCTATTTTCAGTCGAGCACCCTACTCAGACATTTACTGTCTAGAAATTCCATAAGATATGATGTTTTGTTTTGAAAAAAAATAAATGCATGAAGGGAGACCGATTTGGCTAAAAAACAAAAAAGGGAAGAAAAATAGATAAGGAAAGGCTGAAAAAACATTATGTCCACTTGGGATTTTTTGTGTGCGTGAGTCTAATAAAAATTGAAGCATCTATACAATATGAACTTTCAGACCTGGAGCGCAATATTTATTCAAAAAGGGAAAATCATTTCTTTCCTATGTGCATAAGGTCCTTCATGGAATTAATGTTTAGGTAAATTCAAGTTGCATGGAAGTGATGCAAAAAAGCTGATCTGTGGGACATTAGAGTTTTGAGTTTTGCACTTCCATTCATTGATATGTTAAGAGGTACAACAAATTCTAGATTATAAATCTAAGAAGCACCATTTTAAATTCTAATAGTATTAAAGAACATAGCTAAAGTATAGAACACACAAAAATAATCTATCGAATAGATATATTCTCCAAACCAAAATTAAGAAGTTTGTACACTTAAAAATAAGCTCAGTTAATTTTAATGCATATTAATCAAAATAAAAAGCTATACATCTATCTTCATTTTTTAAATAAAGGAAACAGTTTCTTCTCATTTGTAAAGAGCTCAATTTCAGCATCAGCAAACAGAGAAGTCCAACAATATAAACTGAATATTAAATCCTTCTCAACTCTAATACACCTACAATAGGCATACACTTCAAACCTTATCCCGATCATCCTCATCAACATAATCCGCATAGAAAATTGATCATTTCACTCCCACAGAAATACTAAATCATGTGCAAGAAACAAATTTATTCCAGTCTCAGTTTCAGCCCGCAGAAAACGTAAAGCCAGAACACAATTCTCAACCCATTACCCAACCTAGGTATTGTAACCATCAACCACCTAGCGTTGACATATTCAATGGGAAAAGCAATAAAAGTCAAAAGAGAATTCTCACTTGTTTCTTTAGAGAAAGAATTCTTACTTGCTTAACTTGGCTTTCATGGTCTGCAGCTTTAGGGCAGGTCCTGAATGCAAAACTTTGAGTCCATGAATAGCACGTTTTTTTGAATGAGGTCTTAGTTGCTGAGATGATTTCCTGTTTGAATAGAATTTGTCATTAGAGATATTGAACCGTCCAGCTGACAAAATTCCATGACCATGCAGCTCATGTGAATCCCCACTGCTGGGGAGCACAGAACGTGATATAATCATAGCCCCTGCATGAAGCTGGAGATTGTCAGCATCCTTGATATCCGAGAGTTCAAAAAGCATCTGCTCATCTTGTAGATCAAGAATCAGCTTTGGTTTTGCAACAGATTGATGTGGTTCCCAGACAATATCATCCAACCAAGATCCTTCCAGTACATCTTTATTTTGTAATGTCAACTGACTAAAACGCCTTATGGCATCACTGCGAAGATCTGCTTCAGCCACAGCATCATTTGCACCTTCAGTGTTAAAATTATCTCTATCCACTCGAGACTCTAATCTTAAGAGTTGGGGATGCTTTCTGCTTTCTGAGATTGAAACATCCATAGAATAGGAAAATTTGTCTGAGCCAAAAGGTTCCACCAAAATGGAGCAACTTTTCAAAAATGAGCAATGATCCTTATCATGAGGTTCACTCTTTATTTCTGGCTCCAAAGTTTGTGTCTCAGCTCCCAAATCACTTTCCTTGTCTGCAACTGTGTCAGAGTCAGGTCCAGACAACTCACAACTTTCTACAAAATTTTCATTTGATGGAGAGTTATTCCAGATAATTTTGTCTTCCCAATCTTGCTGATCAAGAGAATAAAAATTGGACGAAAAAGGTGATTTCAATTCTGGATAAGTAGATAATGAAGCTAATGAGGCATCATCTTTCATCGGTTCAGAAGAGACACAAGAATCCTTTCTATGATCAACAACTAGCAAAGACATCTTTCCAGTTCCAGATTTTACTGACTCCCCTTCAACATGTAACATGACATCTTCACTTTTCATAGGCCAAGGTCTTATCCAATTAAAATCATGGGAAGGTGCCCTAAAAAATTTCTCCTCATCTTCCTCAACAATATCAGACACATCCATGGACTTGTATTTCTCTATAAGAATCAAGTAGAAATCTTCAGTGTTCAGTAAGCAATTAAGATAACGAAGTAAAAAAAAATGCTGACAAGAAATATAGGGTGACAAGAAAGCTTGTTTATTCAAATGGAATACACTAGAGAAAACGCGGGGAAAAAAACTGAGGATTGAAGTAGACAAGCCCATAGCACTGGTCAACAACCTTTTGTTTGTGCTTTGATTACAAGGACTATCAAAACATGTGGAGAGGATTTTAGTTCACTTGAACCAAATAATACATACCTTTATGTGTTGTATAACGGCAGTCTCTTTTCTCTCTCTTTTTCACGGGCTCCTGGATGCCGAAAATTTCAGAAAATCGTAAGATTGCCTTCCCATCCTCTACACAGAGAATAGGGAGCAATGAAGACTTATCACCACCTATTGAATCTTCTGAAGAATATGAGTCATCCTGTTTAACCATTTGTAGGTAAGACCAACAATTAGATTACAAACATAGACTTCAAGAACAATAAACTGCTCAGAGAAGTAGACACCACATAATTCATAAGGCGAAGACGTTCATTCTTTTCAGCTGAAACTGTAATAAACACCATCACATAGAAAGCTCTAGAAGACAGACATGTGCATATATTCTTTTACATCATGACTTCCATAAACCAAGGTGTACTTAAGCACAAGGCTAAGTTCTGATCAAGCAAGACTTAAGATATTAAGATTTCAGATCCATGACAAGACAAATACTTTTCGATCAAAAGGAATATTTTGTTGGTGATTTAAGAGTATTTTCTTTAATTGTGTTCTAGTTTCAAGAAACAAGGGTAGTTCAATCATTTTAAGATTCACAATATATTTTCTTTGCAAGTCTTGATTAGGATTTTAGTTAATTTTTTCCCGCTAGTTAAATCCTTTTCCTCTTAGGATTTGTCATTAAGGTATAGAAAAACCCTTGCTATCTTCTTATTTCAAGGGAATTGAGGATCAAAAAGAACTGACATTGTTCTTGTGCATTTGCTTCAGGCTTTGCAAGGGAAATTGTTCTCTTCTCCATCTCAATTCCTTCTTTTCTTCTTTAACATAATTCTAGCCCATTTTATGTTCATCATAAGTTTCACAGCATAGCAGCTTCTGAATAACATAATCATACAAAGCAGTCTGTCTTTTCCTAAAGTTATTGTTAGTGTAAGGTTCCTCATTGCTTTTGGTGTTTCACTCGTCCCAAAATGAATGTCAAAAGCATAGAATACATAGAAAAGGGATTAGTTACAAACAACATCATTAAGATATCATTTGGATGTTCAAGGAAAGAAAAGGAAAACACAAATAATATTGAACATTAAAAAAAAAAAGGAACTCCTTGGCTGGTCAAATGTATGCTTCGCGAAAAAATATTAAGATGTAAATTGGGAAGGGGAAAACAAAACATAATTTTGAGGGGGAACCTTGATTTCGAAACAATTGCAAAAATGCAAGGCACTGACCTCCTCAGATTCTAAGTTAACCAAAGTTTCCATTTCCAGGGAATGCATATGCATATCTTCAGGAAGACTTTCCTCTTGAGAAAGAAGCACTCCATGACTGTACTTCTGCTCCACTGTATATAAGAAAAAGCATCTAAATATTAGAAATGCGCATTATATAGTCACAGGAAATGTACCACCCTAAAACATTCTTCTATCCACAAAAAAAAAAGATCTCTTTTCTTCTAGTGTTTGTTCCTACCTCCATAAAATCCCATTCACTTGATCTGGCACATGTCACTTGAGTATAACATCTTTGACCTAATTTTCCATGATATATGATATAGATAATTTTCTTTGAATCAATCTATCAAGCACCTAAGTCTCTCTGTGCTACCTCAGAAATCCACTACAAGTTCTACTTTATCTTTGCTTTCTTAGTCTAATATTAAATAGTAGATTCCTCAATTATAACTTGTGATATTATCTATTATACAGTAAGAAGTACGATGAACTACAATTAAACCTGATGGAGAAAAATTTTGAGCTTCAATGTTGCTCTCCACCACGATGTTTTGTTTTTCCGTATCGTCATCGTCTTCATCATAATTTTCATCATCAAAAACAGAAGTCCTATTCTCCAAAGTAGTTACTGAAACTTCTGTGGTAAAAAAATCTTTTCTGGGCAACAGAAAGTCCTCTTCGGTAGCAGCTTGTACCTCTGGTCCTTCATACTGTTCATCAAAATCTTCATAGTCAACAGCATTTTCGGCTTTTCTGTCATAATCTAGTTGGCACAAGAGAGGAAAAAGAAAAATGTAGAATCAGGGACTCTCTTGGATAAACATGTCTTAATAGAAGTACTGCTAGAATAAACATCATGTACTTATACAGTCAAACTTGCAATGGAAACTTAGAATCAAACCCAAAATACATAATCTTCTCCTCTCAGAGTGTATTGGTTCAAAAATAATCATCAACTTCTTGCATTAGTTGAATATAATAATGGATTTTATAACATAAAAAATAATCCTTACGAGTTAGAATTTAACATAATGCTTTCTTGGCATGCTAAATAGCTTACAATATTTCTGTATTAAAGAAAGCCGGGAGCTGGGGAGATTAAGGTCAGCTAGAACTTTATTTACACTGATTAACTAAATACTTGCAATTTCTATGTAATTTTTATAAATTTGAGGATTTTAATTTGATATCTTATTTGCTTGTTTGGAGCTCAGTATATTCAAGGATTTTAGGAAACTCTGTATGAGTAGTTCATAGATTTCCAGAACAGCTGTCCATATGGGATCAATAATATGACTAAGTACATATAACTAATTTACAACCAAGCCCCACATCAATGGTAGTTTTCTCCTCTCGCGTGTATTATAAAACTAAAACATCAAAGTGGGTTAAAAAGTTTAATCAGAAATTGACGTTCACACAGAAATCAACTCCAACATATGTGACACAATCTAACCCAAATTCACACCATAGACAGCGTCAAGCTATCAAAATCAGCTCTGCGAATGGTGGTATTTTCAAGGTATCATCTGCTTATCTAATCCTAGTCCGAGTAAATAGTATCAGGTAGAACATCTTTACATCTGCATCTTAATTTCTCAAATTCATGCATTGAAATCTTATTCCACTAATTATCCTCAGCCTTCTGGGCACACATCATCTTTTTCTAAATAAAAATTGCAGCATATCATAATCTCTACTAATAATAAGTATACTATCACCCAAGTATTAATTAAGGTCTCGAATTCCAAGTAGCATTTAAATATTACTAACAATACTAAGAACTGCTCCCAAAGTCTTGGCCTGAAAAACCAACATAGAAAATGATGATCATTTATTATGCATAGCGCAGACTATATATAGGAAAAGGAATAAAAAAACTAACAGAAATTCGACAAGTTTATGACATAGTGCTCCCTGGTTTACATTATCACCTTGATCAGTAGCATCAGACGGTGTCTGCAACGATTTTACGGAGAGCTGAAACTTGGAAAGAGTAAAAATTAGGGCAAAATTTATCACATCATAGTATCTGTTGCTAGAATCAGAACCATCGTTGAGATGTGGATCAAGATTTCCTTACATCTATATCTGTCAGGGAAGAACCAAGCTTATCAGCCAGTGCAGCAAGATGCTCTTTTGCATCCTGAAGAAGTAAGTCATAGTTTAGAGACTAAATCTAGAGAGAGCGAGAGGAGAACAACATAGAGGTATTAGAGATTAATGCTGATATCCATGACCCACTCGAAAGCGGGGAAACAAAATAGCGCCTGAAAATGGAAGCTCGTGCTTAAGAACCCATTTAGTTTATTCAAATTTCAGATCGGGGTTACTGTTGTGAACATTATAAGCATTCAACACGATCTGAGTACCAATTATTAACACAAGAGAACAACTTTCCTGGGACAAATATATCTGAAGATCCAAAACTAAAAAAAAATGGTGTCGTGAAAATTCTCTCCTGGTTGTTCAATTACAGACAACTGAAGGATAGTGCGATCACAAAGAAAAATTAACCGCAATGCTAGAAATTTAAGAAAAGCTTCTAGAAGTTAATGAATAATACAAACAAACAAAGCTATTCAGGAGTTATCCTTATACTGCATCGGAAATTGTTTTCCTAAATTCCAGTTATTGGCGCAAAATGAATTATTCCAAAGATCGAAGTGAATGTAAGGCAATATGTGGACTCAGTTAATTCAAGTTAAGAGACAAACTAAGCCTAGCTTGACTGGCTTCCTTGGAATCCCTACATGAGAAGTAATTAATTTTGTTCTGTCAAGACTCTGTGACAACCAAGAGCAAATGATTACCTCCTTCATGCAAAGTTAAAAATGTCTCAATATTTCATAATTTTAATGTTCGTCTGCCCTCTCTCCATGCAAATTTGAGAAATTCAGTTCTGTGCAAATCACTCTGTCACTCACACAAGCCAATACTCAATAGAGAAAAAATAATCAGAGGAAAGACAAGATTAAATCAAATATTCTATCATTCATTAGCATCAGTATCAAAATTGAACAAACAAACCCTGCGAAACCAATGAAACACATACCTCGTCAAGGTAATCAACATCAAGATCACCAGAACCATCAACATTCCCAAACATAAATCCCAGAAGGCTGTTACCTCCAGCAGGCTCCTCGTACTCATCCTCATCATCTGTCGAACCAGAAAACTGTATTAGTTAGCCATAGACACTGCTAAATGTGATAACAATTTGCAACTATGCATTTGCAGTATAGTAACAGCACTAGCATATTTGACTCCATAGATGTATATTTAATATAGCCAAGCAACATTGTAGAGTCCAGTTTAGCCCAAACATAGTGGTTCTCATATGAGCCGATTCTGAAGAAAATGAATCACATACAAAATGGTATGGAAGTAACAGTTTAAGTAACAAAGTATCACTAAGATAAATGCACAAGACAAATATAACTATTCCTCATCATAATGAAGTAACTAAGATATCATCATGTCAAATCCTGCTCTCCACCAATCCAAGACACAGTTTAACATTTAACAAATTGATGCTTTATCCATATTCCAGTGCCACAGAGCAATCTTCCCTCTTATGTACATTTACAACATCAAAACCAACAAAAAAATATTATGAACTTGTGTTGACAAGCTTCAGGACAAATTCAGGTCTGATCTTGGTTCATGCTAACAGAATGAAATAACAGTATATTTATAAGTGAGTGGAGGCCTTATAGTTGAAAATTGTTCAACTAAAAATGACCTGGTGTTGACAAGGTTTAGGACAAATTTCAGGACTGGTCTTGGTTCATGCTAACAGAATGAACGCTATGCAACCAAATAACATTATACTTATAAGTGAGTGAAGGCCTTATGGTTGAAAATTGTCGTACAAAACCCACTAGATAATTGTTGTGGCGGAACAAGCAACCTACAGTAATATGGTGTCGCAGGATTAGAAGAGCTAGTAATATCTCGTTTTTAAAAGGAGAAATATGAATGCTTCTGGAATGCAGTCAACATGTCAGCTTATATAGATATTCATTTTGTGTGCATGTGTTGGGGGAGGGCTCATGAATAAAAGGTGCATCCTCTAATATTCATCTACTTTTTCAACGTAAAGGCGCAAAATTAAATAGATAACAATAACAAACAAACCTTCATCATGACCATCATGGAATGGGCTGTCAGAATCATACCCCATGTGCAAACACAGATTCTGGAAAAGAAAAGGTCCATTACTCATAAATAAACAAAACAAAAACAAAAAAGCAATACCATTAACCAGTCTTCCTAACAGATAAAGCATAATGAAAATACAACAAAAATGATATGGAATCACATATCAGAGCTTTTGAAGCAGTAAGGTTAGGAGTTGGAAATCAGGCTGCTAAGAAAAATAAACAAATATTGCAATAACGATAACAAACAAACAAACAAATAAAACACGTTTCATTGCAATTGCAAACCATTGACCCAAAGGAAATGAAAAACGTGTAGAACTTTGGTTATAATTAAGGAACGATATTAAATTAATAACAGTACTAGCACAGCTCACCAATCTTTTCGAGACGGAAATTGGTGGTTCTCGGAACTTATTGGATGGTGTGTTTACGCATAGACGAAGGGGATTGCAGAAGGGGAGAGTTGAATTCAATAATGATTCATCATGTAGTGAAAGATTACACAATTTACGGGTAAATATGTGTTATCAAAACCAGGGCCGGCCGGACATATTACGGGGCCCTAGGCGATATTTAAAATTGGGGCCCTCTTTCACAAATTCGATTATACTTTATAGACTCGACTGTTATATATTTTTATGACATTTCATTCATAAACTTTCTCTTAACAAAAGCAATATATATATATATATATATATAAATGTTGAAAGTTGAAGTATCGAGAATATAGTTATATAACAAATGTAAGTTAATAAATATAATTTTTTACTTGTCAGAATCAGTAAATAGGTAGAATATGAAAGTTAAATATTTCTGCTCACACTACTATCTTAGATAGGGCTGTGCAAACTGTAAAACCGAACCTTACCAAATTTTGTTATACAGGCTGGTTCGGTATTTAGAAATCTCGTACTGTTTGCCAGACCGAAAATTTTGGTTTGGTTCAGTAAATTACCGAGACAGTAAGGTTCGATTTGATTCAATACAAAAAAACAGAAAATTTATTGAATCAAAAATAATTTGTCTTGAATACATAGGTAAATAATAATATGCTTCCTACCACTCTAACCACTAACCATCCAATGAACTTGAATAAAAATTATAAAGAATACATCAGAGACCCCCTAGCCTCAGTCCCCTCTCCAAAAATTACTTTAGCATCATTCAAGTTTTGGGTTTTAAATGCAATTAGAACCCAATTAATTAAGAGAAAATCAGAAAAATAATAAAATTGGGCATTTAGAATTTGGACTGTACCTCTGTAAATTAAAAATCTGGGCCGAGAGAGAGATGGTGGAGGCGCGATGGGGTAGGTGGTGCAGCGGCACGGTGGGATTTTCGATTGAAGAAGAAGAAAATTTGGGTTTTTCTCTAGGGCACCGTAGAAGAAGTGAGAAGAGAATGATTGGAAATTTGGAACGTGTCTTTGCCTTGTACGAATTGGGATTACAAAAACAAATTGGGTATATGGTTGAATTATGTAAGGTATTTTATAATGGTTTGGTAATGAACTTCACTCATGTATATTAACTTGAAGTTTCAGTTTAATATAAGGTTTAACGGATTGTACATAATTGTAATATTAGGTATTTGATGTCAAAATTTATACATTACATCAAATCGAATTATTCAGTTCGATTATCATACGGTTCAGTCCGTTACAAAAAAAAAAAAGGAGAAGCATATGTAATTTGAGTATTCTTTATAATAAACTAATATTACATCAAATTCTAAATTTTATTAATTAATACAAAACAACAATATCATATATATATATATATATATATATATATATTCCAAAATACTAAGACATAATAAAACAAAAACACTTGTATTATCAATTAGCATATTCTCCATCCTTTTATTTATTCGCTTTGAAGGATTGAACATGGATTAAGAATTATAATAAATAACTACTTTTTTAAGTAAAAATTCCAAAACACCATTTTAATCAAATAATCATAGCATTAATAAGAAGGGTAACATTGGGTTTAAAATTTTAATTCTACATTGAAATTCTAAAACGATAAATAAAAATGACGGATGGAGTAATCATTATTATTTGACACCAATAATATAAAATAATTATTTTTACATAAATTAGATCAACATATCTTACATAACAAACATAAGAAGAATTTCAATAGAATGTGTAATGTTAATCGAAAAGTTAATTTGATAGGTCAAATCTATTTAATTTAATGTCGCACTACAATCATTGTCCAACGCATCTTAGCCAATACATGGCGCATTAATGTTAATATAGTATGATGCAAGTAAGAGGGGGGGCAGACATAGCATAAATGCATAGCCCATAAAGATATCGAGGACATTATTTTTGCATATAAATGGTTCTAGATTAAGGAGTAAAACATTCTAGATAAATATATTATATATGAAAAGTCTCTAGAGCATTAGTTTTAGTCACTAGATCAAGTTGATTTACATAGTTTGTTTAAGAATGTCAATGTGGTTATATAAATAAGGCAAGACCTTATTTGAAAATTTTTATTCTTACATCTTATTTCACCGAAAAAAAATTGTCAAATAGAAAAAATTGAAGCCCCTCTATAGTCGGTGCCCTTGACGAGGGCCTAAATTGCCTAACTATAGATCCGGCCCTGATCAAAACTCTAATGAATGAATTTATATTGATGGCCAAATTCAAACTTTGAAAAAAATGAAACTTAAACCCTAAACACTACCATAAAATCAAGAATTCCTGAGCCAGAGCTCACCATTAACAAAACACAAAAAAATTCCAATAATTCACATCTCCTCCAAAAGAAAGCACATCCAACACAGACACACCACCAGAAATACATATATTTAACCAAATTAAGATCAAGTCAAGATTACGGAGAATACCCGAGTATACTCGAATCTTCTCTTCGGAAGTTAGGAGGCTCTACGGCCGTAGCGGTAAACAGCGGTGGGCGTCTAGCTTGCTAACAAGCTAAAGTTAGTGGCTTCGTGCAAATTGCTCCGCCTTTGCACGCCTCTTCAGTCGTGGCCTCGTGGTCTTTTGGCCCCCAAATTTTTGTATTGTGAAAATAAGTCGGAATCGTTGTTGTTAATACACCAACTTTAACAGTAAAATGTTAATGTAAATAAGCGAAAAGTTCAGAAAGGAATTTTTGTTGAGGGCATTTGGATCATATTTGTTTTTTTGAAAAAAACTCAGGTGTCCAAGCTTACACTAGACTAATTCTGGACCATCAGAACCCTGAAGGATGTAAATCGCGGAATGTGCCTTCACCAAGCCTCGAGATCCCACCATACTGTTGTACACACAAATGGGAGAATTTAAATTTTAAGTTCACTTGATTTGGTACAAGTTATATTTATCATGTATTTATTAGGGTCGTGTGGGTTCTCAATGTTGGTTCAATTAGGCAATAGTCAAAGTCTTGATTATAATTTAAGAATAATATTGTTTTTAATGTCAGTAACATAAATAAAATATTTAAGAACACAATATTTTTAACACCTCGCATACATAGATTATTAAAAATATCTTCCTTGTAAATTTGATAGTAGTAACCATTAGAAAATACAATATTTAATATCTTTCTAGATTTCACAACACTTGACATTGACATGTTTTTTTTCTTCAAATACAAATATGCAAAATCAATTCAAATAAATTTTTAACATTTAACTATTGATATATGCATTATTTATCTTTCTTTTTTCCCCAGATGTTTACAATCATTGTAGAGTGTGTTATTTAATTGATTTATGTTAGGTAGGGTTTTATTTGCTCCCAAACCCAAAATAATTGAATCTACCAACTTTTGATTTGGAGTCAAATTGCATTATGTATTTATGTTCATGTAATTATTGTGTTCATCCAATCCTACATAAATCAAATAAAAGATGCTTTGGTCTCTCTCTAGTCTGTCCTTTCTTTCATTTTTTTTCCTAACCTATGTAGAGATTTCCATATACATCTCGAAAGATATTATTAAATTTTTAATTAAGATATGAAACCTTTCGTGAGGATGTTTTTAGTAATTTTACCGTAAAATAACAAAACAAGAAGGAAGTTTCTTCTTTTTGTGCCTCAACAAATTCACACACCACACATCGTTTAATAAATTGTTAAGTTAGGGAATTAACAAAAATCAGGAAGGAAAAAAAATGGCCGAAGTTAGGGAGAGGAAGGGCCGAATTTTCTGTGGGGATTAGTCTTTCTACGTGTGTGTAGTAGATATGTCACGGCTCTTTAATATACATCACAAGTTCTCCAAAACTAACTAGGATATATAGTATTTCTTCTCATCCTACTCGGACTCTAATATAAACAATTAATTAATCAATTCCAAGATTAAGTATTATATTAATTAGTTAGACCATCTCCAAGTGAGCTCTTATATGTCAAATTATAAGAAAAATTATAAGATTTTCACAAAAAATGTGCTCCAAGAGACATGCTATAATTTAAGGGTCATTTATATTTTTAAGGTTGGACTCTCAAATTTGAGAGTCCAAAGCCAAATGTATATTCTACTTTATGTAACAAAGTATAACATTATTTTGTACTTTGTTGCAAAAATATTTAATGTAAGTTCTTATTAAAAAAAATTTACGAATCTCGAAATATAGTTCAGATTTATTTCATCTAAATTCATATTATTTTTCTTAAATAAATTTTATAAATTTAATTTTTATTATTATATCAATAAATAATAAATACTAAATATATATCATTATTATTTATATATAAATAGTACTTAAAAGTAATTTGTTAAAAATATAAATGAATTGTTGGAGTGAAGTGTTGTGGTTGTTTAAAAGTAGAATTTTAAAATATAAACGAGCTGTTGGAGTGCAGAGTAAAAAGTGGGAATGTATAACACCCCGTAAATTTTAAGATAAGAGGTCTGAATTTAAGAGTTCTGTTGGACTAGATGATCTTACTTCATCCATCCATCCGTCTATATTTATTAATAAATTATTATTATATAAGAAAGAACTCATGTCAATCTAACTTCATAACTTTTCATGTTGTACTATTAATAATGTTTATATTTACTTTTTCCTTTGGATTAAATCCCCAAAAGTATTATTATTTAATTTGTTTATAAAAAATTTATGCACACGGGACACGTGTTGAAAATAATTTATAAGGTCATATTAAGTGACACCAATTTTTTATTTTTATTTTTATCTTTAAAGGTTATCAAATTATATAATTTTTTAACTTCTTGACTTTTCTTGATTATATCATCATTAATAAAATTTATCTTTCACTTTTCCGTAAATCTTATGTTAAATCTGTGAAAACTAAGGAGGACTGGATGACAGAAGTCATAAAATAATAATAAAAAATAAAAAAAAAACTCAAGACGATCTAACATAATAAAGTTGATATAAGGTAGAATAAAAAACTATAGATGGAAAGAACTCTGAATCGGGAAAGAGAAGTGAAGATAAACTAATAGTGTATGTATGTGTAATAAACCATATATGCATGCATATTAATTTATTGTATACAACGTCAAAGATACATCGATCATTATATAAATCTATTTAATTAGTACAAACAAACAAAGAAACAAACAGGTTAATTATATTCCATTTTATTATTAATTATTGTAGCTAGCTAGCTAGGAATTAAGCTCCGTACGTATAAGGATCTTCAATTCACAGTACTGATGGCAATTATTTAAATTCATGAATATATAAAACAGAAATTTAATTTAATTTTAAGGGGTAGTAGTTGTAGTTGGTGGAGGTGGGAGTGGGAGTGGGAAGAAAGGAAAATATGGAAGAATGGGATTTGAAGGGGTAAGTGGTGGAGATGAGGGGAAATTAGGAAGTGATGGTGGAAACAATGTAGGAGGAGTCGTTGGATCTGAAGGAAAGGGCAGATTTGGTATTCCAGGAAAAATCCCCTGCATTCGACGAGCTGCTAAGGCTAATTTGTCCATGCCTTGAACTGAAAGGGCAATGAGAATGAAGATGATGAAAAACTTGGAAGAAGCCATTTGTTATGAATCAATGGTAAGATGCATGCATATATATATATATATGTTGTTGACCCTTTATATAGTATATTGTTTGGAATTAATCATGTATTTATTTCTTCATAAAGGCCGTTGTTCTGGTTGTTGACCGCCGAAATTATATATCAATAAATAAATGGAAGAACTTGTGATCAGTTAGGTAAGAAAATGTGTAGCTAGTTTTGTACCTGCAGCAGCAACCAAGAATTAATTAATGCTATATATGCATGGCTGAGGAAAATCCAGCGTGCAGTGGTGGGTGGGTTCAATAGTTTCGTCTCATAACTGTCAATGCCAAACTACTAATGTACTACAGGCTACAGCAGACAGACATCATATACTGTATATATTTAATTTTTATAGATAAGCCCGAAAGAAACTAGGGTGTAGACGACCCGACCAAAGTTATATTAATTAAGTCTAACAAAACTTCTTTAAATTTGGTTTTCTTAAACGAATTGCAATTTCTCCAGGTCCAGGTTAATATTATGAATATTAATTATCAGATCGTCTCGATGATTATACTTACTTTATCTGTTTATATCACACTATATATATGTCGAAGGGTCCTGTTTTTCACATGTTTAGATTAAGGTAACATATTTAGTTATTGCCTTGTTGCCAGCCATTTCCTTGATATTCCATAACTTGATCATAAACTTTCCTTATCCTTCAAACAGAGGAGATCAATCTTTACATGTGTTACAACCGGGTAAATTTTACCAAATCCCTACAGTTAAATGTGTTCAGCCAAATGTGACCAAAAATTTGAGTCTCGATTTAAACAAAATTTCACCTTAAAGTAAATACATTTAACTTTCAAATAATTTTTCACATCTCTTCTCACTATAAGAATACGAATCCTTGTGCTCAAAGTAAATTTTACGCATCATATTTTTATTATTCTAACATACATGCATAAATGAAGAAATTGTAACACAAACTGTTCAGACGAGATATTTAAAAGACATAACCTATGAGAGCAAACTCAGGCCCAAAATTCCCGATTTTTGATGGAGCAATCAGCGTTGGATATGGAAGTGCTCCCTTTGTAGTCAAGGCTCCACTTTTCAAATGTGCACTCAATGAAGTCATAGTAGCCACCATGGATTGAGAGTGTCCCCTTAGTCACTCGGTCTTTAATCCATGGATAACTGAGTAAGTTCAACAGTGACTTGTTAATTGATTCCTGCAAAAAAAAAAAAAAAAAAAAAGATGGAGTTAGTATACAGCCAATAAAGATAACAATGTTCTTGTTTCATAAATTCTTATGAATATTTTTTTTACCATCTTTGTGGAGGAAAAGAAAATTGCAAAAACAAATCAAAATTAGATCATAAAGTTAATAAATGGAACCACACCTTCTCGCAGTGCCTGCACTGTTGATCAAAGTTGAGGTTTGAAGCCGAAGCCTTTGTTTTCACCCTCGCAGGCTTTCCAACAACCACCCAACTTTTAATGAAGCTATTACTATATATAAAGCATAGCATAAATGATATTGTTAGAAACATGAACACATTCAGATGGAGAGAGAGAGAGGGAGAGAACTGGAATACATGTCATCGAACAAAAGAGAAATAAACCAAACCTTGAATTTTCTTCATCTTGCAAGCTCATTAGGGCTTTAATTCCTCCACAACAGCTGTGACCAACAACCAGTATATTTTCAACCTGCACAAAAAAGGAAACATATTTATTGATGTTCCCACAAAGAAAAAAAATATATATATATATATATATACTCACTTCAAGAGAATTAACAGCAAATTCAAGGGCGGCATTTGTTTCGCAAGGTCCATTCTGCATCAGAAAAATGTATTGTTCATAACTTACAAAATCACAAATCTCAAATTTATATCATTTGTGCTTCTGAATGTCAGGCGAATAAGGAGAAGGAAAATATAGACCATATACCTCATGTGGGGGAACCAAGTTAGCCACATTGCGAACCACAAAGGCTTCTCCAGGTTGAAATCCTAGGATGCTAGAGGGACAAACTCGTGAGTCTGCACAAGCAATCACCATAAACTGTTCTTCAAAATGTCAGATTCTTCTACGACACTTGAGATTTTAAAAGAATCAACAACTACCAAAAGAAGAAGAAAAGGTACCTTAGGTGCTTGGGCCTCGGAAAGCCTTTTGTAGTGTTCTGAGTATTTCCTAAAAGAAAGACAAGAATGTAAAAAAAGAGCCTCTACGTTCTTTAACACTGTTAAATTAAACCAATTTAATTAGCACATTCTTACAAGTATTTATCTTTCTTGAAATCAAGAAATCTTTGTCTCAGCTCCTTGAAATCATCAGACACCTCTGCAGCGACCCCTGTGCTTTTCGGCATGTTATCTGAGATCTCCCGAGTTAAGCCCGGAGACTCCCTTATGGCCTTCAATCTCATAGTTGGATTTGTTCTATCTCCCCTAAGGGCCAAGTCAATGTATTAGTATATTAGTATGGAATCCAAATCTCAAGATAGATGCATATGATTTAAATCAAAATAAAAGCATGCTCATCTATCTGGATCAACCTTGATTGTTGCATAGGGGTCTCAATATACCCATTCAATACAACTCTTTATAAGGTGAAAATTTTATACTTTTTAACTATAATTAGATGATTTCCAGCTAAGTGAGTGCTCTAACATCTAATTATAAGTTTCATAAATCATCTTTCTGTACTCCAAAGCAAACAAATTAGCATTCTGGTCTAAATTCACAATGTCATATTTAAAAAAGAATAGCTGAATTTCGCAGCATATATCAAGATTCTTAGCGAAGAACAACAAATTTGCAATACTGAATTCCGCAGGACAGAAGATAACTGATATTACGGGCAACCTAATTTTATTCTTACAACAACGTGCACAGGCAAAGGGGAGAACTTTTTTCTAAAGAAATAGAGGACACAAATTATAACTTCGGGGGACTTACTTAACAGCATCCATAAATCTCAATTGGGTCTGCACGATTTCAGAAGATCTCAACTGGGAACCAAAGATCTGCTCCAGAGGACCAAAAAGAAAAAGAAAGAAAAAACTCAATCCCAAGAAAATGTGCAAATATAAAACTGGAGTTGCATATTAACATTCTATATGTTTAGAAAATGAAGAAAAATGAATAAGAAATTAAGAATAAGATAATTACAGTGGAGATTTTAGCTGAATTCTTGGAGAGGTCCGTAGAGGGTGAACAAGACTGAAACATTGATTGAGCCATTAGAGGAGATCTTTCTAGAACTTCACGCACTCTTCAGTGAATGATGAATCAAGAAATGACATTGTACTTATTAGACTATTAGTAGTGCAATGTTGTATGTCAGTGTTAGTTTTTACTGATTGTAAATATATATATATATATATATATATATATATGTATTTGTTGGTTGGATCAGAGGACAACTGTTCTTCTCCAAGAAAAGCGGAGAAAACAATGTTTCTTTAATACGATGGAAAATGATTTATTTGTGAGAACGGGATTTGGTGACGAGCAAATAGAGGTTTATTACTAGAAAATTAGTGATGAAACCCGTAATATACGAGTCAAGTGCCGTTGAGTTGAAAGTCCAAAAATGGCTCTTTGCTTCAATCAAAGGCCAGTTTCACTGTTGGGTTATTTGGAAGTGACCTAAAATAAACTTTGACCATAGTGGAGGATGCATTCGGGAGCCCAAATTGATTTGGGTACAAAATTTGCAATAAACAGCTCACAATGGAGGACTCAAAGGAAAGTGCAAAATGCACCCAAGACCCATTTCCTTCCAATTGAACCCAAATTTGAGCCCTCAAGATGTCTGAACCCAAATCTCAGTATTCAATCATAAATTGACATGTATACGATGTGGGAAAGAAATCTGATCAGAAATAAGATGCAAAAAATCTTATCTGAAATCTCAGTATCTAATCATAAATTGACACGCAAATAAAAATTTTATCACAAAACTTTTCAGAATATAATATCAAATTTCGATTCAAATGGTTAAAAAAGCATATCAAAGATAGAATACAGCTTGCATAAAATATAAATCCGCACTTGAAAAAAATAATGAAGACACCATCAATGAGTTCATTGTCTATAATTAATAATTATTATAAAATTACAAATATTTTAAATTTTATTTATTTTTTCTTTAGTCCAAAATTAATTTTGATTGTATTTTTAAATAGACTTTAATTTTAAGTTAGTGAAATAAATTTAATTTAAATTGATTTTAAAAATGGGTTCCCACTTTTGATGTCTATTGCTGCAGAAAAATACTATTTCAGAGAGTGCAAAACACTGTAGCAGAGTGCAAATGAAGAATTTGGGTCCAATATTTGGGTACACCACTGGTGATGCTCTTACTTGTTAGGGCAAGAGCCCATCCTGTATTGGGTTGGGTTGGGCATTTAGAAAAACTTTTCATTGTTGGGCTCGAAGGCCCATCATGGTTTTGGTTTGCAAACTGGCAAAGCAATTGATGAATTTATGAGACATAATCATAATACAAGAAATAACACTTTCACAATGTAATACAATACTCATTAGATGTATATATTCTAAAAAGCAGGGCCGGCCCTGAGCATAAGCCGCACATGCGGTCGCTTAGAGCCACCGATGAACGAGGGCCTCCAATTACAAAATATTTTAATATATATTTATATGTACGTATGTAGTAATTATACAAAGGTTCGTTGTGGCATAGATGGTAAACCTCCTAATGAGTGTGTGTGTGTGTGAGGTTAGTGTTCAAATCCTTGCTTCTTTAAATTGCCTTTAATTTTTGTATGTGGAGCCCAAATTCTAATATGGAAAGTCCAAATACATGTCTAAAAAAATCAGACACAACATATTGACAACTAAATATTAAATAAACCCCATTAATTAAGATAGACATTGTCTAAATCAAAAAGTAAGAAAATGAATCTTTGTATTGCAATTTTAAAATTTTGGAGTTGTGAGTCATGTGACCAAGAGATCCATATTAATATATCAAAAAAAAAATCGACTTGATAATGTTAAAATTTATTGATGATGGCTTTTAAGTATTTATTGTTACAAACTTTGAATATTATTTGAGTGAAACTTATGAAATAGATGAGATTGACTTAATTATTTGAGTTGAGAGTCTTAAGATATATTTTACCAAAAGAACTAAAAAACTTGAGTTATTTGCAAACTATATAATATTGATTTCTCAAATAGATGGATTGCTTATAGAATATTGTTAAGTATTCACGTTACAGTTGCAGTTGTAGAGATAATATTTTCGAAGCTATAGTTGATTAAGTCTTACTTCTGATAAACCATTGTCACAAAATAAATCGAATCGGTTAGCCATATTGTTGATTGAAAAATATTTGTTATGCAAGTTTAATTAGTGATTATGCTATAAAAAAATGCTAGTAGAAGAATATTTAAGTAATATTTTACTAAGATTTTATGTGTTTATATATGTTATCATTTTCTTATTAAATAGAAGTGCGTCTCGTATTACCGATATTTTTTACAAATCGATATTATATTTTATTTACATTATTATTGTTTCTTATTTTTCTAATTAATAGTTTTATTTTTACAAAAAATTATATTAGTTATTAACACAATTTAATTGCACATGAAAACTTAAGGGCCACAATTTTAGAATTGACTTAGGGCCACAAAAAACTCAGGACCGACCCTGCTAAAAAGGTCTCAAAAAGTTCTTTTTGTTAAATCCACGCATGTCACATGCATCATTTTTCTTCCCAAACATATTACTATTATTTCCCATTTTTGGAAATATGCGTTAGTTACTAATAATTATATGATCATTAACTTAAAAAGAAATAGAGAGCATTCGTTGAGGTGGTAGGTGGTAACCCCTGCACCATATTTTTCAAGAAATTAGGAAATAGTAGGAGTTCTGGTGTGGCTTAGAACATTATGCTTATTCCCATCCAAGCATGAATCAATGCATACAAGCAAGCAACATGGCAAACTATTGAATCAACATGATTACTCTAACAATAGTTCAACAGCAAATAAGCAAGTTGGGGGGTGTTGAAAACACAAATAATGATCCATTTCCGTCTGCGAGATATGTCCATTTGAATTGCACCCGATAGAGGACATTTCAAATACATTAGAACCTGAAAATATCAGAAAGCATAACAAATTGTAGGTGAAAATATAGAAAGATATTCATACAACTTCTGTTTTTCTAATTCATCTTTCAAAAAAGTGATTGCTTCTTTTAAAACCTTATTCCTCAGCTGAATATAGTGAAGAAATATTACTTGAGCATTATATTTTCCCAGGAAAAATAACTACCCTCTGCAAATTGCAAATAGAAATTCTAATTTCCCTATAGAAACAAACTGAATTGGCCCGTTTCCCACATCCCTTTTTCCAATTTTTGCAACACCATATGACTCATGTCGAAACTAAAACAATTATATGGTCAGAAAACGAAAGGCGTGTGCATGTTTCATAAGTAAACAATGCACGATGCACCTACTTCACACCAACATAGCATCATTGCTCATTGAAAGACTTGTATTAAAGCTGCTAGGTATTAGCTTATAAACCCACAGTGTTACATAAGTATTCAAGTTCCTTAATCGTTGTTTTTTCATTCCTAATATTTATTCTTAAAAATCAAGTATAAGGGAATCAAAGGTAAGTAACAAACACTCATAAAAGTGCTATAAGAGGACAAATCAACCTAAGAGGCTTAATATATAAGCCAATAGTAGCTAAGCGTAATAGCATTACAATGTATGAAGTTATGAACACCTAAACTCAAATAACCAAACCAAATTAGTGCTCAGCTAGAAAGTGTGCTCATGTTTATGTGAAAGGAAATAAGCATTTACAATAAACAAAATCAAGGATAATAAATTCAAGGTCCCCTCCCCCCCCTCCCCAACTCCAATGAGCAAGTATTCCCAGTCATTAAATAAACAGGGGATAAACTATAACAACAAATTAAAAGGACACCAACCTGCAAGCTATTCATGAATAACTTCATCATTAAATAACATAACTAGCAAATATCCAAGTTGATCTACATAATTAATACTACAAGCCAAAATTACAACAAAGAAGAAGCCTTACTACATTAGACCTTGAGAACCGCAACTGTTACCCACAGTGACAAGCAAAAAGATTCTCACTTTATTAAGCTGCCTTGACAACCTTGTCGTCACCTACAGCATTAAGAATTGGAAGGCTGCTTAGAAATTCATCAAGACCCTCAAAGAAACCAATTCCTTCAATGTTGTCATCCTCTCCACGAACTGCCCCATTCCCTGGGTTCACCCTCTGTGCAGGCTCCTCGGCTTCATTGCTGAATTCCACGTTTAGGTCTAACTTGCCGTAATTCTTTGCAATCCTGCCAGGTTGCTTGCGAGCATTGCTCGTCGCACCTCTCTTCCCTTGCTCACCTGTTGTCTTAATAGGCATCTCTACTCCATCTGGAGATACAAGCCCATCTTGCACACTTACACTTTTACCTTTGTCTTTATTTGCACTTTTATTTGGCATCCCAGTAGCCCCCTTTCCCTTGACACTTTTAGCTTTCTTATTCTTCTTTTTATTATCATGTCGCCAGTCCTCGTCATCAGACTCACCTGAGTCTGATAACTCCACAAAAATGTCATCATCATCAATATAAACTCTAGGACCCGAACTCTTCCGTCCACCCACCTTTTTATTTGAATTAGTAATATTTCCCATGTGTGGATTACTGAACATAGGAGAAAACGGGGTCCAAGCAGAAGCAGCCCCCTTATTTTTCTCCCAATTCTCCATCGAAAAACCCAAGGGCAAAAAACCCCAGCAACAGAAGTACTCCTCCTGCCCACTCACAATTGGTGGTGGCGATGGAATCACCACCCCCTGAAATGCACACTTACAGTTCTGACATCGCAAGCTACAATCGATATACATGCTAGGATATTCATACATGTAATAGCAGTAAGGACACGCAGTCCAGAAAGTCGATCCAACACCATTATTTTCCGGTTCAGCGACTCTCTCCTCCTCTTCCTCATCCTCCTCCTCCTCCTCCTGGATATCCAACCTCTCCAATTCTTCCTCATCCTCCCTACTCTCTCCCACATTCTCACTCACGTTCACGTTATGATTAGTTTTATCAGTAGCATAGGAGTAATTTTCCTGTGGTTGTTTCTGCTTATTAATGTTATTATTAACTTGGTCCTGGTTAGCCCCAGAAGCAGAAGCTACAGAAGCAGAAGTAGACACGTTACCAGCACCAACAAAAGTTGGAAAATTTTCCTGCAATGGCTTATTCACTTGTTCATGACTCGACCTAGACCCAAAGACAAGATTCGAACCCGAAGTAAAATTCATAAAATTCTGAGGCACTTCTCGGGTCAACCCGTTACCCACGGGCTCAACCTGAGGTAGCGTAGCATGTACCTGTTGAACTTGCGCAAAATGGCTGGGCACACCGCCGCTACTTCCACCGACATGCAACTGCGGCTGAGCAACATTACTCGCCACGGGGGCGTTACCCCCAAAGAAAATGAAATTCTGCTGCATTGCCGGGTTAGGGTTACTAAACGGGTCGGGTTGATGATGCTGTTGCTGTTGTTGCTGCTGCATATAAAAAGCCAGCTCCTTATCGTACATTGATTTCCTCGAGGGATTGGAGAGTAGCGACCACGCCTCGACGACGAGACGAAAAGCCTGGTCCGCGAAGGGAAATCTGTTATTTTGAGGGTTAAGGAGGAGGGCTAAGCTGCGGTATTGGTTTGCAATCAGCTCCGTATCGTGTCCCTGCAACGGCGTGAGGCGGAGGATCGCGTATAAGTCGTGCTGGTTGTTTCCGATCCGATGGTCACCGGCGAGGAGCGTGTCAACCACGGCGAGGATGAGGTCGGCGTGGGAGAGGGTAGGGTCAGCATCACGCGCTCGCGTCGCAAACGACTTGCTCCCCATTAGGTCACGCGCCGAGAGTAGCTTCTCTGCAATTGTTAACCACCGCAGAGCCTCTGCGCGCGTGGTTGTCGTCGGGAAAAATGGGTGCTCCATTTCTTCTTTTTCTTTTTACTGTAATTATTATCGGAATGGAGGAAATGAAATGCAAGAAGGGAAGGGGTTTGGGGAAGAAGAAGGGGGACTGAGGTTTGTGTGAGTTGACGAAAAAGGGTATGGGTTTTGGGGAAAAAGCGGCACGTGTGGGTTGGACGAAAAGGGTTAAAATGGATTTTAATTGGTCTTCACTTGATTGAAGAACAGTACAAAAATGCAGGGTGTTGTGTAGTGTCTACTGTACACCGATAGATATTCAGAACATTTCCCAAGTTCGTTTGACGTTGGAAAGTTATTTTTTTTTTTTCGGGGTGGGGGGAGGGGGTTAAGCCTTTGAGGGCATCTCCTATGTATAAGGGGGAAAGTGGATTGGGGGGTTTTTGGATTGAGAGGGAAAAATTTATCATCTTTAATGTATCAAGGGGTCAAAATGCAAAATCCCCTTCCCCTTTCATAATCACCGCTTGAAGCGGTGAGGCAAGCCAACTGAGGCTTGCGAGCGGTCACTCGCCCGCCCAGCTAGCAGGTGGCCGACAAGTCCGACACTTGTCGGCCACCTGCTACTCCCTTTCTTTTTTTTTTTTGTTTTTTTTGTTTTTATTTAATATACATTTTATTTAAATAAATTGTGTATTAAATCTTAGTTTTTATTTAATTTGTGTATTAAATCATACAACTAAAATAATTTGTTTTTATTAATAAAACTAAACTCTTATTTAATCTTAGTTTTATTTAATTTGTGTATTATTTTTAAAAAGTTAATTTTATTATAAAATGTAACTTTTATTTAATAAAATCAAATTTAATGTAACTATTATGTTGGAAAATTTAATGTCAATATTAAATTATTTTTATAATTTTCAAATCATGTCAATCAAGTATTTAGTTGTTGTATTATTGTGCACCAATTTGAAAATCTCTTTAAAAGTTAATTATTAGAAACTCAAATTTAATTTAATTAATAAAATTGAAACCTTAAACGAACTTTTTCTTTTTTATAATAAACCTTAAACGAACTTAATGAACATTACATATGAATTATTAGTTGTTATATTATTATGTAATTTAAAAAAAATTATTGTTTGTCAACTATTTAATTATTGTATTGTATTGTTGTGTTTTTTTTTATAAAAAATATTGGTTGTTATTGTTATTATTATTGTCAATCTTAAATTATATCTTATTGTTATTAATTATTTATTTATTTCACATACGAGTTAATTTTTATTATTATTAGTATTGCTATTATTATTATTCTTATTATTAAGTGAGAGTGGGGGAATTGAGAATTTTAATTAAATGGAATTGATAGATTGATACATTGAAGATGACTTATGAAAATAAAAGGGGAAGCTGGACTTGGATTCAGAGGGGAAGCTGTACTGAGTGAGGGAAAGCTGGACTTGGACTGATCTATACATAGGAGATGCCCTAACGCCATGTTTGGATGTTTGACTATGACTATGAATTTCAAAGGCAAGATTTTCATTCCATTCTCATTTTGCACCATCGAAATAATCAATTACAAAAATGGAAATGTCATTTTGCATCCTAAACTCAGCTGCTTGATTTTAAAATATGAAAAAATTCATTTGGCACCCTAAATTCGGCTACCCAACCTCAGAATGCACCCTGAACTTATTACCTACATTGAAACCCAAATATGAAAAATTGTTTACTTTTATTTATCATTTTAGAATTAATTTTCTCCTATCAATTTTATCTTTTTTTTTTATTAATGCAGTGATTATTTGATTAAAAGGGGTATTTTGAAAGTTTTATTACTTAAAAAATGACTATATGTTACATTTCTTAGTTCGTGTGCAATTTGCTAAAACTAGTAATAAAAAAAAAAGGCGGGAGCATTAATGTGAAAAGTTTAATCAGTTCGACGTCGTCGTCAATCAATTGAAGGGTTTTAGTGACACAATTATTAGTCAATAATAGATAGAGAATACGGCCCAGAAACCTCCAAGTTTTGAGATAGCGGATTTTGGAGCAAGAAGCATTGAAAAATATAAATGGGCCCAACCCAACCCAAGGATGGTTGCTGCATCGGCATCCTATTAATTAGTGGTAGTTGGGATTCAATTTGAAGGCGCTGAAGACTCGTTCATTGATCCACATGTGTTGGGTTCATATAATAATATCTCCCGAACTTTACTATTTTAATAAGTAAAGTAGTAGTTAATTGATACTATACTATACTATATGTTTTCTTTGTTTGTTTGTTTCTCTATCTTATAGATTTAGTATATAATTATTGGCCTGGTTTAGGAGGGAGAGATAGATAATAATTAATCAATCTATCTAATTAATTAATTAATTAAGTTGATGGATGAAGAATATGACGTAATTGTTCTGGGCACTGGGCTCAAGGAGTGTATTCTCAGTGGCCTACTCTCTGTTGATGGCTTCAAAGTACGTATTCCATTCCATTGCATGTATATATATATATATATATATATATTACGGAGGTATTGGTATTGGTATTATTCAATGGACAATAAACAGGTACTACACATGGATAAAAATGAGTATTACGGAGGGGAATCCAGCTCACTCACTTTAACTCAGGTAATTAATTAATAACTGAACAAAAAATTTACACATTCATCATGTAATATTTTTTTTCTTTCACAGTTTCACTTAACTAATTAATTATTTCCATGTTTTTTTAGCTCTGGAAGCGTTTCAGGGGAAGCGACCAGCCTCCAGAGGAATTAGGTGTAAGCCGAGAGTACAATGTTGATATGATTCCCAAGGTACGTCCGTCCATACACACACATGTAATGTAAGTTCCTTAATTTTCTATTGTTCACCAGCAAATTAAACAGTTATATATATATATATAATTTAATTCTTCAGTTCATGATGGCAAATGGAACTTTGGTACGTGTGCTCATCCATACAAATGTTACCAAGTATCTGCACTTTAAGGCTGTCGATGGTAGTTTTGTCTACAATAAAGGAAAGGTACACGTGTAAATATCTATCTATCCAGGCTTAATTACCTGATCCATGTAAAATATTTTCATCTGCAGATTTACAAAGTTCCAGCAACTGATGTTGAAGCACTGAAATCTCCACTAATGGGATTATTTGAAAAGCGCCGCGCTCGAAACTTCTTCATTTTTGTTCAAGACTTTGAAGAGGGTGATCCCAAGACTCATCAAGGAATGAATTTTAACACCATAACAGCAAGGGAACTTATTGCGTTAGTCTGTCTTACATCCATCATCTTCTACTTGTTAAACAAAGAAAAGGAATAATAATTTGATTTTTATGTGCTCCACGATTGCAGAAAATATGAATTGGAAGATGACACAATTGATTTTATTGGCCATGCTTTGGCTCTGCAAATTAGTGATTCTTACTTGGACCAGCCAGCTATGGAGTTTGTTAAGAGAATGAAGGTATCTAAAGTATTGAGATTAATCTGATAGCATCTACAGTATCTTTTGGTTTCAGTTTTAGTAATTGCCTTACAATTAAGTTCCTTTTTTTTTTTTTTTTTTTTTTTTTCTCTTTTTCTTTTTATCCTTCCAAACAGCTGTATGCAGAATCTTTGGCACGCTTTCAATCAGGATCCCCTTACATCTATCCATTGTATGGACTAGGAGAATTGCCTCAGGTTTACCACTTCAGACTATCCTAATCTGTTTCTTTTTTTACTATTCATGACTAAGCAAATTTACAGGCATTTGCACGTCTAAGTGCTGTTTATGGCGGGACTTACATGCTAAACAAGCCACAATGCAAGGTAATTAATGCTGTTCTATTTTAGTTGCGTTTCTCCTTAGCTAAGGACAACTCAACTTGTTTCAATTACCATATGAAAAAAATGAGACTCATACACTTGTAACCCCATTGTTACATATCTACCATAAATTAATGGAGAGAGATGTTCCTTATGTTAATGGCCCACTTTAGATCTTCTAAACCTGCGTTACAGGTGGAGTTTGATGGAGATGGAAAAGCAATAGGAGTAACTTCTGAAGGAGAAACTGCTAAATGCAAGAAAGTAGTCTGTGATCCATCATACTTACCCGATAAGGTAACTTTTACTATGTTAGGAAATTCTAGTATTGAACATCTAGCCACTAGCTAAACCAAGTAACGAATCAATGAGAAAATTCTGGTTCTAACTATTTAATTCAGACATGCACACCACACCATTGGTTCCCATTTAAAACAATTTCAAGATGAATTATTATCACAGGTCCAGAAGGTCGGAAAGGTGGCCCGTGCTATATGTATAATGAGCCACCCAATCCCGGACACCAACGACTCACACTCAGCGCAAGTCATTCTACCACAGAAGCAACTTGGTCGCAATTCAGATATGTAAGTTTGCTAACTTTCTGATGTTCTAGCAATTACTTTGTAATGAGTATTCATATTTAATTAGTCCGAAGAAAAGCTTCCAATAGTATCTAGTCATCTTTGAGATTATTGATGTAGAAGAAATGTAGCCTAGCCTGTAGTAACCTTTGATGCTACAGGTATCTGTTCTGCTGCTCTTACGCTCACAATGTGGCACCAAAAGGGAAATTTATAGCATTTGTTTCAGCAGAAGCTGAGACTGATAACCCCGAGGCTGAACTCAAGCCCGGAGTGGACCTTCTTGGACCAGTTGATGATATATTTTATGAAACTTATGACAGATACGAACCTTCTAACGACAATGATGCCGACCATTGTTTTATATCTACGGTAAGTTTATCCTAAAGATTCATCATTATCACCTCATCATCATTTTTTTTCCGGAAGGAAGGATAATGAAAAAAATCATTCAGACTGAGACTCAATATTAAAAATAACTTGCCCATAGCTTCTAAGTAATTAAATTATCAGCTACTTTTACTTTCTTTCTTTTGATGTCATCTTAAAAGAAGAATAATAAGTACTTCAACTTCTTTTTCACGTGTTGCAGAGTTACGACGCAACCACACATTTTGAGTCCACGGTAAAAGATGTGTTGGCGATGTATACCAAAATAACTGGAAAGGTAAGCCACTGACAAAAATATAGATAAGTTGATAATTGTATATATATATATATATATATATATATATATATGTACAATCAGAATATAGATGCAGAGTAGATATAACTCTACAGATTAGTTTCGTCATTCAATTCACATCTATTTGGTTTATTTGGTTTAGGTTCTTGATTTGTCAGTGGACCTGAGTGCAGCAAGTGCTGGTGCTGAAGAATAAGCTCCCTGCATTTTCCTAGCTTCTTCCTTGATCATCATTCTTTTGACACTCACTTGGTCAAAGTTTTGAAATTGTTTATTTTTTATTTTCTGTTCTTGTCATTAGTTTGTTGTTCTGCTTTAAGAAAATACAGGATTAAATTCTGAATTTAGTGGTGATAGTTTATCTTCAGAGTTTTCTGTCATCCTCTTCACTGAGATGGTATTGGTGAATGGAGATGTTATACTAATTAACACAAATGTGTAGGTTTTATGTTATTTGAGCTTCTTTTTTATTTAGTTTTAAGATTGTTTTTTTCCTTTTTTGTAATAAACCGCAAAGAAACAAACTAATTAATCAAGAAGTCACAACAAGAATTAATAGTATCCATAAAATTAATATAAAATCTTGCACTAATGGACATATAATTTCTTTGCTATTAATTATTCTATCTTCTTATAGTGTTATAGGTAACGTAGATGAAAGTTCTCAAACCTGAGTCCATCCTGATCAATTGTTAGCAATATTAAGCTCTTTGAGTATACACCAGCTCCCAAGAAAACATACACTGCATCATCATCATACAATATATGCATGTAAACACCCAAACCAATATTTGGACAAATTTCTATTATCTATGTTTAATTTACAAGTATATGTGTCACAGCTAATTAACAAATGGATATATGGACCGGCCAGCCGGACACCAAAATACAATAGATAACAATAATGATTATAATAATGAAATTAACTTAGTGAAAGTTAATACTTATATTATATAGACAATAGGCTCAAACAAGGAGCTTCTAATTTGATCCCTGATGGCTGGACCACCACTATTTTGGTACATATATATAATGTGCCATTCTTCCAAGATTAACAAAAGCTTGTGAAAAGGAGAATTCGATCGTAACTTACATGTTAATCCTTTTCCATGTCTCGCGTATCAAAAACCTTACATGCTCTTGAGCTCCTTCTTCAGAAGCACCCATTTCATTCATATAGCATTGGATCGAATTTGGCACATCACCTGATCTTTCCTGAGTGACAATAAATTTGTCTGTGTGTATATTTAGTGACAACAATTGCATGTGTTAATTAAGTTAGGCAATACCGTTGATGTTCCCAAGTCGATCATCTGCAAGCCTTAAAATCATTGCTGAACAGTGGAGTGTATCGTGTGATACGTGCACAAAATTTGATCAACAGTCTCCGGCCAGCTACTCTATTGGATTTGTGATCAGTAGAAAATAAACATGGGATAGTATTATTGATATGCATGGATTAAATCTGTCCACTGCAACATTAATTAGTTCTTATTTTGTGTCATACACAAATTAGTGAAAAAAATTAAACTTTTTCCAAGAAAAATGTATATAATATATTAACATATATATATATATATATATATATATATATATATATATATACCGATTTTCTCAAGTATATATATATATATATATGGAATGATGATGAAACTTTGTTCTTTGAGAACTTTGGTAAGCCATTTCATGAACTAAGTTGTAGAGTGCCAGATAACATATTTGCAGACAGTAAGGTATTAAGTTGATTCATTGATTCGATATCCTATCTGAGAACACAAATTAAGGTAATTAATCATTTATATATTTATTATGAAATTGAACCTTTGAAGACTTGCAGTTCTTCCAAGGTACCATATACGTCAAAAACTTCGTCTATTGTTGTAATTAGAGCATTAATTTTGGTCAACATAATCCTTTTGTATCCTTATTGAGGAGGTTCCAAGACTCCAATTGTCCAAAAGCAGCATTCAACTATTCCGCTTTTGTAATGTTCATCAATCGAGTGAACGTTCCTAGAGGCTAGATAGACTTCTTTTTCCTGGCATTTTAATTATTATCCAACATATGCATTAAAATGGATAGAGAATATTGCATTAGTTATCGACTTGTATTTAAGTTACCCTTAATTATTATTATTATTCAACTTTAGGCGGCAAAGTTGAGATTAATCATATTTGCTCGGACACCAATTCGACATATCACAAGGAGTTAAAGAATAAAAATATATTTTAGGGTATAGTAAACTTATTGAGGGTTCAATTATTACTTCTTCATATTTTAAAGTTGGATATACATATTTTATAATATTCAAAGTAGCTGGACCATATGGCAACAGTATGCGACATCAAAGGCAAAACTCAAGTTTGAATCATGTTAAAATTACTACAATGGAGATTATCTAGATCATATGCGCTCTTCGGTCTGTGTTGTATATACACAGTTTAATAAGTATAAAGAATATGTTAAGTAATTAATCTTTTATTTATCCACTGACCTCACATAATATACTTTATTAGATATAAACAACACACCTATTTCAATATAACTCTACTTCTCTTTTTTCTTCCATAATTTCTCAAAAAAACTACCAATTTTCTAAAACTTAAACCTACTATTATCTCTAAATATCCAAACAAACCATATTCTTTGAATACACGAAAATTGAGAACATTAAAATATTTCTAAAGCATAGTCAATTGTCGGACAAAAATTAGTAGGCTATGGCTCCCATTCGATGTCAAGTTTGATATATAACTCCACCTAACTTCAGCTTATGTGAAGGTAATTATTCCTAAATTTAACCACTCCAAATCCGATTAATAAAAAAACTCTATTGAGTATAAATTAAAAATAGCATCTTACTCCGATTTCATAATGAGCATGCAGATTAAGCTATAAAAGAGAATGAACAGATGACACAATTTCACATAAACAGTTATCTGGTGTCAGTATCTTGATGGTTTAAACGGTTATGTCATAAAATATTCCCCAAGATGATAAATGATTATTGTACCCAGTTCATTTTTCAAGTAGACAGCTACTACTAGTATATATAAACACTCCTCATCCAAGCTTTCCGTAACAGCAGCTTACCTGCAGACATCAAAGAAAAGGAACAGCTTTTAGAATTATTAATAAATACAATCTATCTATCTAGTAAGCTGTAGTGTATTATATTAAGTACTAATTTAGCCTAATGGGGCACGGTTCAAGAAACAACCTCAAGGTTTCTGTTAAGTGTGTGATAGTTTTAATATCAAGATGATAATAGTGTTATTGCAATTGAGAAGACACTTTTTTAATTTTTAGGCTTTAAACTAGCAAAAACCAAGATAGTGTAAGGAGACTGAATAAGATGTCAAAAACAAATATGCTAACTCGCAGAGATACAAGGAATACGGGCAAGGGAGCATGGATTATGCGGAATAAGCAAGGCAAAGTCAGCTCCAAAAATCATGTGTAATCGAGAGACAGTATCTTCGTATCAAACATTCATGTTTAATGCAAATAAATTATAAAAAAGTAGACTGTAACACTGATTTAAATCATAATGATGTCAAAAAGACCCGGGGAACACTTGACAATAGATAAGTTTTAGTCACGTCCTACAGCTGCACTAATGAAGGGCAACAGAGTTGCTCACAAAGGGGGGGGGGGGGGGTTGAAGGAATAATTGAATAGGGGGTCGTGTAACATGCAATAGTTAATGAAAATTTTACAACTTTTCTTGTGCAATGGGGTGGAATTATATATGCCCTATAGCTGTCTACTTTCATAAAGCTAGATGATTGTATAGTAAATTCCCTCCACAGTTCGGAATGTTAACAAACAGTTACTATATATGTTCAATACAATAAATTATCTTTAGGGACCTAAAATTATCCCTGGCACCTCATCGAGGAAAATGTATCAACAAACTCAGCTTAATAATTATCAATTAAAATAGGTGCTCTTAAGAGATTGAATGGAGCATTGAAACAGTTCTATTTTCGAGTTTATGAGATAAGTCATGGTGAACTACCACAAGCCTGTAAATGTAAGGATATTTGCATCTACATATTCAGATTTGGTATTCCGTTTCATATGCAACGTATTTTCTTTTATTTGTAACATGTAAAAAATCCAAACTCACTTTCTACAATCTTCTCAAAACCTAGGAGACTATATTCCATTTGTTTCAATTAAATACAACTCTGTAACGCAAGATGATTGCGAAAACCTAGGATCACTTGGAAAGTAGAGTAGGCGTTGCCAAACCACTGTAAGTATCGGCTGCAGTTTTTGTATTACTCTTAAATTTTCTTTATAATATTCTGCTTTCATATGTCATTCAGCATATCTAAGCACATAGGTTTTTTAAATCTCATATGATAGCCTATACAAATTAGAGAACTTCACAGCCAAAAGTTTTTCGATAAATCAATCACATCTGCAAATACGTTTCCAAAAGTTTTTAAAATCCTAAAAATTTGGGTATATCACAATCTTCTAAGGGGAAATTAGTACATTTTTTGCAATATGATATCAAGTTTGATTAGGACCCTCAAGATTATCTCAAGTTAGAAGGATATAAGATAACTATATGATAGCAACTTATAACTGAAATTTAGCAAATTCAACTAAACCAACCTAATTTTTTCACTAATTCGTAAATTTGTCCGCAAGAAAGCATCAGAACATAGAAATCAAGAATCCATCAACGACAATTAAGAAAACAAATACAGTTGGAGGGACAAAATTAAGAGAATCGATTAATTACATTTTGGAGGGGGTTTAATTAATTGTAGTAGAGCTCGAGGCCCATCCCGTCGTGGATTTCGTAGTCCTTGAGGGTTATGTGGTCTTTGTAGATGTTGTACCATTTCTGAATTCGGATCTTGTCCGCTCTCGTACCAGTTTGAGCCGCCACGAGCTTTTTCAGGTCTCCGATCGTATCGTCATCGTTGCACTTCACACGGACCTTCTTCCCCAGTCGATCGTTCAGCACCACCTCTATCATCTTTTCTTTTCTCGCACCAAACCCTAATTCTTGCTTAGATTGTGAATCGAGATTTCTGTGAGATTGAGTTCTATATATATAGGATAAGATGTAGTAGAATCCGAAAAGGAAAAGGAAAAGGAACTTAAATTTAAATATGAATTAGATCCTGTATTTATCTTTTTTCTTTCTTTTTTTCCCGGACCCGGACTCTTGAACTTTTCTTTTTCTTTTTATTTTTTATTTTATTTTATTTTATTTTTTTGAGGAAAAGAACTTTTCTTTTTCTTTTGAGAATAAACTCTTGATTCGATATTTTTTTATATAGGATAAAATGTGGTCTTATTTTTCCTTCGTTCGCTTTTTTTGACAATAAACTTGCAACATAAATCATTATATTCTTCCAAACAATTTTTTTTAATAAACATTACGCAAATTAAAATTATTTCACAAATTAACGCTATTATATCAAATACTAAACAAACATGTCCAACAAGCTTTTTTTTTAACGTCAATGAAGTCGTAGCCTAGTGATCTCAAAAAAAAAAAAAAAAGGTCGTAGCCTAGTTGTGAGGCTGCAAATCAAACTAAATCACTTGATACTCGGCTCGAGCTCGTTCGATAAAAACTCGTTTAACACCAAACTAAACTTGAACATAAAATTTCAAACTCGTTAAAATTCAAATCAGACTTGAACAGTGTGTCGTTCAATACTACTCAATTAGTACGGACTTTTATTCTAATCTAGTCTGAAGACTTAGATGTCTAGGGAATTTCCGATCAGTATGGGCTTTTATTCTAATTTATCATTGGTATCGTTGTAAGTTATTGGAATGGTTTTTATATAATAATGATGTATTTATACACCTCAAAACATAATGGCGTATATTGTAATTTGAAATTTTGCAATTGTAAATTACAAGTTTACGTGAAATTCTCCAGACCTGTTTTCATGCAGCAAATCAAGAACCACCAGTATCAGCACTGGTTAGTTTAGTGTCCGGTCATCTCCATTGATTCAACGTGAGGTCCCCTTGAATCCAACCATCCATTGCTCAAAGGGGTGGAGCAAGTCAAGGTTGAAGCCAATGGATTTTTGTTTTTATTTGATAAAATTCTTTTTTTTTAAATAAAAAAATTTCTTTAATTTATGGTTAGTTTTAAAAAGGTTCATTTTAAAATATTAAAAAATAAAGAACGTAACTTTAATTTAAGAAATTTAACATTAATAATATGTAAATTTAATAACATTGTAAGAAACTTAAATATAATTTATTATTATTAAGTAATAGTGAAAAAAAATAGTGATTAAAATTAAATGAAATGAATAAATTGAGTAATTGAAGATGACTATTAAAAAAAAAAAAAGAGGAAGTTCAAAACTCAAAATATGAATAGAAAAGGATGGTATTGGGGCATTCCGAGAATCGAACTCGGGACCTCTCGCACCCAAAGCGAGAATCATACCACTAGACCAAATGCCCAACTATATTGCCTCATCTTTTTCAAATTTTAATATACCCTCAAAAAGTAAGTACATTTTTTTGCACTCTTAAAATAACATTCAGGTGTCAAAATGCACCCAGAAAAAACAGAAAAAGGCTTAATTAGCATCATTGACAAAATACACCCGTTAGTATTTTATACTCCGTACATTATTTTTTTAGGGGATTTTAGGGTGTCGCTACGTTAGGTGCCGCTAATACCACATTAGGTGGTATTAGCACACAATGTGTATCACATTGTATGGTATAAGGAGTATAATTTATACCATAGAATGTGACACACATTGCGTGGTAATACCACCTAATTTGGAATAAATACTACATGATGTGGGGTCATACTAAATATATGGAGTTAATACTATTTAATTTGATCATGTACCATACAATGTGATACACATTGTGTGGTAATACCACCTAATATGGCATTAGCGGCACCTAACGTAGCGTGAATTGATTGATACCATGAATTAACTTGAATCATAGACAAATTTATTTATTTCGAATTTTATATTCTTTCTCGATTTGAATATCATGTACTAGTTAAAGATTATATTTTCATCTATCATCTCTCATAAGTTGTATGATATTGCTCCACAATTGATTGATACCGTGAATTTGTTAAGACAGAATTTGAATTGGTAGAATTGAGGATAACATTCTAATTATCTAATTTCATTTATAAACAAATCTTAAAGAAACTAACTATATATAAAAAAAATTGAAAAAATAATTATTGAAAAATATCTTAAAGAAATAATATGCAATAACAAAGTAAGTACATATAGAAATCAAAATTTGAATTGATGATTTTACTTTTTGTATCATTTGCATGTCATGTAAAGATTGATGATTATGCCCTTCACAGTAAATATGTGTTGGTCGACATCAATAATTATAGCAAAGAATATGATTGTGGTTTTGACAAGAAAAAAAAAAGGTAAAGAATAATATCAATTGAATGCTAATTTGACGATGGAAAGTATTCTCTTTTTTAAATGCAATGCTAAATAAGGATGTAAAGTGTTAAATTTTATAGGGTTACAGTTTATAAATTAAATGTTAATTTGAGAGTATAAAGTGTGACGATTTTGATGGGGCAAAGTACCAAATTTCTGTAACCTGAGGGTATAAAACGAAACTTACCATCAAATATCCAAATAAAAAAAATGTTCAATTGCGTGACTTCTCCAATAAAATAGAATAAAAGATATAAAAAGAAAAAAATCAAGAGAGAGGAGAGAGAGAGAGAGATATGGGAGACGATCGGGTGAAGAACGAAGCAATGGAGACTATGAGTTTGTTTCAAGTGCTGCCTCGGCTTGTCGTCTTCGATCTCGATTACACTCTCTGGCCTTTCTACTGGTATATTTTTAGATTCAATTAATCAAAAATATTCTGATGAAATGTGCGAGAAGAGAACTAATCTTTCTTGGTCAATTATTACTGCTATTTCGTACAACCCTCGGATGTTTTGCTTATTGAATTTCGTTAAGCCATAAAATGTAAGACACTAGTTAAAGGGTTACAATATGGGCTTGAGCTCTCCAACTTCAATAACTAATTTGGTTAAATTTTTCTAGGCTTTGTTGATAGTCATGGACCACTCATGGTAGCAGATTTTTATTAAGATATTTCCCAAATGGGCAATATAGAACAAAATAATCAATGATGTACTAGAATTATGACAAAATAACAAAGTGGAGGGAATTTAAGATGTGTAAATCAGCATTTGCATTGATTCACCCTTACCCTTATCTGAAATGTTTATATATAGCTTTTAAACTATATATATATAAGTTGTACTTTTTGCAAAAACGTATGTAGATTTTGATCTATGCTTTCAAGTGATCTTTTTGTTTCCAAAGATTATTAAAGTTTTAGGTCTAACTTAATTCAAGTGGTCCGCACCCATCCAAAAAGGTTCAAGAAGTTAGATCTGCCACCAGAAATATGGCAGCTTTGGAATCTATTTTTCCACCTTATGAAACCAGTCAATCCCGGGGATGAATTGCATCATGCTTCTTCTTGTATAGGATGACCTCGCAGTCTGACTTTGACTTTCTTGTACTTTAATTTCATTCAATCATGATGATTTTTGTAGCTTATTGCTCAGCGGAGCCAAAGTTAGATATATAATGTCTTCCTATTTGCTTCTGAGCAATTTTATTTTCTGTGGCTATGAGATCTGTGAATTTGCTGAATTTTATTTATTCTAGGTTGTAGTTTGCTTAATAATTTTTCAGAGTTTAATTTCTCTGTTTATTTGTCTACTAGTGAATGCCGCTCAAAGCGTGATATGCCATCATTGTATCCGCATGCCAAAGGTATTATATACGCTCTGAAGGACAAAGGTGTAGATCTCGCTATTGCCTCAAGATCACCGACTCCTGATATTGCAAACACTTTTCTTCAGAAATTGGGGATAAAATCATTTTTTGTTGCTCAGGTGAGCCAATTGTTTGCTTTTGCAATGAGCTGGTGGAATCAACTTTATTTTGTGAATAGCATTTCAGTAGTTGTTAAATTATGATTGTTAACTGCCTCTGATTCAGATTTTAAACAGTTATAATGCACAAAATAGAAAGCAAGAATCTTGTTTACTTGTTGACTAGAATGCTATTCAAACATAGAAAACTTCACGTTGAGAGGTAGGGTTGTGGTTTAATTTTAAGAAGATTGGCTGCATTCAAATCCTTAACCATCGTACGTGTATATATATTTCATCAGGCCTTGTGGAAGTATGTTTCCGAAGGGTCACCGTGCTTAAGAATTTCTGATATTTTCAGGAGATATTTTCCAGTTGGACCCACAAGACTGATCATTTTCAGAAGATTAAGCAGAAGACTGGTGTTCCGTATAATGAAATGCTCTTTTTTGACGATGAGGATCGCAACATTGAAGCAGTAAGATCCCTTCTCTAGTTGCTTGTGTATTGAATATTAATTGCTCGAGGAAGTATCCATGGAAATATTGGAGCAAGTAACGCACTAGAGTTAATGCAATATGTTCCTATCAACAGTCACCAAGGTTTACTTGTAATTTTATCATTATAGGTTTCAAAAATGGGTGTTACGAGCATCTTGGTGGGTAATGGTGTGAATATGGGAGCCCTGAGACAAGGGCTTACTGAATTTTCACAAAATCAGTCATCCCTAGAAAAGAACAAGCAAAGATGGCGTAATTTTTCACAAAAATCAAGTTCTTCGGGATCAGAGGAGCAGTAATTTCTCCATCAAATTACAGAAGTGTGACAAAACCTAAGATCCTATAGGTTTGAATTCATTACTCTCGTTTGAGACACATACACAACAAATTATCATATTGGCCAATATATGTTGGAATTGTTTGTAAAATTAGTAATTATACACATGCTGCTGAACTCTCAGAGTAAAACTGCAGATGTATGACCTTTCTGAATAAATCAAATGTGGGATTTCCAAAGTTTCATTTTAAAGCTTGAAAATTTACAGAAATCTTATCATTGCAATGCAACTTCAGTGCAAGGGGAATACTCCTGGAATGTGAAATTCGTTTGGTTATTAGTACTTGGAACTTGCAGGAAAACTCATCTTTGATTTTGTAGATGGGAGAATTAATTTCTTAGAAATTTTTAAATGGTTCCCAAACCATGGAAGTTCAAGGATAAGCCCCAGTCGGACCTCGATGGCTCACGTTAATTCACTGTATGCAATGAATCGCTGTGACTTTGTTCACTATGGTTCTTCATAGTGTCAACCAACCAATCTTAAAAATTGAATAATATAGCAATATTTTTGTGTTCAATATCATTGTTTAGATTGATCAATTAAATAATACGAAGTATATAAAAAGACTTGTGATATAGTCATCAATCAGTTGGAATGAGCAAACCTTGGGTCTGACTTATTAGTTTTATCTAACATCTGAAAGGTAATTTCAGAACCTATAGAATGTCAAAGGAGTGTTTACATCTACACCCTTTTGGTATTGGTGAATTTAAAGCTACACATCTGAAGGTCTCAATGTATATTAGAAAAGATTAATAAATGTACCAAACTCACAAACACTCAGGGATTTAATATCCATACCTATTACACATACATGCATTTTCCTAGAAAATTTCAATTTTTTCAACATAAATACTTCCCCACTTTAAGTTTCATCTGTGATAAGTAAATTTTTAATACATATCCAACGACCTCTCTGAATCATTCATCACTGAAACCTAACAGTTGAAAGTTGAAACCATTGATGATCGCATTATCCATGACCGATGGATACATATTTTAATTATGGACATGGAAATTTGCAGGTAATGGAATGGTACTTCACATATTCTTGAAAGCATTGAATGACACTTCTCTAGCAATCTTGGCCCCTCTTCCCTTTGCCATATATAGCCCTATGTGATGCATCAGCTCCTGTGACAATTAATAATAGGCACATAGTTGGTTTCTTTGGAAGGTGTTTTTTGTATGTTTTCAATATGTTAATTAGATCAATGATGTTCTTTCTGTATAATTGAAGAAGAAAAGAGGAGAAATTTACCTGGGGATGAGCCAAATGATCTTTGTTATTTCTTGCCAGTGAAGCTGGAAAATCAAAAGTAGCACAGCCCTTGGAATACACGACCACATCCTCCAGAGGATCTAGGAAACCACGATTCCTAGCTGATAATGTGGAGCAAAGAAAGTCCAGCACACATATGTCTGTGCAGATCCCTGTCACTAACAACTTCACAAAATTCATCTACGTCAGTATTTCATATTAGTTTTATATTTTCAGCAATAAATCTTGAAGGATGATAAAAAGATACCGACAGTTTGTATCTCGTTGCTTTTCACCCAATCAACAAAAGCATTGGAACCATCTTCCTGGATTGAACCTATGAAACCATCATAGCAATCTTTGTGCCTAATTGTCACGTTAGGCTCTTCTTCTATCCAACTTAGAGCTGCAAATAAAGCAGAAAAAAATTATTTAACTTATCTGTTACGTTTATAAATTTATTGGCAGACCATGTTCACTAAATGTAATTTCTAACAGAAAATAGACCAGGAACGAGCTTTGATTCATCGGTGCCAGTGATGCAGTGAGGAGGATAAGGGTGCTCGAGTTTTCCAGGTTGGTGTGAGTCGAGAAAGGCAAGCACAGGCCATTTGTTGTTGCAGAACACCTTAGCAAGTTTTGCTGATTCATCGATCATCTGAGAAATCTGCCTGTTGGGTTCCCTTGGGGCCTGAAAATGCATATAGACAACATAAATTTGAAGCTACAGATTAAATATGAAACATTTGATCTAACCTGTTCTGTCTAGATATTTTGTGAGTATTTCTTACCAGACTGCCAGCTCCAACTGTGCAGAAGCCATTAATGATGTCTACAAAAACTAAACCAACCTTCAGGCCCTCAGGTACAACAACTGATTCTTCCTCTATTGGAATTTCTTTTTTCAAAATCTCCACTGTTGTTAATACCATCTTTCCTCCTGCTTTTTTGAAATAATAAATTTGGCTTGATGCAATGTTTTCCCAAATCCTTACATAGATAGAATGGTTAGGTTGAGACTCCTTTCAGTTGCAAATAATAGATACCAATCATGCACCATTTATCACTGTGTGAGTCAATAATGGTGGCATGAGGGCTAAAGTTTTCCTGATAATTACAAAACTGAGATGGTGACGTGAGGGCTAAATTTAGGAGTAAAATGTTGACAAGGAATGAGTTTTATTGAAGATATCTGTTCTTACTATTCCGGTTTGTAGTGATGTATTGAACTCTATTTAGAAAATGCTGCCGCCATAAGTCACTAAAGTCATCTCGGAGGAAAAAAATTCCCTTTGTTTCCGGAATAAAACAAAAGTTTGTTACGTAGGTAATATCTTATTACTCAAATTAAATTTATTGCTCACTTTGGTTATTTAAATTATTGGTATATCTTGGTAGAAATTTATGTGATGCAGCAATTTCCAAGTCTGGATTACACCTATTTTATTTAAATTTAACAAATTACTATTAAAAGCGTGTTGTCCGCAAATTTTACATTTTCGCTCGAACAAAAAGGTCTATTATTATTAATAAATGTGAACGGCTGGAAAACATGAACAATTATGGTTATCATTCTGAATTATGGTGAATATAAGTTTTCTTTTGTTTTTTTAATTTCGTATAGAACTTTAAGCTTCCTTCACCCCCTTTAAAAGATTATACTTTTCCAGATACTCAATGAACCTGTTTGTGTAATGTTCCTGACTCTCCTGATTGTCAAAAATACTTTGCATATGTGCCGCCTTCAACCTTAACTTTTCACCCTCTGGTTCTACCATAACAAGTCTTATGGATTTCGCAACCGTGTCAGCACTAAACGAGCCATCTTCATTCCTCGGGACCTCATAGCCCACTTCTTTCTCTACTAATAACTTAGCATTAAGTCCTTGGTCAGCTACCATGGGGAGAAGAATTAGCGGGTGTCCATAACCGAGAGATTCAACAATCGTACCCCAACCAGAGTGAAAAAGGCATCCACCAATCGCAGGATGAGCAAGAATTTCCAACTGCGGTGCCCAACCAACAAGAACTATACCTTGGTCAAGAGTACGGTTAGCAAAACCCAAAGGCAGTAAGTCCGAACTATCTTCATCTACACCTTGCGCTTGTGGCTTCCTTAGAATCCACAAGAAAGGTAATTTGCAAAGTTCAAGTGCAAAAGCCAGTTCATGTATTTGCTCAATAGGCATCTTGTACTCGCTTCCAAATCCCACAAACACTACTGAGTTCTGCTTTTGTCCATCTAACCATTCAAAAGTTCTGGACCACCTTGAGTCGATTGATGATTTACTCGTTTTCTCTTCAGATACTGGTGGGAGTACTCCAATTGGTAAAACCGGCCTCTGGTAAAGTTCTTGTATGAGACGAATGTATTCTCCCTCAAACTCATAGCAACTTCTTACCGCAACAAAGCTGCATTGTTCAAGGATTTTGGCTGCACGTTGGCCACTGGAGACTCCTGATTTGTCGGGGAAGTGTGTGTTTCGCATCATTCTCGGTGCATAATCTGGCCTATGGGCGACAAGAGATGGGAAAGGAATCCAATTTGGTGGTCTTATATAGTCTTCAACACTTGGACGACTCTTCCCTGTCTTGAGCTCAGCTGGTGGCCCAAGGTAAGCTAATGTCGCAGCCGTATATACACTGAAAAAGGCAGTAGGAATGCCGAATTTAGCAGCGATTTCGGGGATCCAATATGGAGCAAAGTCGATGAGTATCAAGTCTGGCTTAACTTTTTCCAAAAGTTGTTCAAATGGTTTGACCAATTTGTCGTATGCTGCTTTCAGGTATTGTATTTGTTCAAGCTGAAGATCGATGGTCGCCTCACAATTCTCCGGCAAGCCATCTACTTGCGGCATTGGGATCTCCAGAAGCTGTATCTTGGTTTCTAAATTTAATGGAATGGGCGGTAATCTCTGCAGGTTTTTTGGGGTGGAAACGTATGAAATTGAAATGCCCTTTGCTGCTAATTTTTTTGATAGTTCGAGGAACGGTATCATGTGGCCAAATGCCAACCATGGAAACATCATTATATGACATTTTTCGGCTGCCATTTTACCTTTATAGAAAATTGATGGTCTGCAATTTTTTTGCTTTGGAATTGTGTTTAAATAGATAAGTTAGGTCCTGCATTGTGTGTAGTTTGTCACATTCTTTGCATGAGAGTGATTTTTGCAGTAAATTCTACATTTTGATCGGCCAACATGTAGATGTCTGTCTTTATTGTTATTTGAAGTTTTCTTTGAGCAGTTTAGTTCTCACTATGATATAGAGTATTTTTCTGTTCTTGTTTCTTTATACCTTATTATTATTATTATTATATGTGAATGTATTCTTTTAGTTTACAGTATGCCTATAATCTATAATGAGCACGTACCCATACATATGACATGATATCCATGACTGCAACCGTGTTAATATGATTGGATTTAAGATACATACTTCAGGAATTTGGCCACATCATATTATAATTAAAATCATGGCAATAGAAGGTTATTTCTATTTCTTTATAAGCATGAAATTAATTTATCTTCTGGACTTATTGCAACTTTCTTTTCACCGCTCAACAAGCCGGGACATTCATCATCGTAAGAACACAACCTCATCAAAATTAGTGATGTGGTGTATTTTTAACCACAAGGGCTAATTAAGAATTTTCTACCCGCTTTGTTGATTCGATGCTTGAGATGGATTTCTTTCCAAGAATAGAATGCATTTGTTTTTCTCCCTTTCCTGCAAAACGATGAAAGATTACCTTCGGTTTCCTCCGGTCACTTCAGTGATCCAACTAGAGTCGAAACAACGGCTCTCAAAGTGGCTTTTTCCATCTTGGATGCTAACAAAATCCAAAAGGCCCAATTTTTTCTTTTGAACGACCAAGTCATGTCAATGCCGTCCTTTGCCAATGATATTTGAGGAGAATTCTCCGACTTGAAACAAAGTCGCACGTAATATTACTGAATAGGGAAAATCTGAAAATTGAAATGATCATCCTCCAACCCCTCTGATATTTTTGTGATAAAAGCTATCCTCAAATTTGTGTAACAGACTCTTATAACTCGATTCTGGTTGATGCATAAGTTTACTTTTATCAATTAGAAGTATTAAATAAATTATCTACAAAAGAAAAAGAAGGTTAAATATGAAAATAAAAAAGGCAAAAGAAAATGCAGAAGATAGGACGAAACCTTACCCGAGAAAGCCCACGATAAAAAGAAGACCAATTTGGGAGGAGGTGAATTCAATGTCATAAAGTCCACTCCCCACGAGTAATTATCTCATAAAGGCAAGAATTTGTTTATTTTTTCGAAGAACTGAATACTACAAGTACAAGTAGTAGCAGTCGTAGGTTAATTATTTTATCGGGAGTTTTTCAAACGACAAACAAAAATGGAAAGTCCCATTCATAATCATCATATCCCAATCGCAACGAGCCCTATGAACACCAATAACCCCTCACTCGCCAACGGCGGCGCATTCTCCAGACGCCCACAACCTCCCCTCTACATCCCCTCTGGCCAAGTCGGCTTCCGCCTGCTCTGCCACTCATCCCGCGTCGGCGGCCTTATCGGAAAATCCGGCTCCATCATCAAGCAAATTCAGCAACTTACGAATTCCAAAATCCGAATCGACGACCCCTCCAACTCCTCCGAAGAACACCGCGTCATCACCGTTATTGCCTCCCCAGTTATAACTAAAAGAATCAAACTTTCTACTGAAACTTCACCAACAGAAGTAGAAGAAGAGAATGGTTGGGGTGATGAAGGGTTTGAGGTGTCGGCGGCGCAGGAGGGGATTGTACGGGTGTTTGAGAGGGTGGTGGAGCTTACTGCAGATGGGGATATCGTGGCTGCTGTCGAGGGAGTGGTTTCGTGCAGGCTTTTGGCAGGGAAGAATCAAGTTGGGGCGATTATAGGGAAAGGAGGGAAGATAGTGGAGAAAATCAGGGAGGATACAGGGTGTAGGATTAAAGTATTGGTTTCAGAGAAGATGCGTCCTAGCTCGTTTCCGAATGAAGAAATCGTGGAGGTATCTCAGTTACTTTCCACTTAACGAGAATGTTAAATGTAGTTGTAGATATATTTGGGTTTGAACTATGGTTTATCTTACTGAATTAAATATTTTGTGTGCATCAAGCTGCTTTGAATATTAGAATGCTGGTTGTTGAAAATATATTTTAGATGATTGTGCCAATAGTACTCTATTGTTACTACACTCAGGAGAACAAGATTGTTCAATCAAGGAAATACCTCAATTTTGTTGGGGATAGATGTGACTGAGCGCATGCATTTATGTATTACTTTTCGTTTTTGCTATTGAGCTTGAGTGTGACGGTTCACTTTGAATATTATATGTGTTATCCTTATGTTTCGACATTTATCTGGAACTGACATTGCATCAATGAGCTTGGTAAATGGTATGTTTGGAATTCGTCATCCATTTCTTTCGTTCGTAGAGGTCAGACTTTTTTTTTTCTCTAAGTGGAGATTGAACTAACCTTTTTGGATACATACACCATAACTTTTGAATTTATAGGCATACATACTAAAAGATTATCATTAGAGCATTTCGATGCAGTTGAAGTTAAATCGGCAATTAATCATCTTCTTCACTAGCAAAAGAATAGTTCCTAACTTTCCGCTTGTGTCAGTAGCATAAGACATTGGCTTAAATAGATATGCGTATTCTTAAACTGCCCTCAGCCTCTTTTATTCTATTAATGTACAGTCAACTATTTTGAAATGACACAGTTACATTATAGGCAATTATATTTCTCAGAGTGGGCTGTTTTTATGGATTAAGTAAATTTGCTATCAAATTCTATAATAAATGTGAACTCTGTGGAGAGTTTGGAAAGCTGGTGCATGCATTGGGAAGTATAATTGGAGCACTGTTTTTGTTTTCGGACTTCCTCTTGTATACATAACTATGAGTTGCAAGTTTGTATTGCTCAATGTTAATCTGCAATAAGTTGAGGACTCGACTAAATAGTGGCTGCTTTTGTTGCAGATTGAAGGTGATGTTCTGGCTGTTAAGAAAGCTCTTGTAGCTGTAACTAGCCGCCTTCAAGAGTTTCCACCACATGATAGGACAAAAATGTATGGGACCAGACCTCTAGAGGAGTCCTTACCTGTTCCCTCTGTGGATCTACCAATGCAGCGGAGTCCAGTGATTCAACCTATGCCTTCAAACTCCATTACTAATTCCTTGGGAGATGGTCCTTCATTGGTTGATTCTGAGAAATTTCTAACGCAACAGCAAAGAGTTGTTTTTAAGATGCTCTGTCCCGGTGAACGAATTGGTAGCGTTATCGGTAAAGGAGGTTCAATAATCAAGTCCCTTATAAATGAAACTGGTACTTTCATAAATATTGGGCCAACTGTTCCCGAGTGCGATGAGCGATTGATAACCATTACTGCAATGGAGGTAATTAATTAATTTATATCCATCTGTAATTTCATGGTTTCATAAACTTTGCCAAATAAGTTGAATTTTCTCTCTTTTATGCATATGATTTGCATAGAATGTAGAATCCCAATACTCGCCTGCACAAAACACAGTTGTTGTTCTCTTCAAGACGTACATGGATGCTGGTCCTATGAATGGACTTGATTCGGGTTCAAATGGATCATCTGTATTAGCTCGAGTGGTGGTCCCAGCTAACCAAGTTGGCTGTTTGTTGGGTAAAGGAGGCGCTATAATTTCAGAGATGAGAAAGGTAACTGGTGCTGGCTTAAGGATAATTGGGGGCAATCAAGTCCCTAGGTGTGCACCAGAAAACGTTGAAATTTTACAGGTATTGTAGCTTGGAATGCTCATTTGGTCTCCTTAATAACAGCCTATCATTTTCTAATTGGAATTTTTTCCTTAGATTACTGGAGATTTTGTAAATGTACAAGATGCTCTTTTCAAGGTGACTGGTAGATTGCGAGATTACATCTTCTCTAAAAAAATGTCGAATGTAATTGGAAATCGCAATTCTTTGAGGATTGAAAATCTCAATGAGCACGAGTCCTTGACGCATAGAATGAATCATCTTGGAATTTCCAATAATATAAACCATCGACAACAATCACCAACGGTTAGATTTTGTTTTGATGGTATCCTGTTCTTTTATTAGTCTTTATGTTTGAGCTGATATTTTTGTTGATCTGGATGGGGTTCTATTGCAGACAAGTTCTGGAGGCAGGGGGGCTATAATTAGCACAAACACGACTGTGGAGATTGTTGTACCTGATAATGCAATTGGCTCGGTTTATGGGGAGAATGGTAGCAATTTAGATCATCTCCGACAGGTAAACCAAAGCTATTTCCTAAGTTATAACTTACTTCATGATATTTGTAATTTTATTTTATGACTTGGTTAATTGATTGCAATTGTGAATTTTTAGAAGTTTATTGGGAAAAAAAATCGGCACCCTCTTGAACTTTACCTCTATAAAATAGTTTATTGGAAATTCAATGACGCTCGTAACAATCGCATGCAAACGTAAAAGGCTAAAATCGTCAATCCTTATTCACAAAACCTCATGTGAGAGCATGTTACTTGTGAATATCAAATCCTCTATTTATAGTTGATTTAGAGTTCCATTTTGGGAGACAACAAAAGATTTATAGCATGTTTGTCTCGCATTTCCCAAAATTATTTCATGATTGGGAAAAGCGAGTCAAACATGTTTTCTATTTTCTGAAATAAATTTACCCTCTCTCATTTTTCCCAAACTACTCACCCAAAAGTCAAACAAACAACAATTTACTTATCTCTAAAAAAACCTGCAAAAACTCCACTTTGATTTGACATAAAGTAATCTATCTTTTACACCACTTATCTCACATAACAAAAATGATTTGGCATAAAGTCTTACATCTACAACCCACACTCTTCATAAAAAACATACACCTATCTTATTTCCCAAACCACTCTCCCAAAACCTTAACAAACACCATTACGCAAATCGAGATTATTTCTCAAACTTTCACTACTCCCCCAAATACCTAACAAACATGCCCTTATTTTTCCAAGCTACATGCCACGCAATTAAATTTTGTGAAATGAATTGATGATTTTATCTTGATGTGTGAGTGCTATGTGAACATAATTGAATTTCCAGTAGACAGTAGTATACTTTGTTTTAATTCCATTGCTCAAATGGCGAGGGGGTTAATCAATAAGTTAAAAGGGTGATGGGATCAGGATAGGAGGAAATTTACAAAGCTAGCAGAGTCTGTTGTTTTCTTACCGACCTTATTCATATTGTATGTTCATACTACATACTCCCTGGGGGGCATCACAGGCCTCGGGCTCCAGATGTCAGACATTATTTGTTTGCTAACTTATGCTACATTTATTTTCATCAGATTTCTAGAGCAACTGTGGTGGTGGACGAGCCTCGTCCTGGAACAAAGGATAGGATTGTGTCTATAACTGGGACACCAAGTGAAATTCAAGCAGCCCAGAGCCTGCTCCAAGCATTCATGCAGGCTGGATCTTCGTGAAGATGACATTTATATCATGGATTATGAGGATTTTTTGGCTGCCAACTTAAAACATCTTATATCTCATTTTTGTGCACTAACATTGTTTTATATTGCCTCTTTTTGTCATTTCGTACTTTAGTTTAGGTAGAGTAGCTTTAATTACTCAACCAATTACTAATTTTTGGCAAGTCGCACATTAATATAATCTGATGTGAATTACAAATCAGGGAACTATATTAATTATCTTTTTTAGTTGGGATCAAATGAATTGATCAGTGTCAAATAAAATGACATTATTGTTGAAGATTGATTTGAGCTTTTTTTTTTTATTATCATATGAATTGAATTCGAACAAACTTTATTTGAATTGAACACTAGTTGAGCTCAAGTTGCTTGATTTACTTATGTAGCTTTTTGTTACCTTTAATTAATTGAGGCAATTTTTTCTTGTTATAAAAAAAAAATTAGTTGAGGCAAAACATTTGAAACATGTTTCGAATTTGACTCAATAAATTAAAAGTATCAAAAAGCTACGTAAATAACTTGAACTCAATTAATGTTCAATTCAATTAAAGTTTGTTCGAACTCAATTCATTTAGTGTAATTAGATCCTCAACTCTCTTGTGTCTCAATTGTGATTTTGAAACTTTTGAAGATCTAAATGAAAATTAGTTTTGATCAACTGCAATTTGATAGCGATCATTGCAATGTTGATTACTTTTAATTGTCTAAATGTAAGACTCTCAGGATTTTTCTAAATCTATTAAATAGATTTTTGCCCATGTGACAACAATACTTAAATATCGGGTTGTTTCAAAATTAAATTTCGTGATTTTGCTTTGGGAAGAATTCGCTTTGGCATGAATATGATATTCATCATCACAAATATCTATTTATAATGTAATGAGTTTCTAAAAAGAAGAAATTGAACAACTCAAAAGATATTCACGTAACTCGTAAATTCATATTCCTCACCCAGCGATAGATGGCCCTGATTTCCTCTGATCCACCGTTTTAGAAAATTTCCAAAGATTCTCTCTGCTCTATCCATTTCCACAGCTCAAACCATTAAACCCCCCTAACAATTAATTATCGCTCTAAAATCTCAATTAATTTACTCTCCTCGTCAGTAATAAATACATAAAAGTTAACTCATATTACGTGTTTATGATTAAGAAAAGTAATGGAAGCCGTGCCCATACGAGTTCATGAGAACGGCGGCGGCTTTGACGGCGATGAAGTATCTGTGGCGGAGGCGCCAATGCATGGCAATTCCTGTAAATAGCTTATCTTCCAGGACTAGTGAGCTAGCCATTTCGTTCGAAAGCCAAGTCTATGTCTACCCTGCCGTGCCGTCACTCCAGAAAAGGTTTCGTTTCTTTTCTTCTGATTTCTGTTTACGGTTTTCAAGTTTCATCAGTTTTGGAATTTTACTACTTCTTAATGATTTCGTTCTATATTCGAAAACCAGTACTTATGGTGAAGGCTTGTACATTATTATACACTTGATGCACGAGTCGTGGTACTACTACTAGAAAGAATTAATGCATGAAATGAAGATACAAGTATTTACTGGAGTATATTATAGGTGCAAGCAGTGTTGTTGCTCTTGGGAGGTCGGGAGACACAGACACATGGTAGCATTCCCAGCTGTGAAATCTCAGTTACAACATAATACCAATCATTATAAGGTATTACGGATATAATTGGGGGTATGGTTTGACTACCTTTTTATTTTTATTTTCTTTCGGTCTTTCTGAATTACTTCTGAAAATTACAACTTAAAGAGATAAGGTGGGGATGTTCATGTGTGAAATGGGCCTTAGGCTGTGGATAATGTTTCATGTCGGCCCACTGTTTCTCAGAGGATTGCTTCACTGGTGAGGTTCCGTGAGAAGTGGAAAGAGAGATGTCTGCGAAAGAAGATTCGGCACACTTGCCGAAAAGAAGTTTCTCAGAGGTGAGTTTTGTTTAGAAGGTGTTTGCTCATAAGGTAACCTACTGGAAGAAGAAATACCATCTTGTTCGTTACTTGATTAATTTTTTTTTCAAATCTTCTTGGGATTTACAAATATGCAGCAAAGAGTTGCACCTCTAGGTATTTTGAGTGTGGACTAAAGATTATGTGGTGCAATATAATGAGATTTTCATCCACAATTCATATTTTTTAATTATATATTGACAATTCATTTCACTCAGAAATCATTAACATTGTTTTATGACTGCGCTGGCAGTTGATGCTTTGCTTGTACTTCTAATTTCCAGACCATCCGTCTTTACTATGCTTTATAAGATTTCACATGGATAACTAGTCAGGGTTGTAACATGAGATTTCTAGGTCATGACCTTGCTCCAAATTTTGCATAATAAATTCTCGGATTGTGAGGAAACTCGATCTATTGAACAGATAGTTAATCTCTTATGTGATTAACGTGAACATGAGAAAGGATACATTGGGCTTTGAAACACTATAAGCACTGAATATGGTAACCGAAGTGCCTGCATTAGTGTTAACAATGTTATTTATGGTTGAATATTTATCAGGATGCATCGGAAAAATGGTCAATTTGCGTTTGTAAAAGATAATTACAAAACATCTGATGGTAGTTGGGATTCAGGCAACTGCACTCGCCATCCAGAATCCATGTGAGTATGGGGCTTCTTTTCACTTGCTAGTAGCTCTTTTCTTGAATAAAATTGTCTTTCTAATTTATCATCGGGGAAGCAAATAATCTTTCGGAATATTCTAGCATTTTCCTCTTATTTTTCTTATCCCTTTAATATATTCTATGTCGGTCAACTAACCAATCTTCCCATGCTAATTCCTGCTAGCATATCTTTTCATTCTAGAATTCTTTCAAATGGTATTAAGTAAGAGTCACTCCTTAATTATTAGAAATTACTTGGACAGCATGAAGAGGAAATAATGACCAAAAACCCTTCCAGGATATGCTGGGAATTACTAGATTCAGAGACAAACACAAGTTGCCCCAAAGCATCTGCTGAAAATACAGAACTAATTATGAAGCCTATACTTTTTTCCAGTTTTCACAACTTCAGGTTGACTTCTGCTGGTGTTGCCTCCTTTTTTCCATTGCGTCAACCACTTTTACCTCTTTTTCCCAGGGTTCTTAATTTGTAGTCCTGAAGATTTATCAGTGATTTGATGAGTAGGTCTTCTGCATGTGAATCAACAGAATTATACTGTTCCTTTTTATACATCTCTTAATATAATTCTTTAATGCTTTGATTTAACATACAAAGTTGTTAAATAGCTCAGTAGAACTTCAGGGATATGGATAAGTTATTCGTAGGAGGCATACTGTTGTTAAATTATTTACAAAACTTCAGTCGACTTTTTTCGTTGCCTGGTTTAGCCCTAGAAGTACATGTCCAAGCTTGCTATGTGTCCCTGGGCAGTACCTTCTTTTAGGAATTCCTGTGTCTAATGAATCTCATCTAGTATTACAAGTGTGAAAAGTAAATTTCCATTAGAGAGTGTTTTTACATGAAGAGGAATTTTACAGTGAAAAAAATAAGTGGTTAAGATTCAATGAATCTGGATGATTTACATATAAATAGAGAGGGGTTGTTATAACTAACCTCACCGACTTACTAGAACTATCCTCACCGACTTATTAGAAAAAGAAAGAAAACTATCTCTTAATTTAATATAAAATTATATTCTTCAATATCCCCCCCTCAAGTTGGATCATAGATATTCTTTAGAGACAACTTGGACATAAAATGATTGAACAAAGGAGAAGCCAATGCTTTAGTAAAGATGTCTGAAATTTGATTTTCTGTCCGAATAGGAAGGAGATGAATTGTGTTGTTTTGAACCAAGTCACGTATAAAATGGCAATCCACCTCAATGTGCTTGGTCCTCTCATGAAATACTGGATTCTTGGCAAGTTGAATTGCAGCTGTATTGTCGCAGAAAAGAATAGTAGGCTTGGATGTGTCAATTTGAAAGTCTTGAAGAATTTGTTTTATCCAAATGATCTCACAAGAAGCTACGGCTAAGGCTCTATACTCAGCTTCTGCTGAGGATCTCGAGACGGTGGGCTGCTTCTTTGCTCTCCAAGATACTAGAGAATCACCTAGAAATACTCCATAACCAGTTACTGACCTTCTAGTGATCTTACATGCACTCCAATCTGCATCTGCAAAAACCTTCAAATTTGTGGAAGATTTGGAAGAATAAAATAGACCTTGGCCAGGAGCATTCTTTAGATATCTAAGTAAGTGGAAAACAGCCTGCAAATGAATCTCTTTTGGTGAAGTAACATATTGGCTTAATTTGTGAACTGCAAAAGAGATGTCAGGTCTAGAAATTGTTAGATAAAGTAATTTTCCTACTAATCTTCTATATAAGGATATGTCATCAAGAAGTTTGCTCTCTGTTAAATCAAAATCCATTTTTGGATCCATTGGAAGCTTATTTGGTTTGCACCCCAAAAAACCAGAATCTTCAAGTAAATTCAAGGTGTATTTTCTTTGGGAAAGAACTATGCCCTCTTGAGACCTTGCAATTTCAATTCCTAGAAAATATTTAAGCTTTCCAAGATCTTTGAGCTTAAATTTGTTGTGTAAAAACTGTTTGAGACCATTTATTTCAGAAATGTTAGGACCAACAATGATAATGTCATCCACATAGACAAGCAATGCAATGAAAGAACTCCCTGTCCCTTTTGTAAAGAGAGTATGATCTGATTTTGATTGTGTGAATCCATTCTCAATGATAGCTTCAGTTAATTTGACATTCCATTGTCTCGAAGCTTGTTTCAAACCATAAAGAGATTTCTTAAGTTTACAAACCAATTTTGGACCATCTTTGCAAACTTCTCTTTTGTATCCTAATGGAATGTCCATATAGACATCTTCAAAAAGATCCCCGTTAAGGAAAGCATTATTAACATCAATTTGATGTAATTCCCAACTCAAACTAGCAGCTAAAGCCAATAAAATCCTTACTGTGGCATACTTTGCAACTGGGGAAAAAGTTTCCAAAAAATCCACTCCTTCTTGTTGATTATATCCTTTAGACACTAAACGTGCTTTGAATCTTTCTACAGTCCCATCCGCTTTGTGTTTGATTTTATAAACCCATTTACTTCCTATAACATGTGCACCTTCAGGTAAAGGCACAATATCCCAAGTTTTATTAGCCTCTAAAGCTTGAATTTCTTCCTGCATGGCAGTTTGCCATTCTGGAATTTTTATTGCTTGATGAAAAAATTGGGGTTCTGTTTGAGTGGAAATGTTACAAACAAAGCTTCTATGATCTTCTGAAAGTTTGGAGTAACCAACAACCTGAGAAATGGGATATCTACAACCTGTAGAATTTGAAACATTATTGCATTTAAAGTTATCAAGATAAGCAGGTTTCCTTAGTTGTCTAGAAGATCTTCGAAGAGTAATAGGTTCAAAGGCAGGACCCGAAGATATACTAGGAATATTAGAAGGCTCAGGATTAATGGAAGGAGTATGTTGATTAATGTTTGACTGAGGTTGCTGATGATCAAGTGTACTGGAGGTATTAAGATGATCAAAATTTGGCTGATTTGATTGAGTGAGAGTTATAGTTTGCTGAGTACTGTTTGAAGTTGGAGTTTCTGGAATATTTTCTGGAATAGGAGGATTTTGAGCAAAAGGAAATGTTTGAACAAAGGACTGATTTTCTGAATCAAATGGTAAGCTTGTTGTACAAGATTTTGGAATCACAAAGTCATTAAAATTTGAAGTCTTTTGCTGATGAAAACTGGAAAAAGGATATATATTTTCATAAAACTTTACATCTCTAGATATATAAACAGTTTTAGAATCCAAATCATACACTTTATATCCTTTAACACCAACAGGATAACCAAGAAAAACGCAAACCTTTGCTCTAGGATCAAATTTCTTCCTGTGTTCATGCAAAGTGGAAATAAAAACTAGACAACCAAAATTCCTTATCATGCTATAATCAACTGGCTTTTTAAAAAGAAGTTCAAAAGGAGTTTTGTTTTGTAACTTGGAAGAAGGAGTTCTATTAATAAGAAATGTAGCAGTTAAAACACAATCACTCCAAAATTCAAGTGGCAACTTGGACTGAAAATATAAAGCTCTAGCTACATTCAACAAAGTTTGATGTTTTCTTTCAACCACCGCATTTTGTTGAGGTGTTTGGACGCAAGAAAATTGATGCAAGATACCTTTGGCAGCAAATAATTGATTAAAAGACAACTCCTTAGCATTATCACTCCTAAATTGTTTAACATTACAGTTAAATTGAGTTTGAATCATGGCAAGAAAATTAGGAATAATAGTCTTAACATCAGATTTATACTTCATAAGATAAACCCATGTAAACCGAGAGAAATCATCTACTAAAGTCACAAAATACTTGAATCCATTATAAGAAGATATAGCAAAGGGTCCCCATACATCACAATGGACTAAATCAAAAATACAAGAAGAAGTAGTATTACTAGCATGAAAAGGCAGTCTTTTCTGCTTGGCTAAAGGACAAACAAGACAAGGTAAACTAGAATTAAAACTCCCTACATCACAGTTCAATATAGATTTAATAGGATGTAATCTCTTTATGGAAGGATGTCCCAATCTACTATGCCACAATTCAGCAGAAACTTTAGCACAAACACTTGATTGATCTTGATTATTCAACACATATAACCCATCTATCTTACTACCCTTGCCAATCATTTTGTGGCTGGAATCCTGAATAGTAAAAGATGTGGCATCAAAAGAAACAATCAAATTATTAGTCTCAACTAAAGCACTAACTGATAGAAGATTAAATTTAAATTGAGGTACATAAAGCACATTTGTAAGTACTAAATTGGGATTAATCATTATATCACCAACCAAAGTAACTTTAATATGATCATTATTTGGTAAAACCACTTGAGCAGTATTAGTAAGTTTATAAGAAAGGAATAAGGATTTATCATGACATATATGCATAGAGGCACCAGAATCAATCAACCAAGAACTAGTCTTAGACTTATTAAAAGATAAAGAAGAAGCACAAATACCTTTAACCATACCTTTAACACAAGAAACAATGGCCTCATCATGATTTTCTGAATGACTAGCACTAGAACTTGATTGTGTATTGAAAATATCCAGAAGTAATTGTTGACATTGGGACTGAGTAAGATTATTAACCATATGTCCAATTTGAGAAAAATCACTGGACTCTTTTACCTCAACATATGAGTTTGAACCAGAAGCTTGATTCACCACATTAGTCTTTGGTTTGGGCTTCCATCCAGGTGGATAACCATGCAACTTGTAACAACTATCTATAGTATGACCTCTAAATTTGCAATGTGTGCAATAACCACGATCAGACTTCTTAGTGTTCCCTTGATTAGACTGAAATCCAGAATTAGAATTAGAAATCTGATTAGGAAACCTTCTTGAAGGTTCTCCCCTAGCTGCAAAAGCCATAGTAGATTCTATTGAATGGTTTGGAACCAAAACTCTCTGTCTTTCTTCTTGAGAAATCATTGCATACACCTTATTGATAGGAGGCAATGGATCCATCAATAAAATTTGTGCACGCACATTTGCAAAGGATTCATCCAATCCCATAAGGAAAGACATGATATAGACAGAGGAAAAATGATCTTTCAATCTTTGATGACCACCACAAGTGCAAGGACATGTACAATTAGGACGAAATTGAGTCAATTCATCCCAAATTATTTTCAACTTAGTGAAGTAATCAGTTACTGGAATCTTTTCTTGAACAAGACTCATTAATTCCCTACGCAACTGAAAAACCCTTGGACCATTACTCTGCTGGAACCTATCACGCAGTTCATCCCAAACCTCTTTGCATGAATTAGAATATAAAAGACTAGCAGAAATGTCTTTAGAAACAGAATTTAAAATCCATGAAAACACCATCTTATTGTTTCTAGACCATGCATTATGAAGATCAGAATTGAGAATAGGATCTGGTTCTAGAATAGAACCATCAACAAATCCAGCCTTGTTCTTAACCCCAAGCGAAATCAGCATGGATCTACTCCAGGAAGCATAATTATCTCTAGTAAGTGGCTCGTGAACAAGATGAATACCTGGTCCATCAGAATGATGCAAGAAAAATGGACTTGCAGGATCATCAATGGCAGATCTCTGAGGCAACACAGTGGTTGATGAATTGGAAGCCATAAGAAGCTGAAAAATTGATCAGTTTGTGAAAGAACTTGGATCAATTGAAAAAAAAAATTTCAGAAAAAAATGATCAATTCACGTAGAATTTGGATCAAATTTAAAACTGAGAGATGATCAATTCGTGAAGAATTTGGATCTATGACAATATAATTGGATCAAATTCAATAAGAATTGTTGGATCAGTAGAAGAAATATGCGGAAGAAAGAGTAAAAACAACTGATACCATATTACAAGTGTGAAAAGTAAATTTCCATTAGAGAGTGTTTTTACATGAAGAGGAATTTTACAGTGAAAAAAATAAGTGGTTAAGATTCAATGAATTTGGATGATTTACATATAAATAGAGAGGGGTTGTTATAACTAACCTCACCGACTTACTAGAACTATCCTCACCGACTTATTAGAAAAAGAAAGAAAACTATCTCTTAATTTAATATAAAATTATATTCTTCAATATCTAGTATATGGAAGAGATACGATGGATCTGTGTGCAAAATATAGTGAAGTTGCAATGGATGTCATTTTTCACGGAAAAGGCGATGTAGCTTCACGAAATAAGTAATATTGAATTCTCACTACAGATATGGGCTGGTTTTAATACTATCTATTATCAATATTTGGAAAATTTCTCGGAATTAATTGTGTGGATATGATATAAATTGTCGTTCTTTAGTGCTCTGTCCTCTCATGTTTTGACATATTTTTGTATAGTCATCCGCCTTCTCTTTTTCGTGAATAGTTTACGCAGATGCCAACATTGTGGAGTCATTGAAACTTCAACTCCAGCTATGCGACGGGGGCCAGGAGGTCCTAGATCTTTATGCAATGCTTGTGGATTAATATAAGCAAACAGGTATGAATATTAAAAATAGATTGGTTGATATCCTGTCTTTCCTCCATTGTATCCACTTCATTTAGTAACCATTACTTATTGTTTACCCCATTGAAGTTCACATCATTTCTTCCGTCTCCAAAATAATTCTGGATCAATATGGAATATTAAGGATGGTATTTTCATCATATGTTTAATCTTTCGAGGAAGTTTACTTTCGTTGCTCCATTCTCTGATGTGTATGTATACTTTAAGTTGCCCCTTTTTCTTCTCCTATCAGTTTTATGTTTTTTTCTTATGATAAAGTTCATTTTGGCCCTTATCCACTTCTAGTTTTGTTTGTAGGGAACTCTAGAAGACATATATTCGATCAAAATCAGCCAGTATGTAAAGAGTAGCATTGATAACTTCCTAATCTTCCTCTTTTGTACCACAAGTAATTGCACGAGGAAATTATTATTGCCTTTTATTTTTATATTATTTACTACAGTAGAATCTCTCTCTCTCTCTCTCTCTCCCCTTGTTATTATCTTTTTATATTATGATTTTTATTAATATTCATTATCTCGTAAGCATCTGTATTCATGTTATCAACAGGGAACTCCAGAGATCCAGCCTTCTATTTCTGAACCAGATAATTCATATGGCAATCAAGATGAGGTAATATTCGTTGTCACTGCTATTATTAACATGTCTATATTTTCTAGACCTGAAATTGTTAGAATCCTTCAATAATGTGAATGTTTCTTCAATTCCAATTATGTGAATCCTTTTTTTCCACAAAATGGTAAAGTGATATACGTGAAATCTAAACTTTGCCAGCAAGAAGGAAGAAAAGTCGGATCTAACCTCTATTAATGCTGCTTACGCGCCCATACTCTATATTTCATTTGTGAAGCTTTTGTGTGATTTTATAGTTGCATATATAGACGACGAGTAAAGATCATTAATAAAATACTCCTATATTTCTAGTTCTTTTTTCTGATGATAACTAATAGGGGTATATGTTTTTATGTGAACTGGTCTTTTGGATTTCCAGGGAACATTGGATGAACTTGCAAATGCCTGAATTTGAAATACCAGCAAATTTTGACGATCAGGTTTGCAATTTTTATCTACTCGATCTGGACACGGTTTAAACTACTTTTGTCACTTTTCTTAATATTACAGTGTACAGGATGATATTGATTCACAGGCCAGGGGTATGAATCATGGTTTCGTACACAGATGACAGATGATCGATGCTACCTTTGGGCTTTAAATCATTAGATAATAGTAGGGATTAGGGAGAAGGTGTGATCCATCGAGGTGGTGTTGGCTAGAAAACATTGATGGCTCCAAATCCAAAGGTGAAATAGGCTTTTACCTTTGTTCTGTGTTAATAATACCTTTGTATTTGATGATGTTTGTTGGAATGGAAACTATAAGTTCGAATCTACTGGACTCCCTTTTCCACCTTAAACATAAGACGCCATTTATATCCGTAAAAGATGATGATGCTATGTTAACTTATTCAAAATGTGTTTGATTTGGGTTATTGAAAATGTTTTTAAATTGGGTTTGATTCTTTGGGGCACAGTACACAAGAGTTTTACTTGAACCGGATACGAATTGATTTTAAATAATTTAATTTTCTCTTTTTCAATTTATTAGTGAATTGCTCGAATAAAATTTTGAAGTGTTGGGTAATATAATTTTGTACCAAAAAAAAAAAAATAGAAAAAATTAGAGGATATCTGATTGATAAAAATAAGTTTTTTATTTTTTTTATGAATCAAATTCAAATTTAACTTTCAATTCTTTTGCCTAAGAACTGCAACGTTTTATATTTTATTGCAAACTACTTTTTAAGCATGACTAAGCTAGAGATTAGAGATTGAAAAAACAATTTTACTATAATAAAAAATAATTATGAGATAATTAATTATATCTTTATTATTTCTGCAAAAGTGACATCTATACTATTAAAAAAGAGAAGCCTGTTTTTACTCACAAAGTGGCGGTTGTGACACCATGCTACACCAAAAAATTATAACTTTTCAAAATTACCCTTTTTTCAAAATTTAAAATTACAAAACACAAAAACTGCCCAATAAAAAATTACCTTTTTCACTTTGATTATCATGACAAAGCCACGATTGAACTTTTCTAAGTTGAATCTTTGCATTTATTTTTTGCATATTCAAAATTAGTCTAATATATTACAAAAAATTAATATGCCAGGATAAATTATAATTTAAAGAATTTAACACACGCGAGTACCGCGTGGCACAGCGGCTAGTATTTCTATACAGAGAGCCAGGTCATTGCAACTATAAATATTAACAAATTACTAGAGCCCTTCAGTTTTGCAATTATTATTATTAGACCCCCTTGTTATGATTCAATGGAAAGTAAAACAAAGATTTGGGAGGTGGATGTAATTAAGTAACCCTACTTAAGCAGTCGAGTCGAGATTGTTGCTCTGAAAGCGGCAGAGGGAAATCCCAGAAATATGCGGTATTGCGAAATTCAAATTCTTAAAAATCCCTAATAGATTAGGGCACAAAATCACCTATTTTTTTCTGCTGAAAACGCAAATTCATGTACTCACCACCACTCTCCGCTTCCATGAATACTACTAATAGCACCAACGTACAACACCTGCAGCACCAACAAGGTACACGCGTCAACGAAGTAGAGGACGACTACGCCGTTGTTGGGTGCAGTAATGGGGAGGATTCTATAGATGACAACCCTCCGTCTCAGATCAGGTACGACCTCGGCAACAACTCGCACGCGCTCATCGTCATGGAGTCTCACGCGCTGTATGGCTCGGATATGCCTCCTCCTCCAACGACGTCGTCTGCTGGGGAATGTGGTTCCGACCAGTTGACGTTGTCGTTTCAGGGCCAAGTTTATGTTTTCGACTCTGTCTCTCCTGAGAAGGTATATTCTTTCTTTCTTTTCATAAATAGAATTTTGTGTTTTAGGTCTTATAACAATTGCATTTTCGTTAGAATTTGTTTTTAAGTTGGGGAGGAAATATTGCCTTTGGTTTTGTTTGGTGTCTTTGAAGTCTCTATATTCGAATTTTGCTTGCACTAGAGTTTTATATAAATGTTGAAACCAAGTCACCTATAGTGTACGTATTATTTCAGCTCTGGATTGTTACCGTGTAGCGATGTGCAGCTTGTATGTATGTTTACTTAAGTTCTATTATTGTCTGTTACGAGGATATAGCTATAAAAGGTATAGCTATAAAAGGTATTCTCTTTATTGAAATTTCAGGTTCAGGCAGTTTTGCTACTATTGGGCGGGAATGAATTACCCAGCGGTATTCCAACTCCTGGGATAACTCCTCAAAATCATCGGGTATGTGCAAACTTGTTCATTATTCAATTGCTGATATCTTTAAACATGACATTATTTGGTTTCACTGTTGAATTTGCTTCAATAGAATTTGGGTGATTATCCTGTGAGGTCGAGCCAACCACAAAGGGCTGCTTCTTTAAACCGGTTCAGGGAGAAGAGAAAAGAACGATGTTTTGAGAAAAAAATTCGTTACACTGTGCGCAAGGAAGTTGCTCTCAGGTAAAATCTTTAAGAAACATGTAAAGATCATGTCTTAATGCTGCGCCTACTTCAGTTGCTGCCTGACATGAATAAGACCTGTCTCATTGCATGATTTTGTGATTCAGTTTTTCATTGGCTCATGTTATGTTTTGGCTTCATGTGGTTAACCTTCTTTTAACTTTTAAGTCGATGCTTAGAAGAACTTCCAGAATGAGAAAATTCATCTTGAAATTTTTGGTGAATGTTTTTTCAAGTGTCGGTGGCATAACATTTTTCGTAAAAGAGTAGTCAAATATTCGAGAAGTCACTCAATTTCAATTCCTTGAAATGTACTTATATGTGACATATATTGGAAGTCCATAAAAAAGTATTACCACCCTAGAAGTTAATTCGAGAAGGTGCCTACAAACACCCTATAAATCTTGATTTAGAATTGTCACAAAATGATTTACTACATTTAAAGAATTTATTTTATCTGCAAATCACTAGTTTATAGTGCAAGATTGAAGGAAGGGGCAGAGAAATATATGTGAAGGTGTTGATGATTCTCCAATTATGTTAAAGTAGGGCTGCGATGTGAATGAATATATGCATAATGCGCATATATATATATATATATACATACATATATATTCCTTACTTGTAACTTTGATTTTTGGTTGTAAAATTTGCTTTTAATATAATTCGTTTGTTTCTTGCCTAATCAAGTACTCCCTCTGTCTCTATTTCTTACTCATATTTCCTTTTTGGAATGTCCCAATTTAATAATCCATTTCCTAAAATATAAATATTTTTCTCAAAACTACCCTCTTACTTAAAACAATGATTGACTGCACTTATTCTACACCACTACTTCTAAAAGCAAAAATGTAAAGATATTTAAAACTTTCACCTTTTTTAACTTTTACCTAAAACTCCGTGCAAAAAATGTAAGGGAGTAAGAAAATGGGACGGAGGGGTAATTATTTCTTCTTCTTTTACCTTCCATGAGACTTAGTTGGGGAATTCAAATTGTTTTTATTAGTATATTGGTGTGGCAAGAGTATGTGGGGTTTGGTTTATGATTGGTGATATGCCTTAGATTTTTTCACTATTGGAATGTTATATAGTGTCCAATATCATGAAGAACTGTCCTACCTATGTTGAGGAATGGGAGATGTCTCTGAAGAATCTTAGATATAAGATACCTGGCCAAGAGTTGTATGTGTATACAAATAAGATTTGTTCCCAGAAATTGTGCTTATGTGATGAGGGACATAGTTACATGCTTATGAGTGCGTAAAAGACAAAACATATTTTCAACTAACAATAGATATAGGATTTCATTTATCAGAACTTTCTAGGAGAAGGAAAATTAAATTCCAACAAAATTTCCATAAAAAATTTCTTGTTGCTGATATGGTTGTTTGTGCATTGAATTGACCGAATCATGATATCTGGCTTTTGCATGAGGATTCAAATTCAGGAATATTTTTACGAAGTATACTAGAATTCATCTTTATGATGTGCAATTTTCAGGATGCAGCGCAAGAAAGGTCAGTTTACGTCGTCCAAGTCAGTTCCTGAAGAACCCGGTTCTTCGTCTGCAGATTGGAATGGAAGTCCTTGCCAGGAAGAACAAGAAACCTCGTAAGTGCCAAGTAACTTTGTTTTTTCCATTCTCTGTTACTTATTAGCTCGTGACCCTCAACAAATTTGTTTGCTCCAGCTAGTTATTTTAAAGCCGTATTCAAACGATTTTAGTAAGCTAAGATGGAATCACATAGATCTCTCTTTTAGATTGGTAGCTTTCTCACATTGTGGAAATAATGCTTCACTTTGTTAACTTTCAACAGATGTAGGCATTGTGGGATTAGCTCAAAGTCCACTCCTATGATGCGACGTGGACCAAGTGGACCCAGGACTCTGTGTAACGCATGTGGCCTCAAGTGGGCCAACAAGGTGTGTGTAAACCATTGATATAGTTTAGCTCACTGCTTGTTAATAGAGTTAATTGTTTTTATGTGACCTTGTTGCTGAATTTTTTGCTTTCGAGGGTTTATCCGAGTCTTAAAAGTGTCCATTTTACCAATAAAGAGTATGTATAGTACATGCATCTACTTTTTTTTCCAATACACAACTCTAAATCCTTTATTATTATTAATAATATTATTTTATTTTTTTCATTTTCCTCCTCTTTTGTTGCCTATATATCTAAGGAAGCAAAAACACCCTTCTTTTTAAGCTTGAAGTATATTATCATAATCAGCTGACTAATTAGTATTAATGCCACCTTAGCATGTTTTTTAGGTAAGTCACTTCATATATCTCATCAGAACATTTCTCTTCCTTAATTTCTTTTAATTTTCGTTGTTTTTTCTCCTTAACAAGAAGTAGGGGTTTGCAAACGGTAAAACCGAACCGTACCGTACCGAATTTCGGTATACCGATTGATTCGGTATTTTGAAATCTCGTACCGTTTGCCAAACCGAAAATTTCGGTTCGGTTCGGTAAATTACCGATTCGGTATGGTTCGGTTTGATTCGGTACAAAAAAAACCGAAAATTATTGTGCCTCTGAAATTTCTGAAAATTTGGGAGTTTTTAATTGAAGAACATGAGCATATATATATATCATGACAATATAATTCTTGCTTTTGAATCTTTCGTTGGCCAAATAAGAAAGCATCGACCTTCAATTTCATCCCTTTCTTCATATATATATATATATATATATATAAATCAATTTCCAGAAAGTATCTCTTTCCCTAACTGTTGCTGCTGCTGCTTCTTCTTCTTCTTCTTCTTCTTTCTTGTTGTTTCTTTAATTTTTGGAATTACAGACGAAGAGAAGGTATACATAAATGTGGATGAATTAATTTGTTGTTGAATTTACACATCTAATAAATTGAGAAGACTCTTCTTACTTCAGTTTAGGATTAAAATTAAAAAAAAAAAAGAATCGGTATTTCGGTTCGGTTCGGTAAACCGGTCGGTAATACCGAAAACCGAAGGTTACAAAGGTTCGGTAATGGGACTCGTACCGTATACCGAACCGAAATTTCGGTTCGGTAAACGGTACGTACCGAAACTTCGGTTTCGGTATGATCCGGTCGGTTTACCGGATCATGCACACCCCTAACAAGAAGTGATGCTACTGCTGCTAAATTATAAATCGTTCAATCCTCCAACATTGCAGGGAGTCTTAAGAGAACTTTCAAAAGTTCCAATTGTTGGGGTGCAGCATCAAGCCAAGCAGGCCAGTGACATTGTAAGTGAATGTGACTTCCAAATTTTAATTTTATTTCTTTTTCATTATGTCAATAATTAGATTTGGGCTATTAGTTTTTGGCTGTTTACCGTCTCTCTTTTCACTGCACAGCACAATGGTGAAACTCATGGTGAAAATACTATAGGACCTGCTGCTAATGTCATGATTTCTTCTAATGGTGACAGTTAGCCACTACAGCTCCATTCAAATAGAAATTGTTCTCATGGTCAAGCACAACTACGACGTCAGTAATCTGTATTATATCTCTCAACTTCTTTACTTATAGGAGTTACTTTTTCCTTTTTTTTTTTTTTTTAATATTTTTCCATCTATGGTGGAAATCAGATTTGAAGATGTGATTTTTCTCCAGAAAATCAATATAGTGCTAATTAAAATTGCATCCTGATTTCCTTCTACATTGAAAGGTATAGCAGAACTACTTCTAACTTTTTTTTTCCTTGTGGTACTTACCTTTTTTCCTTTCTTACTTCTGGATACTTCAAGTCTGGACTTGGGTAAGTCTGGACTTGGGTGTGTCGCATGAAACATTTGCAGGCCAAGATTTGTACTTGTCTTATGATATGATTGAATAAACATTAAACCCAAAGCATATGAAAATATATTTGTATTGTTATTCAATAAGCTTGGCCAAGTTGGATTTTGATTAGAATATCACCAGTCTAAAATGAAAATGGTGGTTTCATTAATTCAAAATCATACTTCAGTTCACTAAAGTTTGATGGGAAGACATTTTACCATCTTCGTTTCAACGTCCCACCCATTTCGAGTCATTACTTTGTGCATTTGTTGCATGGACGAAGTAGTGCACTCCAATTGCATATAAGTACATGTCGAAAATAAACTCTTACAAAACTTTTTTTTTTTAATTTAGGAAATTGAATAAATCTCCTTGTTGTATCATGTCATGCATAAAATAATTTCCCATTAGGCCCTCATTAGGCAAAAAAAAAAAGCTTGAATAAGAAAAGGGAAAAACAATCACATATCACCTATTTTTCTTACTCAAATTTTATAAAAAATTATTGATTTAACATCTATTACCTATTTTTTTCTTCAAATCATAACATTCAAATTTAATTCTAAGTGAGGTTTGAGCTTTTTCAAATTCACGAAATCTGACATCCAAAACTTAACCAGATGAATATTCAAAGGTTTCACTGAAGCTGTCCAAATCATTCTTTTGAAATCGAGATCCGAAAAACCGAGTTAAAACCGTTCTAAATAGGTTCCTAATCTTGATATCACAGTCACAGTAAAATTGAAAAGGAATTTCATAATCAAAAGAAATTAAATAGATGAAGGCATGGGTGGGTGGGTGTGATGAAATAAACGACTGAAAACTACACGACATTGTAAAAGTTTAAAAAAACTAACGAGTATTGGAGGCACAAGAAAGGAGAATGATTATGGTAGCCATCATCGCCGGGAAGATGAATAACATATAAACGGTTGTGGCTGTACCGGCCCCGGCCCAATTCCAAGCGGCAATTAATTTTGGAACTCTAGTTGAAACAATTAATTTTCATACAAAGTAAATTATTGATTTTATGTTGTACGAATTCAAAGCATACCAATATTTGGTAACATTTTCGTAAATGCGGTCCTATTTATAGGCTTTTGGCACTTTGCATTCTAAAATTATAGGATTTTTGCTCTTTGCATTTTAACTTAATAGTTTTGACACTTTACATCTTGAAAATACAATTTAGTTATCACTTTTCACTATACTGTGTGTTTTGAAGAAAATATTCATTGATTGAAGGTATAATAGTTATTTTTGAATATTTTTAGCACTTTGCACCCTAAAAATATAAATTTTGACACTTTACACTTTGAAATATAAAATATTGGCACTTTGTACCCAAAAATATAATTTCTGGCATTTTTAACTCTGACTGAATATGATAATTTAAATAATATGCAATATAATAATATGATAGATATGTAAATGTGTATTGTAGATATAAAGTAAATAATCTAGAGGATACTTGAAATCAAAATTAAGACTGTGTCTTTATTTTAGTCTAAATTTTACTGAGAGAAAATATTAAAATAAGTTATTATAAAGTAAAATATATTTAGAGTAACAAGTTTATGATTGTTGTGCATATAGATGGCCATTTTATCTCTACATCGCCGATATTCATGAATTTTTTTTAAAGAAAAATACATTAGGGTGCAAAATATCATAAAAATTATATTTTTAGGATGCAAATTGCCAAAAAATTTAAATTGAGGTGAAAAATGCTAATATTTTATAATGTTAGGGTGCAAAATGTCAACATTCTGTCTTTTATGGTGTAAATCTATATTGCCAATGTGCAAAGTCAAGAAAAAAATTGAAAATAACTATTATACCCTTCTACCAATTAATTTTCTCACTAAAACACACAATAGGGCGCCAAATGCCAAATACATTATATTATCAAGATGCAAAATGCTAAAATTTTAAAAACAGTACCAAAACTCTATAATTTCATAGTGCAAAATGCCAAAAACCCTCCAATTATTGTAGAATTAGTTTGTGTATTTCAGCAACCAAATATGTCCAGAAAGAGCTAAAAAAAAAGTGTGTGTATTTCATATTCACAATCTTATTTAATATATGGGCTACACACACAGTCCTGTTTAATTAAAAGTCCATATCCCGTATCAGTCCAGCCCATATTTCCAACTCAGCATTCTATTTTTGTTAAGCTCCAATCAGACTGAAAACCCTAACCACCTCATCTCCTATTCTCTCAAAATCGCGAAGAGGTTTTGGCAGAGGCAGAGAGAGGTTTCGCCGAGGCGGAGCAGATCGTCATTCAGGTAATAGTTTGCTGATTTTCGTGTTTCATTTTTTATGTCTTAAATCAATCTACCAGTATCCAAGTGAAGAAGTTTATTTTGTAAATTGAATTGGAATTTAGTTCCGACGCATTCGCAGTTGGTCGAGAGGGTTCCGATTGGATCTAGTTCGCCTTACTCGTAATTGGACGAGTTAGGGCTATGAATGAATATGGAAACAGGTTACGATTCATCTGGTTGTATCATTTCCGTAGGAGTGACCGTTTTTCATACTGCATAATCTCTCCGCATGCACCTTCGATTTATCATTAAATATTCATTTGTAAAGAATCGTTAATCAACGCATCATTTTCCTCTGTAGATATCCGCACGGATGATTGCGGAAAATAATTACTCGTACTCTTGTACTACTTTTGTAAAGTGAACATGTATTATATAATTCATTTGCTGTTTTGTTGGTTGTTAAGCTGAGGTAATTTATGTGGCATAGGTTGCTACTTGTCAAAGTAGATTTTTTCTTTTTTAATATTTGGCTCATAAAGACTGTTAATTTTGACATCTCTGGATTTTGTGTTGAGTTTTCATGAGTGTTTATGGCTCATCTTTATGGACTTGTAAATATTGTCTTCTTTCTGCTGTTCTAACGAGGATGAGTTCTAAAGTTGTGGCGCACTCAATTTATGTATGTCATGGTGGAATCATGAATCACTATCTTTACTTTTGAAAACAATGATGTGGATTATTGTCAAAATTTATTTGTTACTTTTGGATGGACAATCAAGATTGTTTTAACTAGCATTAGTGGGATTCATATGGTTCTGTTGTTTTGTAACAGCTAAATTATCTTTTCAGTAGAAACTTGAGATGGCTACTTTTGCCAGACCCGAGAATGCTTTGAAGCGAGCCGAAGGTAAATTACAAGTTAACTTTGCTTGTTGTTTGAACAAACAGTTCGATATGTGGTTGATCTCTTTATATCTACAACTTTTCTTCTATAGATATTTTTCGTTGATATACTTCAAGATTTTAGGTGGATGAAATATGTCAACTTTGGACGAGTCAGTCTTTTGTAAGATGAAAAAGTACACAAAATATTTAATATGAACATACTTTTTGTATATTTTATAAAGTTAGTTATGACACACAGCGAATCCATGTTGGCACATATGGAAGTAATTCTTAAAACGATTAGGATACCTTTCTCCTTCTTTTATATAGGTAGTTTGCGGACGTGGGAACCTAAATGGACAAACAGTATTTATGTTCCTCAAGAGCTCCAAAGCCACCTTTTCTCTTTTTAGATGCAATAAGGCGCACAATTAGCAGAAGTTAAGCAATAGAGTTGCATTTTTTAAAATTATTTTGACACTATCAAATATCAATTGAGCTGCATCATGGACTCGTCATTCTCACATCTTTTGAAAGTATTGCCTTTCTCTCCGTTCATGTTTTTATATGTATAGCTGAGATAGCAATTGAAATGATACAGAGTTGATCAATGTTTCACAAAAGCAAGAAGCCCTTGAGGCTCTCCATAGTTTTATTACCTCAAGGAGGTATAGAGCATGGACGAGGACACATGAGAAGATAATGTTCAAGTATGTGGAGCTTTGTGTTGAAATGAGGAGGGGAAGGCATGCTAAGGATGGTCTTATTCAGTATCGTGGTATCTGCCAACAAGTTAACATTACTTCACTAGAGGAGGTGATAAAGCATTTCATGCAGTTGGCAACTGAGAAAGCTGAGCTTGCACGTAATCAGGCACAGGCTTTGGAAGAAGCTCTGGATATAGATGACTTAGAAGCAGATAAAAGGCCTGAAGATCTCATGTTGAGCTACGTTAGTGGGGAGAAAGGAAAGGATAGATCTGACCGTGAACTTGTCACACCGTGGTTTAAGTTCTTATGGGAGACTTACAGAACAGTGTTGGAAATTTTACGAAACAACTCAAGATTGGAGGCCCTCTATGCGGTGAGTTTTTCTCCCACCTATTTGTATTAAGTTTTGTTCAATAAGCTATTGACATATGCCTGCATTTAGGTTTTAATTTTGGTATCTCTTTATGTTATTAGCGTTGCCAATCATCCTCGTGAAACTTTGATGATTGGCTTAAATGTCAATACAACATCTTGATTGTATATCTTTGATTTGACTCTAAAGGTTATAGATGTGATGAAATATAAACATATGCAGTAGTAGTATAAACATATTCTGTTGTATTGCTTTTCTCCTGTTGGAAACTATAATCAATAGTCTCTTAGCCTGATTTAGAGAATATGTAATATGAATTGAAACTTCTTATATTAGTCCATATTGTTTCTTGGATGATTATTTAAAATATCTTCGTAGTGATTATCTTTTTGAGTTTTGGTTGTATGTTTCATTTTATTAATATGAGATCTGGACCTAGATTGAGGAAAATATATTTATGTTCTATCCGCATGTTAACATTTTTGCATAGTAAGAAGGCTAATATTTATGCTCTTCATTATTTTACTCCTTGTCTGATCTCTGCCTCATTGTCATGATTCTCTTGGGTAGCCACCTTTTTTCTTATGAATTGTTGTTGTGATCAGTTTGTTACAATTTCATGGTCCTACACATTTTTAGGGCACTTATCTTTATTATGCTAGCCATCATTATTTTTTATTTTCTCTCTATGATGTCTGCATTAAATTGAAGAGCTGTCTGATTAAGTTGTTGAAAACTTTGTCGTTAGTATAAAAAGAATATGTTCTTGTTATTATGTTCAAGTGGTGATTAGTGATTACTAAGCTTCTTTAAATGTATAGATGACTGCACATCGAGCCTTCCAATTTTGCAAGCAATACAAACGGACTACAGAATTTCGGAGACTATGTGAAATAATTAGGAATCATCTCGCCAACCTTAACAAGTATAGGGACCAGAGAGATAGGCCTGATCTTGCTGCTCCAGAAAGCTTGCAGTTGTATCTAGACACCAGATTCGAGCAACTGAAAGTTGCTACAGAACTTGAACTTTGGCAGGTCCGTTCAGTTGTCTGTTCTCATTTTCATACTTGCACATATGTGATATGTAATTGTAATTTCCTGTAAATGCATTATCTTTGTCTTTTTGTGCAGGAAGCCTTTCGTTCTGTTGAGGATATACATGGTTTGATGTGCATGGTAAAAAAAACACCCAAGTCGTCATTGATGGTTGTTTACTATTCCAAGCTTTCGGAAATATTTTGGGTGTCATCAAGCCATCTCTATCATGCTTATGCATGGCTTAAGCTTTTCACACTTCAAAAAAACTACAATAAGAACTTAAACCAGAAGGATCTGCAGTTGATAGCCTCATCAGTTGTTTTAGCTGCACTTTCAGTAACCCCTTATGATCGCTCATATGGTGCATCACATTTGGAACTTGAAAATGAGAAGGAAAGGAGTTTGAGAGTAGCAAACCTTATAGCATTTGATGTTGAATCCAAACCTGAGAACAGAGAAGTGGTAATTTAAGTTTTGGCTGAATCCTGGCTTCATCTTATCACCTTAATTCCTGGATTTGGTAACTGATGAATTTTATTGTATTGCAGCTTTCTAGGTCATCACTCCTTTTGGATTTGGTGAGCAACACTCACTGGTGATTTTGTATCATTTGATGTTTGTCCTCTACGATCTATCTTCCACCTGTTCGAATTTCGTATTCCTCTCCGCCTCTTAAGTTTCAGACTCCTGTTTCATTGCACCAATTTCACTTGTATCCTATAAACAAGGAAGATGTTATCGTGCCTTCCTGTATTGATTGAGTGAGCATTTGATGCTTGATTTTTATGCCACTTGGTACCTAAAGTTCATTTCTTTTCCTGTTTGGCCTTTGTTAGGTGTCCAAAGGTGTTATGAACTGTGTAACTCAGGAAGTGAAGGATCTTTACCATACTTTGGAACATGAATTTCTTCCATTAGACTTAGCGCTGAAAGTACAGCCCTTGTTAGCAAAAATCTCAAAGCTTGGGGGTAAGCTTTCGTCTGCTTCTTCTGTTCCAGAAGTACAGTTGTCTCAGTATGTTCCTTCTCTGGAGAAGATTGCTGCTCTGAGGTTGCTGCAGCAGGTGTGCTATACTGCCAGTTATTTTTTCATTTTGTGCCATGCTTTTACTCTACAATTTTGCTAATGTGACATTGTGCTCCTTGTCTTTCTACCCTTAATGTATCCAGGTTTCTCAGGTGTATCAGACAATGAACATTGATAGTCTTTCAAGGATAATTCCTTTTTTTGACTTTTCTGTTGTGGAGAAGATTTCTGTGGATGCAATCAAAAATAGTTTTTTAGCTATGAAAGTCGATTATAGAAAGGGTGCAATCTTCTTTGGTAATAAGGTAAGATTATCATTGTTAATTGTGTAGTTTGCCCGCAAATCCTGGCGATGATCCGTAGTTGTTTTCAACTTGTATAACCAATTATCTTAATGTGTTTATCATGTTTAATGATGCTATAATATCATATGAGCTCTTTTTTCATTGTATGTGAATTGATTTTTTTTAATCTCTTATAGTTCTCCCGGAGCCAATTGAGTGACACGTCATATATACTAATATCTACAACTGAAATGTTTTTGCTTCAGAGTCTTGAATCAGAAGGCATAAGGGACCATCTCGCTACATTTGCAGTGTCCCTCAGCACAGCTAGGGTCATGATCTACCCTCCTGTAAAAAAAACTTCGAAATTAGGAGAAACACTTTCAGACTTGGTGGAAGTTGTTGAGAAAGAACACAAGAGACTACTTGCACGCAAGTCAATAATTGAGAAACGCAAAGAAGAACAAGAACGCCAACTTCTGGAGATGGTATTTCCTTTCTTGCTTGAATATGATGATGGTTTTTTGGCTCATAATGGGTTTTTATTATCACTTCAAAAGAGACAATGTATCTGATTTTGCAATATTTGCTTATGTATTGTTGAGGAACGAGAGGAGGAGGCAAAGAGGCTAAAGTTACTGAAGCTAACTGAAGAGGCAGAACAGAGGAGGCTTGCCACTGAATTCGAGCAAATGAAGAATCAGAGAATTCTCAGGGAAATAGAGGAACGTGAGTTTGAGGAAGCTCAAGCTTTGCTGCAAGAAGCTGGAAAAGGCAGTAAGAAAAAAGGAAAGAAACTGGTGTTAGAGGGAGTGAGTTAATCAATATCTCTGATTCATTTTTCAGAAAATATTATTTAGTGTGCTTATTTTAAACGACTGTAATTTGGATTCAGGAGAAAATAACAAAGCAGACTTTGATGGAGCTGGCTCTTAGTGAGCAACTTAGGGAAAAACAGGAAATGGAGAAAAAACTGCAGAAGCTTGCCAAGACAATGGATTACTTGGAGAGGGCAAAAAGGGAAGAGGCAGCTCCACTTATTGAAGCTGCATTCCACCAGCGTTTAGCAGAAGAAGAGTCTCTACACGCACTTGAGCAACAGGTATGAATGAATTATATTGTTATAGGCTTTCAACATCATTTGTTCTGTCTCTTACATAGAGATTCTGATCTACTGCATGCATATGTCTTGCACCAAAAAATGAGTATTATCTAGTAATATAGTGGATGCTTTTTCTAAGAATTGACTAGGCTGTTTTGTATTATCCTGATACAGCAAGAGATTGATGTAAGCAGGCAGCGACATGCTGGAGACCTAGAGGAAAAAAGGAGGCTTAGTCGGATGTCGGAAAACCAGGTTTTTGCACTTAGCACTTGAATCTGTTCAGCTTTTGTGGTTGGACTGATTATTTGTTCTCGGACTACCAAAGAAACTGATATGGTGGTGCTGAGCTTTTTATTTCAGGCTCTACTGTTTCATCCCAATTTCTGTATGTTATGGAGTGACCACTGAGATCATGTTAAAGAAAGGAAAAACTGTGATCTAATGTTCAAGTTTTCTTTGCATTTTTTTATTGTGTGCTATTGACTCTGTAGGTGGATACGCCATTGGTGTCTTTCAGATGCTAATTTTGAGCCATATATAAATTTCAATTCTTTTGAGTTCGTGTTTGAGCTGTAAATTTTAGCTGGATTTTGTATGGTTGTTTATGCAGAAAGTATTTCAAGAAAGAGTGGTTAGTCGTAGGAGAGCAGAATATGCCAGACTTAAAGGCGAGAGAGAAGAGAAAATCAACCAAATCATCGAGTCACGGAAACAGGAGAGAGAGGCCAAGAGGAAAATGATATATTTTCTGAGGTCTGAGGAGGAGAGACAAAAAAGATTGCGTGAAGAGGAGGAAGCAAGGAAACTTGAAGGTACATTTCAAAATTCAATAAAGGTGCTGTTGTTCCATAATCTCGAAAAAATGCTATTAAAACTACATTATAGGACAATGTTATTTTCTGGAGTATATATCCTGGTACTTGACCACTCTTAAAGTTGGACTACTTTCCATTTGGTTTATGGTCATTTTTTTTATTTGAACATGATCAAGATCATCCCTTTAATGAGTATTACGTCAAATCTCATAGAATTATTCATCTAGCGGGAGGGGCTGCCTTATTATATAATGTGACATATACTTTCTGGTCTCAGTACTTGTAGTTTGCTCTTTAAGTAGGTTCCATTTTTTTTGTCTTTGTTTTCTTAAAGGTGCTCTTCCTGGTCTCATGTTGTATCCATTTGTTATATAATTGTTCATGCTTTTTCTTTGGTTGTGGAGGATCCAAATCTATGCATAGCTATTCTAAAAATGTTATACTTCCTCTTTTCTCGTACTTTTTTGGATTTAACGAGTATAAGACTTGAGGATATTACTTTCCTTGCATCCATAGTGAAATATATTTATAATTCTTACTACTTCAATCAGATTGTACATCCTGATGAAGCATACAATGTTCCTTGCCATTTAATTATGCAGAGATGGAGAGGCGGAAGAAAGAGGAATCTGAAAGAAAGGCAAAGCTGGATGAAATTGCCGAAAAGCAGAGGCAACGGGAGAGGGAACTAGAGGAAAAGGAAAGGCAGCGGAAAGAGGAGATCTTGGGCCGAGCCTCAAGGGCGGAGCCTTCTGCCATGGCACGTCCAGTGGAAGCAGCACCCGCTGCTCCAGTTGCAGTTGCTGCTGCTGCTGCTGCACCCACTCCTGGGAAGTATGTCCCCAGGTTCAAAAGGTCAGCTCCTGAGGCTGCAGCTCAGGCACCACCTCCTGCAACTGATAAGTGGTCTGGTGGCAGCAGAACCGATGATCGTGCACCTCCACCTGGTGACCGGTGGCGGGACGATCGTAAACCTGCCTTTGGTGGTAGTGGTGGTGCCCCGAGGTCCACCACTTGGTCATCCTCTAGGCCTCGAGGGTAAACATTGAGTTTGTGATGTAGTTGTAATTGGTATGCAACTTGAGGATTTTTGACAGTTGAGGTGCTCTTCAAGATGTTTTCTGAGACTCTTTGCAGTGGTAGCATATTCGTTCATGTGAAGTATTTTAGAGATGTTTATTTTTCAATTTTTGAACAAGAAATTTTCAGTCTTGAACTCTGGATGACCAAGTTATGCTGCAGACTTTTTTCTTTATGGGTTTTGAAACCTTGTTGATCATCGTTGCTTAGAGAAAGGAAGAACCTTCTGCTTGTGCTGCTTTGTTTTGGCGGTTTGATAAATAATTGACAGATATTTTACTTGCCTGTAATTTTTGCATCTTTCGTCTGAGAATGAAATGCTTTAATTCTGTGCATCACCATCACCATCACGGTAGCTTTTCGTCTGTGCATCACCATCACGGTAGCTTTTCAAAATAGCTTCTGAGCTTATTTTTGTTTAAGCTAAAAAACTTTTGGAATGTTTGCAAGAAATATTTTAGCTTCTGCTTCTCTTAAACTAATAAGATATTAGCAACTTCAAAGATACTTCTGCTTTAACTTATTCATAAGTCGCTGTAAACACACTCTAAATGTCTTTAATATGTTTGCTCCGATGGATCTCTTGTAAGAACCCCCATTCCCATGTAACATAATTGTTGTATTAATAACGAGAGGAGAACATTTGTACAGTTTGAACCGGATCAGTTAAATTTGGGTAAGGTGGATTCCACTCTTGACGAATTCTTTTCTCTGTCCGTTAAGGATCTTACATGAATTTAGTTAAAATGTTTAATAATTCATACATCTTTCAAAACAACAATTTTTTTTTTGTAAAATCTCATTATTATTTTTCTACAAATTTGTAAACATGACATATGCATTAGATTTTCAATACTAACACTTAATTTTCAAAACTTTCACCAATATTTTTTTTGACAATTTTTTTAGCATGATATTTGCATTAGACATAGTTCACTTTATAATCCACAAAGTTCCAATACAGAAAAGTCAAATTCTCAACCGCTTGCGTGGTATTATTAAACAAATGTTGCATTCAAAGACATAGGTACATAGGAAAATGTATCAAAACTAATTCATGTAATCACAAAACTTATTTTGAATATTTAAAACTGATTAAAACAAATTAGATTTGTATTCACTTCACTTATTTTGAATTATAAACCCACTCAACCGATCAAATCCATCCACCCATTAATTAAAATGAAAATCTCAATATCGGAATTCAGAATAAAACCCACTCCCATTAACTGCCCTAGTTCAAGCTTACCACTCACCAATTGTTCCTGGTGTAGGATTTGATTCAACTTTTTCCCAGCCCTAAAATGGGGAGAATGAAGATTAGATTGCTGCAAATGCACCAACAATGTTACAAAACGAATACATCTGACTGTTACTCCAAAAAAGATACACAGTTAAGTAGGGAATCTATACAGAAGTGTTGAGTCGAGGCTTACATTTAAACCCCGTGGTACTCACCAAGGCCCCAGCAAACCAAAAGATCAGTATTCATGACTAGATTTGTCCAAACAACTGGATACATTTCTTACAAGCAAAAAAAGGGGGCAAAAATTGCAACAAAAAGAATGGTGACAATAGCTCCTACACTTATTGGAGCTTTTATAAACAACACATTTGTAACCAAAACAATATATTGAAGGAAAAAATAGGTAAAAGAAACAATGATCAGTTTCACTATCATCTTCATTTAATATAAAGAATGTTGACTCTCCACAGCACTTGATCAATAAAGATAGGACTCCATTTCCATCAGAATCAATGGGTAGGGAGTCAGTAAATGGATGTGCCTGTGAAAACTTGGTCTGAAACATTTCTCACTAGACTATGTATTAATCTGTAGGGTAAAGGCCCGGAATAGAATTACGTCCACCACCATTAGAATCTCCAAAGAATGGTGAATTCAACTCCCCGGAATGTGATGACTTACGTGACTTCGGGTTTTTAGGGGAAGAACTATATGATTCGGTTGAACCACTACTGGTGTTATACAAAGATGAGGTCGGAAGGCCATGGATCTTTGGCAAGCCTGTTTGGTCAGTACTTAAGCTGTAGCCTCTCTCAACCGTTTCAGCTTCAAGTGGCAGTTCATCCAGCGTCTACATATAAAAAGAAGATCAACTGATTTCAGCAAGCAGAAAAATCATTCAGCTGCAAAGCTGCAGGAAAGTATTTCGTACAATAATATGCAGGAATACAAGGCTGCTGCTTCAAGTCATTTTTTGAAGTGAAAAAGGAAAGCAAGAGATGACTTTCGACATCCAACAAAGGTAAGCGAAAAATGGTCTAGTAAAGGTACTAATTGATTTCGAGACACTTCATGTGGGTTTGAGCATTAAATTTGTCACAGGAAATCACACACCCAGAAACAGTCTGGACGCGTTATCAAGAATGTTTATATTTGAAGGTCAGATTCTACATTGGAGATTTCAATCAACCATGGGCAAATTTGGATATATAAACACAAGGTCCAACAAGAAAAGACTTGTGATGAGGTCTTCTGATTTGCTCAAGGAAATAAGATGTATTTAGAAAAATTTGGACAATCTGGGGCATGCTAAAATGCAATCCTACAATGTACAAGATAAAATAAGGAGTTCTCTCCTAATCATCTCAAAGGTATTCCGCACAAACTCGAAAAACACAAGATCAACTCCACTGTAATAAGCACTTACTCGGAAGGCCTGCTGCAGGACCCGAAGTGTCTCTCGGGTACGCTTTCTCTTCATGGCTACCTCATCTGGTTCCTGTAACATCTCTTCGAACAAGTTGTCTCTGCCAAACATAAAAAATACAGGCATCACATTATGCTTTAAGAAACAGTTGAACACATATAGCATAATTCAGCACCACTGTTTGTAACCGAGAGTAGACACTTTCATACAGGGAGGGTCAAACATCATAACAAGGCAGTCACAGAAGCAGAGGGGATGAAGAGATTTCCCAATTGGGTGGGTGGAGAAAAACACTATTAAGAAAAACCTTCAATAAGGCCGGATCCCCATTCTAAAGAGTCTGAAAGGATAGGAGAAATGCAGTTTCTGTTTTGGGCACTCTTATCTACTTTTCTTCAATTGAAGATTATTTGTTTCAATTTAAAACCAAATAGGCTACACTTTCCACATCATTGTCTTCATTCTCCATGTTATTATCTTTCATTATTCCACAGGTACCAGGTAAAAGCTTTTTTAAAAGGCACGTACCTGTAAAGCTTTTTGATGAAAACATTGTGGAGTTCTCGCTTGGTGTGGTTAACCTGTGAGATAAATCCAAAAAAATAAAATATATGATAAACAAATTTTTGAGGACCAATACGAAAAATGGGAAACATAACAGAGTGTTTTATATGTTTGAATGCTGAAGTTTAAAAGCTACTTGCTTTCAGGTAAAAGATCAATCAGAAGCATTCAATGCATTAAATGATAAAAAGTCTGCAAGTTAATTCATGATGGTTCGATTGAATTTTAACATGCTGACAGCTGAAATATCACAAACAAGTGTATATCCAATCTCATGCAGAATAGATCATTTACCAGGAAATGCATAATTGCTTTGGGTACAGAATCCTCAATGTTCTTCCGCACAATATCGTAATAAGACCTTAATAACAGCTTTGTAATAGTAATCTCAATAGCCTCTTGATCTGAATGGGTTTCTGATGGTCTCAACACACTAGGGGGCTTTATCAGAATAACAAAGGAAAAACTTAGCATAGCAAGCAAAAGAGAGAGAAACTTCTACAGAAGAATATGTAAAGAATATTTGGATATATACCTCTCTCAAATGAATCATTGAAACGCCATGATGCTCAATGCTCTGAACAGGTTCACTAAATGGTTTGCTGGTCAAATTCTCTTTAACAGGTCCACGGTTGTCATTTCCACCAAAAATTGATGATATTCCCCAAGTTGAACCAGCATTGCTGACTGGATAATCATTACAAATTGCAATTTCAAGATTTACCATTGAAACAGTCCATTGATATAGCTAGGAGAACAATTTCAACCATATGTTCACTTAGGATAATGGAATTTTATAGTTTTGCTAATCATATTATTATGTTATTTTTGCAGAGTAGTATTACTTCTTGTTATAGAGTAAGATTCCTTATTTAGGGTTTTCTCAAACATTTCAGCAACATTGATATTACCAGAAAAATGATAACAATTACCAGCTGAGGTAGTTTTGTCAACATCTGCTACAGGTCGAACACCCTTTGCCATGGAAAGAACATCAACAAAGAAATTAGTCAATTTGGACACAAAAATATCAAATTTCAGGGCTTTGTTGAGAATGTGGTTGCTAGTAGATATCTTACTTGCTCTGGAACAATTCCATTCACTTGTCGGGAAAGAATAGCCCGAGACTTGATGCTTCTCTCAGAGTTTGGTGCTTTATCTGAATCTCCCGTATCCTAATTAATAATGAAAATAATGTATCAATGAGTAGACCCTTGGTAAACACACAGATATGCAAAGTTATCAGTATGGCAAACCTTTGGCCTCGAGATGGGTGCAGCAATCCTGGACGACTTGACCTGTTGTGACGCTATCTCCACAGCTTTACTCCCTCCAATGAAATTTGGATGGGACGTGTTAATGTAATCCATCTACAGAGCAGAGTATTACATTGCACTTATAAAATTAGATTTATAAAAGTAGCCAAATTACAGGACTAGGGAACTAACACTTGGTGAAATTGAACTCCTCCCCGAAGTTTCAAAAAACTCGTTACCACCAATATCCATATCATGTTTAAATCAGACTGATATACGAAGAGGATATCTGAAGATGATTTGATCACTAATTTCTATCCACTGTGTATAAGTTACGCCAAGTTTGCAACTTGTGAAAGTTTTGAAGGCAGCATAATAATACAACACATTTGTAGCATGGTTTTAGTCACAAACGTCACAGAAATTCAAGCAACTTTTTTCGACCAATTAGCCATTCTAATTTCAGACATAAAGATAACAAACTTTAGACCCATAGATTGGATCCTTTTTGAACAGGTTTGTCAAATATTTTGTTTAATAGTCTTAAATTTGTCAAATTCAAAGAAACCTGGTCCATAATTGAGGAAACTGGAAGATATAATATTCACTATTCAGAAAACAAGAATAAATAAAAAAGTGGTCACAATTCACAAAAGACAAAAGTACTATTCAAATATAAATAGGTAGAAAGCTATATCACGAGCTCTCCGAATCCAGTTATAGTCATAATTAATTATTCTAGCGTAATAATGTGATTTATGTTATGTATGAAGATTTAAGAGCAACAATAACAAAATGAACGGAATAATCAAAGAAAGGATGAACTTGTCATATTTAGCTACATGCTCATGAGCCTGCACTTATGCCCATGCACATAATAGGTCAGAGGACCGAAATTAAAAGTGAATGGCAGAACACAAAAAATGCGATCTTGGTTCAAGAAAAGTTACAGTGTTGACCACAATTAATGTGAAAATAATCCCTGGAACACATGCAATCCAAGGCGCTTATATTACTGAGATGATAACATGTTCTGTATTTTGGTTTAGCAGAACAATATACAAAAGAGTTTAAGCATGATGCACATTACCTCCATTTCAATAATATGTCCAATCATTGTCTCCGATGGCTCAAGACCTTCTCGTAAAAAATTTCCAATCACCTCATCCATGCGTTTTCTTAAGACTGGAAACCGTTGGCGCTCATTAACCATACAACGATGGCTCATCTAAGAGAAATCTGGGTCATTTTCCATTTACTGAAACAAAATGCACCTATTGGAAAATATCAAATTTGCTACCAGATGTGTACCTTAATAAGCTCATCATAGATAAATCTTGCACACTGAAGACTTGGATCCAGCAATCGAGCCATTTGTCTCCTAACAAGAACTTCAAAAGGAACCTACATGTTTGTGTTTATTTTGCATGTTACATGTGATGTGCATGATAAGAAACAGAAATGAGTTTTCTTCAAAAGATCGAATACATGATACAGCAGAAGGGTAACTAGTAGCACTAAGACCTACATCTGGCACAAATAATGCAGACTTGGGACCAGTTGCATTTTGAATAGCAGTGCGGATGTCATCATCAGTTAAATCCTCACAGGGATCCACCTCCTGCAGAAAACAAAATGGAGTATCATATCCAGCAGTAATTGATCAAACTTAAATGATTATCAAACACATCCAGCAAAGCAAGACAGCAATACTTAACCTAATTGGCCAACAATATACCACTACATCTTGGAACTACATAAAGGACCAGTAAAGCTCATTACTATGTAAGGGAAAGAATAGAGACGCTTAATTGTTTGATATGGTTCATTTTGTTACATATGTGGAACCCTATATCCCATTCACACACAAAAAAAAAAGCACGCTTAACTTTTTTCTCTGCAAATTGTTCTTCACTAATAGTCCACTACGAAAACCCCACATGCATTATCTACTTATACAACAATCTAAAGAAAAAATAGCTAGAAAAACTCAATTGAGACATTAGGTGAACAACCACTTGATACAGAATAGTGGACTGCACCAATCGATTCTTCGACTAGGCAAACACTTTAGAGCAGAATTTACAATCTAAGAACTCACAGCATATTTACAACATTTAAATAAACAACACAAACCTCTAAGCTCTTTACAAATATATTTTGGAATATGTAATGGATTCTTGCTCCACCAGACAGCTCGGATGTTGACATTTCTTCATTTTTTCCTTCTATCATCGAAGAGAATGCTGTTCCCAAGAAAACAGAACCTCCATAAATGGCCTGGCATTAAAAAAAAATTTGGTGGAGGGGGGGGGGGGAGGTCGAGAAACATTGTATATAGAGTTGAGCCAAGCTAGGAATTTTCTGTGCTAGGGTCCACTATTTGAGGACCCCAATGGTTAGGAAAAAGAAAGGTTAACTTTTTGGTGCAAGTATAAATTTAGTAAAAGAATATAAAGTAAACCTTGTAAGTTATACTGGACTGTTGATTATTTAAGCATGAATGCATGACCCAAAAACAAGGAATATTAATGACCGAGTCACTTATGAAATAAGGGAGGAATATTCATGATTGAGTCTCTTATGAAATAAGGGAACAAATATAATGGGCATGAGCCCTATGCAGTAAAAAACAAAGTGCTAATGAATGACTCAATTCATTAACAGCTCTATACTAAAAAACAAATAGCGCACTATTGCAAAGCATTAAAACACATACATATCCTTGACTCCCTGATTTATATACAGAGGAAAACAATGGAGGCATACCATCAGAGTATTTTGAAAGAATGTTAAGTAGTAGTGCTCCCTGGCCAGCCTGTTCACCGAAACAAGGGATACAAATGGCAATCAAGATAGTTTTTATGAAATTCACTCACCATTTGATATATGGGGTAAAAATCAAAGCAAAAGGTCCTCAAGTATTGTACAAATGATTCAGAAATATATAAATTACTTTCTCAATTTTGGCCCAAGTGCAAATGCCATTCATCTAGTAGGTTTGAAATTTGAAGCCACCTAACATCTGGCAACAAACTAGCGCATAATAACCCAACAAGATTAAATACTAAACGAACCTTTGATTCGGTAATCTCTCCATAGCTAGCGTGCTCCTTTGCAACAGAAACCAGTGCGGCACTTATGCGTGACTTCAACCCAGGAAGAACTGTCTTAATATGTTGTACCAAAATCTGCCGTAACAAGGAAGCTTATATCACATAGCTGAAAGTATGGCAAAATATTTTCAAGAACCAATGATGTTTAAAAAAAAAATGGGAAAAGTAGTTCAAACAGGATAGTCACAAATTTTTAATTTTTTCCCAAAGAAAACGTCATATCTATGACTGAACTTCTGTAAATTACAGAGAGCTAAGGTAACATCTTCTGTCTTGTCCAAGCTAATGATAAAATGGTATTCTGTTGAGTCACTATATTAGTACATGCATACTCTTCACTGTAGGCATGCATTTAAAAAATAAATCTGAAGAAAATGCAGCATTGACCACCCAGACGTCATGCACAAAAAAAAAAAGGTAGCGCATGAACAGAAGGGCTACAGTTATGCTCTACAATTGAAAAATAGAATGAACTGGAGAAACAGTTAACTGAGGAAACTTCACATGCCACATGATCCACATTACAGGAAATCATATAAGATCAGATTGGTTCTCGGACTCACACTACGTTACCTGGTTCAATTTCTTTGCCAACTGAGGGACTCCACAACGTTCAGCAATATCATTGTATACCTAGAAAGAAAGATTTAAATCATCAGGATCAGAGTATTAAGCCCACAAAAGGCAACAATAAACTGATAATGAAAGATAAGTCATACTGGCCGACTGCGAAAGAACTTCTCCTCTGCAATAAGTGCATCTTTGATGCTCCGATTCAATAAAATGTCCTGTTTAATTTTAAAAAAACAACTGTGAGGGGAAATTGTTGAATGTTATCTAGCACTTCTAAATCCTCATACAGCATGAACTTTTAAATTAAAATGTCCTGCCGAAACAGACATCATGAAATCAATCAATAAATGTCAGAATGTAGCATAAGAAAGCAACTTCAGTTTATCAGTGTATAAAAAATTTCACCCCCACATTAATTGATGAATGGCATACTTTATGATAATTACCACCGACATCATTCAGAAATTGGCATATTACCTCTTGACTACGATTTACAACACCTACATAACCAAGTCGAAGGGGGATCACTTTTCCAAGCAAAAAGTTACGGGCATCTGTACCCCTGTCCATAATATCCAACTAAAGCAGCAGAGGAAATAGTGAGAAAAAGGGCAAATGTAACTATAAGCACATAACACAACAACCGCCATAAAATATTCACCTTTGTTATGACACCAATTGTTCTATAACCTGCAATTACAAAGTTTTGCTCATCAGCTCTGGATTCCAAAAGCCAACTTTTGTAATAGTCCTACAAAGTTTTTGTTACATAGTAACAAAAAAATAAGATGAAGAAAGATACTGCGAGCAGAACGCACCATCAGGATCAGCAATTCCAGCCATCTGAAGAGCATCTGAGTTTGCCAGATCAGAATTAGCTGGTGTCACAGCTAATATCAGGCAACTTTGAAGTTTAATGTATGACATTATCATTGTTCTAATGCGTGCTTCAATATCAGATGGCTGATCACCAACGGGAACTTTTGTTAAGCCCGGAAGATCCACCAAAGTAATGTCAAGAACATTAGGTGAGAAAATCTTTAAACGGATCTGTTTGTCAGAGACGCCTTTGTTTCCTCCAGCTTCTCTCTCTGTTTCAGCCTAAACAAAAGTTCGAAAGAAGAATAAGTCTAGAGAAAGAGATAAAAGCATTAGCAATAGAGAACAACACAAAGCAACCTCAAAATGAAGGTGACGTAATTATATTCTATCGAGTATAACTGTGAAATGAATTGGTTAAATCTCTTGTAATTAACTATGGTATATTCATTCTCTCCTCTTCAATTTCCAATGCGCAAAGGAATTTTGCTTACTTCATTTGACAGATCTAGTTAGCTAACTATTTCTATTTTTAAACTTAATCATGCGATTTAAAAGGCAAGTTTATTAGTATTATAATCCAATACTCAGGCAAGAAAAGGGTGAATCTTTTATTTAAATATTTAGACGTACGACTTCTAAGAATCCTCATATCCCACTAATACCCAAAATCTACGAAAAAAGTAACTCCAGCCTATTAAAGGATGAAGTATAATGATATGCAATATAGAGAGAATGCTCCACAGATATCACATATAGAAACATATCAATCATCTTGTGATAAGAATTAGCATGGTTTAAAAGTAACGCTTCAATGGAGCACCATCATCTTGAGATAACTAACAAAATACTTCCCAATACAGTTTAGTTTACTTCATAAAGCTTAAAGTGACCAAGGCTTTCGCTACGAAAAACATCAACATGTTATATCTATCATTTTCATCGGCAAAAGAAGAAAAAGACGCCGGATGTCATACACAAATACATAGGTTTAAAAACCAAGGCCCAAAGTGACAAATTTTTTTAGGTAGATTACAGCTCATTAATAACAGAACAAGTGCAAAATACTCAATAGAAAAAAATCTTCAATATTTTTAAAAAATTAATGCTGTTATCGACTACCATTATGAAACGAAACGTCTGAAATTGATTATTTAGTACAAATGTCCAGTGGGACAGCTACCTAAACCTAGTAAGCACACAAAAAAAAAATGAAACCCCGTCTTTGAGCATTGTATTTTATTCAAGACCCGCAACAAGATCAACTTAAAAGTTATGCACATGCAGACCTACAAATCCCTGTCAAATGTGCACATGTGGACATTCAAATCCCCATGATATTTAAATCCCGTCAATTCTGCATACAGTCCTCATCAATCATGCCAACTGATGACAACTCCCACGCCCCTTAATCCCACCCATTAATGTAAAGTGCATTTAATTTATGGGTACATCAAAATCAAACATTACACATAGCTTGAACTCAAATTTCATAGACAATTACCCACAGTTCATGTAATTTGAATGACACAACAACTTTAACCCCAAGACTCCAATATACTTTTCTATGCCACAATTGTATGGAAAAAATTGAATCAAATAAATTTCTAGGATAACCTGAATCTCCCATCGTATTTGATTGAAATCAAAGAACTTTCTCCCCGGCAAATGCAAGAACTCCCCCCACTCTTCGTCCGTACCATCACCTTTCCTCTTCTTCTGCACGAGCTGCAGCACCAATGGACGGCGGGTACAAATATCATTTCCACGTGGCAGGAAATCGCGCCCTACGAGCGCCTCCAACACACTAGACTTACCGCTACTCTGGCTGCCGACAACGGCTACCTGCGGCAATTCGATCGTTGATTGACTCCCAAGCTGCGCGAAAATATCCTGAAGCTTGTTTACTATCGGTATCACGTAGTGCCCCAACGGCGTCGCCGCATCACCGCTGCTCGCCGCAGCCGCCGTTTGCTCATCCGCCATGGAAATGATTCAACTATCAATTGAAGTGTAAGAATTTCAAATTGAGTTGAGATCTTGTGTGGAAGATCGGGCTGAGAGTTGAAATCCTGCGATAGGGGTTTCTCTTGATAGGGGGTGAGGGTGAGAGAACGAGGGTTTGAAACGTGGTTTTAGAGAGAGAATTATTAGTGTATTTGTGTTCTTCTCGTACCGCCCAAGAAAGAAGAGAGATAAAATTGGGAAGGTTTTGAATTTCTAGAATTTTATTTTATTTTTATTTTAGGTGGATTTCCTACTAATTATTTTTTAATTATTGAAGGTGGTGTTGTCTTAAGACTAATGATTCAGGCGTGTTGGGGAACCTGGCGCAAGGTGGTGTTGTCTTAAGACATTTTCTTTTACTTATATTATATACATGTATGTATTTTTTATATTTTTTATCCAGATTTTCATACATGTAAAAATGACAAAATCTTAAATGTTAGGGGTAGGTTGACTTATTAACCCTCAAGTTTAGGGTTAAAATAAAATAATTAAACAACGTTAAATGATAAAAAATGACTTTTTCTTATTTGTTAACATCAATAATAGTGGGGCAAGTCGCTCCAAGTCTTCGGTTCCTCACACCTGGATCTATAAGGGTTGTTTTAAAATTAATATTGATGGGAATTGGTTACTAAGTTTCAAATCAGTTGATGTGGTTGGAATCATGAGAGATGACGAAGTTAAATGGACTCTTAGGCCATCTCCAATCGTTGGGGCAAAAATGCCCCTTCCTCCTCTCTCTTCCACTCTCACTCCATAATTGTCTTCAACAGTTACGGATATAGAATAATAATAATAAAAATACAAAAAAGTAAAAAATAATATATAACAAAAATAATTATATAATAATAATAATAATAATAATAATATAATAATACAAAATTATCATTATAAAATAATATAATAATAAAAATACAAAAATAATAATAATAATACAAAAATATAATAATAATAATACAAAAATATAATAATAAAAATACAAAAATAATAATAATACAAAAATAATTATAATAATAAAAATACAAAATAATAATAATAATAATGATAAAATAATAATAAATAAGAATAATAATAATAGTAGTAGTAGTAGTAGTAGTAGTAATAATAATAATAATAATAATAATAATAATAATAAATACTAATAATATTATAAAAGTACAGGAGATAAAATGCTATTTTTTAAACCACAAGGAGATAAATTGAATATTATGCATTTCATAGGGGGTGAATTATCATTAACGTTAGAGAAAAATTGAGTTTCGTACAAAAGTTGCAATAAAAATATATCATGTGATATCAAAGTTGCATTTTTGTAACCAATGGTACCAAAGTTGCAAGTTGGCATATCCTATGGTACTCAAAAAGCAAATGTCCCTTAATAATAATAAGACAGAGTTACCATTGACAATAAGAAATCTTAATTTAAAGAAAATTACACAATCATACAAATACTAATATAAGAAAGACTTAACAACGATTTTTACAATCATACCAATACTAATATAAGAAAGACTCAACAACGATTTTTACAATCATACCAATACCCGGTGCGCAAAATGACCTGACTGTCCTTGGTCGTTCACCCTTGTTCGATGACCTCACTCGTGGAAACGTCCCACAAGTGAGCTATAAGGTGAATGGCAACGTCTACACAATGTCGTACTATCTTGCCGATGGTATTTATCCAAAATGGGGCACGTTAATTCAATCCATCAGGCGACCGCGTAGCCCTCCAGAACAACTATTCTCAAAATTGCAAGAATCTTATCGCAAGGATGTTGAACGAGCTTTCGGAATTCTGCAAACTCGTTTTGCCTTAGTCAGTCAGCCAGGAAGAGGATGGCATACGGAGAACTTAAGCGATATTATGCTTACTTGTGTAGTACTTCACAATATGATTGTTGAGGACGAACGTCATGAATACGATAATGACGAGTCTGAAGATGATGATACAAATATTTTCACATCTCGTAGAGTCCGTGCTAATATTTATCCAGGACCAACGCGAGAGGTTAATCCAAGATGTGGTGAATTATCCATGGAGAATTATATGATGTGCCATCAAGCAATACGATCGGTAGTAGCCAATCGTAAACTTCGGGACGACTTAATTGCCCATGTGTGGGAAAGGCATGGTCAATGATTTTTAGTATGTAATCTTATTTGTTTAAATATTATAAGTGTTCTATTATGAAGTTTAACTTTTTTAATATGTAATTTTGTTAAATTAAATCGTACTTATATAAAAAATTATATTTTAATATTAATAATAGTAATAATAATATTAGTAATAGTAATAATAATAATAATCATAAAATAATAATAATAATAATAATAATTATTATTATTATTATAAAAAAATCGCAATCACTTATATATATCAAGTTATACTCGAGTTTTAATCATATTAAAGTTCATTTATTTGATAAAAAAATAATTTATAATTTAAATCATTTGTACATTTTATACAAATTAAAATACAAATTTAAAATATCTAATTAAAACTAATTCCTGTAAAGATTTAATTTTTTATAATATAAAATTTATTAATCCATACACAAAATTTATTAAAATAAAAACCATCAAATGTACAAAAGCCGGAAAAAAAAATGTAGCGTGTGAGCCGAGGGGTAAAGGAGGGGCAAGTTTTTGCCCTTTCTTTCCCACTCCCACTCCCACTCTCCTCCCCCTCCCCACTCCCCCCCACCATTGAAGACCATAATTTTAGAAAAACCCAAAAATCCCCATCCCCTTCCCCCTTACCATTGAAGATGGTCGGAGGGTAAGTTTTTGCCATTTGTCTCTCATTCCCCCTCCCACTCTCCCTCCCCACTCCCCCCCACTATTGAAGACCATAATTCTTTTCCCCCTCAAAATCCCCCTCCCCTCCCCCTAACGATTAGAGATGGCCTTAGTACTTTAAACCATGGAATGGGTATTTGCATTATCGCTCAGGCAGAAATTGTGGCTCTTAGGAAGGGTCTTATGTGTGTTGGACGGGAGGATCAAAAATATCATTGTGGAGATCGACCTATGAGGCAATTGCAAATTGACCAAGAAGTGTGACACGAATGATCATCATTTGGATTATATTTTACATTCAGTTGAATCATGCTAGACGGTCAACAAACTTTGTTGATGATGCATTTGCCAAGTTAAGTCATGAAGTAGGTGGCAGTTTGAAGCTAATGGAAGATCCATCGGACTCTTTAAGAAAGTTGCTTATGATGGATGAGGTAATATAGGTTATCATTTTCAGAAGAAAAAAATAATAAATAAAAGAAATTGTGAGTAACTTGTAAAATATAATTGTCACTTTCTAATTTACACGATACATGTGAGAGGGGATATGCATATTACTAGTTGACATAAATTTTACTTTGTTTTTCACATGGACAAAATAACATGTGCAGCTACAAGTTTTATGGAAAAATGATAAAAATAATCTGATTACTTGATTTGTGTTGATGATTTTAATTATCAAGCATCTTGTAACTAAATAAATTTTGAGGTAAGAAATCATCTTGCTTATCATATTCTTAGTAATTTTAATTATCAAGTGTTCCAAATTTAACAAATTATTTCATACAAAATCACCCCAAGCATAGATATACTTAATATATGCATTTATTTCTTATGGTCAAATACAACAATATTTATTTTGGCAATATAAGTCATCTTGTATATTTATGGAAATCCCCAATGGTTTATTTGGATGAGCTCTGACTTGGTTTCGCGGGTCTCGGTTTAACAAAATGATTTGGGTGGTTCCGATAAACCTTTGAAACTCCATTTGATTAGGTTTTGGATGTTGGATTTTGTGGTTTTGAAAAAGTTAAAACCCTATTTGGATTGGTCTTGGATGTTGGAGTTTAATGAAAAAAGTAGGTAATATGTATCAAATCAATGTCTTTTAGAGAGTTTTGAGAAAAAAATAGATAGTAAGTGTCAAATCAATAATTTATAGGTTCAAAAGTTTAGAGATAGATGTGTGAATGTGTTTGTGATGAGTTTCATGAGTTTGACAAAAACTCATTTGGAAGAGTTTTGACCAAGTCTCGCGAAACCCACAAGACTAGACCAAAATCCATTCACATACAACCATAAATTTTGAAAGACACCGGTTAAGGTATATATATATATATATATATTATGTATCTATAAATATTAATTCAACTAAAAAGAATTTCTTAACTCAATTTATAATATGTCACCACGGATAATTTTAATTTGGCCAACTATTTACAATTAAATAGTGTTTTATATGACAGTTCTTATACAAAGTATGACATCATAGTGTTTACACATTCGATACAATATAATTTATAAATACAAAATGAAAGAAAGTTGGACTCTTGGATCAATTACGTTTAACTTAATTATATACAATATGCTTAAACTTGATCGAGTTCGAGGTGGAAAAGAAGAAGTTTGCTTACGAGATTTTGTTAGTAACAACTTTTCATCAGCATTGATAAAAAAATCGAGGTAAAATAATTCCTCAATTCCTCAATATGTGTAGTAGAAGCTCCATATAAGAAAAAAGTTACACAGTAAGTACATTTATTTCTTATGACTAATAAATAGTAAGTAGTAGGAGTATTTATTATGGAGAGTAAATAACACTTTTTTGTCCTTTTTATTGGCAAATTTTTGTACTCTCGTCCCTCTTAAATTTTTCGTACAGATTCGTCATCTTATCAATATAGTGTAACACATTCGTCCCTCTTAAATTTTTCGTAGCAGATGCGTCCCTCTTATCAATATAGTATAACACATTCGTCCCTCTTAAATTCAAAATATATCAATTCTCGTCCGTATGAGAAATATGTTATTTTATGTCAAATCAGAGTAGATATTGTCAAATTAGAGTGAAAGAAATAGTTCTCTCAAGGTGGCGAACTCGTATTCGAATCTCCGCTGAAAAATATTCTCATATTATGACAGTTGCGTAAAAATGTATTAAGTCAAATCTAAAACCTGGATGTAAAAAAAAAAAAACCCCAACTAACTTGCAATGTAGAAAGAAAAAAAAAATTGATTTCTTTAATATAGTAATAGTTTAGTCTAGATATTTTGTAGCTTTTCTATTTTACGTTTTATAATTGTTAATGAGAATAATACCCAACAATTAGTGCTTTAAATAAATGGCTTTTTGCCAGAATGCTTGTCCAATCAAAAGAATTTTACCTGGCAATATCAAGAACGTACATAATTTGTTTAATGGTAAATATATCAATCTAATTATGTGAACACATAACTAATAATTAATAACATATTAATAATAAAATTAGAAAAACACTCGCATTAGATAAAGGATTGTGAAAAATTGAGATATGATTTTGATTGAAATTGATTGTTGAAATCTAAAAAAAAAATGTGATAGATATTAAATCAATAATTTTTTATATATATAAAAGAAAATATATACCAAATCAATAATTTTATAAATTTTAAATAATTTAGTGTGAAAAATAAATTATACAGTATATATCAAATCACAAACTTCGCTTAGGAAACCTATCCCGGTGGATTTAATCCATCCGGCTGCTAGATGAATGCCACGTGAACATGAAAAGACAATTTTTTATCATTTCATGTTCATATATCATTCATCAAATCCTAAGGGCAAGTCCAATGCAAGTATGCAAATGGGGATGCAAATGTATAACTACCATTTTGCATACATTTTTTGGTGGATTTTTCACTCCAATGGGGATAAGGAAAAGGGGATCCATTTTACATTTTTCATTTTCAAATCCTATATTTACTTACTCTTGAAGAGAGAGAAACATGATATGTATATGGTAGTTGTTGAGAGGGAATGAATGTGATTGGATAAAAATATTTAGTAAACAATAAAAATATTAATAAAGTGATATAGAAACTCAATTTGCATACTTACCATTGGAATGAATCAATTTAAATGAGTATGCAAATAACTATTTGAGAATGCATAATTCATTTTACATCCCCAAATATACATACTACCATTGGACTTGCCCTAATAGATCTAGGAGAGCTTAAACCTAGCCAAACTGCTTTCAAACAGAGTTTTGGGCCTACTAATCTTTCCCCGCTTGAAAAAGGACTACGAAATAGCATAATTTTGGGAATCTATGGACCATACACCGAAACCCCATCAACGTCTCAAAGAATTGGACCAATAGTTAATAAATCAGTCACATCTTGACACGTGAAAACCTCGTGACATCTGATTATTATCCATTTTTCAAGTACGCGTATAAATAACATGTAGAGGCCCAACAAAAACAAGGATTTCTATCATTTATCTCTCCTAGGTTTTTTCTTTGTCTTCTTCAACCGAACAGAAATCATGCCTCGCCGTAGCTCCGGTGGTGAGTTTTCTAATCCCGAGTGTCATTTCAAGTTTATTTATTAGTAATTTTACCGATCGATAGCATTTCATAGGTTTTGTTGTATTTCCGTATTATTGTATCATTTCTTGTAGAATATATTTATAAGGCTGGGTTTTAATGATACACGGCTTCTTGCTGATTTATTATGTGTATGGTTTCTTTGTCGGAGGCGTTATCAACCCGATGGGTTACGGTTTTTTATTCATTGTGAAATTATTGGGTGTAGGGTTTCTGGTTTTACCAGTTGTGAAATTACTGGGTGTAGGGTCTTCTGAAAACTGAATCGTTGAGTGGTATTGCTGATTTTGTAAAGAATTATTAAGTAGTTGATATTGAGCCGGATTGTTGCTGCTGGGAACAAGCGGTTTAGTAGTTTACCATTCATGCCTTGCATATTTGGTTTTCTAAAAGTTGAACTTTAGGAGCCAAAGCTTAGATTTGAGAAACTCTTATTTGGGTGTTCAAAGTATGTTGGGACTTGTGAGAGTAACAAGGTAAATTTTTTCTATACAGTGTGTGTCCTTATATTTGATTATTTAGCTAAACAATTACAGAAGTACTTGTTGAGATGCGACTTGTTTTGAACAATAAACTAAACTGTTTGTCTTGGTGAGCCAAAACTTAGTATTGGTTTGGTATTAGTCTAGACTCCATTATTACCCTTTCTTATCACAATGATATCAACTTATTTTTTTTGGTTAATTTATTTTTATGTTATTAAAGATGTTAAATTTTTGCATCCTTTCTTTATTAAAACTTGTTTCAAGTAACTAGTTATCTTCAAGAGTTCTGGATCTTATCCTTTTATGATTTAAGTTTTCGTGGTCCCATCTGTTGATAAAAATCAGCAGCACACCCCATGTTCTTGTAAGAATATGCTCGTTTCTCGTGCTTGAATGGTTAGGTTGAGATTCTTTGAGTTTTGAAGTAATGATTACATAGTGTTCAGTTACTGGAGTCTTAATTTTAAACCTGAAAAATCCTGCAAGATTCATCATCTTACAATAAGACTTGTTGCTTTGTATTCCCGAACAACAATTTTTAGAAGACACAATATCTTATTGCTGGCTAAACTTGTTTTGCAGGAAGATCTGCACGCCCAGCTCGTCCTGCTCCAGCACGCAACCCACCTCCTCAAAAAGGTTACTTCTTCTACATCGACAAAGTATTGGATAGTAGTTTATGATTTATAGGCTTTTCTGAATAAATAGTAGAACTTTTGCCTTTTAGTCGCTTCAATCCATCTTTTTTTTTTTTTTGAGTTTTATCCTAATTGATTTTTTTTCATAAATTTTAACCTAATTTTGGTATGTATCCGTAGTTCGATATCATATTACACATTTTGATTCGGAGCCCATGATTTTGTTGACATATGCAGTGAATAATGCACCTCCTCCGGCTCCAGTTCAGAGTAGCTCTGGTGGATCCATGCTTAGTGGCATCGGTTCAACCATAGCCCAAGGTATGTTGAAGTTACGATCTAGACACTCTTGCATTTGTGAAATATAGAGATTTGAAATCAGGAATTCCTTAATTTTCTTTCCTTTTTCTTCATTTTCTTCTGCTTTGTAGGAATGGCGTTTGGTACTGGAAGTGCTTTTGCACATAGGGCTGTGGATGCTGTTATGGGTCCTCGCACAATTCAGCATGAGACAGTTGCCTCTGAAGCTGCTGGATCACCAGCACCTGCTGCACCTAGCATGGGTGGATCTGATGCTTGCAGTCTGCACACTAAAGCATTCCAAGATGTAAGTGCAATACCTCTTTCCTGTCTGTGCTGTTAGTGAAACTTTATCTTACTAGCGAAACAGATAGGAAGACCCCTTGATTTTTACATCTCCAGGTCAAAATGTAATATCTTCATAGAATCTATGACATACAAATTGCAGTGCATAATTGTGTATCTGACACGTTTAGGTTGAGTTATTTTTAACAAACTAGTTGCGAAAGGTTATGTTAATGAGTGAAATTCTGGTTTTTATGCAGTGCCTGAATGGCTATGGCAATGACATCAGCAAGTGCCAGTTCTATATGGATATGTTAGCTGATTGCAGGAGGAACTCAGGTTCTGCGATGAGTTCTTAAGTTGGGGTCTCGCTTCAAAAGCTCATATTCATCATGTGTTTGGATCAGAATCTATTGCTATTGATCTATCATTTAGAATTTTCGTGTTTGAATGTATTATGACAGTTAAATGGGGTTGAAGAACTTTTGAAATAAAGGTTGTTTTGAGAAAGCAAACCTGGATTTGAAAAAACAAGCTCTTGCTTTCTAGTTTATTTTGAGCTTCATATATTGTCTCTTCCGTATTCTACTTTTTTACCTCTGTCTTTCATATAGTTTGAGGGGTTATTCTATAGTGGATAATTTCACAGCTAAGTTTTCAATAGTTGAATTTTCTTTAAGCTCCTTGCAATGGTTATATTTTGGGTTTGATTGTTTGCGGAACTTCTTGAAGCAAAACGGTGAAGAATTAAGAATTTTGACAGAGATATATAAAGTCTAGGCATCATAGATTGAGTTGAGTATGTTATGAGATGAAAAACTCTTAACCTGAATTAAGCCTATGATACTTTTGTACAAAAACAAGATCTTTGTCAGTTACGATAATATTGTAGAATTACAAGGGTCAAATTTAATGTTTTATGATTGTCAAGAACTCCATCAAAATTAGATTCTCTAGCTGAAAAATAACCTAAAATCTTAGAACCTAAGTGAAGAGAAAATAATGTGAGTACTCCCTTCGCTTCCCTATAAGATTAATCATCTCAATAGTTAGATTCCTTTAATTTCACTGGTCAGGCATCGGGTGACTTAAGCCTGGATCATCCCCTTAGGTAAATAATACTTAATAATTATAAAAATTCTTGTAAGGTTTGGTTTGTTGAAGCTGCAAGAAAAAGAAAGAGAAAGAGCTTCTTGTAGTTTCTAAAACAGCAGGGGGTGGTGATTTGTGTAATAACAGTAAATAAACCTCAGGGTGGGTCTGGTTATAAATTTTATACACACGGCAAAAATTCAGAATAACAAATTCACAGAGGCAGGGCAGATACTCGCACAAAGGGACGCATCAGTCACACGCTCAGCTAAAGAGACAAACAAATACGCACACCACCACCGCGTGAGAAAATCAGAAAATATACAAAGTAACACTCAAGCGAGCGAAAGAACGTGCTCGAAGCAATAGTACTCCAATTGTGGTTGTAGTCGTCAAGAGCGACTCACATTCGAGGCCATGGATAGAAGAAAAGAGGAAGGGGGGGTGGTGGTAGCCACGGCAACTGTACCGTACAATACAGCCGCTGAGGATGGTTGATTTGGCCACGGTGAAAGAAACGGTGGAGGATTGCTCAGGCAACAACCATGGGCGGCTTAAATGTCTGAGCATGGACTACTCTTCGAAATCGAAACTCGAGGTGGCACGACGACATAATGCAACTGGGTAGGTTTAGTGTGATTATTTTAATTGGGGACGGTTTTAGGTTTAATTATTATTGGTGTTGATTATGTTGATTAAATAGATTTGGATTAATCATGATTGATGAGATAAGTTAATTAGATTGTTAAAAGATAGTGATACTCTACGTGATTATTGAGGATTTTATCATCCTATTTATTATTTTGATAGGTGACAACACCAAGTTGATGCTACTGGATGCATTTCAGGGGTTTTCGATCCGCAGCATTGGTTATGGTGTGGATTAAAATGTTTATCACAGAAATGAAAATTGTGCTATATGTGAAGTGGGCTTAATTGATAAATATCGTGTGCATGTCATCTTCGAAAATGTGGTTTTGCTATGAAATCAGCTTCTGTCTGAAAAATGTCTGTTCTCCTTCATGATTTAAAAACCGTACATGTTATGCTATCTAGTTTTGGAAACTCGATTGATGTACGTGTCTTGTAAAATGTGCTATTTTCTTCGACTTATCCAAGTCTTTTTTTAACAAAATTGGTTGGGATATTCTGTTTCGGCAGTAAAAAAAATATGATTTTGATTTATTCTGGGAACGATGGGGCTGTTTTATCTTGGGAATAACGCAGTTGATTAACTAATTGGGCCATGCCGCGAGAGTCTTAAAGAGAGCGACTTAATCCATGACTCAACTCAAGACTGGTAACTACATTTTATTTACTTTAGGTGCATACAACTGGTGCTTAGCTTGGAAAAACCAGTACTCAGTAGATGCTGAGATGATGCTTGCAAGTTGCAAATGGGTACGAGGGGGCTGCCAAACATGGCTCTGATAAGTAAGATCACAAGTCATAACATGCTCAAGCCACAGGCAAACATCCTATTCATTTTTGTTGTAAAGGGTTGAAACGTGGAAATGACTTTGATGTTGCGTGTCCTTGATCGAGTCAAGTCGATCTTGGTAGGTGAAGGTCTGGCCATGAGCAGAACTATTTTTTATTTTTTATTTTTATTTTTATTTATTTGGCCTGTTATTGCATTGGTAAAATGCGAATTTGACCATGCTGATTTTAACTAGCTCGACTGAACTAAATAAAATAAACTTGCAATTAGGTTAAGACGGGTTTGACTCAGCATATGTGCTATATTTAGCCTGTTTTAGCACCACTACTTTCATGCGAGGATATGGTCATATTCTCGAACTTTTTGTGTTGAGAAATAACAAAAAACTAATTGACGGATATGTTGTAGAACTTTTTTTCTTTTCTGTTCTTTAAAATTGTATCTCTTGATCTAAATGAGACTGATATATGTTTGATCTTTAAAAGCATGATGCCATTGGTTGATTTCATGGAGTTACTTGATTACTATTTGCAAACATGAATTAAGATTACTTGAGTAAATTTGCATTCAGTTAAGGAAAGGTAAAGAGGACTATGATTTGGGTAGACATTCGATGAAGAATATCGACAACATTAACAATAAAAAATAATAGCAAAAGTCGACCTCCTTCATTTTCATGTGTACATATTTTTTTCTTAATATAGCCAGTCCACCTGCAAGGATCCAGTATTAAACAACTTAATTATATATACAATTAATTATAAAATGTCATAAGAGAGTAAGTCATAGCAACTCATTTTAAAAGGTGGCCATGGGCATTCTAGTTTTGAATGCACAAGTTATAGACAGTTATCTGCTTTTCTTTCCTATCAGCCATGGTTTCTCACATCTTGAATAGTAATTTGCTCCTGATTCTGATCCATTAAACTCAACAAACAATCCTTTTGTTGCTGTAGAATGTGATGGCTTTTCAAATAATTGGGATCCACCAAATGAACATGTTGGTATTGATATAAACTCAATGAGATCAGTAGTTGCTAATGTTACATGGTGGAATTCTGTTAGTATTGTGGAAGGCATGACAGTTGATGTTTGGATTAGTTAAGTTATGATTCTCAATCCAAGAATTTTAGTGTAATTTTCACTGGTTTAAGAAATCATACTTATGTTACACAAACATTGTCTTCTGTAGTTGATTTGAGAGATCACTTGCCTGAATTTGTAACTCTCCTCTGCAACAAGAGCATTTTCAGCTGTTTATAGTATTCAGTCATGGAGTCTGAGTTCGAATCTTGAGTTACATGTTAATGAGGTAGTCCCAATCCCACCAGGGCCCATTTCAAGCAAAAACAAGAAGCCGGTGGTGATTGGATAGGCTGTAGGGGGGTCGGTTTTGCTAGGGGTGTTTGGATTGCTTATATATTTGTTTTGCAAAAGATCGATGAATAAAGTTGAAGATACACTTGATGTATCTATAGGTGATGAATTTGATGAGCTAATTAGAGCTACCGACAATTTCTCTTACAGAATTCTGTAAGAGAAATTGTCGGTAGCTCTAATTTGGTGAAGTTTACAAAGGATTCATCAAAGGAACCGACTCCTACATTGCAGTCAAGACAGAGTCTAGTAATTCTACGCAAAGATTGAGGCATAGGAACTTGGTAGAACTTCTTGGATGGTGCCATGAGAAAAGAGAACTCATTCTTGTTTACGAGTTTATGCAAAACTGCGCAAGGATTCATGGCTTCTTCATTGTTAATATCTCAAGTTCGGATGATAATGCAGCAAATTTGAAGTGAGATTACGATCCCAAGGTGGTAAGAACCATATAATATAAACTACTAATTAAAATTAACAACTGAATTGACATAAAACATCATACAATAATATTTTGTTTGGATTAATTAATTGGCAACTTGGGTTTCAATACTATCTTGATGACATAATTAATGATATATATAGATCGATATATAGTCTATATTTACATATTTTCTTTAAAAGATTCTGAAATTCATTCACACCATCTCCCTTTAAGAAAGCTGGTGCACAGTTTCTTCCACGCATCTTTATCTGGCTCGACTGCCTCCAATTTAGATTTAGCCTCTTCAGCAAGAGACTCCTGCAAGGGTCAAAACATTAATTACAAGTAACAATTAAAGTTTAATTAAGACCAATTTGAATTGGATTTTCCGTACGTACCTCAATGAAATGGCGGTTGTAAAGACGATCAATTAAGTGTAACAAGATGTCCTTGGTATATTCAGGATGACCTTGAATGCCCATTAAGTGATCACCATACGTAAACATTTCGACTCCGGTCTTGTTTGACCATGCCAAAACCTCAGCTTTTGGAGGGAGCTCCCACACCTAATTTATTTATTTATTTAAGATTAGTCTTTTAATTCATTAGAATTTGGAATTAAAGATATACATTAATATATACCTCGTCCCTGTGGCACTCAATGATGGAGAGTGAGGTAGGCATTATTTTCAAAGATGTGAAAATATTTGATGGCTGTAAGTTAACTTGTGTGATTCCGATGTCCCATCCTGCCCTTGCTCGGCCTATCTTTCCGCCTATTGCTCGTCCCAGTATCTAATCAATATAATTTAGGATAGGAAACCAAAAAACATACTAAAACATATGTATATATATATACAATGCAAGTTTCAATTCCATGATGATTTGGCAAGTCGACAAAGAATAGTGGTATATAGGAAGAAAATCAACCCCCACTCTATCTACTCAACATTAAATCATGAAATATTTAATTGCACCATTTTCAAATCATTTAATTTGTCCCATAAAGAGAAAACATTTACCATGAATATAGGCTATAGGATAGAAAACAAAATTAAGTTGGTGTATGCATGGTGGAAACATCATATGCCATATAGTAGTGCTGGACCTGACATGGAACACATATATATATAATAAGGCCCCAATCCTATGGTTTCATTAATACCTCAGGGAAAAAAAAGAAAAGTTACTATTTGTAGGAACTGATATTTGATAATATTAAGTGCTTAATAAATAAAATTGAATACTTAAACGTCGAGTTTATTATACCATTCAAATTTGAAAGGAATTTCGATTTATTAATACAATATGACTTTTAATTAACTATAAAACTGAGCAATATTTCAATAAAAGGTATCTAAGTATCTAACTTCGCTTCGCCTAACAAAACTAACCTTTTTTGAAAGTGTACATGTAAATACTCATATTATTAATAACCTAGTTAACTTTTGTCGTCATAAGTTCTGATCATGTTGACGAAAAAAAAAAGAATTCTTCTCTCAGATCAAAGTAACAAAACCATGAAAAATTAGTAATATATATATATGTTTGATAGAGACGAAAGAGCATGCACATGCCTTAATAATAAGTCAATGGTAATGTCTTAGTAATCTTTTGTGGTGCAAGCTTTGTGCAACTTATTCAAGAAACTCTCTTTAAAGAGCTTTTAAATTCTCAAATTTTTGCAACGAAAAAATCATACCCACCCTCGAACAAAGAAAACCAACATATTTTTTCAAGAATTTAATGTTTGAAACATTTTCAAATTTCAAATATATAGTCTAAATACCCCACATTTACTCATCAAAAATTAAAAAGAAATCCAAGCACAATTCAAATTTCAGATTAATCAGCAAAAACAAATTAACTGTACCAATCAAATTCCCTGATCTGAATTTAAATTTTATTGAACTATATATTTTAAAAATAAAAATCCACTAAGCAAAATACATGCATCCAAATTAATAATTCTTATCATAATTCTGGCATTTAATTCAAAACGGCATTGAACTATACATTAGAGTGACGCACTCATTTTTGAAATACATTGCTAGCTAGTTGACAATTACTAGATGTTAAAGGAATAACAATAAATTTATTCTGGGTGAAGCATTAAATTAACATATCTATAAACAAAGAAAGCTAGCCAGAGAGCTTTATTGTGTACACGTTACTGGACTGCTAATATGGTGCATGCCCATAGCTTCAATATAACATAATCTAATAAAAGATATATATATTTCTCTTTATGATCTTAACTTAAAGCTAATATGATAACCAAAATATAGGTGGACAACATGCAACTTGTATTTTCTTAATCTTTTATTATTTCTGTATACTTTAATTTGCACGTTAAATGCAAAAGAGACATAAATAAAAACTAATTATAAAAGTCTAAATAAGAATAAAAAGGGTATATTAAATTAATGACATAAACGAGTAATTTAAGAAATAAAATTAGATAAATTATCAAATCATCAGTCACACAAATTATGAGCAAAATATATGTATATATATATATTTCGTGTATTAAATGATTTATGCCTTACCTACGTCTATGTATAAAACACGTTAATTTGTTGGTATTTCCTTCAGCATGTGTAAATGCCCCTTCAAAAAAGGTGAAGCCGTGGTTTGAAACTTGTTCTTTAAGAAACTTAATTCAAGTTCGAATTTTAGCACCGTTTAAGATAATACTTATAAATTAGATATAATAACTTTTTACATGCTATTGTTTCAAAAAGTCTAATAGCTAGCTAGCTAGGAGTATTTAAATTAATAAATACGTGCACAAAATAAATAATCAGCAAGCATATTATATATATAAGACAACTTTTTTCTCACACTAAAAATGGCATACCATTGTACCAACTTAATTAATTAGTAAAGCGGAGGCCTATGAAGGTCGTCTGTATTATATATTTTATTTTAATTATACTTGTTGATTATTTTTTCATTATGTAATCAATCGATATTACGAGACACATATATATATATATTTTTTTTTCTTCACTTAAAATTAAAAAGGAAAAACTAGTCAGTCTAAAACCAAACAAACTGGAAATATCATTATAATTAGTACTATTACGGAACCAAATTAACAAACCAAAAACTCATCTCAACAGAAATACAAAACAAACGCAGAAAAGCAGACGCGCAAACGACAATAAATTAATAAATTAATAAGAACCTGATGGCCGAAGCAAATGCCGAGAATCTTTTTCTTCATGGAATCCAATTTGTTAAGCAGAATAAGTAGCCTAGTAATCCAGAGATCGTTACCGTGGGCGTCATTACAACTTCCGGTTATGACGAAACCCTCGTACTCTCCGATCTCATCGTCCGACGGAAACTCCCCCTCCGCCACCTTAAACACCTCCCACTTTTCTCCCTCTTCTTTCAGCATTTCAACGAAAACTCCATAGTAACCGCCGTACATTTCTTTTACGTACTCCGATTCTTCGGCGCACAGAAGGACGCCGAATTTTTGGCCTCCCATTCTCTCTCTCTCTCTCTCTCTGTATATGTGTGTGTGTATGTATTAGAGAGAGAGAGAAACTTGGAGGGAGGGAGGGAGGGCTACGGGGTTATTTATACAAGTAGTTTGTTTATTAACAAGGACGAAGGTAATCTCTAGAAGTCAGGTTACGGTTTTAACCTTTACATTATTTGCGCCTTTTCATTGTGACTTACTTTCTTTTTCCTTTTTTGAGATTATGTAACTTACTACTTTTTTTTTTCTTTTGATAAATAATGTAACTTACTACTTTATATGCGTTGATTTGCATAACATTATTGCATAAACATTAAATTTCCTTATAAAGGAGGAGTGCGATTAATGGGAACTTTTTCTCGACATTAATTAGTAAATAGAATTCCGTTAACGAGTCTTTCTTAATATTAATAGTGGGATTTTTGTAATAAAATCGTCTAATGGAGTGGTTCGGTTCAATGAATCTAGACCTAATTCAAGGTTTTACTATTATTCTTTACTTTATTTTTTGAGTTAATGACAATTTATCCCCTATCATATCTATAATGTTCAATTTAATTTTCCTGTAATTCGAAAAAGAACATTTTAACTCTGGCCTCGTGATTTTATAAAAGTTTCTCATAACCTCCCTGTAGTTTTTATATGTGATCCTTTACCCACTGTGTTATGATTATAATATGACAATTTACCCCATGCCTTATTTTAAATGTAGCAATTTACCCCATAGGTTACAAAACACTTTTCATGCCACTCTCAATATTTGAAAGTGAGTTACACTCTTCAGTTGAAGGTGGTAATTAAATTGCTTCTTTAAATTTTTTTACATTGAGGTAAATTGCTCTTTTTCAAATCGCACGATCGAGTTAAATTGAACATTATTAAAATTACATGAAGGTAAATAGCCATAAACTCTTGTTTTTTCCTTTTTTTTTTTTTTATTTACATCACTTTCATGCCTTACATTTACTAAATCCAAATATTAGATTAATGAAACGATATTATAAGATCATATCGATGACCTTTTGTTTACTCGTATATATTTGGGTAATCTAATTATCAAGTAATATGAATAATTACTTATATTTGATATTCACCCCAAAAAACTAAGTTTGTTGCAATAAAAAAAGTTATTTTATGTGATCACAATATTAGAACTTCCATTAATTATTTGTATAGATAATTATGTGACAACTATTAATTTAAATTTTATCAAATAAATATAGAGAGAATTGTACTTGTGGTACTAAACTTTATATAGATTCTCACTTGTGGTACCATAAAAATTCAGATCGACACATTTGGTATTATAATTTAATAAATTCACATATATTTAATACCGCCGTTAAAAATTACCGTTAAGTGGTGACGGACAGTTAAATCAATTTGAATTATTGCAAAATTGATGTAATTACTTATGCAGATAAATAATTATATTCCATAACATTTCGATTTGACAAAATAATCTCATGTCTTCAAAATTATTTCTAATTTAGTACAAACGACACACCACAAACATCCGTGACCAAACAACCCCCCACCCCACCCCCAAACGGGCTGGGCTAGTCCAAAGCCCGAATGAGCAGTTGTTGCCATTGGTAGCATTGAAGAAGAGTTTGGCGTGAACAAAGAGCTTCAGTTCAACAAAAATAAACCTCGTACACTTGAAATTGATGATACCTGTAGTAAATTCGAGTGGCAAGGACTGTAATTAAGCAACAAACACATTTAAAACAGTAAGAACCAAAAAAAATTAGGATTTATGCAAAATGCGCCGCCCCTCGAGGATGTTGGACAGTCGCGGCAACAGAAATCAATCCATGGGGATTGTAGCCAAGGTCCAGGGGGTTCTAATGGCGTAAGAATATCTTGATTTGGTGGAGTAACGAATCAGAAATCGCAAATTGAAATTGGAGAAGAATGGGAGTTGCGCGATTTGGATTTTCTAGGAGCAATTCGTGAGATTTAAGGAATGAAAACTAAAATTGTTTATACATGTGTGTTCGCAAAGATAGGACAAATAAAACCCCCAAACTTTCTCCGGCGAACAGCCACCGGAGAGTGGTGATCTCTGGTCTGAGGTCTGGGTGTGTGTGCGGGTTTAGTTTTTTTTTTTTTTAGAAATTATAATTATTTATTAATAATGAAGTATAATTTTTATATTTTAATGAATATTAAATAGATTAATACTATTATATAAGTTCTAGATTTTAAATTATATTTTTTTCAAATTTATGGTAAAGTATTATTTAATTTATTCATATTATTTATAAAATTAAATTAGTAAAATATATATGTAAATATAGTAAGTAAAATCTCCAAATTGGTCAACGTGCTCTTATTCGAGTTAATTTGAATTTGTGCAACAATGTGGACTAAAATTATTAGTAAATTTGAAGATTTGGGGTTATTTTGCCAACATGAAATGTTATGAGGCAGATTTATCAGTCAACATAAATGATGACATCAATTTTGCAATAAAACTTAACTGTCTCATCACCACTTAACGGTGATTTTTAACGGTGGTACCAAGTGTGAGTGAATTTGTTAAATTATGGTACCAAATGTGTCGACCATAATTTTTATGGTACCACAAGTGAGAATCTATATAAAGTTTGATACTAAAAATGCAATTCTCTCAATAAATATATTATTGACAAGTATTTTAATTAAGTTGTCACTATTGACATTTAATATTAAAAAAAATGACAATCAAAATATTTGAAAAACTAACGACAACAAAAATATGTCAACTAATATAGTTATCACAATATTTATCGTGAAAAAACAAAAATTGTTACCACTAAGATATGAAGAAAATGACTACTTTCACTCTATCTTGTATTTCACCTTGTTACTAATACACAACTTTTTGCAGAACATGTGAAATATAGTTTTAATTTTCAATAATTACGAAGAAACAATCTTTGAAAAGTTTAATATATTAAGTAAAATATTGTTCTACAAATAAATCTAGAGAAATAATTCTATACATATAAAATGCCTAATATATTAAACGACAAAATTACTTGTATATATGACCCCACCCCTATCTTAGTTAAAAAAAATTAATATAATAAACCACAAATTATGATTAAAAAGCCAAATGAAAATATAATACTATTTATCGTTATTGATGCATGTACAACTCTTAGGATATCCAAATCGTCAAGGATTCGATTGATTCTACTTTTGAATATGGATACATATTCTTCGTGTTCCTGCAAATCGGGGGAAACGCCTGTCGAGCTTGTGTGCCGACGGAGTCTTCTTCGATGCCTGAGTCGTCGATAAATCTACTAGAAGTTAAAGGCAAGAAAAAAATGAAGGCATGTAAGGCGAATATTAGGTGTACCGTTGGAGTATTTATACTTGGGGATGATCTCATTTGAAGGAAGATCAGTCCCCTAATTAAAGGGCATGATCTGCACGAGATTTGGGTGATTACTATATATGCACTGTCCGCCTATAATTTCTTATTTATTGTTTGGTTGTCGGAAAAGTGAGAGAAAGTGAAGGAAAGTTGGTTTTTTTCTCTCCCACATGCTGTTTGGTTAGCATGAGAGGACGTTTTTATTTTCCTTCAATTTTCATGCAGGAAAATTTTGTGAAGAAAAAATTTCCCCACCAATTTGATGAGAAAATCGTGGGAAAATTTTAAATAAATTGTAAAACACCCCTTGTACTTTAACTATCAAAATCTATCATTTGTGATTTTTCTTATCGAAAGCCCATTTGTGCTTATTTATTATTAGTAAAAAAATATCTTCTCAAGTCATATAACAATCATACCCCAAAAAATTGACGAAAAAACAATTTTTTACCTAAAAAATTATCAATAACCCCCGATTAACTTTAAAAATTAACAATAACCCCCTGTTAAATTTGAAGATAGATATAAATTCGGTGACTAAAAAATATAAAATAGTGTCAAATTAATTTATAATAAAGTTAATATAATGAAAACGTGATTATTCATACAATATTTTATCAACAAAGAAAATGTAATTCATAATCAAACAAAAATATTTATCAAAAAATATTATGTTTCTAAACTTTCTTAACAACCAAATAATTGCAAGAAAATAGTTTTCCTTACAACCAAACATGTAGAGGAAAATAACTTTCTTTTACTTTTCATTTCCTTTCCTTTCGTTTTCTTTTCCAACAATTTTCCTGACAACCAAACGAGCTACTAATGTTGGCTTCAGATCCTCCGTAACACATTTGTATTACATCTCCTCTTACAATATGCGGATGATTGACACGTGTCAAAGTGTACCATTTTTACAAACACTGCAATGTAGGACATTATTTTATTTATAACACTTAATCCTAAAAGTTCATTTTTGAATTAAAATAACATGAATACTTCATTTTTCACAATTATTTGAATTTTATATGTTTTTACACATATTAAAATATCTACTAAATAGCCTTAGTTTTAGGAAAAAAATAAATTATATACCTAAAATACCCTTATTCTTTATTTATCTTATCTCACCATTAACATGTTATTCCAATTTTACATTCTATCTCTACATACCTAAAATATGTAATGAATAATGTATTGAAAATTTAAAATGACAAATTACTTGGAGTAATTCTTTTTTCCTCTAAAATGAGAAATAATTTGGAACATGGGAGATCTGAAGCCCCCTTACACATTGTGAACTGGACTCTGTGGCCCTCGTGGTTACTTACCCACGTGTGCAAGTGGTGAGCATGGGCCTACAAGGGGTTACTTTGGCGGCTTTAGGGGCTAAGGTATGCTTATTTTTTTTTTCAGAGATATAACGTGGAATTTGTCACATGACTTCCTATCCAGTAGATCACGTGCGAACCTTAGCACCTATGTCGGTGTTGCCGGAATCAGACGATCGACTTGGAAGTTCAGGAATAATTCTTAATTATTATGTATTGGATGATCCAGTTCTGGGAAATAGCTAGGATAGGATAATATATTTTTAGCGCGCATTAATTATGATATGGTGGATCCAGGCTCATAAGATGCGAATATTTTACATCACTGATTATTAAGAAAACTAAGTTGTACTATATTTTTCGTTCAAATTGATGTCTGAAATTAATTTTGGTTTAAAATAAAATGTTAACAAACAGGTATTATAGACTTATAGTATACATTCGTTGTGGCGGATAAATAAGTCAATGATGAAAGATAATCTAGCTATTAAACAATGCCTAGCTATTTTTCTTTTTATTATTATTTAGCCAAGTCCCATTGATTACAAGGTACTAATATATACTTGAAGGCCAAGGCTTAATTTCAATATATAGGGTCTCAATTCCTGAATATTCAGATCAAATCCAAAAAAAAAAATATCTGAATTTCAAGAACAATATAATTAATGTCTCAAATGACAAAGAAGAAGAGAAATCATCAAAATCCGTGTAGTAAAAAACAAGTCACGGTCAGCCCTTGTCGACAATGGCCTAATCTCCCATCCCAGCTCATAAACTCAATTGCAAGACAACCAAATCATCTAATGCAAAATATAACTTCCTTGGGCAGTGTCATCACCAAGTCATGGAGATCAACTCCTAGGCAATGTAGCATTAATTCCCCATGGCCAAAACTCGTCGAAATCAACAGAAAAGATCATTATGCACGATCCCACATCTTTGAAATCCGACTTCATGAAGAGTATCCTTACCCTTACTATAAGAGAAGACAGTACAAAAGAACCGACTGTCCAGGTATATATTTCAAAGGCTGTTCTCATGGCAATGTATTTGTTCTGGATAAAAATTTATTTAACCAATTATGTAAGAACCAAAACTTTTAGTGGATGATACAACAAGTTTCGCCTCACTTTATCCATCAATCAAGCTCACTTTTTGCTAGCTTTATAAACATCTTCAACTTCATTCAAATAAGGGCCAAAAATCTCTGAAAAAAAAAATCATCCGTCAATGTGTGCAGTGTTGCAAGAGTAGGCCACTTTGTAATTCCTAAAACTTGTAGCCGTGGTTTATACCTCTTATCAATGCAGCAATTAAGTGATGTGGGACTGCTAATAATACTTAGACATATTGTATTTCCCGGTGGTAAGCAGAATCTCTTTTACCTTCTTCATCTTCTTCTCCGATACACCAATCACCCTCAGCATGTCATCTTCCGAAAAACCCAAGTCCTTAAAAGCCTGTAGTTTGAGCTCCCAGCTCTCATCGTTCATTGAACTAACTACTCAAATAGCATGAATAAACAGTTTTGAACTCCTATCGACCCCCATTTTATCAGCCTTGTCTACCCATCTCCTTATAGTTTCTGGCCCACGCAAAAGAATCCTCGGATGATAATAGTTATCTGCTCCATACTTAGGCCACAGCTTTTCAAGAATTCAATATTGGGTACCAATCTCTTTCCTAAAAGAGGGAAAATTCTTTACAACCTTAGTCACTCTCTCATCGGAACACAACAAACTCTTTAGCAATATTAATGAGGGTATGAGTTTATCATTTACACTATAATGCAAAATCCAAGGGTATCTTGATATTATAACTGCAATTTCAGAAGCAGAAAGGCCCAAATCTTGGAAAATCTTGAACTTAGGCTTGATGGTTTTCTCAAGACTTGACATAAGCAATTTAGGCTTGTGTTTAACTGTCTTCTCCAATAAAATCCGGATTCTCTTAAGAAAGAAAGTACTGAATCGACGTTTTCTGGGCTTTTAGATGGGTTAGAACAGAGGCAACTTGTGAAGCTACTTGAGGAGAGAAATGGTGTCCGTGCGTCAAAAATTCTGAAATTGAAGGGTTGGTTGTTGTTGTTGTATGTAAATGGAACTTTAACACTGGTAAAAAACTACTTTTGTTTATCTTAGTAATCATCATCATGATTGGGTTTGGGGATTATTTTACTTCCCCGTAACCGCAAGAAATTGAAATTGTGACAATCAGCTCTTCATTTGGGGTCTAGGGTTTTTCATTTTCCTTTCTTCTGCATAAAGAAAGTAATTAAAGTCCCATATAGGCCCAGGCCCATCGGGGTTGTTGCCGCAATTTAATTATTGTATTAGCTCATTATAGGCCCAGGCCCATTTGGTATCTTGGCAATAGTGTAATATTGTTGGAAACTGCCAAACTGGATCATTATCTTGAAATCTTAAGGCTTCTCCTATATTGATGAATTTCAGTTTATATATTTTTTTAAGCTAAGTCATCAATCAATAAGTTGCGAACGTAGTCAGGGGATCATCTCATTTCAGTAATTCCCTTCCTGCTTGATGACCAAGTCTAGCAAGAGCATGTGCGACAGAATTTGTCGATCTCCTTGTGTGTATAAGTCGGACAGTCCATGGCTTCTTAAGAAAGCTCCTACAATCCTCCAGGATTGGTTCCAAGGGATGTCCTGAGGTGAACTCTGTATCAACCAAATGACATATCGATTGTGAATCTATTTTGACCACCAGTTTTCTCAACTTTTTCAGTTTATATCTTGTAGTGGTATAATATTTTTATTAAAAATAGATTCAATTAACAGTTTAACATGTCAGATGAATTGAATCGTTCGTTAAGTCAGGTTTGTTTGTTTTTTTTAGGAACGTTTCAACGTCAATTGAATCAATAAAATTAGCAGTTGGTAGAATTTTGGTTTTATGCTATGTTCGAATTTCAAAGCATTGATTTAGGCTTCTGACTACTGATTAAGAGTCTTTCCCGCAGCAGGTATGTTGAGTTGCCCCAATAAGGAAACGTAGCTATCTAGACCAAGCAACAACATAGTACATCAGTTTTAGTGTCACCGCTCGGCACTTATAGATATAGTCCTGTCTACAAACCGGCTACTAATCATTCTACCAAATGTGTACAGAAGCATCAGGGCCTGTTTGTTTGGCGGTTTAAAATAAAATCGTGTTTGAAAAATATCAAACAAACATGATTTCTTATTTTATGAAATAAATTTTTCGTCTCTCAATTTTTTCAAATTACTCACTCAAAAGTCAAACAGACAACAATTTCTTTATCACTAAACAAAAGTTATGCAAACTCTAATATTATTTGACATAAAGTAACATATCTTTTACACAATTTATCTCACATAATAAACATGATTTGACATAAAGTTGTAAACATCTTACAAGTACAACTTAACTATTCAAAAAAAAAAAAACATACATCTACTTTATTTCTCAAAACCACTCACTCAAAACTCAAACAAACAACGTCACTTAAATCGAGATTATTTCACAAACATCCACTATTCTCCCAAATTACTTTCTCAAACACCAAACAAACAGGCCCCGAGCCATCTAGATACACCTAAACGAGAAATTATTTAGTGCAACCCACCAATAAAATTTTGTTGGAGATTCTATGCAGAAAATCTAAAAGTACAAAAGAATTTGAAGCAGTTAAAAATTTAACATGTAAGTTTTATGTATGTTTTGTGTAACACATGGTAAATATCATGAATTTTTCCCTTAATTCAAGGTTACTGGCTTACTGCTATGTATCTTCCTTGGGAAAAACATAATTTCCTAAACATCATAGGAGAAACCGAATTAAATTCTAGGAAAATCTGAATGCATAAAAAATATACAATCAATCCAACTAATTTATCGCGAATTTAACAGTGATGCAGACGGTGAAGATGATTCAGAAGAAGCAGTAAACTTTGAAGATTCAGTATTACTAGTATTTACAGATGACAACGTGTGATTACTTCCAAAGACAATGTCTCCGTTCGATGATGAAACCATAGGCATAGTGCAATATGTAGCCACTGGCATTCTTGATGGTAGAATAGGCAATGGAGCTTCACAATTAAGCACAAGAATCGCTTGCCTAATTGTTGGCCGTAGATTACTATCAGGATGAGCACACCAAAGGCCTACAATCATCAAACGCTCCATTTCTTCTTCGTTAAAATCTTCACCAAGTTGTGGATCACCAGCTTCTAGAAGTTTCTCCGTCCCATACAAACTCCATATCCATTCAACCAAGTTCACGTCACTTTGTTTCGCCTTAGGATTTATCGGTCTTCTCCCACTAGCTATTTCCAATGCCACGACTCCGTAGCTAAAAACATCAGTTTCTTTGCTAGCCTTACCCGTGATAGCACACTCCGGTGCCATATACCCCAGAGTTCCAGCCAAAATGGTCGTTTGAGCTTCCTTTTCATGATCAACCAATCGAGCTAGCCCAAAGTCCCCAAGTTTAGCATTGAAATTTGCATCTAACATAACATTACTGGATTTAATATCTCTATGAACCACACATTGTTCCCATTCTTCGTGTAGATATAGCAATGAAGAAGCCAATCCTTGCGCGATTTTTAACCTTTTCCCCCAATCTAACGAACTTTTTCCTCTAAAGAGATGGTAATCTAAGCTTCCATTAGGCATAAACTCGTAAACAAGAACAAGTTCTTTTTTCTCATGGCACCATCCAAGAAGTTGCACCAAGTTTCTATGCCTCAATCTACTTATAATCTTCACTTCAGACGCATATTCCTTTACCCCTTGCCTAGAATTATTAGACACTCGTTTGACAGCAACATAGGAGTCGATTCTTTTAACGTATCCTTTGTAAACTCCACCAAATCCTCCTTCACCTAGCTTCTCTTGGTCTGAAAAATTGTTGGTTGCTCTAATTAGCTCTTTGCAAGCAAACTTCTTTGGTCCGTTTCCTTGCTCAAATTCATCACCTATAGATACATGAAATGCATCATCAACTTCATTCATGGTACTTTTTCTCTTGTACCAAAACAAATATACAAGCAACCCCAACACTCCTAGCGAAAAAGACCCCCCAACCGCCAATCCAATTACTACCCCTCTACTGTTTCTCGAAATGGCCCTTGGGCTTGAATCTGGTGTGACTGTCCCACGATTAGTCTCATTACCGTGTAACTCAAGATTCGAGCTAAAACTCCAAGAATAAATATTATGTAAAGCCGATAAAGATCCTGTTGCAGCAGAGAAGCCAAAAGTAACGTATTCAGGCAAGTGATCTCTCAAATCAACTACATTAGACAACCTTTGTCTAACATAAGTACGGTTCAGTAAACCGGTGAAAACAACACTCAAATTGTTCGATTGAGAATCATAACTAATCCAAACATCAACCATTCTACCTTCCATAATACTAACAGAACTCCACCATGTAACATTAGCAACTGATCTCATTGAGTTTATATCAATGCCAACATGCTCATTTGGGGGATCAAAAAAGTTGGTAAAGGTATCAAACTCCACAGCAACAAAAGGATTATTGGTCGAGTTCAATGGATCAGAATCTGAAGTAAGGCCCATGCTACCGCCAAGTGTCGTGTTCTCTGGAATTCTTGAACCATTAGGAGCAAGAAAGAAGGCAATCCCATCTCCATATCTGCTTTGATTAAGAGAATTGATTACAAAAGTGAAATTTGTATTGAAATTTGTGAGATTTCCAGAAGCTCTATCCCAAAGATGAAGGGGCTGAGCATAGGTTGCTCTGCCTATACTTGTAGTTGTGCTTAAGTCTCTTTGATTTGTGGTGAGTTGGATAACATTGTTTGACGGATAAGCTCGCTCGTAGATTATATTGACATTATTTGGTGTGAAACTAGTGAAGTTGAAGGTTAAAGGAGTTACAAAAGGAGTTACACAATGAATTACAAGGAACAGAATGGTAATGATATTATTATTTATTTGATGAAGATTAACATTAAAGATGATTAATGAAACCATGGCTGCAGGTAATTTATTTTATCAAATGGCTGATCATCATCATATAAATAAGCAAGCAAGCAAGCAATCTTATAAATAAATGTTCTTGAAAAGTTTTTTCCATGTTTTACTTGGTCCCAATTCTTTTCTACAATTATAATTAATATATTAACATAACCGCGTTTCTAATGAGTATAATTGACTAACACGTTGAGTCATGGATTCATGGTCAATGAAATTATAAAAAAATTAAAATTATTTTCTTTTTTATATTACTATTTTGTAATGTTGAAAAGGAATTGATCAATTTTGTTTAAATAAGAATTTATAAAATTTGAATAGAAAAGTTTGATTGGATTGGTCAGATTTATCCGATCACAAATTCAACCACAAGATAAGTGTATTATCATTTTTCCTTGATAACAAAATTTGTTGGAAGCTAGGACAGAAGAACTATTTCAAATTGGCGAAAAATATTGGGCCTGTTTGTTTGGTGTTTGGGAAAGTAGTTTGGGAGAGTAGTAGATGTTTGTAAAATAATTTCGATTTGCGTAATGTTGTTTGTTTAAGTTTTGAGAGAGTAGTTTGAGAAATAAAGTATGTGTAGGTTTTTTCTGAAAGAGTTAGGTTGTATGTGTAAGATGTGTAAGACTTTGTGTCAAATCATGTTTGTTGTGAGATAAATTGTGTAAGAGATATGTTACTTTATGTCAAATCAGAGTAGAGTTTGTATAAGTTTTGTTTAGAGATAAGAAAATTGTTGTTTGTTTGGGTTTTTAGAGAGTAGTTTGAGAAAATTGAAAGATGAAAAACTTATTTAAAAAAATAGAAAACATATTTGTTTGGCATTTCCTAAACACGAAAATTTTTTAAGAAACGCCAAACAAACAGACCCATTGTCATTCCAAATGGGCTACTGTCAAATTATTAATGGTCATACACGCTGTTGGTCAATAGACTTTTGCGTTATGTGACTGCCATTTTAGTAGTAATTCTTATGACTTAGTCTCTTATGGGCTTTTACGAGGTTTAGAAACTTTGCACATTAACTTAAAAGTTTTGGCATTTTTCACTTTGAAAATACAATTTAGTCGGCATTATTTGAAGGGTATAATAGTTATTTTTGAATATTTTGGTACACATAAAAGTATAGATTTTGACACTTTGCACTCTGAAATATAGAATATTAGCACTTTGCACCCAAAAAATATAATTTCTGACATTTTCAACCCCGACTTAATATGATAATCTAAATTATATAAATAACATGCAATATAATAATATGTTAGATATGTAAACGTGTATTTTAGATATAAAGTGAATAATCTAGAGGATACTTGAAAATAAAATGAAGATAATGTCTTTTTTTTAATCTAAATTTTACTGAGAGAAAATATTAAAATACGTTATTTATTATAAAGTAAAATAAATTTAGAATAACAAGTTTATGATTGTTGTGCATAGAAATGACCATTTTATTTCTACATCGCCGACATTCATGAGTTTATTTTTTTAGGAAAAATACATTAAGGTGCAAAATGTCATACAAATTATATTTATAGGGTGCAGAGTGCCAAAAAAATTAAATCGGGGTGAAAATGCTAATATTTTATAATTTAAGGGTGCAAAATGCCAACATTCTATATTTTAAGGGTGCAAAATCTATCTCGCAAAGGTGCAAAGTAAAAAAAAATTGAAAATAACTATTTAACCCATTTACCAATGAATTTTATCACTAAAACACACATTAGGGTGCAAAGTGCCAAATAAATTATATTTTCAGGATGCAAAGTTCCAAAACTTTTAAATCAAGGTGCAAAGCGCCAAAACCCTATAATTCCAAGATGCAAAATGCCAAAAAGCCGTCTCTCCTATCAATATATTTTCGTGATTAAAAGCATTTGAACAAATAATTAGGTAAAAAAGAAAAATATCAGTGTGCCCAAATATTTAAATACACCACTCGAACAACAAAGAAAAGAGGAAAATTACTATCTGCCAGTCGTTACTTGTTCATTTTCAATTAATTAATTCCAGAATTGTCTGTTTTTTCTTTTTCCATATTTAAATACTAAATATTTTTTTGGTTTTTGTACGAGGATCATTATTGCAAATCGAGAAGAAGATTCTTGAAAAGATTTTCCTCTATTGTTACGCTAGTGAAAGAGCTTTGGAATTAGACATAAGAGCGAGCATGAAATTAATGGCAATAAATAAATCAATTACTAGTACAATTAATATATACTACTGATCGATATTGCCAACATATTTCCGTGACTACTTTTTAATTTAATCATTTTTACTATTATTCAAAGATCGATAGTGCTATATATCATTTATGTCGTCTCGCAACTTGCAATTACTTATCTATTAATGTACATTTTCGCTGTACGACTTTATGATCTTAGTCAATTTAAAAAGGATACTTAAGGTTCCAACATAACATCGATTTTTTCTACCTTTTATTTAATTCAATATTAATTATTTGCGACATGATATTATATAAATTGGTTCTACATCTAGCCCAAATTGAATTTACAGGGGCAAACTTAGTCATTTAACTTTCTCGTCCCTATATTCACACATGAGATGAGATGGTAATCTTTGTTGTTTTACTAATTTGTTCTTAGTTGAGTCATATTGTGATCTATTATTTTAATACTCCATGATTTCCTCTTTAAAAAATGAGCACATCATATTACGATCTTTTTAATACCCCTATTAAAAGACTAATTATAATTAGTTTCAATATTAAAAGACCTAGTATTTCATTGTATTTGTGTTTTGGAGCTGCGCGCTGAGTAACGTAATAACGTTGCGTTCGTACGGTCATATTACGTATAATTTATAAACAAAAGAAAAATTACATGGGGCCGGGGTGGGAGGAGGAATATTCAAAGAATATTCAAATTGTTTGGCACTGTCTTTTCACCAACGGCCATAAATACAACCTAAAATTTGGAAATCTTGTCTACTTGTATACACTTCTTGAAGTTGTGATAATTAAAATGTGCTCCTTATTGTTATATAAAAAAAAAAAAAAATTCACAGACTTTTTACCTTATTTTCGCAATCGTTTTTTTATTAATTGAAGACAATAGTGCTTTTTCAATTTTTCAACCATATATATAACTGTATACAACGACACACCTTCTAACTCCTTGTCATCAAAATAGATTTATGTTCATAATTACATTAAATAGATCTTCAAATTGAATTTGCATCGTCGTGATATATTTATATATATTAAAACCAAGGGCAGACCTAGCCGATATTTACGAGGGGGGCCGAGATTTTTTTAATAGGAAACTCGATACTTTTTTGAATTTTTCATACAATAACAAAATTAACTTAAGGTAAAGTAAGTTATTATTTTTGTTTGAGTTTTTTGATAACAGACTCGACATTTTTATTTTAGATAAAATGTCAAAATTAATTTAAGTAATACTATAATTTTATTCAATAAAGGATAAAAGAATACACAAAACAATTTTCTTTAACAGTGTGAATTTTTAAACACTTAATACATATATTTAAGTTGCAATCAAGTTGAATAGAAAAAAAATGCAATAAATAAAAAGACAAATATGTCACTAATACATGTAATATCAATGTTAAACTATGTTTTTGACATATGTAATTATAATTATAGTACAATGTTGGTCTCATAATTCAACACAAAATCACATTTATCATGGTTAATGAACTTGAAACTTGCTTAAATGCAAAGTTCATGAAAAATTCCGATTAACGAAATAAAGCTAGATGAATTTGAGGATAAAATGGAGAAAAAATTATCAACAAAAGAGTTCATATAAATTAAATTTTCCGAAAAAGATCATTTTGTTTATCATGCATCTAGGCTAAATTGTAGAAAAGACTTGAATCATGATTGGAAAAAAAAAATACCATAAAAGGATAAAAAGAAGATTTGGGAATTGCAATGAAGTAAGGCATTATTGAGTCCTCATTATTGGAAAATAATACTAAAAACAAAAAAGGAAAAAAGAAAAAAGAGGACTTCGGCCACCTTGGGAATAGAACTCAGGCAACAAAGAAAAAGAAGAAAAACAAGGAGGAATTGTGCCACAGCTGAGAAATGAACTTAAGCACTCAAGTTCCACTTGAAGGTAATATACCACTACACCAAGCTATATATTTTGTATGTTAATATATACAAATAGACATAAATAATTTTTTTCGGGAGGGCCCAAAAAGGTCCGCCCCTGATTAAAACACTTCTCATTGGATCCGAATTAAAGGCGCCGATTCTCAACTTTCCAATTAATTTACTTGACCTAATGGAGATTTATCATTCAAGAAAAAAAATCACATATTATATCTCATTGGATCCATGAAGTTGTTACATCGATCAATCATATGAATGATATCATAAGAAAATATCCCAAAAATACCTGACATATCCATCAAAATATTCTTTGATGTATATTTTGTACTCTGATGTCCCGATATCCATAATTATAAGAATTTCCCTTAAAATAATCTCTCACCTTTGTTTGTAGTGTAAACGTAACATATAAAATACCTAAAATTAATCGTACGTCTCAACTGTAAACATTTGTTTACATTATACTTCAACTAAAACAGCTAGCTATAATCACGTACGGGAGTGGTCATGGAGTCTTATAAAGCAACTTCAAGGCTTCAAGCTTCGGCTCACAAATTAGTGCGAGCTTAACGCCTTTAACTTGTAGATGGTTAAATAAAAAACACCGATTTTCTTGAAATTAATGAGTACTTGTAGTTTTCAAGTAAGGATTAATGTTGTACATCTATTTATATACTTAATTTTAAACTAGATCGTTAGGGTCCAACAAAACCACTTGAAAAGTGGTAAAAAAGATTCTCTCCAGTGAGAAACAAGTTTACTTAACATATATAGTACCTTAATCACAATTAAAGAAATATAAACAGTACATTATCACCTTAATTTAGTATAATTATTTGCAACTGTTCACACATAATGATTGTACTATCCTGGCCAGTTTACCAAAATTGTTAAATAATAATTAATATATATATATATAATATGTTATAATTATTTTATTAAGGAGTATAATATACACCCCAGATTAGTGGAAGAAACCCTAAAAGCACTACTGTCCACCTGTCAATGATCTATAGGTTAGACAGCAATATCAAATTTCAATAAAACCATCCCACCAATCAACAATTCTGAGTGTCCGAGGTAGGCATAACCCTAACTCCTCGAGTCTACAAAATTATGGTACTGCCCCTCATCTACCTACATTTGTCCACTCGTTATTCATTATGTAAGTTTTATCGTAGATGTTGATCTATTACTTGATAAGGAATTTCATCTAAAACTACAAATTAAACCATTTTTGACCAATTAAATTAATCAGCTCCATGTTTTCTAAGGAAGTCTCACCTTTCTTGAAAACCACTTTTATGCTTTCCAAAACACTCCTTACAAAAGAACTCCCAAATACTTGTGCCCCTTTAATTTCTCTTTCCGTATTCCTCAGTGAAGCTCAAATTAGTAAGTCTTATTTGAGTTCTTTTTTTGTCATTTTTTCTTTTCCGCAGATATTTATCTAAAGATGTTCTTTCTATTTTGGTCAATCAAAAAATTTCTGTTGTTTTTCAACAAACACACACTTAATTTGATTTTATTGACTTATTTTGATTGATCTAGGATTGAGAATTAATCTATCTCCTTTAGGGAAGAGAAATGGGAAGAGGGAAGATCGTGATTCGTCGGATTGACAATTCAACTAGTAGACAAGTCACTTTCTCAAAGAGAAGGAACGGATTGCTTAAGAAGGCGAAAGAGTTATCGATCCTTTGTGATGCTGAAGTGGGATTGATTATCTTTTCTAGCACTGGAAAGCTTTATGATTTTGCTAGCACCAGGTTTGATATGTTACCTACCTCATTAATAATAACCTTATCTTTATCATAAATCGATATGCACGATTGTGTTTGTGTACGTGTTGATGCGTGCGTGTGCATAGATAGGCTTGTATGTTAATTTCACTGAATTAAGTTCATGAATTAGGAGGGATCGATCAAATTAAAGCAGGCAATTAATGCAAATTGAATTTAGATCTAGTTTGTAATTTATGCATATATATATGTTGATTGGTTGTCAAAAGATAGTTCAAAATTTTTCTTCTTTTCTGATTTTTCTCATAATAATCTTCTAAGGAGAAAGGGGTTGTTATGTTTCTGAAACTGCAGTTAAAGAGAACTATATTTCGCTTCACTGATCGATACTATAATAAGCAGTCAATTAATTACCACATGAGTTAATAATTAAACAGGTTAAATTATCAAGGGTGAGGGTGACCTAATTAATTGTATTCGATAGTTTTATCAAAATGCAAACAAATTAACTTCCAATCTAAATAAAAAAATATTTCAAGAAGAATAATAGTCCATATATAGACCTAATTAATGAATTGAACTAGCTATATTCTTGTAACAGCTTCAACCTGCAGGTTTGCACAGAACAATTTGATTTTCCTTGCAATACAGGCATGCCTGCCTATTTAGGCAGTCTCATTAATTTCTAATAAACTGAAGTTAATAATGGAGGAAATTGCATATTTTGTTCCATTCAATATGGCACTACGCCACCATGCTACCACTTAATACGTAAATGCATAGTAAGTATCCTAATTTAAATATTGATTGCAATGTTTATACACGTCTTCCTCACTTTTGGAGGAAAAATTATCACTTTATCTCATCTTTTAGAAGAAAAATAAAAATATTTCCATCACGTTATCACATTATGACATGATAATTCTCCTTCCAAAAGACGCGATAACAACCACATGCAATGCACGTGGTCAATTACATCCATTTATGTCCAATTATTTGACAACGATAGAAACATTGCAACAAATATTTAAAATTATAGTTTTAAATGTCCATTTACGTATCAAGTGGTATCAAAATTACAAAGTGATTTATTATATGATAAATATGCAATTGTCCTAAAAATAAACTAATTACAAATGTTCTAACTTCTCAACTAGCTAAATGCCAGTCTCAGGCATAATTTTGTAGCATATGTTTGGTTAAAATTCAACAGTCATATAATGACAATGCATGTCGATGATCTATCTCATTTCAACTATACTATATATATTAATATTCAGTATGAGAATTTCCGGCATTACCTCTTAATGTAGGATTATGCTTATTGTGTGAGTTTGAATTCGAAAAACTGTGTTATCTATCCCGTTTAGAAGTTTAAATAAGGGTATTTGAATATGTCGTTCATTGGAATTTTTGTAGAACATATGGGTTCCTCTTTAGAGTTGAATTCTCTCAAAAATGCATAGAGTGTTGAAAATAAAAAATTTGAAAAAAGTATTGTGGTTCTAATTTCTAAATAATATATATATATATGTGTGTGTGTGTGTGTGTCTGTGTGTGTGTGAAACTAAATACATCCAAATTAATTGGGACTTGATATATATGTGTTCGTCTGTCTTCTTCCTAGCTAGGCCGGTAGAAATCTACAATATCATATAGTTATAGAAAATTTCAAATACATATGCATACTACATCACTATTTATACACTGTTTTATTAGTAAATAAATAAATATCTTTCAAGCTAATATGTAATTTCCTTTCATTTCGTCAGCGTGAAATCTGTAGTTGAAAGATATAACAAAACTAAGGAGGAGCATTACCATCTGATGAACCCTACTTCAGAGATCAAGGTACTCCTTTAAATTTTCAGTATATATTCTCAATGACAATTACCGTTCCGTTAATTTGTTTCATATATTTGAAAAGCCTGCATATGTTCTTGTAAAAATTCTAACACTTTCCCGAAAGCATGTACTTTCTTAAGTTCTTTTTAGCTGTATTTTACTTTGATTATCTTTTTTTTTCCAGCCTCATTCTCAAATTATATTTCGATATATTTAAATAACCTAACCCTTACGAGTTAAAAAAAAAAATCATTATCATTCTCAACATTCACCAACAGACAAGGACTCCATACAAACCTTGTCTCAAAAAAAAAAAAAGGACTCCATACAAACCCTAAATCTCATGGTAATTCTGGAAAATTTCTGACCTATGATCTGGTCGATCAAATCCAGTTACGAAGTATATTACACTTGTAATTAATAGATCACACTTTCTAGGAGTTATATTTTTTCTAGTGAAACGCTAATTACATAATTTCATTAATATATAATACTAAATCATACTGTAAAATATATTATATTACACAATCAAATCACGAAAAAAACTACTAAACAACATTACTTCTATAATAAAAGAAAACTCATATTAATAAGAATCAAACCCTGAGACTTCAGCTTTGCACTTGCTATATAAATATTTGGATTGGATCAAACTCAATCTAAACAAAAATTACCCTTTATTATCAAAACTTGTCAACCAATATAAGTTATTAACAGAATCCCTACCCTAGTTGAACAAACTCAAGTTTGTGCTCAATAATGCATCTACAGATCACTCCAAAAAAGTACATCACATCTCATGAAATGTATCCTCCACTGAAAATAAATCCAAACAACTTTCTACATTCCTAAACTAAATCTTATGACTACACCATATTTCAAAAACTATTCCAAACACCTAATTGTGTTTCACGAGACGCAACCCAAATCTTTGTCCTAGAAACATCACATGGAGAAGAATATATATGTTAAAAGTTCATCCCTTATTTTCCCACAAGTTAATGGAAGGGTAGAAACTTTAAGGCATCATTTTCCACAACCATCCGCCGTATAATGAAAAGTTCGACATTAGATCATTCGAACCTTCAGCTTTAATTTAAAAGATACTACTGCACCACCTACAGCAAGACGCATGCAAATGCATCATTACTAGTACAATGTTATAAAACATGTAATATATAAAGATTGATATGTAAATTTTACCCTCGCTCCACAAGACAAATTTAATTTGTCTCCATAGTCCATGCTAAATTGGACCTTTCTAAACTGCCCTTATGAAGGAAATCCGCTTCCACACAAGGGTGAGCTGATGTCTGATAAGTTTACGTGAGTACTGGTTATTTAGAGAGGCTCTCCCATGTTGATGAGGCTGTGTTGTTTGCATTTTAAATCACTGATGATGTGAAAAGATAATCTGCACCAAGATTTTCTTCAACTGGCAATCCTATGAAATGAATGCTATCCAACATCCTACAAGAAAAGGGTCAATTCATCGTAGGTTTTACCATGGAATTAAAACCATTCATTAATCGTCAAATTAAGATTCTATGAACGTGAAGGGAATTCCGTGAAGCTGAAAGTAGAAAGCATTGAGTTACAGTTGCCTAACTGATCATTTGAGCTCAGATATTTATAACCCTTGGATATATATAATCCTTACTCAAGGAGACCAAAGATTCCTCCAATAATTGTTCATTTCTTTAAAAATGGCATTACCATGAAGTTAACACAATGTACGTGACACAGGTTTCAAGCAACTTAGAGTGTGTCAGAATTGAGGTTTGGATTTCAAGTAAGAATTCAAATGAATTCCATAATGAGTATATTTCAAATCCGTACTTGTTGGATACAAGTATAACACAAAATGGTTACTTCAAGATTTGAAATTATACAAAAGCCAGAATGCTTCAAAGGAATCGCTATGGATTTGAAATCCTTAGCTCCGAATCATCCAAGCCAAACACTCACAGAAGTTTTTACGACGATCCATTGTTGAAAGACAGAAGTACTATTGTGATTTACTATTCTGTTAAACATAATTTTTTAGCTTACTGGAATCCAAATAGAACTTTACAATGACCAACAAAGTTTGTGTCAAGTTGTATTTCACCCTAACTCATGTTGCTATCTATATGTCCCTCCAGAGTGAGAGTCGACAATCAGCTAATGAATGCAGAGACTTGGTTTGATCCAATACTTATCATCACAGGAAGAGGCTTAAGTACTTATTCATACGTTGAATCCTTATAAACACTGACTGAAATTCAGACCAAATATATACATAAGAGGAAATAAAAAATCCAACCAGAAATGAATAGGATCGACTATGCATGCTAAAACCATATCCAAATCCAGTTGAAGTTCATAAGGACTATAGTCACTATACACTAGTAAGTGTTAGGCAGCATCTCACCTGCCTAAGTGCACACATGAGCAAGGTAGTGGACATGGCAGAAGCAGCAGAAAACCAAAAATGACAAAGGAAAGGAGTTGATGGTGCTAGTGGAAAAGAAAAAAAAACGTAAAGAAGAAAATGACTTGTGGAAACTAAATAGAAAACAGAAAAGAAAGAGCCTCAGCGTTGCAAGGAAAGAATAGTTGATATAGCAAGTTACCCAGAGCAAGAAACTAGGTTTTCACTTTATTTAATGCTAAAATATACCCATCACTTAGTTAAAACGAGCAACAAGCAAGTTTTTGATAACAGTACTTTAATAGTGAAATCATACATTGTATAACATTACCAACATGTACATCACATATTTTACTTTTTAGTTATATAGTAACAGTATATATCGTATAAAATATCCATCATCAAATTATCAAATAATAGTCTGTATTTATTGATAAATAACAACTTTCTTCTGTATAGAAAACAATATATTTGTCTTTTAATGAGAAATTCAAACTCACTCACGTGTGACACCGGACCAACTGTATGGTAAATAAATGTTCTCTTATATATCAAGCGAGAATTGGCTCTATTAGAAATAATCTCAACAAACGTCAAAGTTTGATGTATGCATAAAGTAACAATAGCATATTTGAGATGATCAAGGATTACCAGGATATCAAATTGCACAAATAATAAGATGCAATAGCATTTTAAATAATCTAGAGATTGTTCACTAGTGTTATGGTATGTCAGGAGATCAATTAGGATCACATCATGGAGTACCTTAGGAGATGGTTTGGTTGCACAATTAGCACTTTCCTATGTTGTATAATACTGGGTCTATAAGACTATAAATACGTCGACGAGAACCCAACTATTGGGCACACAAAAATATTTTCTTCTATTCTACAATTAGCACGGATATCTTCAATATATAAGGAATATCATAAGGTTAGGATGTATCAACACTTACAAGACTATTAAAGATGTCAAGAACTTCAGGTTGCTGGAATTTCCCATGGAGTCCTCAGCTGGCCTTTCCCATGAAAACTGTCCGAATTTCCAGTTAAATGACCTTGAATAGATTAAAGAATTAGCTACTGTCCAACATATGAAAAATATATGTTCACTTACCTCCATGTGATGTTTCTCCATCACGAAGAAGAAAAGAAAAAAGACTACAGTCAAATTAAAATAAGTATTTCAAAAACCAAAACTTCATAAAGTATATACTTCACAAGGAAAATTTTGACAACCATCTCTGTCAACAAACAACTTCGTACAATGTCTGACCGTAGAAAGTCCGAAGGACTAAGAAAGTAAAGGAAATATAACACAGTACCAATAATTCAAATTGAGAGCATTTGTGAATTTTACACTGAAACCACGTGGATTGAAGGCTTTAGAGGGTGTAGCTCCAGGACTATCCTTCTAACCATAAAAAAACCTCCTAGTCTCCCTGCCACTTTTAAGAGTAAGTCATTGGCTTAGATTCAGCTTTATTGGTTAATCCACTGGAAAATTAGCTGTCATTTAGTTTTCAGCACAAAAAGATAACTGTCTATAGAGTTTGACAAAACAAATGAAAGATGTTTCATCTAGTGAAGGTGAGCAAGAGATGTCTGGAAGGTTCTGACTTCTTGGGTAAGAAACTTGCAAAGTTTGGACAGTGGTTAAAAATACCAAATAATTGTGCACCGTTTGCATAAGGCAAAGCTATAAGCTAATGCTTCATATTGCCTTTTGCAGAAGAATGAACTGTTGTCCTTACCATGAGTCACCTTGAAGAATCTGCTGCAACCATGAATTAAGCATATTCCCATTGAAAGATGGTTCGTTAATGTAAATAGGACATGAACATCACAGGTGAAGATTGGAAACACAACTTCAAGTGATGGAGGGATGTATAGCGTCTAAGACCAACTTACAAAAATGAAGATTCTCAACCAAAGATAGTTACATTGAAAGATAGTTCGTATATCTAAATAGGACATGAACATCACAAGTGAAGATTTGAAACACAACTACAAGTGATGGAGGAGTGTATGGCATCTCAGACCAACTTACAAAAATGAAGATTCTCAACAAAGATCGTTACATTGAAAGATAGAATGTATATCTAAATAGGACATGAAAATCACAAGTGAGGATCTGAAACCCAACCACAAGTGATGGAGGAGTGTATGGCATCTCAGACCAACTTACAAAAATGAAGATTCTCAACCAAAGGTCAGAATTTCGTCCAAAAAAAATCAAATAAACACTATATCTAGGAAGCCATTTAAATATCTTCATTTGAGATATTGTGAGCATGCTTTTACTATTTTATGCAACAGAAATCAAGCTAAGACATGGTAGGGGTATAGATTCATTGCATTATCTTATACATGAGTGTAGCTCCAACAAATTATACAAGGATGTATTTTAGTAACACAACAATTGCGCTCTATCCCAGGCTGAACGTATAAATGGATTACTGACGCTAGACATATGCTGCATGAAGTTGAAAAAAGTAACAAGCGGAAATGAAACTGTTACCTTAACACTATATCTAGGAAGCCATCTAAATCTCTTCATTTGAGATAGTGGGCGTGCTTTTACCGTTTTATGCAACAGAATTCAAGCTAAGACATGGTAGGGGTATAGATTCATTGCATTATCTTTATACATGAGCGTAGCTCCAACAAATTATACAAGGATGTATTTTAGTAACACAACAATGGCGCTCTGTCCCAGGCTGAACGGATAAATGGATTACTGACGCTAGACATATGGTGCATGAAGTTGAAAAAAGTAACAAGCGGAAAATGAAACTTTTCCCTAAGGCACATAAAAGAGGCAATGCTTGTGACTCGCATATTTAGGTGATATCACTTCAATTAAGGTATATCCTATTTCAAGCGACTTAGAAGATGAACTTTCGTTAGAAGTAAAACGTTTTTTAATGTGGTCATTTCCCAAAAAAAGGTCAAGCTGATAATGCTGGAAAATTGAAAAAAATTGTGGACAGGATGTACATTTCAGATATTCCGTCTTGTGTTGATTAAATAGCATGGTCATATCTGACAACTGCTTAAAGAATTAAACAATTAGTATAACTATTAAAGTTTAAGAAATAGCATGTACTTTTATCATCTGTGTGCTTACAGTTTTGACAAAATGTTCATATAATAGAAAGTTGGACTTAAGATGCTCTAGAGAAATATTAGAAGAGGCACCTGATGTCTCCGTTTGTGACTTAGTGATAAGCATGATCATTTTGTCATAGTGAATGTCTGCCTTCAAACTTACAATGTCAAGCCCCATGTCATCCTAGGCCAGCACAGTGATGGGATCCTAGAAATCAGCTAAATCTAGTAACTATTTTTGCTAACATACTGAATAACATAGTTCTTCATAGCTATAACTGTAAGTATTGAAACATCAGAGTCCATAATTACCAGTAAGATTTCAAAAATTATATCCGTAGGATGACAAGTCAGCTGCACCACTAGAATTTAGGCAGAAGATTATAAGCGCGATTTCCCATTAACCTCTAACTGATGGGAAGAGCAGTGCTTTAAAATAATGGTATGCCCAATGATAATATACTTCCAAGTAGACGTAACGTCTAATAGCAAACACATCTGCTTGAACATCAGATAAATACCAAAAGCAGGGATTTATTATATCACAAATTATGTCTAACACTTAGAAGTTCTTTGTATAACAATTTTGAAACTAGTTGGCTAAGATTCAATTCAAGGTCAATCATATTGGCAATTGCTAGAAATAGTTTGCTTTCTTCTAGTCCAGTTCTGATCTCTGAAAAAACACAATTTGACCTCTTACCAGTTGATGTAATAATGTTTACTATATTCAGTTCTTAAAAAGAAATCACACCAAGCAACGCACAACAAGGAGTGTGTGTTTCAACAACAGGATTACTGAACCATCATAACAGATTAATAGCATGTAGATTTCAACATCAACTAACACTACAAATGCTGAGAACCAAGAGTAAGTGACCATAACTATAGACTGAAAACACTAGTATAGTTACAAGTCAAACAATCGATTGATCAGCACACAAAAATACCTCTGAAGTCCGCATACCCACAGTGGCCATGGAAACTAATCTCTTTGCAATTGCCCTTTACGACTAGACAATAACTAATAAATGAAGTAATCCTGGCAGAGCATAAAAGGAGAAACTCTAGTTCAGATAAAGACAATGAGAGAAGTATATGCTGACATTGAGATACAAGATATTGTTTGTCACACACACTTGGTGGCAGTGAACAGAAAAGAACGTACTGAAAGAATATAAGTGTAACCTGCATGTGTACACGTAAATTTTGCAGCCTATTATACCTGATAGACATCAAGATCACAATTCATAATCAAAATCTCAAATCTTTCTTGCTTTCAAATTCTCATACACTGTGCAGCTCAATTGAAACTACACTTCAAATTTGAAGAGTGATAGAGGGCAAAATATTCATGCGCTAAATTTTTCACATTCCTAAATCATATATGTCCAAGAGCTTCTATACAAATACATAAGGAAAGTTAAAACATTAAATAACTCGACAGGATAAAATTTTAACCACGATAGTTTTAAGGATAGTAATTCCACCTATTTTAAACATATGTGTTTTCATGATGACTAAACTAACATAACTTTCTTGATATGAGGCTGAATATTCTCTACATTTCATAGAACTAAAATATCTAAACAAGTATAGACGCACTTGAGATTAAGTTAATTTTGTTTTGTTCATTTCTTTTAGTTTTGGCAAAAGGAAGCAGCAAGCTTGAGGCAACAGCTACAGTATCTTCAGGAAAGCCACAGGTATGTATGCAATATGTTATAACTTCCTCTAAATTGATGTTCATCATTAAGCAATTAATTTACTAATGGTTGGACCAATTAAAGGTAAACATAGCTAAACATCATCTAGAGGAATAATATGATGAGCATGTCAATTTGCATTTAAATGGAAAACATTATCAGTCACATAAACGACTTACTGGGCAACTGCTACCTAACATAGTTTCTGGTTGAAAAGGAATAATTTAATCATTCTAAGGTAAAGAAAATTGAAATCTTAAGAAACCCAATAAAACCGAGTGAAGATGCATTGGCACAACAACAGTTAGGTAACATGAATTAAGATAGCTCAAGAGTCTTAATCATTGGTTGAAAAAGGAATAATTTAATCATTTTAAGGTAAAGAAAATTGAAATATTAAAAAACCCAATAAACGGAGTGAAGATGCATTGGTACAACAACAATTAGGTAACATGAATTAAGATAGCTCAAGAGTCTCAACATCTCTCGTCATAAATCTTAGATAAGCAAAAACTAGAGAAGCAAATTGAGAACATACCACACGCTTTTGTAAATCTGCAGGCAGCTTTTGGGAGAAGAACTTTCTGGATTACAAATGAAAGACCTCCAAAGTTTGGAAACTCAACTGGAAATGAGTTTGAAAAGTGTGCGCATGAAAAAGGCAAGATCCAGTTCTGTCTAACATAATAAACAGTTATCCATTTGTAAGGCTATCCAGCATGGAGTAGTGAGTGCAAAAAGGTTGTCGTTGAATTTTTTTTTTTTTTTTTTTCTGACAGGAACAAATTTTGACAGGCGAAATCAAAGAGTTGAACCAGAAGGTTCCATTCAATAACAAGTTAATATTATCAAAATTCGCATGGTGATCATGTTTAATTTCAGAGTTACTTTATCAATCTTGTCGCAGGGGAACCTCATTCATCAAGAAAATATTGAACTGCACAAGAAGGTAAACCTTGTTCGTCAAGAGAACACAGAATTGCAAAAAAAGGTATTGGCAGATTAAAATAAAATAACATAGAAGTGTACCGGTAATACAAAATTAGGCCAGTTAATGAAATTACAGCCAGGCTGAACTTAACACAAGTTCTGATCCAGGTCTATGGTCCGGGGGTTGTAAGTGAAGCGAACTGCGCATCCCACATTACACTTGGCATTAACGAGTACAGTACACATCCACCCATAAACCTCGAGCTAAGTCAGCCACAGTATCAGAAAAGCGACACTGCGAATGTGATGAAATTAGGGTAATTCTATTTTACAATAGTGCTCTTTGATATATTTCTGTCTAAGAAGCATTAATGTTCTCTTTTTTTCTTATTAATTGCATTATTGTAATATTACTGTCAACAGGCTTCAACTACACTAGAGAGTTGGTGGGCAGCCCTAAAATCATGTTTTACCAGTCCTGCATCAACTTGCCCCACAATTCAAAAGATTGGGTTTCAACTGACTGGAAAGCAACAAACTGAATTTCATAGAGTATCACATCCACTAGATTACTATTTGATGATTTCATATTGAAAAGATATAAATTTTATTTGAATTTGGATTTCTGTGCACAACTATGTGAAGTTATGTAATAAATGCTGGAGGGAGAAAACAAGAACTGTGCAGGACTTGATCTAGCTAAATGTTGTGACAATTAATGTTTGTAATATGGTGCCTACATATACTTGATTTGTAAAGTACTACTGGTTCTCCAGATACATGTGAGAAGTTGATAAGTTTAAGTAATAATTAACTTGGCTCTTCCAGAGGAGGCGGAAAAAGGAAGTTCGTCAGAATATCTCCTTGTGAAATTATTTATCCATTTATCCAGCTTCTCATTTTGGTGCATGCCAAGTACATTAGCCATAATAGTTACACAGACACTTTTTCTATACCTAATAAATAACCACCTTAAACAGTTTGCATCTTAAATTTGTAATGAAAAATTAAAGCAGTTAATGAGTAAATGGAATACTTGAACAAACACCATAAATTTTGAATGGAACACATGCTTCACTTTACCCCTCCATAGGATAACTGCATACAAAATAATCATATCTAAAAAATCAGAAAACTGACGGTTTAACATCAAAATATCTGCCTCAGATACAATAGACAGGAAAAAAAATTGATTCAATCACTTTACTTTATATTGTTAATGATCCTATATACCTCCTCAAGATATATCGCTCGTCATGTAGCTTCTAAACCTATAGGCATATTATCACATAATATCTAAACAAGATAAATGCCAATACTTGGTCACAATAACAATATGTCGAGTCTTTCTCCCATTATTACTTAGTACTTGCCAACTTCAAATCTGTTAATTAGACAGTTAAACTGGGCATAGTTTATAATTGTTCATAAAACTTTTTCCTACAGGTAACCCTAAGAAATTTATACTTGTATACATGGCCATGTAACTCCAAAACTAAAATACTAGAACAAGTTTAAGTTAATGTGGTGTATTAATGCAGAATGTATTCATGCAATTCAATTTGCAGTGAAAGATATCTAACATTTAACAGATAATTTCTATCTTGTAGAAGATGACTATCACATGTAAAGCCATGCAATTGCAGCATCGATTTAGAGAACAAATCCACATCATAAAGACTCAATATGTTACAGCTAGATACTGAAAGATCAATTCAATAGGCAACATACTAAATGAAATAAGATACAATCAGGATAAGTCAGAGCATGCATAGTTCTCTCATATGCTATATCAATATTTTTAAATTTTTAAAAATTGTAGGAATACATACATGGACCATATTTAAAACTCACGGCATCAAAGTTTGAAATGCAGCATGTAGCGGACCATACCAAGAATCCAAAAAAGAGGTCAGTTTTGGTTCTTCAGCAGTTTTATAAAGGGAAAGATAATATAGCTTAGAATTAAAACCTCTGAACGCCATCCGAAATATATCACAAGGATAAAATTCAATCTAAAGTTTTACAAGAAAATCTAGGAATTACTAAAACACCAGTACGTAAAATGTAAACAAAATTATTACTAATTCTAAACTCCTCCAACATATGCTATATCATTAAAATTTGAAAAATAGGAGAAATAATACATGAATGAATGAAACTCAAAATTAACGATTCGAAGTTTTTAATGAAGCATGAAGGAGACATACCATGATGTCCAAGAAAAAGGTCACGAATATGGTTCTTCACCTGTTTTATAGAGGGAAGGCCAGAAAATGGCTTAAAGAAATTCCCTTCATGTTCAAAAAATACATATTAAAAACCCTGAAAGCACATCCAAAAAATTACCCAATCATTTAATACAAAAGTTTTCACAATAAATTCAAGAACTACCCCCACGCATGTACTTAAAATTTAGACAAAATTATTACTGTTTCTACTTCTTCCAATATGTGCTATATCATTAAAAAGCTTATTAATGAAAGATCAATTCAATAGGTAACCTACTAAATGAAAGATAGATACAATCAGGATAAGTCAGAGCATGCATAGTTCTCTCATATGCTATATCAATATTTTTAAATTTTTAAAAATTGTAGGAATACATACATGGACCATATTTAAAACTCACGGCATCAAAGTTTGAAATGCAGCATGTAGCGGACCATACCAAGAATCCAAAAAAGAGGTCAGTTTTTGGTTCTTCAGCAGTTTTATAAAGGGAAAGATAAATATAGCTTAAAATTAAAACCTCTGAACGCCATCCGAAATATATCACAAGGATAAAATTCAATCTAAAGTTTTACAAGAAAATCTAGGAATTAATAAAACACCAGTACGTAAAATGTAAACAAAATTATTACTAATTCTAAACTTCTCCAACATATGCTATGTAATTAAAATTTGAAAATTAAGAGAAATAATACATGAATGAATGAAACTCAAAATTAACAATTTGAAGTTTTTAATGAAGCATGAAGGAGACATACCATGATTTCCAAGAAAAAGGTCACGAATATGGTTCTTCACCTGTTTTATTGAGGGAAGGCCAGAAAATGGCTTAAAGAAATTCCCTTCATGTTCAAAAAATAAGTATTAAAAACCCTGAAAGCACATCCAAAAAATTACCCAATCATTTAATACAAAAGTTTTCACAATAAATTCAAGAACTACCCCCACGCATGTAATTAAAATTTAGACAAAATTATTACTGTTTCTACTTCTTCCAACATGCACTATATCATTAAAAAGCTTATTGCAAATATATATATATATATATATATATATCTAACGAACCAAACTCAAAAAATTAACGACATCATAGGTTTTAAAGATGCGTGATGAGAATCTTACCAAGAATTCGAAGAAAGATACCAAGATTTGCTGTTCTTCGCCTTTTTATATGAGAAATATCATATTATGGCTTAGAATCTCAATTCCTTTCATATTCAGTAAAAGCTTATTAAAATACTTGAAAGCACATCCAAGAAATTAAACAGCCATTCAATACGATAGTTTCACAAGAAAATCCAAATACTAAAACATGTACTTAAATGTAAACAAGATTTTACTATTTCTACAAATTCCTACTAATGAAGTCATTAAAGTTTTGAAAATAACAAAAATGAATATATGAGTGGACAAGACTCAAAAATTAACGGAATCAAATTATTTCTAATAAAGCATGAAGGAACCATACCAAGATTTTTATTCTTAGCCTGTTTTATAGATGGAAGATCTGAACATGGCTTGACGAACATCATCACTTGATATTCAAGAAGATGCAGATTAAAATCCCTGAAAGCACATCCAAAATTTTAAACAATCATTCAATACTAAAGTTTCACAACAAAATCCAAGAACTACTACACACACGTGCTTACAACGTACACAAAAATGTTAATGTTTGTACTTCTTTTCAACATGTGCTATGTCACTAAAAAAAATTAAAATTAGGAGAGAAATTTATCAAAAGAACAAAACTCAAAATTAACGGCATCAAAAGTTTTAATGAAGCATGATGAGAGAGAATCTTACCAAGAATTCCAAGAGAGTATCAAGATTTGCGATTCTTCATCTTTTTATATAGGAAATATCATATTATGGCTTAGAATGTCAATCCCCTTCATAATCAGGGGAAAAAAATAACCATAGTAAGATCTGGACATGGCTTGATGAGCTTCATCACTTCATATTCAAGAAGTAAATTAAAAACCCTGAAAGCATTAAAAACAATCAATCAATACTAAAATTTCGCAACAAACTTCAAGGACTACTAAACACGTGTGCTTAGAACGTAAACAAGAGTACTGTTATTTCTACTTCTCCCAACAGATCAACAAAATAATAAAATTGAGAAATACGAAACAAAATCACCAAAAATAAAACTGCAGCCGAGTCCATCCATCAGTCATGAACAGAGACGAGTGATATGATCATGAAGTGATTCGAACTCTATAAATCAGAAATTATTGATATCATCAAACGGTTGAAGAATAATGCATTGGAACAGTGCTATGGATGTGGTTATTGGCGTAAAGCATATACGCTAATAATCTCTGGAGCGGAGAGAAATATGAAGAGAGAGAAGAAAATATCCCGAGCATGAATTGCGTACGGAGATCATTTTATAAAAGCGCTAGTGATCAAGTGCATTCGGTGTTCCTAGGTCGCTATGATTTGGTCTCTTTTATAAGCGTTTGAGCAGCGATTTCTCATCGGTGAAATAAATTAAACTAGCCTAAACCCGTGCTATGCACGGAATTATATTAAATAATTTTGTATAAATAATTATATGACAAATTAGTAACCCGACATATAAAATTAAAAAAAGATTATCTACAATCCTTATTAACGAATGAGATCATAAAGGTTAATTTCAAACATTATTTCTTTGTTTTGTACATAAACATGAATTAAAAATAAAGATAATGTACTTACTATTTAACGGTTCTATGGGGGGATTCCATTTTTTTCTTTAAGGTAAAAGATTAATTATGTTTGTACAATATTTTGAGTTATCCTTCTATCAATTTGTGACCTTCTACTCGTGGTCTATGTTTTGTAATTATCAAAAAGTCTATTTTTTAAACATCTATGAATTCTATCTTATGGAGTGACAAACAATGCTATTCACCTATACACCCAAACAATATTTACAAATAACTCTTCTACATTGATGAATCAAGCAAATGTACTGCAGCTGAGCCAAGCTTGTTGTTCCATGCTACCGGATATTGATCCTAACTTTTGATTTCAAATTATTTTCAATCCTCAGCAATAAAGTGATACCTCAGTTTAACTGTGTTGGATATTTGATAATCTCATTAAAATCTGAGAGCTTCATGTATTGATCATGTCTCAAATATGACTGCAACAAACACACCACCAATGAATTGCGCTTGTGTGCAATAAAACTTCATAATAGATAACAATGAAAAGCTAATGAAAGAATAAACAAATAGGCAAATATACACTTTGTATCAGATAAGAGAAGCTGTATATTTTGATTCACTGAAACTTCTCGGCACACCAAAATTTTCAAAGGTAGAGAGAAATGGTTCATCACGAAATCTTATATTTTTATAAACTTTGCAATTCGAAGGGCGGAGAAGAGAATCTTTTACTAACAACAAATATATTTATAAGAGGATGTATACAAACTCCTAACAAAACTATGATAAGCATATTAAATTTTTTTTTCCATGCTATATCACTTTCTCTAGCTATAGTTTGAATAACACTTTCATTTGCATCTAAAAAACTTTTAAATTGATCGTTTTTTTAGCAAAAGTCAAATCTTTAAACAGATAATAAGCTTTCATCTCTAATTCTATCTATCTATAATTCTAGAATTAGTCTTCTTTCAATTTGTATTTCTCCATTATTATCAAATTGCTCACTATATGTTGTCTTTTTAACTTCATCATTCTTATCTTTGAACTCTGACGTATTTCATTGGTCAAAACAAACCACTACACAACAACATCATCAATTCGAAGGGCGGAGAAGAGAATCTTTTACTAACAACAAATATATTTATAAGAGGATGTATACAAACTCCTAACAAAACTATGATAAGCATATTAAATTTTTTTTTCCATGCTATATCACTTTCTCTAGCTATAGTTTGAATAACACTTTCATTTGCCTCTAAAAAACTTTTAAATTGATCATTTTTTAGCAAAAGTCAAATCTTTAAACAGATAATAAGCTTTCATCTCTAATTCTATCTATCTATAATTCTAGAATTAGTCTTCTTTCAATTTGTATTTCTCCATTATTATCAAATTGCTCACTATATGTTGTCTTTTTTAACTTCATCATTCTTATCTTTGAACTCTGACTATATCCCCAATCCTGACGTATTTTTTTGCTTTTGTGCAGATATAATTCAGATTTGGTTAGAGATAGTAGGAAAGAGAGACAGGAGTTACAAAAGTTGAAACATAGAGGTAGTGGAGATATAGTTTTTGGAAAGAGAGAAAAAAGAGTACAATTATAAACTTTTTTGAAAATTAAAAGAACGTATGAAAGGATATGATGGAGTTGTTTCACTTAAACTGAATACTTTTTATAAATAAAGAAATTCAAAAAAAGGAGAAAAAAGAATTTCAGTCAAAATTGAACTCTTTGACCAAAACACCCCCTTGAAATAATAGTAAGTAAGATAAGATAAGTAAATTCCTTCAATTGATGGATTTATTATTGAATTTCAACATAATTTTTTGGTCTAACTTATCTCAAAAGTTAACATAAATTACAACAATAATAGTTGAGAATTTAATAAGAATTATGCAATTTATGTGGAACATTAGTCTCAACAATTATAAATACAAGCGACTCACCAAAAATCTTTTGAATACGTTTCTTTCTTAATCTTATATATTTAACATGAATATAGTTGTTCCGATTAATAAAGTTTATTAAATATATCTATTTTTCCATTTTTGTAATAAAAGGGTTTTATCTCAACAAGAAGGTAGTTTAAAAATAATGATTTTAAACATTCCACAAACTCTTTAATTTGACACAAAATTTTAAATAAAACAGATTTATCTTTTCATTTAAAGTAAAAGTGTTTATCTTTTTTTTATATTAGAAATTAGTAATTGAAAATTTTTTGTGTCACATTATCAATTTACATAAAATAGTAGTATTACTTTAGGTCATAGAGTAGTCGAGAAAAAAAAACTTTTAAAAAAATATTTTGATATTTGCTAACAAAAATATAGACAAACATCTCGGAAGTGTGTAAAATTTTATATACAGTTGTGTAAATATATCTACACTATTAAAAAGAAAAAACATTTCATGCTACATCAACTTTTAAAATTTATAGTTTGCCCTTATTACATAATTTAACTTAGCTATGTAATTCTTTTAACTTCATCTCATCTTTAAATTAAATTTTATTTTTTAATTAGAAAGATATCCTTCTATTTTATGCTATCTGCGTGCTAAGGGTATTCCCAATTAGAGGATAGATCGTTATCTATACCATTATATATAGAAAACTCATATCATGGTGGTGTAACAATTTTCTTTATATTGTTAAATAAAATTTTCTTTTACTTTCTTCCATATAAGGAAATCCATATTTATGTGCTTAAAAAATTTGACACACGCTAGAACAAGTGCAAAAGAATAAACTAGTCCATACCTTAATGAAAATAATTAGAAAATACTATAAAAGTATACCAATTTTTTGAATAACTAAATTAATTTAATTATATAATAATAATAATTTTACCAACAGGTGATTGGTCTAGTGAAAGGGATTAGTCACTACAAAATAGTGGACTCAGGTCCTAATCTCTATAAGGAAAGACACCCTCTTAATGTGCCCAAAGGGATTAAAACCCTTGAGGAAAAAAAAAACTATATAATAATTTTTTAACTCTTCACTTATTGTATACATTTTAAGTAAAATTTAGGAAAAATTACGAATACTCTTCTGAAGTAAGGCTTAATTACAAAAATCTCCCTCCCGTTTTAGCTATTACAAAAAACCCCTTCAAGTTTGTCACCTTTATACAATTAACTCCTTGTCCCTAAAAAGTTCCAATTTTGCCCTTGATTGTTATTTTTAATGTTTATAATATCTTATAAATGTTATCCTAATTGTTATATATTATATATTAGAAAAGAGATAATTATATATTTACTATCAAAATAATTGATAAAATTTATAATTGTCCATAAATTTTAATAAATTTTGGGGGAAAAAAAGGTATTTGCATATTTTAGCAATATAATAATAAATTAAATAGAATCTTAATGATTATATTTTATTAATATGAACAAATTGTTTACACATTTAGTTAGATGAATTTATTTTCTAAATTAGTAAATTTAAAAAATTATATTGTATTATAAATAAGATATTTTAATTTAATTAAGTTTATATTGTATTAAAAATTATATTTATTTAAATTTATGGATAATTATAAATTATATAATTATCTTTTTTCTAAGATATTATAAGATATTATAAACATTATCACCCAAATTTTAACATTTATAATATATTATAAACATTAAAAATAACAAACAAGGGCAAAATTGAAATTTTTCAAGGACAATGGGTTAACTATAAGAAGGTGACAAACTTGATAGAAATTTTTATAATATCCCATGCATATACATGTACTAGGTTTTTATAATTAGCTCTTACCTTAAATTTTTAATTTCCCCCGAGTACTAGTATTCCCAATTAAAGGAGAAATCGTAATCCTTAGGCCATCTCCAATCGTTGGGGCAAAACTGCCCCCTCCCCCTCCCCCTCTCCCCTTCCCACTCCCCCTCCCACTCCATAATCATCTTCAACGGTTAGGGACATAGAATAATAATAATAAAATAATAATAACAATAATAAAAATACAAAAAAGTAAAAATAATAAATAACAAAAATAATAATACAAAAATAATTATATAATAATAATAATAATAACAATAAAAAAATTATTATTATAAAAATACAAAAATATTAATAATAATACAAAAAAAATTATAATAATAAAAATAAAAAATTTATAATAATAATGTGAAAGATAAAGATAATAATAATAGTAACAATAATAATAATAATAATAATAATAATAACGTGATACCAAACTTGTGCAGTACTTCACAATATGATTGTGGAGGACGAACGTCATGAATACAATGATGCCGAGTCTGAAGACGATGATACAAATATTTCCACATCTCGTAGAGCCCGTGCTAATATTTATCCAGGACCAACGCGAGAGGTTAATCCAAGATGTGGTGAATTATCCATGGAGAATTATATGATGCGCCATCAAGCAATACGATCGGTAGTAGCCAATCGTAAACTTCGGGACGACTTAATTGCTCATGTATGGTAAAGGCACGGTCGATGATTTTTAATATGTATTCTTATTTGTTTAAATATTTTAAGTGTTCTATTATGAAGTTTAACTTTTTTTAATATGTAATTTTGTTAAATTAAATCGTACTTATATAAAAGATTATATTTTAATATTAATAATAGTAATAATAATAATAATAATAATAATAATAATAATAATTATTATTATTATTATTATTATTATTATGATAATTATAATTATTATTATTATAAAAAAATCGCAATCACTTATATATATCAAGTTATACTCGAGTTTTAATCATATTAAAGTTCATTTATTAGATAAAAAATAATTTATAATTTGAATCATTGTACATTTTATCCAAATTAAAATACAAATTTAAAATATCTAATTAAAATTAATTCCTGTAAAGATTTAATTTTTTAAAATATAAAATTTATTAATCCATACACAAAATTTATTAAAATAAAAACCACCAAATGTACAAAAAACGAAAAAAAAAAATGTAGCGTGTGAACCGAGGGGTAAAGGAGGGGCAAGCTTTTGCCCTTTCTTTCCCACTTTCACTCCCACTCTCCTCCCCCTCCCTACTCCCCCCACCATTGAAGACCATAATTTTAGAAAAACCCAAAAATCTCCATTCCCCTCCCCCTTACCATTGAAGATGGCCGGAGGGCAAGTTTTTGCCCTTTGTCTCTCATTCCCCCTCCCACTCTCCCTCCCCTCCCCACTTTCCCCCACTACTGAAGACCACAATTTCCCTCCCCCCCCTCAAAATCCCCCTCCCCCTCTCCCTAAGGCCATCTCCAACCCGGGCTGGGGGGTGTGTCGATTTGGGCCAGCCCGCCCATTCCGGGTTGGAGAAGAGAAAGGGCGGTCCATTTGGACCGCCCAGGGCTGTGGGCTGGGCGATTAATCGCCCAGCCCACAGCCCATCTGCTGGGACGCGCTAACAGCTATCAGGTGGCGCCACTTGGCGCCACCTGATGGATTTCTTTTATTTTTTTTATTAAAATTTTAAATTAATATTAATAAATAAATTAATAATAAAAATAGTTAAAAATATTTTAAAAATTAACTACAAATTTTAACAATACCTTATTTATTTTAATTAACTAAAAATAAAAGTTACATTTAATTATAAAAATTGTTGTAGGTTTAATAACAATTTAATTTAAAATTAAAGATGTAACATTATTAGATATAAAAATTGCAACATGAAAGTAAAATTAAAAAAATTTATAGTATAAAAAAAATTCTTATCCATTATTAATTTTAAAATTATATATATTTGTCTATGAAACAATAATTTATTTAGTCACATTTAAAATTTGATTTGAAATATTTTAATTTTATTTAAACTCTAATATAGCATTAATGTTGTTTGGAGGAGGGTCGTCGAATCCAGGAAACAACCCTTTTGATTATTTTCCCAACGCCTAATGATTGTTGTTTCCATCGTTACATTTTTCTTGTTGTTTACTTATGTTGTATTGTTGCATTTTCAATGTTGTCTTCATCGTTGCAATTTCGTTGTTATTTTCGTGTAATCCTTGTTCTTTTTTTTGTCCCGAATATAATATTATTATTTTATTATCATTGTCTCTAAAATTAATTATTATGCATTTTCATATTTAAATTAGTATTACTTATTTTTAAAATTATTATTATTATTTTATTATTATTGGTACTACTACTATTATTATTATTATTATTATAGATAATATAGGTGAGAGTGAGGAAGACATTCTTTTTTTAATTAATTGAATGAGATAGCCCTATCGATTGAAGATGATACTCAAGGCTGCAGATTTCTCGGGTGAAGATTGGCACCGCAGGGCTGTAAATAGCCCTACGGGTTGGAGATGCTCTAACGATTAGAGATGGTTTTATATTAGTGAATACTATGTAACGCCATTTGCCCCAACCGCCGTCTGCCGAAGTAAATTTGAAATGGTTGTGTCACCTTCCTTGAACTGGCGGCTGACCAGCTTCCAATTATTAAAATCACTTATCGTCCGGGAGTTCCGATCCGACGCCGCTTTGGAAGCCATACACAAGGCATCTGAAGCGAAAACCCCAAATGTTGTGTTGTACAGTTACCCCTCTTTCTCCGGAGCTTATGGAGCACTCTTCGCCCACCTCTACCACTCTCGTCTCAACCTTCCTTGCCTCATTCTGCCTTTCTCTTCCGTTGTCCCATTCAGGTACACATAATATGTACATGAATTTATTATGTCCAAAGTGTTGTATGTATTAGTATATATTGTTTGAGGGCGAGTCTATAGGGAAAACAGAACAACATTGAACCTTAAATTTTTATTTATTTTTTATTTTAGGGAAAACTGTTTGTTATTAATCTAGTTGGCGAGTGTGTTGCTAAGTGCATTTAAACATCGTGCATCCTCTGAGAGAGTTTTTGTCTGTGTTTATAATGTGGACATGAATATTTCTCATCACATAAGAATTGATTTACATGTTAATATGTTATACATGGTGGTTAACCGCACGCACATGCAATTTGGTTTACGTATCTTAGGTCAAGAACTCTACGTCAGTGTAGAGTAATTTTGGCATGAAGTTTTGTTCGCATATTGTTCATGTGATGTAATTTTGGTCGGCTTGAGGATGTATCTTTTTAACCTGTGGAAGCAGACCTAACTTGTATTAATTTTTTATAGTTATCTGACATCTTAAATGGTAATGAGATTTAAAGTTTAAACTTTAAATTTGTCTTTTTGTCTTCCCCAAAGTGAGAAGATAAGCTTCATGCTTTCTCATGTTATCTTTTCATTATGGTTATAACTTTCTTTTTCCTCAGTGTTGAAGATATGTGCATTGAAGGAATGAAGACGTGTTATTTACTTGATTTTTTAGGCCCAAAAGGTTTTGCTTCGGAGGTTTCCAGGCGAACATCTTCCAAGTAAGTGAATTTTGGATATGAACTTAAATGAATTGTATATTTAACTTTTTTGCCGTATTTTAGAGAGTTCGGAACTGTTCTTCTCGGTGGCTAAGTCAGCTTTTTTTATGAACAGGGTTATTGGATTTGATCACCGAAAATCCGTGCTTTCAAGAATTTCTTCGAGGGAAGATTCCGATACGAACATCACATGTCATGTGAATCTTGAGAAGAGTAGCTGCAGTGCTGCATATGAATATTTTTCTGCTAAACTTTCAGAGACTGTATCTGATAATGTAAGTGCGGATTCTGACCAGATGTAATTTTTTGTTGGTGGTGATCTATGTTGTCTTTCTAACTAATTTGATTAAACTTGGCATAATATCTTATTGTTGTAGATATATTATGAGTCGTCACTTACCCAAAGGGGATCACTGCATGAATTAGTATCCCTCTTTTGTTTAATTTGCCAAACATTTAATAGGATGATTCCATGACCCTGCTAAATCATGAAGACCAAGAGCGGGTGGAGATAATGCTCAAATACATTGAAGATGGAGATCTTCTCGAGTGGAGTTTACCTGATATAAAAGCATTTAATATTGGACTCAGAGAATGGCGCTCGAAATTGAACTGCACTACTAATTTACAGATGTATCAACAGGTTCACTTTATATTTAAATAAAAAGATTATTCCCATACTTCTTCTCCATTGCACATTTTCTTAAGTGGTAATTTGAAAAGGAAAAAAAAGATTGCCAGTATTGGTGAGTGTATTCTTGCACATGAAAATCGTATGATATTAGGAATTGGGTGGCAAACTTAATGTCTATTTGGTCCCCCTGTACTTGTGTGTACTTTAGACTTTTTACACAATTTTGTTTCACTTGTCTGTACAAACAGTTGATGCAGATCTGTGCTATGGACTTAATCGCTAAGGGAAACACATGTCTTTCACGTCGACAGACAGATGCAAATAAACTGTTTCATAAGGTTTTTAAAGTGCAGTTGGGCCAAGGGTTTTATGGAGAGTGTCTGGTAAGAAATTTTGCTTTATAATGTACATGCCATAGATTTAGCTAGTTATATTTTGTGATTTACAGTTTATTTTTCCGGTTCCTAACTTAAGTTAGTAATCATTTTGATTGCCTTACATTTTGTTGCACTCGAGAGTTGCTAAAAAATGAACACAAGGAATTTTTTTATTGTTATTAGGGGGTTAGAGCTGATGGAAACTCAGATTACAGCGATGAAATTGGCAAGGAGCTCAGCAGAAGAAGTGCAACAGCTGGGTTGAGGTTGTTTCACATTAAGTTCTCTCTTTTATTAGTTATTTTTCTTTTGTATGTTAATGTCTGAGTCTGCCTTATGTTATGAATGCATGAGAGTAGTTGGTATTAGCACATTTTGTCTTTCTCATACTTGCTAGCCATTATCCCTTCATGAATGTACGGCTGATGAAGGCTCTCATTCTCATTGAGACACTATTACTAAGAACACATGTTTTCAATCTTACTGGGACACGAATTTCCAAAGACAAGCAACAATCTATGAATATGGTTACTTAAGGGTCTGCTTCCAGTCATTGAGATAATACATTGATAAGCCCATGAAAGTGAGAGGACGTGATGGAATTTTGAAGGGAAATATGTCTAGTTAGCCTATAACCTATGATCAGAAAATTAATGTATTATTCTAATGCTGCATCTGGTGCGGCGATTGGCACTTCAGTTGTGCTTATTCCCACTTGGCAATATGGCCCGTCCTTCATTGAACATATGTGCCATGAAACCCATCTAGATACTTTTTCGCCACTCACTGGCAGTCAACACAATGGATTGCTACTTTATCCAAATCCAGCAGCTAATGCCAGAGCTAAAAATGAAGTAATATAATTTTTTTTGTCACATTAGCCATCTATGATTATCAAGCTAGCCTACATATTTCACTATCTGAATTCTCCTTATTAGTGGGATTCATTATGTAGTTATTACTGGTCAGCTTTTTGGTTTTTTTGTTATAATGTGATGTAGTTGTTCTTAATTGCTAAGTAATGTAAAAAATGTCATTTCCTGGTTTGGATATGGGGAAGAGAAAAGTAGAAAACTTAGCAAATGAGATTATATGTGCTTCAATAGAGCTATATTAAATCACCATTTGAAAGGGCAATTTAGGATGTGTCATCCTTTTTAAAACCTATACTTCCTGATTGCCTTTTTAAAACCTATGTCAGCAGAAGAAGTGATTTAATATAGTGCTATTGAAGCATGACTTTTTCTTTTTGAGATAAATTATGAGTGTCTTCATATGTTGTGCATGTAATATAAATGAGCTGACATAGGATCACTACATTCTCTTTCCCTTTTTGATGGATTACAGTCTCTTGCTTTCTCACTTACTCGAGTTCTTTACCATGTAATGTTTATTCTTCATAGTATCACACAGGTCCCCGATCTAAATTATCATGGTTTCTTGCATTCAGTAAAACAATAAAGAAGAAAATTTAGAAGTAAATCATGTTGCGGTCAAAGAAAAATGTAGCAAACTTGATGTAGTAGCACTTCACTGCCTCACTTAAGTAAGTACCTGATGATTGTTTTACCTAAGTTTCTCACTTTCCTATGAGATACCATTCTTTTAAAAATAAACGAGGATTATCTTTTGGGCCGAAGGTAACATACAGGAGTGATGTAACTTAAAATACAATTTAGATTCACCATAGCAAATTATAAATATCACTCTTATTTCCAGATAATTTGTGTCCTCTCTGGAAGCTTGAACAGATCGTTTGATAAATTAGCCTATTGACCTTGAATTTGGTTCGTAATCTTGATTCTGAATAAACTTACTGATTAAACAGGCCTATTGGTGCTGTTATATACATGCAGCGTAATAATCTAAAAATGTGTTTGAGGACCACAGACAGTAGCACCGATACTTCAGAAATTGCTAAGGTGCGCATCCTGGTTAACGCTTCTGCTTGTTACATGCCCTGCTAAATAACTTAAGTCATTACCCTAAAATCGAAATGAACTTTCTTCAAGGGTTCTTTTTGTATATCTGAACCTGCAGGCATATGGTGGAGGTGGTTCCCCAAGTTCGAGCTCCTTTATTATACGTATGGATGAGTATAACCACTGGCTTTCTAGTCGATCGTCATTGAATTCCTAAGGCATTCTGGTTATCTATCCTGCTTGCTTACTGATGGAGACTGATTGTGTACGGAATTGCTTCCAATTCCATACATCGATTACAGCAAACATCGGACATATGACCAAGCTGAACAAGAAGAATGCTACAGCAGTATAATCAAAAGTTAAGAGCTCAGGAAAGTTCAGAAGACTATCTGTGCAGTTGGAAAGCATGTGCTGCACTTTTTCATAGAGCCCCTTCAAAGTTAAAACGACGATCATCAGTTAATGTGCCTTTGAACTGACTTCTGGAATCAGAGTTTCAAAGTTACTGTATTTTAGAATTTGTGTTCTGCCTAATGTTATATATTTTTCATGTTTATGATAACATGGGAAATTAGTAGAAATGGAACCTTGGTTTGTGTTTAGGGAGGGAACTTTGGAAAAGAAAACGGAAAAAAATTGATTTCCAGCAGAAATTAGTTGGGTAATAGTTACTTTTTCTCATTTAGTGGAAATAATAAGTGGCGGGATCAAATGTAATTTAAAATTGGATGCTTCGGATTTAAAGTAATGTGGGTTGGGCGAAAAGTATTATTTTCTCATGATGTTGACCATTTTTTTATTTTTATTTTTAGAGAAGCATATTAACCACTATTTTTTTTAGAAGCATATTGACCACTGTTTTTTTTTTTTTTTCTTAACTCACTTTTTTTTCTCTGTGTGAGTTTCGGGAATATTTCCATTCATCGGTCCGAGATCTACATCTATGAATTGAAAGGTTCGAACAATCAACTTTCCAATCAGTTGTTAGAACTTAGAATCAACAAGTCTTCAAATTGCCCTTCTTATTGGATGATTATGATTCTTCCTGAAAATCGAAATTCTTGATCAATGGAGGAACAATATCACCCTCTTTATTCAATAAGATACAAAAGTGGATATTCCATACTAGAAATAATTGCAGGAACTCTTTTGATAACGTGGATTCCTATTCCATACTAGGATGGATTTTGATTTGATTTTGCGGGTCTCGGTTTAAAGAACATGGTTTTGGTGGCGATGAAACATTTGAGACCTCATTTGGATGTGTTTTGGCTGTTGAATTTTGTGGTTTGAATTAGTTGAAAATCAACTTGGATTGGGTTTGGATGTTGGGGTTTAAGGGAAAAAGTATGTGGTAGGTGTGAAATCAATGTTTTATAGGTTTGAAGAGTTTGAGTGTGATTTTCTGAATAGATTCTTGATAATTTTATAGGTTTGACGAAAACTCATTTTAAAAAGTTTTGGCTTAGTCTCGCGAAACTTGCGAGACCGAGTCAAAATCCATCCACAAACACCCCCTAATGTCCTATGCTTTTATCCAAGTATTAGGGTAAAAGGAATTAACGATTATATCCACCACTTTTTAATAGCACCTTATGGGACTTGTTGGATAAGTTCTTGTCCGATCTCGTTAGTTGAGTCGTAGCTCTTTCAAATGGAGCTTGATAAAATTCATGAAACTAAATTCAAATCTATCTACAAACTCTTTAAACCCTATATTAACATCCTACCGCTTACTTTCCTTTCCCTCAAACCAATTGAGGTTTAAAGGTTTCACCGAAAACTATCCAAACCAATTTTTTGAAATTAAAATCCGTGAAATCGAGCCAAAACTCTTCCAAATAGAGCCCATGTTGCAAGTTGTAAATGAAGGCACCTAAAAATTGAAAAATAATAATAGTATAAAGTAGTATCAAACAACATAAGGTATAACGTGATTGCTTAGTTTAATTTTATATCGAACATTGAATTGTGTCTAAATATGATTTAAATGTTTAAAAATAATGGGTCTCGGATCAACTTAAATCGAAATCAAGCAATCACCGATCTATATGCAAAGAGGAAAAAAATAATTTTGCCTTTCCTCAAAGCTGGACTACCTGAGACCGGATCCTTTATTGTGTAGGGTGAAACGTGAAACTTTAGTCCCAAAAATATATTGTGTAGGGTGAAACGTGAAATTTTAGTCCAAAAACACATTTGATACCAAATTTTTCGAGAAAACATATTTCATACTATTACTATGATTTACACCTTCATAATACATTAAGTTTTTCCGATTAATTTTTGGACGAAATTCAGCACATGTCTATTAAGTTAATCTTTAAAACTCATAACTGTTATACCTTCCATTGCGAACTTAACAAGTGAATTTCTTCCAAAAAATTGATGGCAAAACTAAATGTGGCAAGAGAGTGTGAATCTACATGAAATGTATTTTTTCAAAAAGTTTGGTACCAAATGTATTTTTTGAATTAAAATTTGATATAAAAATATATTTTTCCTCGTATAAAAAATATAACTCCTAACAAATTTTCCCATGTGCAAATGCAATGATTTAAATCTCAATTGTAGTAATTAGCAACAAAAATAAAAGGGAAAGAAATAGGGTTTCACTTGCGTATAAATTATAATTGTCAATTTAATTGGTAGAAATTAATTATTCACAACTTTTACCAAAAGAGTTACATGGTGCTGACTTAAAGAATACGCACTACAGTGATTTCGCAATATTATTATAAAATAAATTCTAATAATGTTATTAGTAGGATAGACGGTGTGGGAGCACGAAGAACTTCAACGAAACCACCATTAACATATTGCTTGATGATGATGAAATATTATTGGAGTACTATTTATGTTCTGGCCCTCCTTTTTCTCCACCATTGATTTTCCGTATGTGTAAATATTTTGTTTTCCTTCTACATATTGGATGAGAGTGGACTCTTCTCGAAATTGTTTTTTTTTTTCTCGTTCCTGATTAGTTTTATTCGGTGGTTTCATTATTCATTGCCTTTTGGATCTTCGAAGGAATTGGATCGAAAAGTAAGATTTCATTTTCTTATATAACTGGGCATACGTTCGGGGATATATTTATTCTCAGTTTCACTTTTGGTGTGAAAGTAAAGATGGATGATTTGGATTGCAACTGAGATAGTAAGTCATTGGCAGTACGATTCAAACTTGTTCTATTCATGTTTGAATCTTGAACTTGATTCTTGTAAATAAAGATCAAATAATATTGATCTTAGTTTCATTTAGAGAGGTACAATTGGTTTTTTTTTGTGTAAAAGTCTGTTGGCTTCTACCACCTGTTACAGCCTTTAAGAGACAACTGGTTAATAATTGAGTTTTTGAACAACTGTGCAGCACTGGATTTTCTTAGTTCTCATTTTGGGATTGTACGATTTTTCTACAGATGCTAGTTTACGAAGTTAATGGAACTTAATCATGTAAATCATGAGGTAGATGATGTGGATAGGGAACCATTAGCCCGTAGAAATTTAAGGGAGTGTAATCATCCTCACCACTCACACTATCTCGGTGCCGTAAGAAAAAAGGCCTACATATTCGATGGGGATGGAAAGTACTATAACAAAGAATGGGATCTTATAGAGGGTAGAGGGAAAGAATTTTGTTGGTATCATGTGGAGCTTCCGAAAGGGAATCAGAAATTATCACACTCTGCACAGTACCTAATCAATGTTCTATGTCCACCATTGAAGCTCCAAGACATACCATCCCTCGTAAGCAACGGACCCTTTTGTGGGCCTTTAGACGGTGCACTTGTATTCCGAGTTAACTCACCTGGCCCTGCTTCTAGCAAATTTACATTTAGAATTGCCGCAAGAATTACTGAGCATTCAGTAATTACAGTATCATTAGGTCGTGTCCCGAGATTAGGTTTCTCGCCAGCTAATGAATCTTTATTGTCGGAGATTCCGGCGGTGGAAAGTTCCGATTATGGTGGTAGTGAACAGCAGGATAGGAGGAGGGTGGTAATTAAGGAACATGTTTTAGATTTTCTTCTGACTATGAATCACTCTGAGGAAGCTGATAATCCTGTGCCTAGATCTGTTTCAAATCTTGTTGTTCATATAGTTGATACACATGTGGATCACCTTCAAGATGTTGTGACTAAGCTTGAGATTGAGTTGGACTCTGTCGAGTTTGAGCTGGATAGAGGTATGTTTTCTGAATGAAATGTCAAGCTGATTTTGTCATAATCTTGCTTTAAAGGTAACAGTTCCAGTTAGATTTCTATATCTAGATGGTAATTATCATGGCCTGGACTTCATGATTTAAGATCATATTTAGTGTTCTTCTTTTCTGTCCTTCATTTCCCTTATTCTCCATCTGTCTCCATAAATTACAGATAATGCTTTGACTTGTACTTGAGAAATTACTTCTTGTAAATGTTTGTCGGAAGTAATGGAAGTGTTTTATACTGGTTTATCGGTTAGAATGTGATCCCTATTTATTATCCATATATTTCAAACATTGATGTTAAAATCGAGAGTTTTCACAGTTGGTCTCCTACATGTGGTATATCTAGAACTAGAAAAATAATACTCACAACATGGGCGTACGGTCTTAACACAATATTAATTAAAAAGTCTTGGTAGCTCAATCAATTTGATGGTTTAGTGTTCAATTTTCTGCATCACTGGTCTTTCTCATTAGATTTTTAATTTGGTTGCAGGTGGTTTTGCTTTGAAGAAACAAATGTTTGATGACAGAAAATTCCGAAAGATGCATCTTGACTTGCAGCGTCTAATGCAGGTAAGTATACAGCTTCTTTTCTGTGGAGATGTTTTCTGCTAGTGGATTGTGCATTTCAGACTAAGTTTAACGTTGTATAAATTATTTCGTAATTGCAGGTGATCGCACATGGCGAGCAAGTATTCCCTCGAGTTAAGGAGAAGTGTTCATCAAAAGACTGGTTTGCCCAAGAAGATATTAATGCCTTAGAAGAGTTAATTGGACGTATAAGGAGACTAAAGGAGAATGTTGGATTTATAGCTAATCGTGTCACCGCCATTCAAGCTGGCCTCGACAGTTGGCAATCCGAGCAAATAAATAGAAAGTTATACTATATCTCTTTCCTTTCAATTGTATTTCTTCCTTTATCAATAATTACCGGAGGTTGGTTTTTTTTATATAGAACTTCTCTTCCTTTCAAGTTAGACTGTTATAAAGCTATGTTTGGTTTCTTGGATTTTAGTAACCAAAAGAATATTGTTTCCTGCATCAAATGATCGAACATTGAACTCCTTTTTTTATTCTTGTAATTATTTTACTCATTGAAATCCAAGAACCAAACATTACCTCAAACGTAGTCTTGAGACAAATAACTAACGTTTGATTACTTTCTTTTTTCAAATCCTTTGAAAAGTGTTTGGGATGAATGTTGGAGGAGTTCCTTGGACAGGACAAAGAGATCCATTATTGAAAGATGGTTTTCGAAATGTAATGTTCGTTTGTGTGGCAATGTTAGTGGTTGTGCTTTTGTGTTTCCTATTCCCAGCTTTTTATAGTCGTGTAATGTCCTGGCAAAGAAGGCGAGGATTGAGGAGAAGTTTGTCTTTAAACCAGAAATCATTCATCATGAGAAGTGATGTAGATATAGAAAGAACCGAAAGAGGTGGATAGTGGATACCTTCGGATTTGAGTTGAACCATAAAACCGGGTAAGAAGCCCTTGGTTTTATCAACACTGTTTTGAAATATGTTTCATTACCTTTTATGGTCAGAGGGTGTAAGCGGGATAAGTTTAGGATAATGAGTCTTATAGTGGGATAGTGATCTGAAACTGGTTTATCTTTAAACAAATCAAGCTTGGATGAGCTATAATCGAGTCTAACTCGAGCCAAGTTTCAAAAGCTATCAAACTATAATTGTCGTTGGAGCCCACTGAGCTACTATAAATCAACGTAGGGCCAAATCTTGAATGATTTAGTTAATTTTTAGTCGTATTTAACATTGATCTGCTTAACTTTTAAGGCTCTAAATTTTTTTCTTGTGAGCTCAGGTCATTGATCATTCTCTCTATTCAGAAGCTGGAACTGCTGGTACAAAGATTTTTCTTCAATCTTCATTACAGTACAGTGAAAGTTGTAATGTGTATACATCTTCAGTTTCATTAAGATGGCCAGCAGCATGCAGGATTCAATTAGATTTCTCTCGTTTTTCTTTGAATGAAGCTAATCAGGATCAGCTATTATTTGGGGAGAACTAGTCGCAAGGACTAGCCACAACGACTATTTATTGCGTTAAGCTTTCTTGTGTTTTCAAAAATCCTGAAAAAAAACCCATTTTGTAAAAAATAGGTCGTTTTGGGTCGACAAGTTTCGAGAAATAATTTTTAAAATATATTAAGTGAAGTTGTAGGGATCAACTTGAAGTATTTTAGAAATGGTTTGTTGAAATATGTCGATCCAAAATGACCTATTTTTTACAAATTGGGTATTTTTTGCAGGGTTTTTGAAAACACAATAAAGTTTAGCGGAATAAAAATTTAACAGAGTAATTTCAATTTCTTGCAAGTTTAGCATAACACAGAGGAATATTTTGCATTTACCTTGCAAATTTAGAATATGTTGTTGGGTTTAACTTTTTTATTTTTAAATTTTTCTTAGAATGCAAAATGTCAAAAATAATTTTATATATGACTCAACACAACCGTACTTACCAATTACTAGTATATGACAAGTTTATGCATGTGTATCTAAAATACAATAAAAATAACTTATGTACTCAGCAATTATAATGGATCACAAAATCAAATTTTTTGTTCGACTCAATTGCAGTAATAACTAATTATGAGACATTGTTATCTACATTAAATTCAATTGATTATAACTACGATGAAGATAAATTTTGTATTCACCAATTAGAAAAGTAGTTGATTTATACGTAAATGTCTGACTTGATGAATTAAAAAGTGATGGTCACCAAACGGAAAGTGTGGTTGATGAGCTTCCACGACTATAGCATACTTTGCCATTTGTTTGACTACGACCTCCCTTAATGTTTTCTGGTTTTGGATATCATTCGACTTCAAGAAATTACCTTATAATTGTAGTTTATATAAAAATAAAAAACCATAATATTACATAATTATTTATTTTCTTTGCTAACAGAATTTATTAAACTCATTCTTTAGATTCACTCTATGTTAATGTTATAATTAATTCTACTACAAATAAATAAGTTTAAAAAAGAATGAAAATCAGTAGCCTTGGGCAACAATCCACAAATATCCAGAACCTTCCGACGATGACCCTTAATATAGAAAATAAATAAACACCGCCACTGTGCATTTCCTTTTTTTTAATATTAATAATCCTAGTTATTACATTTCGCAATATTCATATATCATATCCGCCTCCTTTCTGTGTATCTCGAGCTGCTCTTCATAAACCCTAAACCCTAGAACTACCGCTCCATAATTATAAGAAGAAAACACAGAGAAAGCAAGTTCGAAAGATCTCTGCAATCAATGGCGACTGCAGTTCTTCTCAGATCTATTCGCCGACGTGAATTTTCCTCAGCCCCTCTTTCTGCTTTTAAAACTGTACGTTTCTTTTCCGATCGGTTTCTTCGATCTACTGTTATATTAGTGGTGTTACCTCTCTACGGATAACGATATTTTTTCTTTTTGTTTGATTTTGTAACTCTTTGATATGCGTTATGCCGTGTGAGCTCTTTGGTTTTCTTTATTTTGACATTTAAATTTGGGCAAACGATTCACGGTTGAGAGGTGTATAATTTTTAACAGAAGAGAAATCAGGAAGCTGGATTATCTTTTAAACTGTTATTGTGCATGGGTTCACAAAAAACTAAGAAATGTATTTTCTTTATTTTATAATACTAGTTTGATCTTGTTGGATACTAATTCAGGATTTGTTGTAGTGAAATCTGGGAATTTTGCTGAATTAGATTGAAATTTTACACCGTTCTGGGGTCTTTACTTTTTACCTTTTTTTGTTTTGTTTTGTATTGTTTTGGAGGATGAGTTAGCCATAGTATTTGCATTTATTACGGGCTTGACATGGGCAATTGATATAGAACTTGTAATATCATTAATAAATTGTCATTAGGGTTACAGAGACCTGTTGTATGGTGATTTTTATGATGTAACTGAATGAATGTCTTGTATTTCTTGTTCAGTTGACTGGAAATACTAAGCCTTCGTGGGCTTTAGGTAACAAATGGGCAGGTCTAGTTAGGCCATTCAGGTACTCTTCTTGTTAGGCCATTCAGCTTTTATCTCTGGAAAATTATCTTGGGGATTCTAAAGCCATTTCTTTTTGGTGCAGCACAAAACCGGCTGGAAATGATGTTATTGGTATTGACTTGGGTACCACAAACTCTTGTGTTTCGGTCATGGAGGGAAAGGTACACATTTATTCTGTACTGTTTATTAATAATTTTATTGTACTGTCAAACATATCTTGAACAGTTTTTTCTTTCAGAATCCAAAAGTTATTGAAAACTCAGAAGGTGCTCGGACTACTCCATCAGTGGTTGCTTTCAGCCAAAAAGGAGAGCTGTTGGTTGGTACGCCAGCAAAGCGACAAGCTGTCACAAATCCAACTAACACAGTCTTTGGAACCAAGCGGCTTATTGGGAGACGATTCGACGACCCTCAGACACAGAAAGAGATGAAGATGGTTCCATATAAAATTGTCAGGGCTCCTAATGGGGATGCATGGGTTGAAACCAACGGGCAACAGTACTCCCCAAGTCAAATTGGTGCTTTTGTTCTGACGAAGATGAAGGAAACTGCGGAGGCTTACCTTGGAAAATCCGTTAACAAGGCTGTGATCACAGTTCCAGCTTACTTCAATGATGCACAGAGGCAAGCCACCAAGGATGCTGGCAGAATTGCAGGGCTTGATGTGCAAAGAATTATTAATGAGCCTACTGCAGCCGCACTTTCCTATGGTTTGAACAACAAAGAAGGTCTTGTTGCTGTCTTTGATCTTGGAGGTGGAACTTTTGATGTCTCTATTTTGGAGATATCAAATGGTGTCTTTGAGGTATTACATACTTAGTCCAACAATTTCAGATATTTACAGTTTAGGTGTGTGTGCATATTTTGGTGGCTGATTCCACAATTAACTTGCAGGTTAAAGCCACGAATGGTGATACATTTTTGGGAGGAGAGGATTTTGACAACACCTTGTTGGAATTTTTAGTGAGTGAGTTCAAGAGGACAGAGGGAATTGATTTGTCAAAGGACAAGCTAGCTCTGCAGAGGCTCCGAGAGGCAGCTGAGAAAGCAAAGATAGAGCTTTCATCTACTTCCCAGACAGACATAAACTTACCCTTCATAACTGCCGATGCATCTGGTGCTAAACATTTGAATATAACCTTGACCAGGTCAAAATTTGAGGCTTTGGTCAACCACTTGATTGAGAGGACCAAGGCACCATGCAGAAGTTGTTTGAAGGATGCTGGCATATCTACCAAAGAGGTTGATGAGGTGCTTCTTGTTGGAGGTATGACCCGTGTCCCAAAGGTTCAGGAAGTGGTTTCTGAAATCTTTGCCAAGTCCCCAAGCAAAGGTGTGAATCCGGATGAGGCAGTTGCCATGGGAGCTGCTATTCAGGGAGGTATCCTCCGTGGTGATGTCAAAGAGTTGCTTCTTCTCGACGTCACCCCGCTATCCCTTGGTATTGAGACATTGGGAGGCATCTTTACGAGGTTGATCAATAGAAATACCACTATTCCCACTAAGAAAAGTCAGGTTAGTACATGACTGATTACATATTTGTCCTGTTGTTTTGATGTTCTTCTAACAAAATATGGTTTCATCCAATATGGTTGTTCCTTTTCCAGACATTCTCAACAGCTGCCGACAATCAAACTCAAGTGGGAATCAAGGTATTGCAAGGAGAGCGTGAAATGGCAACAGACAACAAGGTCCTAGGCGAGTTTGATCTAGTTGGTATCCCTCCAGCTCCTAGGGGCATGCCTCAGATAGAAGTCACATTTGACATTGATGCCAACGGAATTGTTACCGTTTCTGCGAAAGACAAGACAACAGGTAAAGAACAGCAGATCACCATCCGATCATCAGGTGGTCTATCAGATGATGAGATTGAAAAGATGGTTAGAGAGGCAGAGATGCATTCCCAGAAGGATCAAGAGAGGAAGGCTTTGATTGATATCAGAAATACTGCCGACACCACAATCTACAGTATTGAAAAGAGCCTGAACGAGTACAAGGACAAGATCCCAGGTGAAGTGGCGACCGAAATCGAGACAGCTGTTTCAGATTTGAGAAGTGCTATGGCTACTGAAAACATTGATGATATAAGGGCCAAGCTTGATGCAGCCAACAAAGCTGTGTCGAAGATTGGACAGCACATGTCTGGTGGTTCTAGTGGTGGTGCCTCTGGTGGCGATCAGGGTGGCGACCAGGCTCCCGAGGCAGAGTACGAGGAGGTAAAGAAGTAGATCTATAACTTGAGAGCAGCTGATGACAAAGATAATTTTGAGCTAAGAGGTTTTATTGGGCGGTTTTGTATTTAAATTACCCAGCAGCTTGTTTGTATTCAAAGTTCCATGTGGAGAAACTTTATCAATGTGGAACTCTTAGTGGTAGAATTTTTTATAATTACATTTTGTGGAATCAATTTATGTTTTAATAATTCCACGATTGATAGTCGTCAGAGATTTGACGCCATGTTAAAAAATTCTATTTGTTATTGCGTATGATCGTGAATTATTTGCAGACTTAAGAATCATGTTGAATAAATTGTTTAAGATGCTGTAGAACTTCCCATGCTATACAGCAGACTCTTATCTACTTGAAGAACTCATCAATCGATTAAACGGTGAACCTGGTTTTTGGAATTAGGATTCGGGAGGCTTAATATGATCATTTAAGATTTCGTGACGGGGGCGTGTACTTGGTCCATGACTTGCCAATGTGTGTGCTAAAATTTGAAAAATGTGAGAAGTTTCAATTTGTAATTAAATTGTAGTTATTAGTATCTTATGCTTTGCGATAAATTGTCAATAGGGGAAAATTGCTTTTTTTGTATTGGGTATGAAAATGCAAATTTGGTACCATAGGATTGGTTTTCATTGCAATTTTGGTACCAAATCCAATTTTCCTACAAAATTAATGGCAATTTACCCCCTACTAAATGCATAATGTTCAATTTAACCCCTCGTGGTTTAAAAAAAGTATTTTACCCCTTGAAATTTTGTAAAAATTTCACATCGCCTCCCTGATATTTTTGTAGGCGACACTTAATCCACTTTTATTATGATAATGTTATTTTTTACCCATTGTGTTATGATAAATGTAGCAATTTATCCCCCCATGTTAAATAAAATAGTTTGCATGCATACTCTCAATTTCGGCAAGTGAGTTACAATATCCGGTTGAAGGGGGTAAATTGCTTCATTAATATTTTACACGGGGTAAATTTAATGAAGCATTATGCATTTCATAGGGGGTAAATTGCTTACTTGCACTTTTGATACCATTGGATATACTGACTTGCACTTTTGGTACCATTGGATACGAAAATGTAAATTTGGTACCATAAAATATGTTTTCATTGCAATTTTAATACCAAACCCAATTTTTCTACAAAGTTAATGGCAATTTACCCCCTATGAAATGCATAATGTTCAATTTATCCCTAAATTGTGGTACAAAATCTGTTTTTCTGCAAAGCATTGTACCAAATATATTTTTTGAGTAAAGTTTGGGACTAAAAGTATTTTTTCCTCATTTTCTACAAAAAATTTAAGAGCCACGAATGTACAAAAGTTGATCAATAATTAAAGTGTGATTCACTCCACGATTTAATAACCAATTTATATGTGAAAAGAAAGTTTCATCGCTTCTCTCTCTACCCCGAAACTTTTTTAGCGGTGCAATCTCCCTTTATTTTCATCCACCCCTATACGCCTATTGTTATCACACGAACACTTGTCAGGGGTACATTACATATATATGATGTTAAAAAGTGACAAAAAAGTAAAATTTTGTTGCGATTGAAAAGTCTTCACGAAAAAAAAGAAATACAATAAAAGATAAAGAAAAATGACAATGAAGTCACACTTCAATAATTCTCTATAATTTATACAAACATCTAATTAGGAAATAATACAATTGTGTTTATGCTGAGCGGTCCCTAGATTATTTTTCTTGATATATATATTTTTTCCCCTCATTACGAGCCGCTATGACACAATAAGAAAATTTCTTGTCGCATGAATGTTTTTAATTAATAAAAAAACCATTATTTATGAGTCTATATTCATTCACTTATATATAAAAAATTTAATCAAGTATTGTTCAGGAATTCATAAAAAAAATTAATCATTCACACGTATATTATTTATTGTTCATGAAATCTGTATCAATAGAAAGTTCTCGTCAAGAACTTTAAAGTCGTATAAAGCATACACAATTTGGCCCCCAAAAATAAACGAAGAAATTAAATATGAAATAATCTTTTAATTTTGGAATTAAATACTATTTCTTGAAGATGTATCAAATGTCAAATGCAAGTAAAAAAATATGGTATAAAAAATACAATTTCCTCCTAAATTTAAAGATGAATCACCTTATAATTATCAAAAAAGAAAAAAAAAAAGAAAAAGATGAATCACCTTTAAAATTTCGTTCCAACCGTGTATTGAATTGCAAAACAACTTTAAATAAATCATAATAATTTGCTACGCTAGGTCATTCATACTGCGATTGGTGATTATACCAAAAAGAATAAAAAAGGATATGATGCGTTTAAAATTGGGTATAATGTATAAACAGACCTAATTACCTAAACCGTATCCGTTACTTTAAATAGCATTCATACAGCCCACAGCCTAACCCAAGGCCAAGCACATTCACAAGTTTAGTTAGTTTAGATTTCGAATCTAAATTTCGGATCATCCGATACGTTAAAAGCATCCAAATAGTATCCGAAGAAGGATCCTAATAAAAAGAACATGTAGGTTTAATTCAGGGCTGAAAAAAAAAACTCAGTCAGTTTGCCTCTCTTCACTCTTAGATTAGTAGACCTTCAACATTTTCTCTCTTCATATCTTCCGTGTTTTTCTTATCACATGTAAGTGTATCAATGTATGCTACAAATTGTGAAATACTCCCTGCTTTCAATTCTGTAAAAACATGTTTAAGGCCTTTTTTGTTTTAATCTAGGAAGTATTTTTTTAATCTATGTGCAAATACTATATGATACTTTTTTACAGATAATAATCGTTCTCATTTGTGACGGTATAAATGGGTAGTAAAAAGAGTGAGTCTCGAGTTCTATGGAAGAATTAGCTGAAGATAAGCAAGTAATCACAGGCACAGAGAATGTTACTGCTGAACCTTCTAAAAGGAAAATGAAAAAGAAAAAAGACATTGAAATGGAGGAAATTCAAAATCAGAATGACGCTAAAACTACAAATGGTCACAAGCCACCAGTGAAATCAGTGGAAATTCTTTTCTTGTCCTTGTTGATGTTAAGCCATTAAATTGCTTTAGTAACTGAATGGAAAATTCAGATGTTTTTCATTTCAAGGCGGGCCTTCATATTTATGCATGGATATGAACATATAGGTAAACTTTAGCTTATTCATGTCGTGCTCTTTGTTTAGCTACTTTCCCCAAGTAATAAGATGAGATATTCAATAGTATTTACATATGTACTTCTTTGTTTATGGTTCTGCATGGGTTTGGCCGTGTTCATCTGAGAAATATTGTACATTCATTTTTTGTATTGCCCATATAAAGGAGATGATGGATATTTTCTTTCTCCAACTACATGTCCTTTGAAAACCGTATAAATCAACTAGCTCGAGAATGCCTACATAATTAAAATCATTTTGTACCTCTGGCACTAGTCAATTTAATCCATAAGCAACAGGCTTGAGTTGTACAATTAACTCTAGAATAAAAAAAGAAGCTAATATGACTCTAAACTATTTATCTGATATTAGTTGATTAGCTTACACCAAATATGATTCAAGTTTCCACATACACCATAAGTTTGGAAGCTTATAACCCCTAGTGCGAGTTATATGGTCAACTTAATTTAATTTTTGAGCTGGATAAGAGCACAGATCCGGGGTAATTTGCTGGATGAATTTCATCTTGCTGTCAAACATTGCGAATCTACCAATTATTAATAAGATTGCACTCTATGATTTTTGGGGTTAAAACATTCGATGGTGTTATATATTTACTTATCGCTGCTTGAAGGGCTAGCCTCTTTTTTTCTACTTTTTTTACTTATGGCAGTAATTTCTGGAAGACTAACAGGAATCTTTTCCCAATATATTGTGTTTCCACAGATCTTTTAGAGTCAAATGTCCAACTTGGAATGTTTAAATTTTCTCCTTTTTTTTTCTTTCTCATTAAGCACATCCAGCACTATTCAAAAAAAGTTCTTGAATAACTGGAAACTAGGCACATTGTCTTAATTTTTTGTTCAATTTCATATGAAGAATTTATGACCATTTTCATTTCATTCTAAAGCTATGATCTGATAATTATTTTATCTATAATCGTCTTACTAGTCCAATATTTTTCATCAATATATAGCATGCATTTCTTAGAAACCTATTTGCTTTTACAAGTGGATTGTTCAATTATCTAATTTTTCTGAAAGTTCTATGAAATAAATGGCTTTCATGTAATTTTTTATTCTATATCATTGTGCAGTGTGCAAGACAGGGATTTGCATTGGGTCTGACAATTTTAGTCGCCACAGTTCCTAGCATCAAACTGGAGTCATTGTTAAAGCTGATCATTACTTTGTTGGAGGTCTCTTCTTCTATGTAGGGCCAGGTAGGTCAATCCCTCAATTTTGTGGTTGAATTTTGATTTTATTTTTGAGAAGAATCATCTGGTATTTGTTAGGAAGAGACTGCCTACTGGGTCGCTTATTTGCATAAGGAGCTCTTGCAAGATCAGGAAAACTGACTGAAGAATGGATCTCGAGTAATAATACTCCACTCCTACAAGAATTTACTAGCTGTGTTATTGCTCTTGCTGCTAAAAAAGGTACTTACAAGAGTCTGCTGTCGCAATTATACTGGAAATGGTTGAGAAGATACTCCATCGTCATACTCTATCATTATGATGAACACTATACTGCCCTTGAATCCACCTATCTAAGGAACCAAATATTTATTTTGCAGTCAATTAACATGAGATTCGATTATGATGGTCTAAATGATGTGTCACACATATGTATGCTCGTACGACCAATTCTTTTGAAGAGTTTATTTAAGTTCATGATCATGGACATATCAACCTATATATGTACTCATTTCTCTTCTGATCATTATTCAATGGAGAGAGAGCAATAGTTGTCTTGCCAAGAAACTGTAATTCAGACACCTATCATATCACTCAAAAGGCCTTTGTCCACTGCATTTATAGAAACTTGTACTGCAAATTTAACTTTTCCTTTCTAATTATGAAAAGTAAATGGTCTCTTTTCATCATTTATTCTTGACTTTCATACCTACTGATGCTCTAGTGGTTATCTACATCTTCGTGCACTGTGATATTTGCAGCCATTTCATAATTGTAAGTTTAGTGGCAGGTTAGAAAAACCATTTTTATTCTAATCATGTCTATATGCATCCACGACCACGAGACACATATTGATAGGATCCAGTAATTTCACAATATCAGTTATGAATATTGTGTCCTCTTTCCTCATAAATTCAGTTATATGTTTCCATTTACCCCTTCTTACTTTGTCTCCATTCCATAATTATTACCCTTCATCTAAACATTATTTTTGCATGATGTTTTAGTCAACTGTTGAAGCACTGCCGAGTCATGTTCTTGAAGCACCAGGACTTCAGGAATGGTTTGGGCAACTGAAGTTGGAAATCCTGACTCCTTGCTTCTAGCTCTTAAAATACGAGAAAAAGTTGGTCTTGACAATAAATTTGGGAAACTTCTGCCTTCTGATCATCTGTCCAAAATTGCTAGTTGCTTAAAGGTTGTGTTATGTTTATTTCTTACATCTTGTTCCTCTGATTAGGGATTTTTGAGTATATATTAATATGTGTACTCCATGATATATTGCAGGAGTCTACCTTCCGTCAGCCACGGGTGCACAGTTTGTGGCCTTTTTTGGTAAATAATCTCTTATCTGATGGTGCAAAAGATGTGGATTCAGCACTAGGTCTGAATTCCGTCAAGAAGCACAAAAGAAGCCGCAACTGTAGCTCAGCTGAAGAAGATATCGATAGACATCTTTGGTGCTTCTGTAAAGTAATTATTGAAGGGTCATTTTCACCTTCATCACATGATCGTAAGAATTTAGCATATGATATTTTGCTACTTCTACTTCCAAAGCTGCCTGCCTCTTCCGTGCAAGTTGTATTGTCGTTCAAGGTTGTCCAATGTCTGATGGATATATTTTCAACAAAAGATTCTTGGCTTTATAAAGTTGCACAACATTTTTTTAAAGAATTGTCAGAATGAGTCATGCATGATGATTTCAGGAGAGTTGATATTATAGTGGATCTGCAAAAGCACAGCAATGGGAATTTGATTGCATAAGCAGGTCAAAGACGGTGAAGTATCTAATGACTGAGTTCAAAACTGAGTCTGGCTATGTTCAGTTGATTCAGAACATGATTACGATGTTTCTAGATGAATGTCATTCTTCTGATAAATCTTCAGATCAGAGTCAAACAACTGATGACAATTCAGAGATAGGTTCCCTTGAAGATAAGGATGTTGAAACTTCTGAGTTTCTTAAAAGTTGGGTTGTGGAATCCCTTCCAACTGTTTCAAATCATTTGAAGCTTGATCAAGATGCTAAGTTCCGTGTGCAAAAAGAAGTTCTAAAGTTTCTGGCTGTTCAAGGCCTATTTTCATCGTCACTTGGGGCTGAGGTAACATCTTTTGAACTACAAGAAAAATTTAGGTGGCCAAAATCATTGATTCCCGGTGCTATGTGCCAGATGTGTATTGAGCAGTTACAGCTATTGCTTGCTAATGTTCAGAAAGGAGAAGGGCCACATGCTGAATCAAATGGTGTTGAAGCAATTGATCTTGGATCTTATTTTATCCGATTTCTCAGTGTACTAAGTAACATACCTTCTGTATCTCTATCAAAGACCTTGAATACTGATGATGGAAAAAGCATTCAAAAAACTGCAGGCAATTGAAAGTCAACTATCAAGAGAGGTACTCCATTATTTTAATTTCGTATTGATGCCAATCGTAAGGCTAATAAGAGGATGGACTTCAGTGTATTAAGTTTAGGGAAACCCCATTTCACCCCCTCGTCTTTAAACCATTTTGCACTCAATTCTTGTGTGTGCACTTTATCCCTCAGTTTTTTTTAATGTTGCAGTAACAACATTGACCGTTGGTGACCACTAGGGAGTAAAATCCATTTTTTTTCTTACACTGATTGTTATAACTCAACTATCATGAGGTAGAACTTGCCCACCACCCAACGACCAAAGGTAGTGAACTGCATCAATCTTAAAAGCTGATAACATGCACTTAACCAGAAAGGTTAGGCAGTGAAGTGCTAAAAGGCCCTAAGTTTAGGTGGCGTGCCATTTCGCCATAACTATATATTTTTCTTGTAAATTCTCTCTTTTCTAATACCATGTCTTACTCAACTTTCTTCTTGTAACTTCTAGTTTCGAGTTGTTGTTTATTGTTGTCACACAATGTCTGAATATACTAGTGACACATTTCTTTACAATTTGCTTGTAGGAGCGGATTGCGGTTTTAGCATGGACGCAAATAAGATACATGCTATGAGGTATCCACTCATCCAACTGCTGCTTCAAATTCTACTTCGACCTAGAGAATTCTTTGAAGCTGCCTCTAAACTTGTCATGTGAGATCCCTCTGAAGAAGATGAACCTGACGAGGATGGTGCGCCTGAATTAATGGACGTATTTGTTAACACTATGCTTTCTCTATCGTTTTATGCAGATCTAGATGCTCTTTGACTTTAGTTCAAGTTGTATTGTTGTCACGCCGTCCATTCTTTATGCGCCTTATTGATAACGTCGTGAAGACGTCATTATTACGTGTCTTCTTAAGCCGAAAACAACTTGCTTTGATTCGAGTTTTGCGTGCTTTTGTTTATTTTCGCGTTCTTTTGCGTTTTTGGTCCTTTGTTGGACATTTGTGTGTTTTGGTTGTTGTTTTGTGTGTTTTTGTAGGGAGAAGTAGAAAAGGGCTTCAAAGGAATGAAGAACCCGGAGCAAATTGTACAAGAATGTAGATAGCTGCTCACTAGAACATGCATAAATATTTGATGAATGATCCAAATGAGCTGAATTTTGGATATGTCATAGATGAGTGAGTTAGCTACGCTACGGACTTTACGGATCTGCAATCGGAGTTCGGAGTCAAAAGATATGCTACTCGGAAGAAAGTGCGGCAGAGCAGAAAATCTGCAGCCAGCCTACGGCACAAACCTCGCCGCGGCGAGGTCAGACCTCGCCGCGGCGAGGCCCTGCTGCTGGCGCGAAATATCAGCAAAGTCTCCACATTTTCGAGGGGTATTTTCGGGTTTTATCATTTGGGGCTATTAGGGCAGCATAAAAGAACACTTATTGAAGATATCTCACATTCTTTCCCTCACTCTTGGCCTCCCTTTCTCTCTTTGCCTCCCTCAACTTTCTCTCTTTCCTTTTTCTTTCTTTTTCTTGTGTTTGAAGGCTCCACCAAGGGGGTGAGTTAATCACCACCCTTGGGGAGTGATTAGGTGGTGATTAAGGGGAGGAGAATTCATCTATCGATTTCATTCCGATTAGGTGATATTTTTCTATTTCCTAGTTGTCATTGATTAGGAGATTGATGTTGTATTTCCTTTTTATATGAATGATTGTGGATTTGAATTCTCCGGATTTATATATATTTATGTTATTGTTTGATTAAATGATGTCTTGATGATTAGTATGGTGCTTATTTGTGTTCGTTAATCCGATTCCGTGTTTATTGTTCGTCTTGTGGTTTGACAACCTTTGGAGATGAAAGTTATTGATTCTTGATTGCTATATTTAGTGATTTTGAGGATTTGATTATGAAGTTGGATTGTGATTCGATTCTAGGATAGACATATACCTAAGTCGTTTCATATTCGTTTAAGGTTTGAGTTTAAATGACATCGATTAGATTTTATTCCGTTTATACGTAAATTGGATTAGTTTAATTCGATAGGTTGGTATGCTATCAAAAGATACATACGAACATCAGTGAATCCTTGAATAGCAAACACGAGCATAATATATTAATTGTCGAGTCATTGTTATCGTTTGATTAGTTATGTTTGATGTTGGGTTATGTTTGATTTGTTGGGTTTATTGTTTTATCGCACTTTTGGCCATCTACATTTAATGCAAGGCGAGTGACGATTTGTGGATTTCAACCTAGGATAGTTATATACCTAGTTTGGTCCGTGTTTGTATAATGGGTTCGTCCGTAAATGCATCAAATAACTTAGATTCTCTTTATTCGGGGATTCGGGTTAGTTTTAGGTCCCGGGTGACAACGGTACGCCTTAGAATCCTCTTTTGGGTTCGGACTTTCCTTAGAGCATCGATTGACAGCGATGTTCGTTATTGATCCGGAGATGGAGAGTTTGGGTAGATTGGTAGAGTTAAGTCAAACCGATAGGGAGACTTAACTAATTTGAACTCACAAACAACAACTAAATCTAGGATTGTTTGCATAGCTAACCTAACAACTGCATGATTTATCTGCTTTAACTAATCTCTTATGAATCCTCCTTACCACATAATTAACTCCCCATTTACTTGCTTTCGTAGTTAGATTTACTTTACCGCTTGTAGTTAAATAAAATCACCCTTATCAATATTTGGGTTCGATCTTTTTGTATCAAGCGTTCTTAGATGAAATAAGCCGTCGATTGATTCGTTTATTCCCACCTTTTACCCATTCGTTGGGATTCGATACTCGGTATGTACTTATCGTTTTATATTACTTGTAACGACCGTATACTTGCGTGTTTGCGTATTAGTATTTGGAACGCAACACTTATACATAACCTTCCTCATTCTCTCCTCTCGGACTTGCAAGTTTTCATTGCGGACTGAATCACTTTGGTGAAGCAATCTTACACTGCCTTGTTTATTAGTATATTTTCTCTACTTTTATAAGTTTTCATATATTGTTACTTTCCAGATCGTTAATAAATAATTTCTTTTGATGTTTTCAAATATTTTTGTAATGATACCATGGAGGATGGGTTACTTCGGATGTTGCGGGTCATAAAAAAGGATTTCTAACCAGTTAAACACCAGTTTACAGATAGTGAAGGCGACGATACTGATGCTGATATTCTTGGTGTTGAAGAAGCAGATGAATCTGATGAACCGGAGACAGGTGAAACTGTTGACAGTGATGAGCAGACAGATGATTCTGAGGCAGCGGTTGGTGTTGAGACAGTAACATCTGAACTTCTTCGGGCTTCAGATGATGATTCTGATGGGGGACTTGATGATGAAGCAATGTTTCGAATATATTCTAAACTTGCAAATATGGTGAGGGAACGTAATAGTAAAGCTGGACTTGAAACTACACATTCTCAGCTCGTGCTCTTTAAGCTTCGTGTTCTCTCTTTGCTAGAGATTTATCTTCATGAAAATCCAGGCAAGTTTCTTGAGAATTCACTTTGCTTTATTCATGTGGATTAGCAAAATATTCTCTATATATGTATATTCATAGCTTTATATGTATTAGTTGGTATCACTTGATTTCTAACATTCTTCTTATGAAATATGTTTCTTAAAGATATCACACCATTTATCTTGTATACAGGCAAAGCACAGTTGATAAAAAAATTCTCAAACCCGGCTCAAGCGTTTGCTAATCCACATACAACATAAGGAAGCGATCAACTTGGTTAGCGCATTTGGGGCATTATACAAAAGAAGATATTTAAAGCGAAGGACTATCCAAAAGCTGAAGAACTGCAGCTTGATATACTTGAAACTTTTTTGGAGAAGTACCTCAAGTTGGCAGAAAAAGCATTCAAGAAAAAGAAATCTGCTTCTAGTCCATCAAAGAAGAAGCAGTGCATAAAATGATCACTTCACTTGCTCAAAGTTCAACATTTTGGATCCTAAAAGTCATTGATGCAAGGAACTTCTCAGATTCTGAACTTCAAAGGGTTTGTGAAATATTTAAGAATGTTTTAGTTGCCTACTTTTGATAGCAAAAAATCTCAAATGAATATTTAGAAGACGACCATGGATTGGCCATCAACTTGTTTGAATAGCCAAGAATGCATGCTGTTATACTTTTTCTCAGTATGATGTTGAAATTTTATATATATATACACACATAAATTGTTGGTTGGGGATATTAGAGTGTCATTTTTCTGTCAATGGCGAATTATAAATGTAGTTGTTCTAACTCAGTCAGTCACGGTCGATGGACCGACCCCGTTTTTGAATCACAAAAATGAAAATAAGGTGTAATTTTAAAACTATATTTATGTCTTATTCTCTGTTATTTTTCTTAATTTAGTACTTTTCCTAGTGTTTTCTGGCTTTGGTTAGGTTCTCTTGACGGATAACTGGACAAGAAGGTATCTCAATCTTACTCGAAATCGTGATTTAGGTATTAGATAATACCTATTTGAAATGTTAAATCAGAGATGTTAACCAAAACGCAATTTCTTCAATAACTATCAAACATGTGGTATGTACCATTCAAGTTCTGCTTAATCTGGTAAAATCAAACATAAACTACCATCAAAGAATGTGTCACTTTTATTAATGCAATCAATCCCCAAAACTCATGCCATGATATTTATACACCAACACCAAAATGAAAGGGAAATCACATGGCAAGATTCAGGTGCTGCTTTTCTAGCTTTCGGTTTGCTAGCTAGTTGTATCCACCAAAATCATGCCTGGCAGCCTCACGGACCCCAATATGTTCTTGTCTTTCACTTTTTCACCTAATGCAAAAGCCAATATATTCAACAAATTTCAACCTCAACAGCATTTCATCCATGATAAACTCATTTACAGCACATATGATTGTTATATGGCTAGATATCAAGAGTTGCTGAAATTCATAATACACAAATATAAAGAAACTTGAAAAGAAGACGCAACAAAATACCACATCAAGATGATTGTTTCATTAAGAAAATCACCCACAAACTCCGTGTGGTAATACTGTACATGGGGCATCTCTACTCATCTGTGCTAGCTATAACTAAAACTAACATTATATTCTGGATTTTATCCCTAAACTACTCACCATCCACTTTTCACAGACACATCCATCCATCAGGACCTATTCTATAATCTGATTTAACCATGTGGAGTCACCACGGTTAATCACACTCCTCAATCAGCACAACTTGATTACTCTGCAAAAGCTTAATTAAAAAATTCAGCTATTTTGATATGAAGCCAGAAATATTAGTAATTGATAATGAGAGTTCAAAACCACTTTAATGTATACCTCATTAAGAAACATCCAAATTCATCAAAAGAGCAAAAAGACCTATTCAGCAGTCCTTTATCATCAAGATTCAAATCTCAGCAGATTGCTTAAGAAATGTATCAGGACTGTGCATCATCTGCATCAGAGTCACTTCCAGAGGAACTCCCTGAATCAGAATCTGTAAAAGGAAGCTCAAACTAATGAGCGTTCTATGATGAATGCCCTTTTTGTTATTAGCAATTCCAAGGAACAAATTCCTCAACACAATGTAGAAACGCAAGAAGAATCAGTGTCAATACCACTGGAAGACGATGAATCACTACTTGAGCTACCGGAACTGCTTGAGCTACTACTTGCATTGCCACGATCTTCATTGTCATGATCTTGTCCACCACCACCTCCAACTCCAGCTCCTTCATCCTTTTCAATCTCAACAGGAGGAAACGTTGTTGCTGGCATATCATCATCAATGTCGACATCCTCATCCTCATTGTCCTTGAATTTCTTCCCAGAATCGTCGTTTTTATCACTCATTGCGCCCTAACCAACATCAAGAACCCAAATAAGTAATCAAGCTATATAAAAATACTACAATGAAGACTGTTAAAACCCTACTAACAATAATCTATCAAATGATGAATAGAGTTTTGATATGAAAGTTACCATGTCAGCATCATCATAGGGAGTGGAGGGAGCAGCAACTCCACCACCAGGATTATTATTCATCATCAAAGCTTGCCTCTTAGTCTTGCTCACCATCTTTTTCCAGTTGGTCACGAATCTATCAAGTTCCCAGAGGGTCTCTACATCAAGGGCTTCAATGTCGAGCTCAATTTCATCTCCATCCTGTGCCAAATGCTCATTTCTCTTCCTTATGATCTGCACCAAATGTGGCATCTTTTCTTGAGGCAAACTCTGCAACCCAATTCCAAGCTTCTGCTTCTCATCCATACTCATCTCTCTCTTATTTGGATCCTTCGCCCTCGGCTTTGGCTGCTTCACTGTCCCTACTCTTCCAATAACCTTTTGTTCCTTCGCCAACATAGTAGGTGCTCTCACAGGAGAAGGGTGCATTTGCTCTTGTATTAATGGCTGCTGGGTAATTTGTGGAGGAGATGGTGGAGGATGAGAAGGTGTAGAAGCACTCGAATGAGCCTGGACTGGCATTTGCATCCTTTCAGGTTTCTTCGAAACCTGAGGTACTGAAACCGGACTCGACTTCGGCTTTGCCTTCTTTCCTCTATGAGGTGAGGCGCGAATCTTCTGATTATTATGATTATTGTTCCAGGAACTCCCTTGCAATTCCTCACCACCACCCTGAAATGTCATTTCATCATTATTCATCCTATTATAATCTTGAAGCTCCATTTCTCTTCTCTGATTGAGAATACTACTAATGTTCTCCTGTACGGGCCTAAACAATTCCTCAAAACGCTCCAACATCTGCTCCGCCGCCACATAAACAGGATCCGCTTTAGGGTTATACAGCAAAGCATTGTTAAAAATCAACCTAACATCATCAGCGAATTCAATGGGAGTAGGATACAAATTCCTGGCCAGATTTGATTTAACAGTTCCCAGATCCATGGGCCGCTTCACAATCAGATAATAATCATGAAGCCCCATCCCCACCGCATCAACCGGAGCTTTGAAAATATACCCGTGCTTGTGCTTTAACAATTTCCCCAAAATTTTGGCGCATTCCTTCAACAAATTCTCGAAATTAATGGATTCAAAATTCCCATTTTCAAGTCTCTGGGCCGATCCAAACACCGCACCAGGCTGTTTGTTTCCAGGAATTTTTTTCAATTTCGGTTGGGATCTAGGGTTTCCAATAATGCTGAACTGACTGGATTCAATTCGGTCTCTTAAATCTCGGATCTGATCTAGCTCAACAGCTAAACGCTTGCGGAGCTCAAAGAGCTCCGATTTCGAGTAGGATGAAATGTTGAATGTCGTATAACTACCATATTTACCAACAGCACCGCGACTGGTGGATGTCTGGTTGAAGGAGTAAGCATCGTCGGAAGCCGTCTGCGTTACAGCTGGAGAATTGTTAACGTTAACGTTACTACGATAACGACCTCCCGAAACTACGCCGTTGGCGGCGGCGTGGTGGAATTGCTTTTGTTTCTTTTTAGGATTAGGGTTAGGGTTTGTATTTAGGTGCGAATTGGGGTACGGAATTTTCCCCATGTGGGCCCAGTTCGATTCGTTATGGCTCGCTAGAACGGCAGACGACATGAATTGCACCGACGGCGTCGTCGTTCAGCTCCGACGAATCTCCAACAGCACTTTTCCTTCACAAACATGTATCGAAACGACGTCGCAATTCGTTCTTCACTTCAGAAGAACCCCTAATTGGAACTCGAAGGAAGGACGAGGTATATTATTTAAATCGAATTAATTCGACTGACAGAAAGAAGGAAACGGTAGTGATAAGAAAACGTGGACGAAAAGGAATTAGGGTTTGCAGTTTGAGCGAGGAATGGCAAGGGGGACGGGTGCTTCTTAAAGGCGATGTGATCTGCCCGGTTAAATTTCGGGCAGTTGCTGGACCGTAGATTCAATGAGGTGAGACGATCGAGGGGTGTAGGTAAGTTTGTTTGCTGGCTAGGGAGTTGACCGGGACATCTGTCTTCGACGGTCAAGATCTAGCTTCTTTGACACGTGGCAGATTTCGGAGTGTCCGATTCCTTGGTATTTTGCAAGGACGTAAGCCTTTTTCCTGGAGTAAATGTGGGACGCATTCGTAGCAGATTCGGGTTTCAAGTAGGTCCCACTAGAGGAGTTGACGTGGACGGTATAGACGTGAATGTGAAGAAAACATGCTTGGCCACGTGACGTGTCAGGAGGATCTCGTCAAACTGAGGCAGAGCGCTAAGGCAGTGTTTACGATTTTGCCCTTATAACGGTCTTTTCTTCTCCCCTGCTTATTCGTGGGGTTGTTTTTCCTTCCATGAAATTTAATTAAATTATTCAAATTTTAAATCCTCTTATAATACTAGAATGTTAAATATTTTCACTAGATTGCATTTTTAGAAAATAATAATAATAAATTTGTTGGTACTAAATCTTTCATTATATTTAATTAAATTTCAGTGAACAATCAATATGTCGATAAAAAAATGGGCAATATTTAATCCTATAAGATAAATATATTATTGTACTTTAAATAATTTTGAAAATATAATTGATTAAGATTGGATGTAATTGTCTCATGAACAATGACCTGAATTTTATTTATCAACAATATGTTTCTTTAAATGGTAAAAAGGAAATCAATTGGTAACCATTATAAAATTATAAAATTGAATTATTAATAATTACGAGAAATTTTAAATTATTATATTAGAAAATTTATTTCCTTTTAGTTTTGTGTTTGTTTACCTTTGAGTTATTCCCAATTTCGCTAAGTATGGTAGCGAATTTAGTAACTCAATAAGATTGATCCATCCACTAGATATTAGAAAAATATTTATTTCTTTTTCTTGGTAAAGCTTTGAATACCATATCAGAACAGTTTATTCATTTTATAAAAACAAGTTGATATTTATTCTACTAAATAAACACAAAGAAGGGTAGAAGAGGAAATCCATAAAAGGAGGTGCGCAGATTACCCAACGAGGATTATGATGGACCCCACCTGCAGCAATTAAATATTTCTAAATTATTGAATACAACCTAATTGAGCTCATATATAGTTGGCGTCACATTTCAACCATTATATATGGAAATCTCTTGAAATTTCAAGTTCCCATTTGTTGCAGCCTGCAGAGAAAAACTTTCCACTTTCGAGAAATGGGCAGACTCTTTTCACATAAAGAGATCCACTGTTGAATGGTCAAGCCCATTTATTATGATTTGGATTTCATCTTGTTAATCTTTCAAGATCTGGGGCAGAAGGTTGGTGGAATCAATAAAAAGATGGAAAAATCTCCGTTGAGGCGGCGCAGCCCGTCGTCCGTCCGTTAATCGCCGGAGGAGGAAGTTTTAGGATGGTGAATTTGGGATGCATTTAAGGTGAATTTGTGGTGACTTTGGGTTTTCTTGTATGAATTTGTTGGCTTTTATTTTGGACCACCTTGCAACACGTCACGCGCTTAAAGTAATTATTTTTGCCCTATAAGTTGAACTAGTTTTTGTAAAGTTTAGAATTATTTATGCACAGTGGAATCGAAATTATAAATTAATTCTAGAATAAGAATCCAATTTTGAAACAAGTGTATTTCGATTATTGTCCTCTCTATATGCTTAATTAGTTTCATTTAAATAGTTATATGATTCTCTGTGGAATTCAATTGCAGCAAGTCTTAGAGGAGTATATTTTCACGTTTTTGTAGGACTGTCGATTTGATTAGTTTATTGTCATTTTACGATTCAAATTTTAATTTAACATATCTTAATATTCTATATTGAAGTCAACTAGTAATAAAAAATTAAACTATCAAGAAAATAAAATAGGAAATTAATATGCTCATCAATTTAGGTGACATTATGTAGAGTGAGACTACTTAAATCATTAATGCTTTAGTGATGTTGTATAATTCTATTTTTGAAAATTTATTGTATTTAGTTCAACATGAATTCGAAGTTCGAAAAGATATTTGTCGAGTCTAAGCTTATGATAATTGAACTTGAAGGTTTTTGAGTTTAAATCAATTATAACTTGGTCTTTCTTTTGGCTTGTTTATAATTTATTATTCTCTGTGGCGTTTTTGTAAAGTTTGACTAGGAAGTAGTTTTAAGTGATTTTCGTGCAGCTGTACCGTGATGCTAAATTACGTTATGAAATTAAAGAGAGATTGGGTATGTTGCTCAAAGGCCAAGAAAAGTATGAAACAATCAAATAAAATAAAAATAAAAAATCGAAAACTTTAATGGAAATTGTTTGGTGTTTGAGAAAGTAGTTTGGGAGAATAGTGAAAGTTAGTGAAATAATCTTGATTTGTGTACTGTTGTTTGTTTGTATTTTGAGAATGTGATTTGAGAAATAAAGTAGTTGTATGTTATTTTTGGAAGAGTTAGATTGTAGGTGTAAGATGTGTAAGACTTTATGTCAAATCATGTTTATTATGTGAGATAAATTATGTAAGAGATGTGTTACTTTATGTCAAATCAGAGTAGAGTTTGTATACTTTTTGTTTAGATATAAAAAAAATTATTGTTTTTAATTGGCTTTTGAGAAAATTGAGAGATGAAAAAATTATTTAAGAAAGTAGAAATCATGTTTGTTTGGCATTTCCGAAACATGAAAAAAATCTGAAAAATGCTAAACAAACAGGCTCTTAAACTTTTTATCAACTTTCATGGGATTCATTTGGTTTGTTTTTATGCTGATACTTTTCATTATTATGAGCAAACGTTCAAAATCTAGAAAAGTGAGAAGGCTCTACAAAATTTGTATTAGCCCGTGTCATAAAAGAACAACCGTTGTGATGGGTATTTCCCCAATGGACCCAATTCTTGGGCTACGTTGTAAAATTCTGACTACTCCCAGAATTGTACAATCCTATCAACTCATAATTACATTCCAAAATGGATTTTGTCATATAAAATACACTTGAAACCTAGATTAATTCGTTATGCTTTCTTGTTATCACACTCGGTAAATGCTGATCTCTTCTAAACATGTTGGCGTAGTTTACCTATTTAGACACACAATTACCCTCTTACGTCTCTTACCCGAATTCAAGTACGCTTCTTAATTTACACTCATAACATATCTACATATGAAACAACTCAAAATTACAAATGAAATTTTGTGTGGGTTGAAAAATATCAATTTCCGTAACAACTGAAACATTATATGTGTCTTGAAATATTATCATTTTTCTTTCCGAAAATTTTAAATTTAGAAAAAGGGACATTAAGAAACTACATCAGCCTCACGAGTTTGGTTGAATTGAAGCAAATCAAATCTACATTTATCCTTACCTATTTTAATTTCATGAATTGTAAGTTTCTCCTTGTGTGTATCTAATTATACTAAACTTAACTCATAATCTGCAATTTCAACTTATTTGTTAGAGTTTGCAATCACGATCTTAATTTTAATTTAGCAAGCAAGCATAAAGTAAAAGATTTTACCCATATGCATTTCACCAAAATTTGGTGAACTGTGTTGGTACTAATAGTACAAATAATATTTCATAAAATCATCAACAGTCTTCTTATTACAGAGCATAACATTTTATCAAGATATCCAAATTCTTCTATTGTGATATAGAAACATCATCTATATATAATTAAAGTTCGAAAATAGTACATTAAGAACCAACTCTTTACAATTAATATACCTAGAAAATCAAATAGTAGCATGCTATAAATCCAGTTTTATAGCTAGAAGAAGCATAAAATGTCGCAGCACTCGTCCACAAGGCAACAGCAACATAACGCTGCAAGGCTGCGCGCAATTAACGTGAAGATTAATAAACATCAAGAATAATAATCAAAAGCAAGCTCAAATCCAAATTAATTATGAATCTAGACCATCCTAGCTAGGTCTCGACTAAAACTCATTCCATGTCAAACCCAAACCAAATCCCGCCCGGTTCATCTCTCTAACTTGGTGAAAACCCAATCCTACCTATAAAATATACTACTCCAATTGATTTAAAACCTAGCTATTGCCTATTTTTTCCTCTAAGATTTAGACCTAAACTTTTAAACCCACAAAATCTAACATTCAAACTCAATTCAACTTGTACTTGAAAAGTTTGGTGAAAGCATTTAAGCAATCAAGCAAGACCACCGGACCAACACACCGACGTTCCCATAAGGATCCCAAAAGTTCCGGTTAAAAACAAAAAAAAAGGACAACAAACATACATACATACATACATACATACATACCATCCTTCTAAAAATCCACGTTCCCTCTTTGGAGGAGGAGCAGCATACTGTGGTGGTGCCATTACTGGAGGTCCTTGATAATAACCTGGACAAATGATTATTTTCTCAACAAATTAAACTAGCTAGCTCGGAGTAAGTAATAACAAAAAGTTGATCATCATCACATACGAATTACTCAAGTCGTATTTTCAAATATTTTGACAAATGAAAAAATAAATGTAATTATAAAGAATAGGGAAACAAAACGAATTAAAGAGAAATTTTACCTTGAGCAGGGTATGGATAAGCATATTTCGGTGGTTCACTCATTTTTCTGAATCACTGGAAATTGTATAATACTTATTATATTCTTCGAATACAAGATAGAAAAGAAAGTCTAAGGCTACTTATATATATATATATATATATTGCGGATTTAAGAATCAGAATATGTTCTTGGGGTTTAAGGAAAAACGTACAGAGAGAAAAGAATTAATTTTCAAAATTTTATTATGATGGAGATGTGAAAAGAGTGTTCTGGAAAAAAGTGGTTCCGTTATTCAAACCATCACGATCTGACATGTATAATAAGCTAGCTAGCTAGATTGTTCTTCGTGTGAAACTTTTGAATTCTTTTTGTTCCACTCGCACACAAAACACGTGGCAGTTTCAACAGTCAAGAATTTATTTGATTAATTCACGCGTGGGTAAATGAGATTACTTAAACTAAACTTTCGCTACAAAAATAACACAAGTAGAGTTTAGATTTAGAAACTAAATGCTACTCATTATTATTAATATCATAATTATTACTAGTAGTGAGAGTGGTGATGAAGATTAAGGAAAATTCTTGCCTAGATCCGGTCATTCATAAACCATAACACAAAATCTTACAAATATGTTGATGAATGCACTTATTTTGTTCATGGTCTATGAAAAACATGGTCTAGACAAGTAGCATGCACTTATTCTTAACACTACTTCCATTTGATGTCAGTTGTCAATTTTCTTTAAATCAATTAGCTATAAATTAAATTATACTCTCTACCTTGTTTAGTAAAGAGAAACTTGTTAGAATAGTTAGCTGAATTGTTCGGGTGTTTTAATTTTGTTGTTAAATACTAATTGATGATCACGTTTTATTAATTACTACATTACCTCGTAATTATATCTCTCCTACATAAATTATGTTTCTAAGTAGCCTTATCACATACAACATGAAATTACCATTAAATGATCACGTTTTATTAATTACCATTAATTATCACATGGGATTCATTAATCAAATCACAAAATTAAATATACTAATCTAAGATTACTGAGATCATAAAAATCACCCCAACCCGTCATATATAGATCATATAGACCGCAAAGTGTAATCTTAAGTTGGATTTTTAATATTTTAGAGCACTAAAAAGATGCAACTGTCGAATTAAGTAAAAAAATTGTACAAAATCGGCTTTTACTACAACTTCATACACAATCTTACAACATGAAATTAAAAACAGTGAAAGGAAAACCAAAACAATCCCTAAAATTTTTAACGCTACATCAACCACAGAAGATCACACCAGCTATATATGTATCTACCATGCAACAGCAACACAAACCTGCAAGACTGCAACCAAAGAAAAGAAAATTCAACTCCATAAAATTTATATTGAAAAGTCTAAATTACAACATTTAAAATAGCAAGACCAAGTTTTCTTAAATAAACAATAAAATAAATATGGTACATACAAGAAATCAGGATTCCTTCTAGGAGCCGGAGCAAGCATATAGAGGTGGTACCAATGTACCATCGATCACTGAAGGTCAGCCATTACTGCTGGAATTCTTAATTATTAGTAAGTACTTGGGACGTTATGGGTTAAAGGCAAGTAAGTAAGATTAGGAAATTATTCGTATACATACAAAATAATTAGACTACAATTTTCGATGCTACCTCATCATTTAATTTAGGGAATTATCTTACAAATTCGATACTTTACAGTATTAAATATATATGATGTAAGAGTATAACAATGTGGTCACTCATGACGTACAACTCTACACCACATTTTGTTCTGACTTATATGTTCGTTGTGGAAGAAAACTATTTCCACATAACCAAAATATAATGCATGGAGTTGTACTTTCATGAAACATTTTCTCCAAATCGAAAAACAAAATATTGGAGGTCATGAGTTCAACTCTAATTATTGTGGATATTTTTTATTTTTATATTAGTCTTTGTAATATTTTTATTTTGATATCAATAAAATATATCTGATAAAAAAATTCGACATAGAATGATTTATTATCGTCTCCAAAACTTTGGAGTTGTGCAAACCAAATACGGGCTCCAATATGTTTGTAAATCTTGGTCCACTTGTATTAAATGGATCTCAATTTTCAAATGGACCTTTAAAAGAAATATTGAAAGTCTCAGAAAAGCCAAGTTACCGAAATACTATGCAGTTTTCTTGGTCCACTTGGAGTAAATGGATCTCAATTCTCTAATGAGCCTTTAAAAGAAATAGTGAAAGTCTTATAGAAGCCCAAATTTTACAGCCTTTACTGTATACTTTAAAAACATGCTAGACACTTGGTCTTTAGAGTAAAGTCCAACTATTATATAAAATACATATGTATATTGTATGTTGTTCTTTGTCTTTTCTTTTTTTGTTACGACATATGCAGGGGGAGGATTTCAATTTGGATCCATCCGATTCCGGTTCAATTTACTAAGATAAATATCCAATTAAATATTCGACGGACATGATCCGATTGTAATGATTCGTAATCCGAAACATATGGAACGAACAAAATTCGAATCCGACAAGATCCGATCAACTATAATGGAGCCGAATGTGGACGAACCTGATTCGACCAAAATCCGACCCATTGACAGCCCTAAACATATGTATGTTCTTTTCCCCATTTCTTATTAATTATACAAACATTACTCTAGAATATATTTCTCAAATATGATTGCATGCTAATTACTAATTCTATAATTAATGATAAACAACTCCTAAAATTTGCATCCGTGCAACATAGATCATGAATAACAATTAACATGGATAATGAAGAACAAGAAATTGAGCTCTATGTTTCTTGACGTTTTACTCGGTAACATAATGTTTGTTGTTTCAGTTGCATTTAGTGATATATGACTACAATAAGTTTAAGATTAGTAATATAATTTGCATCTCATAATTCAAGTAGAATGAAGTCTTCGATCGATCACACGCCCTTATTAAAAGCTCAAATACTATGTAGTATATATATATCTGCAGGCGGATTCTTTCATTAAAGAAAGGTTAAAAGGGCACATCCGAGCCACACATGGGACGCGGTTCTGCCTCATACACTATTACTTACCTAACCAATAATCTAGCACGTATTCCCTAATGTATAACTTCAATAAGAATAACGCGTGATTTTAATTTTATAAGATTGGAATATTGTGATAGCATAAACAAATGATCGTTGCTTGATCCTACTTTACTTATAATTGAAACTCAATCAATATGAAGTCGAGTTACGTTGGTCAAATTGAACTCCACCTCACTTCTAGAACCTAATATGTAATCAAAGAAACTCGTTCGGATATGTGGGTGACGACCCGATGATAACTCTTCGATGTCTACGTAAGAATAAGATCGAGAACAATAATGAATAATCAGAGCTCAATTGTGGTAATTAATGCATACTTTATAATGAGAGGTATTTATAAAAGGTAAAATGTCAACCGGATTAATTAATTGTGGTGGGTACCGGATTAATTGGATTTGTGGTGTAATGTGAATAGTCATCTTTAAATGGGGTAATATGATAAATGACAAGTGAGCTTGGTCAGGGTGTCCAGTGGACTTTGTTTCGTAGGTAATTGACGTCGATTAGAGTTCGATTCAATTGATCAAAATGTTTAGTCGTATCGATGTCTAGTCGACGTGTCAATAGTTTGACCTCTGAAGACTTTCTTAGTAGGATTTAATATATCATATTTTAAATATTCTGTTTTCATTCTTCTTTTGGAGTGAATTTGTTCACAATTTTCAAAAAGAATATTTTAAAAATAACTTATGTTGGTGGGTGATTATTTGGAGAATGTGGGGAAGTATGTTACAAGTGCGTATCAAAATCACCAGTTTGTTGAATGTGACAAGGCCTCTCATTTCAAATAGAACAGATATTTAGTAAGTGTTTGGTTATACATTTTGTTAAGACACCATGTGCTAATTCTATACGCCTGTTTGTATGTTAATTTTTTTTTTTTCGGATTTTTGGCATTTTGCACCTTGAAATTATAAGGTTTTGGCATTTTGCATTCTGACTTAAAAGTTTTGGCATTTTGCACCCTAGAAATATAATTTATTTGCCACTTTACACTCTAGTGTGTGTTTTAGTGAGAAATTTTATTGGTAGAAGGGTAGAATAGTTATTTTCAATTTTTTTTCACTTTGCACCTTGGCAATATAGATGTTGCACCCTTATAATATAAAATGTTGGTATTTTGCACCCTAAAATTATAAAATATTAGTATTTTTCACCCCAATTTAAATTTTTTTGGCACTCTGCACTCTAAAAATATAATTTGTATGACATTGTATTTTTCCTAAAAAAATAAACCCATGAATGTCGGCGATGTAGAGATAAAAAAGTCATTTCTATGCACAACAATCTTAAACTTGTTATTCTAAATTTATTTTACTTTATAATAACTTATTTTAACATTCTTTTCTCAGTAAAATTTAGATTGAATAAGAGACATTGTCTTCATTTTATTATCAAGTATCCTTTAGATTATTTAATTTATATCTGAAATGTACGTTTACATATCTAACATATTATTATATTGCATGTTATTTACATTATTTAAATTATCATATTAAGTCGGGGTTGAAAATGCCAAAATTTATATTTTTTGGGTGCAAAGTGCCAATATTTTATATTTCAGTGTGGCAAAATCTATACTTTTAGGGTGCAAAGTGCTAAAAATATTCAAAAAATAACTATTATACCCTTCAATCAATGAATTTTCTCTTTAAAACACACACTAGGGTGCAAAGTGCCAACTAAATTGTATTTCTAATGTGCAAAGTACCAAAACTTTTAAGTTAGAATGCGAAGTGCCAAATTTTCTATAATTCCAGGGTGCAAAATGCCAATAGCCCTTTTTTTTTCTTTTAAATTAACATTCAAATGTGCCACATCAGCTTAAAAATATAGTTTCGTGGAAAGATATATAATTAAATCTAAAGTATTATAGCATATGGGATTGACAAGCCATTTACTGATGACCAGTATGGGCCGAACTGTATAGGGTTATGAATTTGGGCAGTTCTTGGCCCAAATAATAAAGTTTTGATCCAATTTAAGGACATCACCTATGATTCAAGGGGAAGGGGTTGAAAACTTAGGAGGATGAAATGTGTGAAGTTTTTTAATTTAAGGGGTGATCAATGCATTTTCTCCTTTCTATAATTAATCCATCCCTCAATGCATGAGGCAATGGGTGTTCCCATTGCCTCATGCATCAATATGTTGCACTCCCATCGATCTGGCCATGTTCCAAAAAAATAGGGGTTCAGAAAGTTGTGTTCACACTGCCAGAATATGGGTGATGTGGATTTTTAATCCACATGCCCCAAGTGTATTGGTGGGCTGCACCACGTGTACTTGATGACGTGGTGCAGCGGTTGTACTACATAATGCAGGTGCATTTGTCGGCCACCTGTTGGCTCTTTTTTTTAATTTTTGTTTTTTATTTGTTATTTAATAAAAATCTGTTTATTTTAAAAAAAATTCTTTAAAATACCTTTTTAATGAAATTTAAGTCTTATTTAATTTTAGTTTTAGTTAATTTGTGTATTATTTTCAAAGAGTTAATTTTAGTTTAAAAATGTAACTCTTATTTAATAAACTCAAATTTAATTTATTTTGTTTTAATTTAATAAAAACTTTTTTTAAAAAGAAATCCTTAAATTTGTGTATTATTTTGGAAAAGTTAATGTCAATCTTAAATTATTTTATTATTCCCAAATCATGTCAATCAAGTATTTAATTGTTGTATTATTGTGTACCAATTTTAAAACTCTTTTTTTTTTAATATTTATTAAAATATAACTCTTATTTAATTTTAGTTCTAGTTAATTTGTGTATTATTTTTTAAAAAGTTAATCATTAGAAACTCAAATTTAATTTAATTAATAAAAATGAAACTTTAAAAGAATTTAATGAAGCTTACATATGATTCGCTAAATTAAAAACGATGTAACCCTAACAATTATATAGTGAAACACTTGGGTGAATAGTTAGACATCTAAAATAAATACGATTACATATGATCGCCATTTGAACCGTGTATTACATACTATTATTTATTTATTTAGTTATGATTGATTAATTTTTATTATTATTGCTATTATAATTATTATTATTATTATTATTAAGTGAGAGTGGGGAAAATGATAATTGGAATTAATATGGAATTGATAGATTGAGTCATTTGAGATGACTTATAAAAAGGAAAAGGGAAGCTGGACTTAAAATCTGAGGGGAAGCTGGACTGAGGTGAAGAAAAACTGGACCTAAACGTTCTTGTGATCTATGAAGTCATGAATTTTTTATACTATTTTTCTTCTCAAACGTCAATTAATATCATATATCAAATTTTTATGCCCGTTATTATAATTATTATTTGTTAATATTTTGTCATCTTAATATTTCATTGAAACCTAATAAAATTGAGATTCAAATTTTTCACAGAAAACTTTCAGATCAATCTTTGAGACCAAATTAAAAAGAAACTCATCAATCTAAGCTTTTCCACGAGAATTTTAACTTCTTTCTCCGTTTGCCTTTGAATATTGGATATTTAATTTCAATTCCTTTAGTTAGAGATGACTATCTAGACCATGCCATGACTATAGCTAGTCATAATAATCTTCTAAAAAATCGACTATTTTATTCAACACCAACTACTGTTGAAATGGAAAATGATCAAAATCAACCCAAACGTATCTAATAAAGGGACCCTACCGTGTAATTTATCGCCACGCCATCTGAAAAATTGTCAATTGTCATTAGTCATGAAAAAGCGACACAAATTGTCTATTGAACATAAACAAATAGAAAATGTAAATTTAGGTTTACATTTATTTTACACCGATTAATTATAATATTCATAGAAGTTAGTAAATGATAAACATTTATTGCTCGTCCAGCATTCTAATTGATAAAATTTATTTGGGTTGGCATATAATTTCCGTAAACTTGAATTGAAAGATAGGTCAAATGGCGGGACCATTGAGGACGACATAGTTTCCACCTGTCTGTTTATAATCCAGCTGCTCTGATATGATACACCTTTATTGTAAAAAAAAAAAACTATATATTGTAATCTTAATTTTTATAAGTCTTTCCTTGATTACAACGTATTAACTAATGCATTTATTGCTGCCTGTCAGCCTCAGACCCATCTAACAGTCTAACTGGAACAATTTTGGAATTTCAAAATATCTGCCAGGTACCTTTTCTCCATAAAGATAATAAATTTGTTTTTTTCTTGGAATTAACTAAATTAGGGTCTATTTGGATGGGTTTTGGCTCGGTTTCGTGGGTCTCAGTTTAAAATAATTGGTCTGGGTGGTTTCAATGAAACCTTTGAGACCTCACTTGGATTGAGTTTGGATGTTGGAGTTTAGGGAAAAAAGTAGGTTATAGATGTCAAATCAATGTCTTTTTTAGTGAAATTTGAGGAAAAAAGTAGATGGCAGGTGTCAAATCAATGTTTTATAGGTTTTTAATGGTTTTATGGGTTTGGCGAAAACTCATTTGGATGGGTTTTGGCTCGGTCTCGCGAGACCCGCGAGACTGGGCCAAAACCCAGCCAAATGCTCATTTCTATAAAAGTTTTCAACTATACTAAGTTATTTATTAGTGAACTTTAAGTTTGTCTACTTAATATTGCTCTTGTTTACAATGTTACATATTAATATGATAGATAATTTTGTTAACTTTAACATGTGGATAGAAAGAATACTGTCACGTTTACATCTTAATAATTTTTTCAATTAGCTTAGAAGCACCCTTATCCTTGCTTAAAGATTTTGTACTTTTTTTCTACTTTTTCTTTAGAGAATTTAAAAGCAAAAGCATGCAGAACAAACATCATTTTTCCGCTTAGTTAAAACAAAAAAATTCAAGTAGCATAAATTAAGCAATTGCAAACGGATGTTAACTCAGCTCATTTTTCTCAAATGTTAGAGATTAGAACAAGAATAAATATTGAAACTTTGTTTGAAATTAAAGTTTAAGATACTTAAAAATATATATAGGCCTAATAAATATTTTGTGAATTCGGTAATGTAAAAATGTGTTTGAACTTTGCCATGTATTTTTAAAGTTGAGTTCCTGCAAAATATATATGTGGAACTATTAAAATTTATGAAGTAAAACTATGAAATATTGTAAGGCTATATGTATTTGTCAATTATCTGTATATTACAGAATTTTGAAGTCTTAAAGTACCAAAAATAATCAGGATAATGGATCCAACTTAATTAGAGGAATCCCTTTATCTATCATCCATCCAGTGATTTCATCATTTCTTCAAAGTTCAAATACTTACTAGAAAACGAAGGAAGTTTGATGAGTACTAACAACGGGAAATCCTAGATATTTCCATCATTTAACACAAAACCGAATTCCGTTCTTAGATTCAAAAATCTATATAAAAATTGTAGAAAAAGTTACAGAAAAGACCACATAAACAGTACGAAATTAATTTTCTTCTCTCCACCACCGCGATATTTGAAGTAGGGGTGAGCCTGATTCGGTAAACCGACCGAACCGTACCGAAACCGAAGTTTCGGTACGGACCGATTACCGAACCGAATTTTCGGTTCGGTAATCAGTTTTTGCCCCAGAACCGAAGCATATATGCTTTCGGTTTTCGGTAAAACCGGTCGGTTTACCGAACCGAACCGGTTTACCGAACCTTTTTTTTTTTTTTTACTTATTTAATTTCAATCTTACTCACTCTTCAAAATTCAATCGATTTGGTGATAGAAAAAACCCTAACTTTCCTTCCTTCCTCCACTGCCTCCGACCTCCGTCCGTCCACCTCCGTCCGCTGCCGTCCAGTCGCTGCCTTTCTCCACAGCCATCCGCCGCCGCTATTTTTTGCTGTTTTCTCCATAGTACTCCAGGTACTTTAGTAGTTTAGTTAAAGAATGGTGGTAGTTTATATATAATATTCTTGTAGGATTAAAGAGTGAAACAAAAGAACCCAAATAAGATAATAAATCAGATTTATAAAATCGAAGAAGCACACCACTTAATTTGACTGGAATGAAAAATTATAAAGAGAAAGAAGCCAAAATCAGTTCTTGAATGCCATTCTCACTACAAAATTCACAATGGAATTATTTTTGTTTCCTATGTGTTTGGAGATTTTCCTTCCTTCTTTTCACATTCACAGTAATTGAATCGTAATTAAGGCTTAATTTAAGGAAATAAAAAAATCGGTTTTTTTGGACCGAACCGGAACCGAACCGGATCATTCGATTTTTTACCGAACCGAACCGAAAATTTCGGTTCGGCAAACGGTCCGCGGTCTGAATAGTACCGAACCGAAAAAATACCGAAGTTCGGTCCGGTTCGGTTTTTACCGAATGCTCAGCCCTAATTTGAAGCACATTCGAGTTGAATTGATATTTTTCTTCCTCTTCTTTTATCTTCAAGTTAAATTGATATGCAATGAACAGAATCAATTAAAGGAATCTTGCTTGTGGTTCCAATATTTTACTAGGATTGGAAGCATATTAGCATATATATTGAGGCTTCTCTTCTTCTACATGCAAGTGTAAGTACTAGATATCCGAGTGATTTCCACTGAATGGAAGTGGACCAAAATTTTCCAATTTGATTAAATTTTCTATACTACTCCTCTTTTCCAGAAACTAAATGCAAGCTTGGAAAATGTAAGTTCCAACTCATGATGACATTAAACCATCTATGACTGAAATTTGTATTCCATTTGAGCTTGTTTGACTAATTGAGTTCGATTTGCTATTCATATTAATCAAACAAGTTTGAATAACATTTTTTTGATAGCTTTTCAAGGTCAGTTTTGAGTTCAACTCAATAAGTTCACCAAATATATGTTAAAATAACAAGCTGTTCGATATTCGACTCCAACTTAATTGGTTTAACAATCAAACCAAAATACCAAACTCAAACACAACTTATTATTCAAACCAAATTTGAAAAATATAATATCATTTGACACTACACGACTCATTCACACCCGTAAATATAAAAGACTTAGCTTGCTAAACCACATGTAGTTAAACACGAAACTATCTACACTCCAATATACACAAAACGGTCACTAGCCAGAAAAAGAACAAGATCTCTATCCATGTACAAGACTCAAATTGTTTATTTATTAAACTGAAATTTAATGTAATATGATTTTTATTGTAACATGATAATTGATTTTCGCAAAATCACACAGAACCTTTAGAAGCCTTAACAACGACCTTACCCCCTACTTCTTGATTCAATGCTCCACCGGATGCCATGGCTTGATATTGAGCTGGAACTGCAGGCGGCACCCCCATTACACCACCCGGAGCAGTGTAGATTACCTGTCTCCCCATTCCCCCATCGTAGGCCACCTGTGCGTACCCAGTTTCAGCCACCACGCCTACTCCGACGGTGGTCGCTGGTCTGACCATTTCGAAACCCTCGGAATAACCAGTCATCTTCTGTGGAGGAAGAGACGGCGGAGCCGCCGCCATCGACTGCATGGCAGACGGCGGAATCATATTATACATCTGATGTTGGTCTCTGTAGACATCTGAAGGCATCCTTTGAACAGCGTAATAGCCTTGAGTTGGTGCTCCAGTCACCGGTCTCATTATCGGCGCGTGGTATGTACTAACCGGAGGTGGAATCATGTAAACTGGCTGTTCGTTGTTGATGTTGTTGGAAGGAAAAACTCCGCCTGCAGGAAACTGTTTCTCCGGCCAGTAGGGGACGCCGCCGGAAACGGCACCCTGAGAGATTTTCTCCGGCACGACTCCTGCGAATCCCCTGGGTTGATTATCATCGCTTTTCCGCCGATAGATCGGTCCTTGTTGCTCCTCGAGTTGCAGTCTGTGCATATCCTGGATATGCTTCTGGATCGGATCCAATCTAACCGGATCATCCACCGGCCGGTTCACTGGAGGCGCCACCGCCGCCATTGCATTTGCTTTCTCCAAACCAAACAAGAAATCGACGTTATTCGCCATCGGCGGTGGCTGTGGTACAGCCGCGGCGGATAGCGGCGGCGGAGTTATAATTGGCGCAGAATTTAACGCCTCAACAAACCTCTCCTTCTCCGATTTCACCTCGTCCGAACCAAAACTCCTAGCCGAGGAATTGAGACTCGGATTCTGACTGAGGCTCGGAAATATGAAAATCCTCAATCTCGCGGGCTTAGGAGAAACCCTAAATAACCTATCGTACTCTTGCATCATGTGTTCCAAATCATCGTCATTCGTCACCGAAATCAATGCGTCCAGATCTTCACCAGGCAATTGATACTTAAAAGAGACGTTGTCTCCGTCACACATAGCGATTAGCTTAGATAGCAGGGGAGCGAATTTGATGTTTCGATCCACGGCGAGGATTTTAGTTTCGCCGCCGACGTAAGCCAACTGATTATCGTGGGGGCGAGGGTGAATTTTGCCGCCGTAACTGCACATGATTTTGACTTTGTAATTCAGGGGAGGCTGATTATCTTCCCACGGCGGAGGGTTTTCAAACTCGATTTCGCGGGATCTCGGCGACGAATCGCCGGACTCGGGGTAGGAAGAATTGTAGGAGTAATTCTCCATTGATGCACGTTAGTTACTGAGAAAGAGGGCTTTATGTGAGATTTTAATAAGGATAAAGGGTTGTTTTTGTTAGTCCATCTGGGAGTCCTAGTTTAGCAGGTTCATTCATTCTGTGAATAGGTCCTTTATATATTTAGGACAATTTACATATTGCCTCCAAACTTTTTTCAAGTTTCGAACTTAGCACCCTAAAAAGTATATTATTGTACTTAATTCCCTTAAATTAGTAAATACTTGTGGTTTACCTCATGACTAACATTTCATAGGTTTTAAAGTGGTACAAGTGTAATTTATGGAGATTTAGAGCATAATTTTTATTATTATACAAATATGTTCAATATATATATTATATTAAAGTGAACTGAAACATTGAAGTTTAATATGTAACTTGTTAGGGCATCTTCAATGGCGGGGGGAGGGGAGGGGGGGGAAGGGGGGGAAGGGGGGAGTGGCTTGAGACTCCGGGGCCCTGGGGCTACTCTTGCCCCTACCCCGAGCCTTGTCTGGTCGTCTCTAATAGCAGGCTCTGCGATTGATTTAATTTAATTTCTAACTCTTGACTACTCTCACTTATAATTAAAACAAATTTGATAAGTAAAAAAATTTATTCGGGTCTTTGCGAAAATTATATTCTACTCCGTTAATAGATTAAAACGGTATATGGTATGTTCAAAGTGGAGTTCGGTGAATGAGAAATTGATTATCAAAGATATTTGGAAAGACAAATCTTGAGATTTTTATATGATTTGACAATGTAGTGGTATAACAAGTCGTCTCCAATAGCGAGCTCTGCGATTGATTTAATTTTTCCTATTTAAATATATTAAATAAACAAATTTTAAAAAGAAATTAAAAAACGGAATCAATTAGGGGACCTGACTTAAAGAGTGGCGCATGAATCTCACGCGGCCCTCGTCTTCTTCATTTCTCCCACCCCGCAGCCCGAGCCCCCTCCATTGGAGACGGCTGCCACTCCCACCTCGCAGCCCGCCCCGACCCCGGTGGAGATGGGCTTAGGAAATATTGTGTATTACGCAATAAAGATTTAGATATTTGCACAATTCCTATAAGAGTATTAGAGAGGTTTTAAAATAACATTTATTCTCAGGCATTCTGATTATGGCGCAAAGTGCAACTACTACTTCAATATTCCTGAGTTAAAGTGCAAAATAATTACTTTGAAAGGATAGAGTGCAAAAATTAACAATTATTTGGGGGCAAATGTGTAAAATATTCTTCACTTGATTCGGTGACGTGGGGGGGGGCGGACAGGTGGTACGGGGAAGGGGGAGAAACGATGGTGGGAGGGAGGGCCATGAATAGGGGTGGGGCCGGGGGGGGGGGGGGGTTAGCTGGAGAATTTAGTAAAAGGGGAAGTGGGGACCACATGTGGCAATTTGGCTGGTGGCAAGAAATTCAACAGTTTCATGTTTATTTATCTATAGTTGATTTGTGTTAATTATCACAAAATATAAAAAAACTATAGTTGATTTTGGAGGACTCCACTTGTTGCAATGACACAGGGCTCATGAGTTCATGCTTTCTCAATTACTAACAAAAGTATAATCTTTTGGCTTGGACTTTGGCATGTATTTCTTGCATGCATTTCATCTAAATAAAATAAGTACCTTTTGAGGGAAATGCTTTTTTACGCATGAAGTATAACTTTTTTTTCTCTAAAAAACTAACAAAAGTTTATTTTTTTAATAAATTGTCTAAGATTCTGTGTCAAATATAAACGGAGCAAAAACTTTAGAACGGAGGGGGTATTTTTTACTATCATTCTAATCCATACTAAACAGGAAAAAAAATTGAGCTACATTCGTTATATTTTCATGATTTGATTGATAAACATATTTTATTGCGGTACTTTTAATTGTTGAAAAGACCAATTTTTGGTAACTATTTTCTTCGCAAGATGTAATACAATGAATTGTCTCAACTAATCTTTATTGTTACTTTAAGTCACATCAGTCATGCCCAAAAATGCTCTAATTAAAGTGTAGCCTGTATGGTTTTGGCTACTGTACTGCAACTTCTCCGTCAAACACCATATCCATCCGTGTTAGTGGAAGAAAAGTTGGGCATAAATTGGTTCAGTAATCACCACCTGACTTGACTTTGTGTGCATGTTGCTCTACTAATTGGTTGGTTGTTTCTTGTACATTATGTTTCACCACAAGTAGAAAACAACAACTACTTAGTAATTGGTAAGTTTCCTGTTGGGAGAGGTATCCACTTTATTTGTCCAATCCATCTCGAAAGGGATTAAATCCTTGAGAAATAAAAAAAAAAAAAGTTGTATTGTCCATATTTCCAAAAAAAAAAAAACAGGGTTTAAATGATTTGAGTGTTTGGATTAATAAATCAAATACTCTAAAGCTATTTTTATGCAAGTACCTAGTACAAATTTTAGAGGATGGTAATTTATCTCCATGTTATATTCATAATGTTCAATTTATCTTCTTTTGATTTGAAAAAGAGCAATTTACCCATATGTAAAAAAATTAAAAAAAGTAATTTATCCCTTTTAGCAGGAGAGTGTAACTCACTTGTTAAAATTGAGCATGGACATGAAAAATATTTTGTAACATATGGAAGTAAACTGTCACATAAAAAATTTCAGGAAGGTGGTGAGAAGGGGTTGTCTACGGTTCCTCGAGGGTGTACTTGAGGAATCGTTTCATGTAAGATCAAAACCATTAAAAATTTAAAATATTTAATCCAAATCATTAAATGATGTACAAGAGTATACCATAGTCAGTTATTAAAATTTATAGTGTATAACATTAGGGTTGATGTCATACTTTCTATAATTGACATTGTACACTATCAAAATTATCGTTACGCCCCTGCATTAATTAATTCAAAAATATCAAATTTACAATTAAATCCTTCTCATTTCATACCCATCTTTCCGGATATTTTCCTTCTCTTTAGATAATATTCAGTTGGACTCGCCAACGTTTGAATCGAGAAGTGCAAATCCGACAAGCAAAATAAGGTCCTGTTATTAAAATGTCTTGCTTAACTTGGCTCTAGTTTGCCTTCACTCATCTCCATTAAATCTATATCCATCAGTAGCAAACCCCAGTTCATATATAATGCAGAAGTGGTTTTCAACGAGTTTTGGTGACAATGAGAATGAAAATTCTCTACGGCAAATGGCGTCGTCGTCAGATTGGAATTCATTGTCGCAACTAGATTTTCCGAAGAGAGTAGCAACGGCAGCGGCACACTTGCCGATGTGTTTGACATCAAATCCGCCTTCAGATCAGCTAACGACACCGTCTTCGGTACCTTCAATGTGTAAGATAGTAACCATTGTAATTTGAGAATTTGAGTAATAGGAGGTGATTGATTATCGGGGGTGAAAAAAAATAGAAAAAAACTGAGTAGACATATAGAGATAGTGAATTTAACACATAGCAACAAAATAGATGTAATCAATAGATGAGAAATGAAAAGATGAAGAAGTCGACCCAATTGTTACAATTTGAAAAGATGAAGAGGACGCCGAATGAATTGGAAGGAAATTTGGTGAAAGGATGGATAACAATTGGGAGAATGATGGAGATCGATGAAAATGGGAAGAGGTTTTGGGAAGAATTGTGAATAGCAGAAGGAATTAACATTTAATTTGTTAAACTAAATCTATTAAAAAGGGTAAAAATATCTTTTTAAATTAAGTATTCTAAATTTGGGGTGTTGTACATGTGAGCATGTGTCAAAATTTTATTGGATGAAACGATTCCTCAAAGAACGACTTCGAGGAACCGTAGACAACCCCTGGTGAGAAACTTTTATAAAGATAAAATGTTCTTTTTCAAATCACAAAAATATTAGTTGAACATTATGAATATCACAGGTGGATAAATTGTCATTAATTAACAAATTAATGCATAAATATTGTGTAAACTAAGCTCAATTAAATCTCATTCGAATCCTAATTATTTAAAATTAAACTGTAACAACCTTGATCAAATTCAATAATCAAATTTTAACGACTCAACACAATTACATATACCTATTGCACGCTCAACATGCCCCAGCTGAAATGTATTACCATATACTCCTACATTGCAACCTGGTTATTAAATTTTGGACACCCTATATGACAGTCATATTATAGTTAATCACCATCACCAAACCCAATAGAGTGTGAATCTAGTTTATTAGATCAATTTTAAATGACTTGGGGGGGGGGGGGGCAGGGGCGGAACTAGAGGGTTTCGACTGGGGGGCGAGATTTTTTTAATAGCAAACTCATTATCATTTTTATGCCGTGATAAAATAAAATAAAATAATGATGTCTTTTTATTTAATAAAAGGTGAAAAAATATAGTGCTAATTTTTTTTAAGAATCCATTTAACAAATGATTTAAGGAATTAATCAAACATTGAAACATTTTATAACATAAATTCAATTTTGCGAAAAAATGCTATTAAAGTACCAAAATTAACACTAAATCTTTTTTTTTCTTATACTGCCTATAATGTTCTTGAGTGCATTTATGAAAATTAAATATTTTTATCATAATATATTTACATTTCCAATTCAAGGTAATATGTTAGTCTAACTATAAAACATTTATAAGAAATAAACAGTTAAAAGAATGAAAAATTAATCTAACATAAAACATTTAAAAGAAACAAAAATAGCATAAACCATAAAATATGGTAGAAGGAAAATAAAAATAGCAAAAAGTATTTAATAGAAAGAAAGTAGGTATCAAGGTTCGAACATGGTACCTACTTGTTACTACTAAATTGCACTAACCACTAGACCATTAGATGTTCTTTTCCTATAATTACAACAATATTAAATATATAAACGTGCTTCGGATTATTCTTGGGGGGGCGACCGCCCCCCCAGCCCCTATGACGGTCCGCCCCTGGGGGGGGGGGGGTTAATTAGTTTAAGGCTTTAGGCGGAGATTATGGAGAAGTGTAAAGAACTTTTTATAGAAAAGGTTAACTGTAATATTTCTTACTCAAACATTTACAATTTTATTGTCCTTCAAAGTCAGCCCAGAATACAGATTAACAAATATTTGACCTCGTTAAAAAAAAAAAAAAAAAAGCACCATGTTTGTAGATTTGTAGAAGAAATTAGTTTAGAGATTCTACCAACATGAGTTTAGTAGCTAGTGTCAGAACGTATCACATGGCTTTCCTCTGTACACAGACATGCCTAACGGATTATTCTTTTTGTGTCAATGTTGTTTAATAGTATATGTGGCATGCAAAGGGTTAATCTTAGGGCTGAGCAACTCAAATCGGACAGATCGGATCGAACCGGAACCGACGGTTCGGTCCGGACCGTTTACCGAATCGGCCAACCGGTTCGGTAATCGGTTCCTGCGTGAGAACCGAACCAGCATCTATTCGGTTTTCGGTAAAAACCGACGGTTTCCCGAACCGAACCGAACGACCCGAAACCATTGAATTTTTTTTTTTTTTTGTTCCTGTTACCTATTTACCCAAACCCATTAACCCAATGCCCACTCCCACTTGCCCTAATTTTCGGATCTGGCTAGCACCCATCACACAAGAACGCTCCAGTCTCAAGCCGCCGCCCAAAGCCGAAGCTAATACCTCCAGGCTCCACCGCTCCAGCACCCAATTCCGGTTCTCCACCGCCTCCTCCTCTGTACGCCAACAGCAACCAGGGAGTCTTGACCCTATATTTCTTGCCAAAATTCTTATTATAATTACTGAATCTCTTCTTGGCTCATTCAACTCATGAGTGTATCTGGTTGGGTATTGAAAACAAATTGCAAAGAAAGTTAGAATTGTTGGTGCCCACGATTTTTTGTATTACGAAATTTGTCTACCAAGCCTTGTTCTACTCAGTAATAGCGATGGTGTTGGTGGAAGTAAGCTGCAAAAGGAAGATAGGAAGAAGAGGAGTCATGGGGTAGTGGATTCCAGTTTTTTTTTTTTTCTTTTTTTTTTTTTCCATTTTTCTTTAAAAAAAAAAAGAAATTCGGTATATATTTGGACCGAACCGGATCGGTCCATATTTGAACTGAACCGGACCGATCATTTCGGTCCGATACTCGGTCCATCTTTTTTTGGGACCGAACCGGGCCATAACCGAACTTCGGTTCGATTCGGTCCGATTCGGCCCGTTTGCTCAGCCCTAGTTAATCTTAATACATGGGTGAAGGCATAAATGTTAAAACTAAATTAAAAAAGAATATGTTAAAACTAAGTGAATTTTATATTTAAAAAGCATTTTATGCTATTAGTTAATAAAGCTGCTAAATGGTCAATGCGACAAACAGTTGTGTTAGGAGTTTTTGACAAATTAATTCATTGTGATATGTCTAGTAGGTAATTTACTTCAATGTGATATAAAAGTAGAGCAGTTTATCTTCTAGTGATATATAAAAATCAGCAATTTATCTCTTTAATAGTGAAGTGTTGCGCACATACACTCTATAATGAGACTAATGCTACATTTTTATGTGAAAAATGATCAATATAATCTTACCATTTACAATATATTCACCTCACTTTACGCCATGTGATATGTGTAAATAGACAATCTACCTCTCTATGATATTGCATAATGAGTATTTTATCCCCTTGTAAAAATGTAAAAATATAAAAGTTAAGAGGGAGACTGTGTGCTCCCTTCCCTTTTATTTATCAAAGGAAATTAAGCTACTTATTTGCAATAACACATAGAGTTAATTTGCTATTCACTCATTATGTTAGTTATGAAGTCGCTCCATTTTCGGCTACAATGTCTCAAAGAACATGATCACTCAAGTTGCAACTCAAGTGTGATTTATTGAACTTTTGTACTTATTGCAAAATGTAATAAAATGTTCTGATTAATTTTAATGTCAAGTAATCTACGGATGATTGCTCTAGTGAAATGTATTAATTCATACAATGTGGTGTACGTATAGTCGAATTTCTATTGAATAAGTTCACAGTTAATGAGTCTAATGCTACTTGAAAAGAGATTAAATCAAGTATAAGAGTTGAATACCATTGGAATACCCATTTTTTAATGTTACACATAGAACACGTGAGGTCGTTGAAGGTTTATGGAGAATGAATGCTTGTTGTTAAGTTTTGAAAAAATCATGAACTAGTAATATATCATGTATTAACAAAATTAAAAAGTTTTGAATTTTGAAATATTTAGAATTTAAAAGTCTTAAATTTGGATATATCCAAACATAACCTAGACTTGAGTTTATAAGTTAAAGTCTAAGCATGTGTGAGTTTTAATATAATTGAATCTAACTTAAAGGTCTCCTTCATGTACATAAAAAAAAAAAAAGAATTAATTACCATCATGACTATGTTTAACGGAGTAAAAAATATAATTCATATACATTTATTTAGATTAATAATAACTTGTTACTCTTGATCTTGAGTTGATCTTGAGGTTTTTACCCTCGAATTTATGAGCTAAAAGTTAGATATTTTGTGGAATTTCTTATTGGTTAAATTAATAACAAATCTATATACAGTAATTTCTAAACATTGACCTCGGCCCAATTTAAGGGCCCATACATCTCATAGTTTCAACCCACGGGCCCAAACGTCTAACCCCAAGACTATTTAGAAACAGTCGTCCATGAGATACTTAACTAAACACTCATTTGCGAATATGTTAATATATTTGCAGTAATTAACGCTAACGTATGCCTAAGGCCTGCTTCTATCTTACGCTATGTGCGCAAATCACCAACTCCCAAACTATTTTCATTAACTTCTCCCAAGTCCCAACCTCTTCCGCCTACTCCTAGCGTATTTAAATATTCACCTGCCCTTAGCTGGCGCTTCTTATCATTTTAGCCAATTTCGCACGCTTGATTGCAACTTTAGAAAGTGGAAAGTGTGAGTTCTGATCCATGATCATACGTTAATTTTTTGGAGCTTTGATCAGTTATTTTACTTGTTGAATTATATTAATTGTTTCGTTTTTTCGTAGATTGAACTGAGCAGATGGGGAAGAAGAAAGTGATGCTTCCAACGAATGAAGTTGACTTGGCCGCGGTAAAATACCAATACGAAAAAATTGAAGGTATACTCGAGTTTCCGATTGAGTGATTGGAGTTTTTGATTGATTTTATGTTTTTAATTGTTGAATTTTGTGATTGCAGCGCCGCATTTGACTGGATTCTGGCTCAAGTTTTTCGTTAAATTGCTTGAGGCTCCATTGATTGGTTCCTTGATTATATCTCATTTGAAAAAGGAAAACAAAATGATTGAGGTCACTTTTTTTTTGGTTAATTATTTTTTCGTGTATTAATTGCAGTTTTATACTAGGAGAGCTTAACTGTTATAAGTTTATGCTTATGATTAACAGATGCTGAAGAATACTGTGATACCGGAAGCTCCTATGTTTAAACCTGAGTTTCCACCTCAAGGTTTATTGCTGCATCTCTCTATCTAACAATATTGGAGAGGTTCCTATACTGTTAGATTTTCAGTATATTTTAGCTACTGGATACTGAAAATGGCAAAGAAGTATGTTCTTATTTAAATTTTATGATATACAATTGGTGTAATGAAATTTAAGTTGATCTCAACTTATTATAAGATGGAAATTAAAATAAGATAGACATTGGCTCTAGGCTTTGGCTTTTTGTTAGTAAAATTGACTCATTATAGAGGCTGTAGTATTAATATTAAGGACTAGAATAGGTTAATGTATTTGCTGTTAGTTGTATCTCTTTATAATATATAGGGGAAGAGATGAACTTAGGTTGATTATGTTATGAAACTAGAACCCAAAATTCATACCCCCAACTTCCATTCATTAAATTGGTAATAAATTTGTATTCAGAGTCCGAAACTGAAGTTGTTCTTCTGGAAGAAGATGGAAAGCCTGAAGAGAGAGTTGAATTAGCTTTGAAATCTCTTCCAGACTATGACCCAGCTAAAAGTTGGAATGCTGATTCTTCTGCTTTCCACTATTGGAAAATTCGAGATTATGCATATGCCTATAGATCTAAGCTCACATCCCCATCTATAGTAAGTAGATTTAAATTCAATTTATCTTCCTCTTCCCAATTATAGTCATAAAAGGCAATTTAGTTTACAGGTTGCAGAGCGATTCATATCAGCCATGGAAGAGTTCAACAATAAGAAACCTCCAACTCCGCTGTTGATTTCTTATGACCCTGAACTAATCAGAAAGCAAGCTGCAGCTTCTACCCAAAGGTTTGAGGAAGGTGTGACTTCTCCTAATGTGTAATTGCATATATCCAGTCAGTGTTTGCTCAAGATTCTAATTTAAATGAATATATTGTGCAGGGAACCCAATGTCAGTCCTTGATGGAATTTTTATGGCGATTAAGGATGATATTGATTGCTTTCCTCATCCCTCAAAAGGTACTTATTTGAACTTAACACGTATAATTAACCTTTCAGCAATCTAAAATGATGAGTGCTTCACAACAAACAGGTGGAACAACCTTCTTCCACGAGGTTCGTCCCGTTAAAAAGGATGCAGCTTCTGTTGCAAAAATACGTAGCTGTGGTGTGATCTTAGTTGGAAAGGCGAATATGCATGAATTAGGTTTGGGAACAACAGGAAATAATCCAAATTATGGGTATGTTGCATACAACAGCTATGCGTGGATATGATTGGTATCCTTTGGTAACCCATGATTCTATATGATATATACTTACGCAAATTTTGCACGTATAGAATTCCTGATTTAAGTTTATGCAAATAACTGGCCTATTCTCTCTAAATCTGACTTACACATATGAAACTTTGCAACTTCTTAGCTACTTTCCCTTCTTTTCATTTTGCTTCTTTATTTCTTTTTTCATTACCTTTTAGGAAGTATTGGAAGTACTGAATGGTAAATGATGTCACAAGATGGTAGCTAAAATTTCATTACCATTTTCATCATGAAGCATGATAGCTACAGTTCTAAAATTTAACTTTACATTCTATACTAAAGGACCCATCGTTAAGAGCAAATTCTCATTTGTCTAAATATTCAAAAGTGGTATTCAGTTGTTCTTCAGAGCAGCAATCTCATTCTTATATGTCTTTGCTAGTGAAGATATATCAACTTCGGATGTGAAATTCTTACTTTGTCTCTATTAGAATGTTGACACCCTCAATCAGCCAATTTGATTCAGAACACCTAAAAATACATGTATGTTTGCAAGTAGACTGAAAGAATGACCTGGGTATAGATTATTTTTTCTTGTTGAGAGACTAACATCTCGGTTATTTACTTTTTCATACATTAATGAATATGGGGATGCCTTTGGCTATACATTAATTTAGACATATTTTTTGAGAATGCAGGACGGCAAGAAATCCACATGCTCCTGAAAGGTATACTGGTGGATCCTCCTCTGGGCCTGCTGCAATTGTATCTTCTGGGTTATGCTCAGCGGCATTAGGAACGGATGGGGGAGGTTGTGAATTTATAACACATTAGGCACCTAAAATAAATTTATTAGCTCATAAAATTTTAATCTTCTTCAATCTAAAAGACAGGTTCCGTTCGTATTCCATCCTCTCTGTGTGGTGTTGTGGGACTAAAATCCACATATGGAAGAACGAATATGGGAGGGTAAGCTCGTGAATATTATCTATTATGCTTCCATACTTCCTCTTGGTGAAAGAATCAACCCTTTGTCTTCAAGTAGTCTGATTTCCCATATTCAGTGCTAGAATAAAGTCTTAACAAAATATCTAATTATTAAGTAATATTATTATGTTGATATCCTAGAGATGATGGTTATCTATGGCTAGTTTCCAGCTGTTAATTCTCTTTAAAATGAATGGAAAATTGATAAGGTCAATGCTTCAAGCTGAAAACCTTTTATTAATATCACGTGTCTATGTACTACCTCTAACGAAATTACTGAAGCTCGGATATCTTGTGGAGTGCACTCTGGCATTTATCCTAGGCTGTTACAGTGAACCTTGTGATGGAATTCTTTCATGCTTGTCACTTTAGAATAACAGTTTGGGTAGCAAAGGTACTGTACTTGTTGAATAATATTTGTAAACTAGAAGATTACTGACAGGTAGTGCTTCCTGTCTCATGACAATTTATGAAGAACAGTGTCACATGGGAATTTATCCATGTAATTGAAACTTTTCATTTTATATGCAAATCTGTTACTATTATGTTAATAATCCGATTAACATTATTCCTTTGACCATGTTTTATATTACTAATGCTGAGAGTATTCATACCTTTGTTTTTTAATAGTTAAAACAACCTTCTTAAAATCATGACCATAATATTCTATTACAGCCGATGATAATTGTAAATTGTTCTTGCAGATTTTGTGTTCTTCTTTTAGAGTCAGTTGATCTTTGATAGTGATACTTTTAAGCCAAAATAGTAGTCATTATGGCCAATTCACTTTTAAGTTATTTATATTTCTTTTTCTCAGCGCCATATGTGATTCAGGGACAGTAGAGATAATTGGACCCATCACATCGACTGTCGAGGATGCGATACTTGTGTAAGTAGTTATGCTTAAGTGCTATATTTTCTACTTTCATATGTATGAATACTCAGAGAGTGTTAAAAAAATTTGAAAATTTGACTACTTCCAGCCCTTATATTTCACTTTTTTGTTTACATGCTGTGTATCGAGTAAGCAAAGCTATTTTACATAAATTAGCACAGAATCTTCTTTGGACTGTATTGCTAAAGGGCAGTGGAAGTCCAGAGAGAGGATATTCAATTCAAAGAGTTTATGTGATAAGATGAGTAATTTAAAAAAATTCCAACCATTTCAAAAGTGGCCATTGAGTATATTGCTGCGTGACGGGTCCTGCGTAAGATAAAGTTTGTATGTTTTTACATTTATACTTGGTGTTCTTCTGCATAACATTCAGTTATTGAAATTCATGTATTCTTATAGTGTCTTTTTCCTTGAATTAACAATTTTGCATGATTCATTCCAAACATTGCATTTGATTAATATCACTAGGAGGCTCACATTCCTTTATTTATCTGCTGACAATTTTGCAGGTATGCAGCAATTTTGGGATCCTCGAAAGCAGAGAGAATAGCTATGAGACCTGTAATCACCTGAATATAGTACTTTCCCCTGTTTTCGAGATCCTCTTAAATTCTTAATTTATAGCTTTGGTATTACTTCTTTCTAGTTTCTGGTGCAAAAGCTCTAGTGTTTGCATGTGTTGCTAGTTGAATTTCTTGCAAAATATTTTCATGGCTGATTTATAATGTCAAGATGATTATTATAGGAACTAGTTTGCCAAAAATTGCTGAACCATAAGATAGACACCTGCTTACAGTACTAATTTTCTTTTTTTTCTTTTTCTTTTGGCAGTCTCTCCCTTGTTTGCCTAATTTATCTTCACGTGAGAGTTTGAATGTTCTGGGATCATTAAGATTGGGGAAGTATACAGAGGTGACCACTTGACTCTTGTTAAACCTTGTTTTATGTTGTTAATCATAAATATCAGTTGTTGAGTAAGATGTCCTGCTGCAGTGGTTTAATGATGTATTCTCTATTGATATCTCTGATAAGTGTGAGGATATTCTCAATCGTTTATTAGAAACACACGGTTGCCAGGTGTGTTTCCTTCTTAGTTGTAATTTCTCTGCTCTTCTATTAGAATGACACAGCAAATCAGAGGCTGTATATATAAACTTTCCTTCCTTAAGTTTCTTTTCTCTTGCTAAAAAAGACAGTGGAGATCGTTATACCAGAGCTTCATGAGATGCGCACTGCTCACATTGTTTCAATTGGATCCGAATCAACAAGTGGATTGAATCCTCATTTTGAAGATGGGTCTGTTAACCTCACTTGAACTTGCTATTTCTGAAAATAACAAGTCCATTATAACATATATTAAAAATAAGTATACATTGATCATCTGATATGAATAAGTGTTTTATGTAGCAAAAAGGTGAAGTTTACGCATGACACTCGCACAAACCTAGCACTTTTTCGGTCATTTTCTGCTGCAGACTATGTGGCTGCTCAATGTCTTCGGTAAGACGGGATTATTATCTATAACTTGTGCGTTGAGACTGTCTCCCTCCACAGGAAGTATATTATGCAGTGGTGAATGATATACTTTAAGTTAACTTGTTGAAGATCCACGAAATAAAAGTATTTAAATGAAGCTGTAGTTACACAGTTTGATTTGTTTAAACCAGTTTTCTTTTTTTGAATTATAGATAGGTTGGATTTCATATCTTTCTTTTAACTTTATTCTGGAGAAATAGTTCTTATTCCGCCAGTGTTTTTTTTATTAAATAAAATAATATATTAGAATTTCATATAATGTTGTCAAGCTTGTCTGTTTTCTGACTTCATTGCGTCATATTTTGGCTTTCTTTATTACCTTGCTATTTTTTTAGCAGTTTTCTAAAATGTAGTTAGGGTATCAAAAGACAGATATGCAAATACAGCGAGTGCCGAGAATATAACTGAATATGTATTTTTGACCAACTTTATAGAATTAGATCAACATATAATCCTGCTGTTATTTAGGAAACATTTTCATCTTGTATTAACATATCTAGTTTCACTATTGCATCGTAGGAGAAGGCTCATGAACTACCATATGGAGATTCTTAAGAACGTGGATGTGATTGTCACTCCAACCACAGGGTAAGATGAACAATCATGCTAGCCATGTCTCTGCGTGCTTTTTGCACATATATGGCCCTTACAAATTTTATTAGCTTATGTTGGAACATTGTACTGTGCTACAGTCAAATTTAAATTCTATAGTACTTGTTCAATTCTCCAATAAATCAGCCAAAAAAAAAAATCAATGCTTTATTATGGTATTTGTATGTACACTTCTGAGCATTTATGAGGAATGAGATTTTTTTCTTAACAGATTTACTTGTCGATAACCAGCTGCTTTCTTTCTTCAGGATGACAGCACCTGTAATACCTCCAGCCGCACTTCAATCTGGGGAGACAGATTTGCAAGTTGGAGGTTAGTTTCTTTTCCCATGTATGTTCTTCAAGAAGAATTTCTTATCTGAACCAATATCAGATGTGCTGCCTTTTAGATTTCCATAAATCAGTGATGTAACTCTGCAGAACTTTCACCATTCTTCTAAAGATATATCTCGTCTTAAATCTCCTTATGTAATTACAGAATCTTCTCCATGGATGCCAACCAAGAAAGTACTTAATCTTATTGTCATTTTGGCTAGTTTAAACATTAATAATTAACTCTAAGATGATAGTGGGCAGGATAATGCGACAATTTTTGAACAGGTTCTTGTTCTGCGGGTATAAATGCCAACTAAGATTCTTTTAAAACGGCTATAAATAGTCAAGTTTAAAAAGTATTGCTGTTGGATGATCTATTGATTTTAAAATTTGTCTATTAATACATTTGTTCTTCTCAGGAAATCTTATGCGATTTGTAGCTACAGCAAATCTTCTTGGGTTTCCAGCAATATCCGTCCCAGTGAGTGATTTAGTTTCTTTCCTTAATCTTTATATGACAAAAGCAAAAAACGAAAGGCAGTTTATCTCTTTTAACTAAATGTCATCTATAATAATATGAATATACCAAAGTATCAATAATTCAAGCACACCTAGGCTTTAAAGAGAAATCAATATAATGCTCTAACCTGTGCATCATATTAAAATCTTCGTCAATTGTAGATACCTCAATTGATGTGCTGAAAAATCTTTCGATGTGCATATAATTTTGTTGTTCTTTCTGATTGATGATGCACAAGATCGATGCAGACATGCAAGTTAGCATGGCAATGCATCTATTTTGTAGGAATTAAACCCGCAAGTACATTTACTTGCTGTTGGTTTTTATATTTTGTATCCGTATTTTCTCATCACATACTGCAGAGATATTACTAAGTCGGTTGTCTAATAGTTATGATGGGATATCATTAGAAAATATCACACATGACCACAAATTTAACCGAAGTAGTTCATTGACTTGATATTATGATTTCTCCCATTGTTTCTGATATTCAGGTTGGATACGATAAGCAAGGACTTCCGATTGGCCTACAATTCATTGGCCGTCCATGGGCTGAAGCTACAATATTGCGTCTGGCTGCTGCTGTAGAGGTATTCTTTGATTTAACGTTGGCTTCTCCATAGACAGCATAAGATCGATCAGATGATACTAATAGAGATGACATCCATATATTGCAGGAACTCTGTGCCACGCCTAAGAAGAAACCTGTGCAATTTTACGACATCTTAAAAGGAAATTAAAATTAAAGGCTCGCCACTGTTACTGAGTTGGTTTGCATCAACACATTATATTTGTTTCCACCATTTAAATGTCATTTGTCGCATATGAACCAAGAAAACCAACATTCTGTTTTTCGCCTCCCCTTAAAACTGTTTTGACATTTGAAACTCCGATTATAACATGAATGTGCTGCTCCGCTCTCAAAAATTAAGGTCAGATAAAAAAAATCTCCTTTTCTTTTATTAATGTAATAATTGCGGGTGTGCTCAAGACTAAACAGTTTCTTCTATGTAGCACAATGTCAAATGGCTAAAAGTTAAGGGCCATGATTAGAAAAATAATCTGCTGTTGGCTTGAAACCGGATCAGGATATTGATTGGGAAATAAATTTACAGGCTTTATTTAGTTTCGGGTCCATCCGTTGAATGCTAGTAGTGTATCCACCTTATGAGGTCATCTCCAAATTAAAATCCACCACTCCTTTTTCCAGTGTGGTCATCTCATATGTTCAATTAATTCTCTTTCTCCACTTTCACGTATTAATAATAACAATAATAATAACAATAATACTAAATAAATAAACAATAGTAAGAGTGCTTACATAATAATAATAATTATAGTACGCAAATGGTGCGTCGTATGACACGATCAGTAGAAATCAATAGTCAACTTAGTCATATATGTGTATGTAAACGGTGTTTGATCGTATATAATCGTATTTATTTGAATTTGAGTTTAAATATTTTTAATTTAAGAAATCGTATATGTTTGAATACTATATATTTATTTTTGTGAAATATCGTATGAAAAATAATAATGATACACATATTTAATCCAGTGAAAAATTAAAAACTAACAATGTTTAAACTACGATGCTATTAAATTAAATTAAAGTAAAAAAAATTAATTAACAACATTTAAAGTTAATTATAAGTTTTTTTAAAGTTGTATTTCCATTAATTAAAGATACATTTTTATTAATTAAAGCTTAATTTTTAAATTAAAGTTAAAGAAAAATTAAAGCCAAGTTTTTTTTAAAAAAAAATATTATTTATTAATTTGTAATGTATAACAAGTGAAATAAAAGAGAAAAAAAACTCCAAGCAGGAGGCAGACAGATGTTAGCCAACAAGTAACCCACCTGGGCGCACTAAAATCCACCCTTTCCACCCACTGTTCTTCCCCTTCAGAGACGACCTAAAATTATTTAATTTTTCCTTAAAAAAGAAATATTAAATAATTTTAATTATATGACAATGAAAATTGAAATTTTCGTTCACATATGTAAAAGAAGTATTTCAAGCTTCATCCTATATTTAAATTCAATTCGTTGTATGTTTAAAACGCCAAATGACAAGATACTAAGAAGATGCATCCACTCAATTTAAATGGGTTGAATCAGCCGATTTTTATTTGAGAAAATATTAATCTAATGAAAAATACTAAAAAACTCCTATAAGCAGGCTCGGATTGAGCGACTAGTGGGGGAGGGGTGTTTTCTTTGTTTCCTTTTTGAGTATCTGGGAGGGGTGTTTTTCTTTTGCTGAATTTTTTTAATAATAAAAAAATATCTACAATCGATCTACATTTAATATAACAAAAATATTACTAATAGGTAAATTTATGATTACATGAAAAAAATATCTACATGCTATTAATTTGAGAACGTACTTTTAATGAATTATTTGTATACTAGTAATGCTAAAGTAAAAATAAAAAACAGCTGATTTACTTTATTGAGATTTTTGGATAAATAGTTTTAGAGTAATATTCTTACTTCAAAAACCAACGGAACGAAACATGCCGAAAGTGAAACTTAAAGTAAAAGGTTTTGATAATTATTGAAATCTATATGAACTTCCGTAATTTCACCAGATAGCATGTAGATAATTAGTTAAAAAATGGGTATCTAACTCGAAATAAACCATAAAAAAAAAACAAAAAAAAAACATCAAATCATAATTAGGTTCAACCAGGTCCCATTTTACAGGGCAAAACTATAAATGCAATAAACATAACTAGACGAGAAAATAGTAAATTTAAATCTCACCGAGACATATCGAACAAAAGAAAAGAAAATTATGGTGAGCCATTGAGTCTCATATGGAATCAAAGCCCATTGAAGAACCAAATAAGAGAATCAAAATCTCGAGGATGTCATTATACATCATGCCATCATGGACCAATGGTCATATTGGCTTCAAAGCCTTATAATTTGTATTATCAACCAACACACAGAATAATACATCTTATGATTTTAGTCAACATTATAGGCACACAAGTATCAATTTAGTTCACTCCATTCAAGAACGGGAGATCACTTATCTAATTATCAATTTGTACACCCCATTCAAGATCTCGAGATCACTTACTTGTCTAATTAGTCCGTCGTATCAGTCTCTTGATTCTTTTCATCAACCACTTCACTAGGCGTATCAGGACCCAAAGGTATCTTTCCTGGATAATTGGTTGTTGGTGAATCAGACCCTACCATACTGCATAATATAGAAATTGTCAAAAATTCCTGAATGCACAGTAAAAGCTGGCACAAAGTCAAATGATTTACCCTCCGTCCATGATGACCATCGAACGAAGCTCACAGTTCGAATAGCTGCAGATAAATGTTGCCAGAAAGGTTAAAATATTCTTAAATACAACAAATCCTACTTAGATTTTCTAGCATTTCCAATCATTTCCCCCGAGAAGTAAATGTTAGCTGTTGTATTATTTTATTTATCTTGCTGAAGGGTAAATTTTCCATTAAATGGTTGCAATGAACTAATAAAATTTAGCTATCTGGCTTTGAGTATGTTTCATCTTAGAAGTCAGCAAATGACATGCAACAATCAGAAAAGTAATCCATAGTCCAATTAGATAGCGGACAGCCCCTTTACATAACAAGATTATTACATTATGGATGTGATGACATTGTCCAGACACAATATGATATGACCCAGGTAATATATTTGTTAGGGCACAGCATGACTTCGTCAATAAAGTTATAAGCTTATAGTGCTAAATAGATGTTCATAGAAACTTTATGAAACAATTGGTTTTTAAGAACATGATGAGTATAATATCTAAAAGGAAATACTGCGATTTTTATGAACCATAGATCTAAATAATAATTTTCAATAATTTTATTCACACTTACTGTCCAGAGATTTCTTTTTTCACCAGAGGATGGCAGTCATTGCCCAAGGCACTCATAGTATGAAACAAGAATCCACTGTGTGTGACTATAGCTATCTCCTTCTCTTTCCGTGTGAATAACCTGTATGACAAATATATAATCAGGAACAATGTACAATATAAAGCACTTGTCAGATGAGATTTTGCCATAGTACTCCAAATACCATGAACATGCAAATCATGAGACAAGGGTTTATTCAGAGCATTGTATATGTCATTAGTTTCTTCTATTGTAACTAGATTCATCCTTGGAAAAAGCAGTCAACTTGGAAAAGGAAGGAATAATAGGCACATACTAAAAACTTTCACATATTGCCAGTTACAAATTACAACTCATGAAGATTAGATCGTATACAAGTAAAGATAGAGAGTTCAGTCAGTTAATCACCAGTTGATGAAGTTCATTCCCCTAGCTGCAAGTTCTTCTTTGGTCTCCCTGACATCAGCCTTCCATAAAGTATCTTCATCACTCTCTATCTGGATGAAAAGTGACACGATTGAATTAGTTCTCGACACAATTAAGCAATGCATGTATCACAGGAATGTTAATGTGCAAAGCCAAAGTATAGAACAATAATTACACAGCTTACCAGTGAAAAATCAACTGCAGGAAACAGACATTGATATTCACTGATGCTTCTCCTCTTATCACAAGGATGAACACCCTGAGAGCAGAATTTTTGAAGTAAGGAAGACCTCGGCAGATGGGAGATTAGGGAAACCAGCAAAAATTCAAATCTACTACACTGTTAACCTAGTAATTTGTAAACCAATTGTGACACACATAACATGCTAAATGTTAGATAATTCTATACCCAAGATTACATGCACTAGCATAAACAATGGTAATCTCACTCAAAATTAGCATAGAATTTAGGGAGACTTGCCTAAGTATATCTTAATTCATCAGCTCATATGAAAAGGAAGGGACCAGGAGCAAATTAAAAGTGAAAAAAAGAAAGAAAAAACAAACAAATGAAATCTACAAGTCTCATACACCTTGCTAGCAGAATTCAACTCACATCCTCCTTTGTATCTATTACTATATACCCTTAACAGCATTTAGAGATAGCCACTCCCAAGATTCACCAGGAACATCACTGAATCTGGAAAATATTTCTGTCGTGTTCACTTGCAATTATCATATTATAAATGCAAGTGGATCAAATATTATATGTAGTTATGTGCTTCAGGTTGCTTTTAATCCTATCAGTATGTGAGGTATAAACACAATCTGCAATTGAAATTAATTCAGGACCTTACACCCATGAAATAATAAGAACACTAGTGATAAACACAAATGACACTCAAATTGTTGCTTTATTGGTTGGCCATACCAGATGTTCTCGACAAAGTTCGACGGCAAGTATAGGAGGGCAATTAAGACTTGAAATTGCAGCACGGTCACTAAATCCTGCATTTGCCACCATCAGTGGTAGTATGTCCATTCTATCCATATAGCCCCCGCCACCAAATACCCCAACAGCTGTTTGGATGGTCCTGCCACCATACCATTATTGAGTTACTATGTACATTTCTTCTCCATCATAATAAACACGACAATTGTTTTACCTACATGTTCACAGCAGGAAAATGCACTAAAACTTCTCTATCATAAGAAACACGATAATTCTTGTATGTACATGTTCAACGGCAGGAGAATGCACTTAAACTTACTTTTCTCCTTCTAGTGCTACTGCTATTATTAAAGTTGGTTGAACACAAGTAATTTCCACATAGTTACAGTATTTAGACCTTAAAGTTTAGCAGCAACATAGAGAATACTCTTTTCTTTCTTTTTTTGTCTTTCGAAAAACCCTAAACATTGTAAACTGGTACGATTTCAAGGCAGAAGCTAAGACCCATTTATAAAGTCTGATCGAGACAAAATGGCAACAATCTGAGAAATTTTATATACGAAAAGTCAAAACTCTTCCAGATCAAGTTTACATGAATTAAGAGGATGGAAATCTCATTTGGGATCTTGAATAGTATGTTTTTAAGAGTTATGGCTTATGTTATATATTTTGTTTTGGGATCGTTTAGTTATCGTATGCAGTGTTCTGTTAAGGTTTTCCTTACAATCTGTCGAAATTCCTTAAGGATATGTAGGTAATCAACCTTATGAATACTGTGTTAGGATTATGTTTTGAAGCCGCTATTGTATACAACAGTTTTCCAGCAGATTCCAAGGCTTCCTAAAGTTTCATTTGTAATTGTGTGATGCAATCCAACTTAAGGTGCAATGCGTAAAGAATTCTAGAATTGATTCTATAGTTTCTTCTTGCTCTATCAGTGTTTCCCTCTATTTGGATTATATAGTTTCTTCTTCCTCTCAGTTTTTCCCCTCATTCTTTTCTGCAGTTACTGTTCCCGCAGCAATATTTATCAGCACCTAATTTCAGCTATTCTAATCTGATTTTGCGCTACTTTGAAGACCCTTGACGAGCCATATACAAGATATTACTGATCTTAGATTTTACTGATCTTAAAACACAATGTGTTTACTCAACATGGAAAATCATGTTCTATGTAGGGAACTGGAGAAGTAGATTATGAGTTCTAAAAATTTTAGGAAAAGAAGAATTTTCGGGAACATCTAAGATAGTAATCAAACATATGACAATAACAGGTGATGCTACTCAATGCACCATCTAGAGTTGCATATTAACACAAAGACTTGCAGAACCCAGCTATAATTATTCAGATATGAATGGGGGCTTGCCCATCACTTAATTACAACCTTTGCAGAGGAGATGTAATGACCAAATCAATTTTGTTGATAAGCCCACTTTCATGAACATGTTTCCGCAAGTTGTCAACCTGATACAAGAGATATACGTCGTCAAATCACAAAGGAATACAAAACTTCTTGAAGAACACAAAACTAGGATTACTTTTGTACCTGTTGCCAGCCCAGCTGAGTAAGATGTGCATCAAAAAATTCCGGTGACATGTATGCTTTATAATTTTTATCTCCTTGAACATTGTGGATTCCTTGAGCATGCCTCACCTAAATATATGGTTTAATAAGACCACAAAGGCTTCGAAATTTTGAGCAAAATCCAAGAGAGAAGACACCTCGAGTATCCTTCAAACCAAAGATGCAACATATTCAATTTTTTTACGAACAAAGTCGTAAATGTTAAGAAGTGCTAACACCAACCAGGTGAATAGTTTTGCAGCGGTGCAGGGGAAATATACTTGGGCAGCCTCCATTATCCATGTCTGCAATGGGACCAACACATTAGAAGATAGCAAAAGGTCAGGTAACATTTCACAAGTAGACAGATCATTAAGAAAGTGAAGGACGAGCATACTTTGTGGACGAACTTTCAGTTCTCTATGGCTACACTATGAAACTAGAATGTTCTTCGTGAGAAAGAATCACAGCTAGATGCTAAATAAGTTCGCATCTAAAGAACTGTTTGGAATGTGCTATCATTTGAATCAAAGTGCGTTGTTTTTCAGTTTTTTAACAGATCCCCCCTCCATATAGAACAAAAGAAAAAAAAAATCATTGTTTAGGGTTACAAACATAGAGAAGTTAACATATATTGGTGTACTCGAATGCAGAATCCACAAACATATATGATGAATTAAAGTAATAAGAAGCGAGCAGAAAACGAAGAAACGCAATAGTTCAACAATGTCGATAAATCGATGGAATATCGTAATCGCATGGCTACTTACTTCCTGATAACCTGATGCTGATGCGTCCAGATGAAGAGTGAGAAAATGGAGATAGAATTAGGGATTGGTTTGAGGAAGAAGAACACTTATGAAAGGGATTATGGAAGTGGTGGTGGTGGTCTCCGACTTTGCATTATTTCATTATAATATCTAATTTGCTGACTCACCACACCCATCACATCACATCACAGAATGGAATGGATGTCTATATATGCAAATGGTTAAAATTTTGATTTCCGATTAAATGAATCATTGTGAATCCAAAATTCTTCCTGCCCCAAACCCGGCATCATACACCAAACTTTATAAATATGCTTAATGAATTTTACTCATAATTTGATCTAGATAAATAAGAATTTTCCGAATCAAACAAATTATGTGTAAGGTTGAGTTTTAAATTTTATTTTATTTTATTTTATTTGATCGAAAAAGTTCGTTATTATACAGTAGTTGACCTAATTGAACTTAACCATGTGACATTGGTAGGCCCAACTCAATAATAATCTTAAGTATATAACATAGTCAACGCAAGTTTAATTTTTTCCCAATATAACAATATTACCCATTCTTTCCTCTTCTACTTTCCACCCAATCCTTCCACTTCCTATCACGTATCTCTTTTCCCCCAATCTCAAAATTACATCCAAACTTGTGAAAACAACGTAAAATCTTTTACGTTAGTTGGTTTTCAACACGCACAATTCTTCATAAAAAACGATAAAAACATTTTTGCAACCCCATCATCCTTTTTCCTTCCCATTTGTATCTAATAATTATTTTTCCAATAAATTATCTTCCTTTCTCCATTTGAGTAAAATTTGTGTTTCCCAATGACTTGTAATAATTTCTCTGATGATGAAAATAGACAATTGGCATTTGAGCATCTCCAACCTCAACCAATTCCTCCTGCAGCTGCAGGCACATTGTTTCCACCCTACCATCATATGCTCATCTACGCGCCACCGCCACCCGATGAATCAAACCCAACCGCTCAACCACCCCCAGGACTCCCCCCCTACCTTCACGTAGCCTATTGCGCCGCCCTCCCCCCCTCCACACCTCCATCCCCTAAATCAAAAACTTGCGAAAATTGCGGTTACCTCCTCTGCGGAAGCATCATTTCATTAAACCTCTTACTATTCGCATTCATCGTTCTTCAAGCTCTCCTCGCCGATTGGAGAGGTGCGTTGAAACAATAAATTAACTGTAAAATGATATTACATGCGTCGTTGTGAATTAAGAATTTAGATGAACCTTAGAATGTTCTATGCATGTATGTCGCTTTTTGGTTAAATTCATGTGCTTAATTACTGGAATGTATAGTATACACTTTTTTAACTGTACGTCAGATTCATGCTAGGAAAAATTTATATATAAGCCGTTTGTAACGAGTTAGTCAGATGTCATATTCCCCCATTTAATTTCTAACAGAGCTCCAGTTCGAAATTCGATCATTTTCCATGTTGAATTACGAGAACGCCCCCAACAATTCATCGAAGATCAAAGCTAAATGGGAACTCAACATGACCGTCTGCAATCACAAAAGAATAACCCAAGTTTCATTTAGTGAAGTGAGGTTCACCCTCAATTACAAGGGTGAACATAGGATGGATTCGGCGTCTCATGTTAAACCCTTTGTCTTGAACGGTATGAATGAAAACTGCGAGATGATGAGAGTAGGTTTCTCATTGCCTTCATCTAACGAGGCAGCGAGCGAGGGTGAGTGGATGAAGCTGTTTGAGGAAGACCGACGGAAAAATAATAATACTAGTAATATAAAGCCTTTGAGTGTTCATGTTGAGGCGACTGTGTGGTATAGAATTGGTACAGTTGATGTAATTAGATATAGGCTCCTTGTCTTATGCGGGGATTTGCCTGTTGATTTCAGAACTCCTCGGGGGCATAGAAGCTGGACGGGTATTCAAGAGTGTGGTCTGTTTGTTGATTAATATTTAAATTTATTCATATATATATATAGATGAAGGTGGACCTGTATGTGAATGTGATTGTTGTGTATATTTTTCACTTTGACATTTCATCATACATGAGGTACGCTTTTTAGATTATATGAATTATATGAATTATCATATACATATATCCTGTTTTTTTTTCGGGGTTGGAGTTGGAAAAAGATTTCAATGATGGAATAGAATTTTCTGGGCATCCATTTGTGCAATTTCAGTTCACTAGTATGTACTCCATTTTTTAACAATGAAAGACAGCTAATAAACTATCAAAGAAAGAGAAACTCAACTGATAATCAGTTGATGATATAAATATAATAGCTTAGTTTAATGAATGTGATAGTTCTACTTAAATCCATGATGTTTAAAGCTATGTTTGTTTTCTAGATTTTAGCGAAAATAAAAATTGATGTTCAATTTTTTTTCCATTTGATACAAGAAGAAAAGAAGGTTCTTAAATTTTTATACTCAAATTAGGGAACTTAATCAGTTAATCCCCTTTATTGATCTCATCCATATTAACTCAGCTTCTTTATTTCAAAATGTAGCACTATAAAATTAAAGCATGTATTTGCATTAACCTTTCACGAACTTTGAACTATTCGATTAAACTTCTATATCTTAACAAAATTTAGAAAGATCAAGAAATGTAGAATCAAATTGTTCAAAGTTCGGAAAATGAATGATAACTATCACTCGTTTCTAAGTTTTAAAATACAAAAACGCAATGTTAGAATTAAGAGAACCTTTCTTGATATCACACTTTTATATAGTTATTCACCCGACAAGATTAACAAAATAATTTTGCAATGAATTTTTATTTATTTGTATTTTCTAACAAAATACCAAGATCCCAAAGTGCCAACTGGTCAATGAGAATTGAGAAATACTTAAAAAACTTGAGAGCTTTTATAAGAAAAATTCAATCACCATGGCATCTAAGCTAACCCCAAAACTCCTCTCATTGTTAATCCTCCTTTCTGTCCTGATCATCTACTTCTACTCCGATACAACATCCAAAATCCCCCTTTTACCCCAATCCCCATGTAACCTTTTCAAAGGCCAATGGGTTCTCGATCCAACTCGCAGACCAATGTACGATTCCTCCTGCCCATTCCACAGAAACGCGTGGAACTGCATTAAGAATCAAAGGGAAAACATGGGTCGGATCAATTCTTGGAAATGGGTTCCGGAGAGTTGCGATTTGAACAGGGTCGACCCGACTGAATTCTTGAATTCGATGAGGAACAAGAATATTGGGTTTGTTGGGGATTCTCTGAACGAGAACTTTTTGGTATCGTTTTTGTGTATATTAAAATTGGGTGACACTGGTGCTAAGAAATGGAAGAGAAAGGGTGCTTGGAGAGGAGCTTATTTTCCGAAATTTAATGTAACTGTAGCTTATCATCGTGCAGTTTTGCTGGCTAAGTATGAGTAAGTATTATTACTCCCTTTTTAAGATTTGCACAATACTGTAATATATTTCCAGGATTTTTGGTTTTTAATAATTCTTGATTTCACTTCTTTCTTCTTTCAAGTCTAACAGGGTCAATATTATTGCTTATGTTTAGTAATGTGAGATGTTATACATTGTTGGATTAAATTTCTAATTGAGTTTTCTTTCAAGATGTGCTAATTTCAGGATTTGTATTTAGAGGATATACCAGGATATGATATCCAAGTACCGAATTGCTGTTGATCTTTTATTTTTGATGGAGCTGATGAGATTATTACTCTCTTTCAGAGGAAATCTATGTGAATGAATATGAGATGACATCAGATGATACTAACTCCACTAATTATGGAAATAGATGCCTTACTTAGCTCATTACTGATTATTAATTTTAAGGTGGCAGGCTAAGCAGCCTGAGTTGTCTGACCAAGATGGTGTCAAAGGAATATACCGAGTAGATGTTGATAGTCCAGCCGATGACTGGGCTAATATTGCAAATTTTTATGATGTTCTGATCTTCAACACTGGTCACTGGTGATTCTTCGATTATCTTTTTCTTCATTGTTACTTTCCACGATATCATTATTTCCAAGTTCGATAGTTTTACGCATACATGTATAATACATCATTGTCTCCCTTTTAGCCTCTCTTTAAAACTTACATTTTGCGACACGTAAAAAATTCTCTTTTTTTGCTCGTCTACTTTAGGTGGGGATATGATAAATTCCCAAAAGAGACTCCACTTGTTTTCTTCAAAGGTGGGAAACCAATACATCCTCCTCTTAAAATGTCAGACGGGCTCAAAGTTGTTCTAGAAAACATGGTAGCTCACATTGAGAAAGTGTTCCCTAAAAGGATACTGAAATTCTGGCGACTGCAATCCCCGAGGCATTTTCATGGCGGGGATTGGAATCAGAACGGTAGTTGCTTGTTTGATGAACCCCTTGAAAAATTGCAGGTACACAATGGTTATGCATTTTTTCACTGTTTCATTGAGTAAATTGGTATTGCCTATAGCAATATTTTATCTATTACGTGTATTTTATATCTACACAGCTTGAATCGTGGTTTGATCCCAGTACCCACGGAGTGAACAAAGAAGCAAGGAAATTGAATCGTGTCATTGAGGAGACACTGAAAGGAACAAGTATTACAACACTTGATCTGACTCGTATGAGTGAGTTTAGAGCCGATGCACATCCAGCAATTTGGTTAGGCAAGAAAGATGCAGTGGCTGTTTGGGGCCAGGATTGCATGCACTGGTGTCTACCGGGTGTTCCTGATACATGGGTTGATATTTTAGCCCAATTAATAATCAGCTACAACTTAGGATTGGTTGACTAACAGAAATGGGATGCTGAAGAATTTTACTCCATTAAAGTTTGTTGGGCTGCTGGAAAAATCTTTGGTATAGTATTTTTTTCCCAAAATATAGTTTGAGTTTCCGATTTGATGCGTCTATTGTAATTTTAGACATTTAACCTCACAGTGTAATAGTGTAGTTTTTTAAGGTAACAAAGCATTGCTGTGAAGTTTGTATCTTGAGCTAAAATTTTGAAACATGATTTGGTAAAGCCTTTACAATAGATTATTTAGTGCAACCGTTGCACAACCTCATTAAGTACACGTGATGCACCCCACCAATACACTTGGTATATGTTGAATGCTGCAATGTGAACACATTTTTTGAAATTCTATTATCTGTTCCCAAAGAATAGGATTTCAAAAAATGTGTCCACATTGCAAAAATATGGGTGATGTGGCACATATCCCAAGTGTATCGATGGGATACACTACGTGTACTTAATGAGGTTGTGCGCACTAAATAATATCTTAGCCTTTACCCATGAAATACCTTTCTAATGTGTATTCTGTGTGTGAATTCTCTTGAGTTTTAATAGCATCTCTTTCTTCTGGTTTTGGAATAATTTAGCAAGACCAAAGGACATGGATGCAAATAAGTCAAAATTTAGAGGAGGTCAATCCAGTTATCCGACGCAACTTTTTTATACTCTTTGCAAAAGGATTAATTGCACTAACCACCAAATTTTCGTGTCACTTTCTTCTCTCAATTTGAAAATTTTCGATTAAACTATATGTACTACCAAATTTTAGTTAACCATATATTCTTTTCAATCTCTATATGCCAAGAGAAATTACGTTTTTTAATACTCATGTTTATGTTTTCATAATGAATCAAATGTCCAAACAAATTATTATTGATTCATTAAAAACTAATTCTAATTATATGGAAATCTGGCTGAGTTGGTCCGTTGAGTGATGGAATGGAAGTAGTCAAATTAGTAGAACTTGTATAAATGCATAATTTTTGGGAACATCAACTAAATAAAGTGAAGATGGTAAAAACATAACCTTGAAAAATAGTCAAATAATATCCCCTGTGAGGTTCAAAAAATATCTTGCATGAATACAAAACTGACTAAAAGAGTAAGACCAATGCAAGTAAAACTGATGCCTATTAACTGATATACATTATTAGTTTGTTTTACCACTGTGAAACTAAATTTTCTCCTATATGACAGATTTGGGTTGAATAACTTCCCTTGTGTGGAGATACATATATACAAAGTTAATTCTTAAATAAATTTTCCACGCGCCGATGGAGAAAATTAACTCCAGAAGAAGAAAGAAACTAGCTACATGATTTCCAAAAAGAACAAAATCAAGGAACACCTTTCTGACTTTGTTCCACCTTCGCTCGTACCTTCTGTTCTAATACGGAAATCTCAGTATCAAGACTGAATATTCTGTTAAGAGCATGCATGTTTTCCAATATTTCATTTAAACACCTGTTGTCATTACCATCACATCGCAAGTGTTGCATCGGACCATGAAGGAGCTTGTTCACAATTCCTAAGCTCATATCATATATGGCTTTCTTTTTGTTCTTCGGCAAATCATCACCTATCTTTGACAAACACTTTTCGAGTTCAGAAGCTCTAATTCTTTCTGCATATGCCCTAAGCTTCTTGATAGTTGGAACAGTCTCGAGAGAGTCCTTCCACGCTTCAAATTGCTTCACTTCTTCTGAAATGATTGTGTGAGCTTCCATTGCTTTTTGCAGACGATCTTCTTTATTAGCGGCCACTACTTCCTTCAAATCATCCACATTGTAAACTTGAACATTATCAAGATCTGACACACAAGATCCTACGTTTCGTGGAACTGAAATGTCTATAAATAACCTTTGCCCTCCCACTTGGGATTTCACAGGGGGAAGCATTTGAACTTGGTCTTTTGAAAACAAAAGAGTTTCTGAGGCAGTACAAGTGAAAATCGCGTCTGCTTCTGCAGCACATGTTAACATTTCCGAGAGAGGCTTATAGACCAATTCAACATCCTTGAGCTCTTCGCGAATCGGAGCAACTTTATCCTCTGTTCTATTAACAACAACTATCCTTTTGTACCCGTTTGCTGCCAAGTGTTTGATTACGAGTTTCCCCATCTTGCCAGCTCCAATAACCAAAATTCTGGCATTAGCATGTGAAGATTCTGGAAGTTTCAGCATAGCAAGCTCCACAGCAGCTGAACTAACTGATACTGAACCAGTGGAGATACTAGTTTCAGTCCTAACACGTTTGCCAACTGTGATTGCATGTTTGAATAGCCCACTGATTTTGCGGTCAAATCCGGCGACTCCTTGTCCAGTTTTAACAACTTGTTTTACTTGCGCAAGAATTTGACCTTCTCCTAATATTAGGGAATCAAGTCCAGATGATACTTCAAAGAGGTGTTTAGTCGCATCTTTGTTGTACAGCAAAAATCTGTGTTGAAGTAGCTCTGACACCGGCACCGAACTTATCTGTGACATAAGATATACAATGTCAAGCACTGTTCATATATTTATGTACATGAAGACAAGTTTTTTCGCTTTCATTGGGGTAATTTCAGGACAATACTATTCTGAAAATAGTATACCACATCATATAGATTTCAGAAAAGTGAAAGCGAGGTAATATTTGGTGTGATCTAACATTTGTTTTCTTTTATATATACTATCATGCCCTTGAGGTAGAAAACGACATCATCTTGCAGAACTGAAAGAATTTTAAATTTTAAAGAAAAAAATAAAGTTAGAATCTTTCAAAGCCCAATGAATAGCAGCTGGATGGATCTTTAAGTTATAAATTATATTTACGTGGAGACTTAGAACATCCTTACCACGTGATATCATTTACAGCATAGAAAGCCTTATCTTAGTACATATAAGATCAAACGTAAAATCTGTATATATTACAAACAAGGATCATTAGTATAAAGCCTAATAATAAATAATAAAATGGGTAACTTATATGCCAAACATTTTATCGACATTCTAAATATTAATTCCAATTATTCTCAAGTAACGTTTCCCATCTACGTTTGGTACGGTTTACATTGCAACAGCTGCAGTAACTCCACTCTCTATAGAGGTTAAAATTAATAACACGACATATGAAAATCGAAAATCTTATTACCTTGGACATCCATTCGGTCACTTCTTTAATTCCACGATGTTGAGATAGAGCCACGACATATATTTCCAATCTGTTGCAAGTACTAAGAACGGCAGCTTCCTCTATATGATTTAAAGCACAAAGCTCACCAATTGCTTGAGGCCATTGTGCTTCTGGGATAGAAAGCTTCTCACGTATCTCGATTGGTGCTGTACGGTAGTTAAGCCCTACAACCACAATACTGCTTGATTCCTTTGTATAACCTGAGAAAAAAGGTACAAGTACTATTCAGATCTTCAATCCATATAGTTTTTTGTGATCCATACAAGAAACTTTTAACAATTACACGAATTCACCGCCTGTATCATGCCATGAATAATAGCATTAAGATTGTTTTTTGCATAATATAAAAAATAATAACAATTACAAACATAAATCCTCACATGTAAAACTAAATTCAAATAATTAAGACTTTTAACTCCTTAACAGAGCATACGGATCCAACTCCTTCAACTTCTTCGATTGATCACGCAAAATCTTTTGATGATGAAAGTATCCAATGCAACACATATTCACGTAAAAAGGGAAAAAAATTATAATAATACTTACGATCAGCCGCCGTGGTCTTGAGGAGCTCCAAAGCTGAAAGGCTAGACGGCTTTGATCTGATCTCTGCGTTAGGAGCAACCTCACATCTAGGGTTTAATCTAAACGACCGCGTTTCTGGCATCAAATACTTGTACCTCATATTATTGCAGGAATTTCTCCCTCTCACAGGAAAATAAGCAACGGAGCAAGAAGATGAATTGCGAATCCCAAGAGCATTGAAGCAGAAATCCATTTTTAAATTATTTGCCGAATTAGTATTACTACAATAATTATTAGCTGAAAGAGAGGTCACGAAGCCATTCGCCGCCGCCATTGATACAAAAAAAAAATGGGGGTTTGGTTGTTTCTCCGGCGAGATGGCTTCGGGGCCCGGAATTTATTGTTCAAAGGTCAGAGCAGGTAAAAACTGAAAAGAGAATAATCAAAGAAAGAAAAGGGGTTTTATTTTGGTTGAACGAATCTTCAAATGTTAGGGATGGGAATTTGGTGCCAGTCTGACCGGGATTTATAACTTCTATTGAAGGGAGTAAAATTTGCCCCCATTGGTTTAGAGTGAAAATTCTTTACCAAAATTATTATTATTATTGTTGTTATTATTATTATTATTATTACTACTACTATAATTTATAAGGTCAGTGGTTTTATGGATATCTTATTGGATTGGTTAATTTCTTACCCAGTAGGATAGCTATATCTAAACAAACCACAAGCAATATACATTTGTGCATATTTTGTCAATATTAACTTTCTGAAGAATATTATTAAACTTTCTGAAGAATATTATTAAACCATATGATAAATATTTTCTTTGACGAGATTAGTTTAATACTATATAAGTGTAACTGTATTTTATTATATAGGTAGTTTAATATTCCAAGTCACATTTTATGTACTGAAAATAATTTTCGTTCGACTTAGAAAAATCTAGACTACAAAATATCAATTTATATTATTAACAAAGTTTTACCAAATTGTTTCATTTCTCTGTCTAATTAATAGAAAAAAAGTCGATGTTACATGAATTGTTGACTTTTGATCCAAAATTTGAAATTTAATTGATTAATTGTCATCATGTATTTCATTTGTAATAATTTTTGAAGTTTGAAGTTTGAAATTTTAAATGAGACTAAACTTTGCTTTTTTCTTTTTTATAACTTTTTCAGTAAAAGTCAACTTCACGTCATTACTTCATTAGATAATAATTTTAGAAAAGTTTATTATAAATAATGAAAAATTATTTTGGTTATTTCATCTCTATAGAAATATATTTAGTATTAGTGCAATTTGACTTTTGAATTTGTTTTGGTAAAACTTTTTTTTTTTTTTTTTGCTTTTTAATTGGTAGTTCTTAACTTTTAAAATTTGTAGCGTTGAACACGTTCTTTTGACTTGTTGGGCGTTGGGCCGGCACGCTTCTACGACCGCATTCATTTTAGACGGTGCAGACTTTTGTAGTTGGGTTATTTGCACATATACCACCTGAACTTGCTATTTGGTATTTACCCCTAAGATTTTAATATACTATCCATTTTATCATTTTTTTTTGTTTATCAAGTGTTTAATCCCTTTCGAGGCAGGTTGGAGGTTGGACACATTAAATGGGTATCTCTTCTAACAGTGATTCGAACCAAAGTCCACTACTTTGTAGTGACTAGTCTCTTCCACTAGACCAATCACCTGTTGGTCCATTTTACCATTATCTTGTAACAACTAAAATTGATCTGATCATTTTTTTGAAAAAATTACTTCGATTGATTCTAATAATATGAACTTGAGAATATTAAATATTATTTATTTATATTGCAATTTTATTATAAAATTCACACAAAACATAAATTAGTTTCTTTCACGATTCTAAAAATTATATATAAAAATTATAACCAATGCATCAAAATAAAAACAACAACTTAATATAATTCACGATCAATCAATGTTGCTTTTCCATATACTCTAGTGGATTGGTTCAACGTGTGAATAGAGTAAATATTGATTGTTTGGTGTAGGGAAAGTAGTTAAGGAGAGTAGTGGAGTTTCGTGAAATAATTTTGATTTGATTAGTTTTTGAGAGAGTGGTTTGGGAAATAAAGTTGGTGTAAGTTATTTTATGAAGAATTATGTTGTAGGTGTAAGATGTGTAAGACATTATATCAAATCATATTTGTCACTTTTGTTGTGAGATAAATTGTGTAAGAGGTATGTTATTGTATGTCAAATCAGAATAGAGTTTGTATATGTTATGTTTAGAGATAATAAAATTGTTATTTGTTTGAGTTTTGAGAGAATAGTTTGAGAAAATTGAGAGATACAAAAATTTATTTTAGAAAATTGAAAAAAAAATTTGTTTGGCATTTTCAAATAAGAATTTTTGTTGGGAAATACCAAACTAACATGCCCAAAGTCATTTTCATATTTAATTCAGTTTTTTTCCCCTTGTATATACATGAACAGAAAGTAACTACTGCAAAAGAACTATAATTGAATTTTACAATTTGTAAATGTCGTCTTTAGGGGTGCACATGGTTTTTAAAACCGTACCGGACCGTCCCGTACCGTACCGAACCGTACTGAATATTAGGTTTTTTTTCTCAAAACCGAAGGTCTTGGTATGAATGAAAACCGTACCGGGTATTTTGGTATGGTTTTGGTTTTAGACTTCTCATACCGTAAAAAACCGTACCGTACCGAAATTGAAAAGAAACATGAATTAACTATTCTTTTTTTTAATTTACAACTAAATTTTATAAATTTATAATTCAAATATTATTGAATACTATATTATTTATAAATTATATTATAGTCCATCATAGTTTATAATTACTATATTGCTATCGTTCAATTAAAAAAAGATATGCTCAAATTTAGCACAAATTAAACTTGTTATATGTTGAAAACATAAAATACAAAAATTCTAGACAACAAATACCAAATAATAATTTTCTTCACATAATAAAAACAATGATCAAATTAATAATTAATCAATTAATTTTATTCAATTAGGTCGAACTATAGCGTCAAATTTGTGAACATTTTCTTTTCCAATGCTTTATTTGATGTAAAAAAATAATTTATAAGATATTACATTATTAATTTCTTATATAATTGTCAACTATGTGATCAGTTATATATGAAAAATTGCACGAAAAAGTTTGTTCGAAAAAACGCAAAACCGTACCGTACCGTACCGTACCGGAACCGCACAAAACCGAGTTTGTTGGTATGGTTCATAAAACTCTAGTTTGGTTTTGAGTTTTTAAAAATCGCACTAATTGGTACGGTACAAATTTTGTTAAAAATACCGCAGAACCGTACCATGTGCACCCCTAGTCGTCTTGGCAGATATTTAAGGATGTGAATTCTTTGACCTTTTCGATATTGATTTTTAAAAAAAAAAAAAAATAGTGTCTAATGCATAGATCAAAGTTTTTATTTTTTTCGTCGAAAATATCGAAAAGTTTTCGTTTTTTAATCAAGCGAAAAGAAAACAAGATGTAATTTCGAAATTATTTGTTTGCCCTTAACTCTATTATTTTTCTAAATTTAGTAATTTTTTTACAATTTTTTTTTAGTGTTTTCGAAACATATTCGAAAAATTTCCAAAAGTTTACAATATTTGGCTGACCGAAATATACACTCGAAACAAAATTTTGATCCATGATCTAATGTTCACTCTTCATCCTTCGTTGAGCTCATTCATCTTAGGCAAAATAATTCCACATAAAAAAGAATAATGCGACGTTAATAATAGAATATAATAATAAAATAATTTGTAATTTCTTTTAACTATCATTTAAAAAATATTCTACTTGTCTTTTACATTTAATCAAGAGAAATTACCGAACAAAAGAATTATTACCACAAATCACTAATTAATGAACGATTGTGAAACAAACACGAATAATAGTTTTGTTCCCAAACATACCTCGGTATACATGTGGATATCATAACTCACTATCTCATCCCATGGATTGAACTGGTCAATACACAAAAAGCAAGAGAAGGGTCCAGAATTTAATTGTATTTAATCCAAATGCAAATGGGTTCCAAAATTCTGAAAATTTCACCAATTGCAGCTTCTAGAACGCTCATTATCAACCCTACCCCTCTCTCGAGAATTCTGTCAAACCCAATTAGATATAACAGTAGCTCGTCGAGTGGTTTTCGCGGATTAAGTATTAATCGAGGAAAGAGGAATTTCAGAAGTGGGTTTGTTGCAATGGCTGCATCTGGATCGGTGCAAAAGTCGGAGGAGGATTGGCGTGCTATTCTTTCCCCCGAGCAATTCCATATTCTAAGGCAGAAGGGCACCGAGTAAATTTCCGCACTCTTTTGTTTTAATAATTGATTGGGAATTTATTTGATTCTTCTATTTAATAACTGATTTTAGTTTGTTAGCGCTAATTTTTTGTGGATTTTGCAAGAGTGTTTTACCATGTTTGACCAATTATTGTGGGGAGCATAGCATTAAATGTTTATTTACCAAGAGCTAGAGTTTGTTTGATTTCATTTATCTTTATCTGTTGTTTATTTCAGTTTGGCTTGATAGTTTACTTGTTAGAATCCATGATTATTTGCACTTACATCGCAGGAACGGGCATTTAGAGACTTGCAATTCTTTCTGGAGTATTAGTTTTCGTTTTGCTAAATTTAGGATGCGAAATATTGAATTTGAAAAATCACGCCTAGTCTTGAGATAATCTCAGTTGAAAGTAATTGGAGGTTCAGTAGATGACTTACACTATAATTTACATGCCAGTAGTACTTGTGGGCTGTGGCATATAATCTTACAAAAAATGTCAAAAAGCCACCCACTGTAAGATTTAGTGCTCAACAATGATTTGGTTTATCAGTGTAGGCAATAAAGCTATACTGTCCATTGTGGGCTTGTAACTGTCCATTGTTTGTTCCCTGTATGAGCAAAAAAAGGTAATATATGCAGGTGATTGCAAGATTGTTTTACCAGAACGATCCATATTTTGATTATTTTGTCTTCTTTAGATGAAGGAATCAAAGGGATCTAATAATAGGAAGATAAGGCACTATTTACATTATCAGAGGATTTGTAATTAATACAAGACATATCATAGTCATCTGGCTTCGGTTACTGCCTATGAAATATAACCACTTCCATTAAAGCTTACTTCATTTCCCTCCATTGCCAGTTTATTTTGGCTGTTAAATTTATCACTCTTTTCTTGAGGATCTAAGAATTATATATTAAAGCATAAAGGAAATCTTTTTAAGGAGTTTGAACCGTTATTTACCAATATCCTACAAGATTTGCTTATGCACGAATATATTATCAGGTATCCAGGTACCGGAGAATACAACAAGTTCGATAAGGAGGGTATTTACGAATGTGCAGGATGTGGAACTCCCCTCTACAAGTCGACAACCAAATTCAACTCAGGTTGTGGTTGGCCAGCTTTCTACGAAGGTCTCCCTGGGGCTATAAATCGAACTGTGAGTGTTATACCTTCTTAGTTTGCTCTTCGTTTTCACTTACGCTATGTTTGGATTTTATTGATGAAAGGGATAAGGAAAAAAAAAAATGAACAAACACAGTGTTTTACTCGTAAATCCAAGAACCGAACATTGTCTTATGTATTATACATCTAGAAAAATCTCCTAGCAATTTAACACTCGAGTCTACGTGCTTGTTTTATAGGCCGATCCTGATGGAAGAAGAGTAGAAATTACATGTGCAGCTTGTGGAGGACACCTCGGTCATGTTTTTAAAGGGGAAGGATTTCCGACACCGACAAACGAACGCCATTGTGTCAATAGTATATCACTGAAGTTTACTCCAGGAAATTCTGATTCTTCCCTTTAAAGATAATTAAAGATAATATATGTATCTTCTCTAAATGTGATAATTATGTCATGTACGTAGTTTGCCTAATCATACGCGACTTTTGAAACATACTCTTTGTAAAGGAGTGAATTACCTGTGTTGTGTATCAGATCAGATTTGGGGTGAGTTTGGCCCAATGGCGGTAGCACTTCTAGATCTCTATTGTGATTTTTAAATCTCTATTGTGATTTTTAAAGTTTTTGGTCCCATATAAAAATTAATTTGGTCAATCGTGATTTTCATGCTATATGACTCTAAATGTCATAATCATTTTTTGGATCACGAAAAGTTAAAAATCAATTTATTTTAGAAGTTTATGAAGGAGTGAATAGCAAATTATCTCTTTGTGTTAATCTAAATAGGTAGTTTAATTCTTTATGATAAATAAAAAGGCAAAATACTTTATTCTGTGCACATAGTCAGTCTCCCTCTTGATTATTACAATTTTATAAGGGGATAAAATTGTAGTATCATTGGGAGGTAAATTGTTTATTTTACACATTAAATGGGAGCAAAGTGAGGTAAGTATATTGTCAAAGATAATGTTAAATTGATCATTTTTTACATGAAATGAAATTTCAATCGCATTATGGAGAGTGTCGCAATACCTTCACTAGCAAGGATGTAAACTGCTCATTATTTCACATCACAATAAGATAAATTGTTCATATTTTCTTTTTACATGGAGTTAAATTTTCTATTTTCGTATCACATGGAGTTGGATATATTTTGTTAAGAAAAATAATTTTCTCGTACAAAATAATAGATATTCGCATTTTTTGTCACTTTTTTTAATTTATACATGACTTAATTATAAAAAATATAGTATGAATATAAAAATAGGACTTAATTAAATTTACTATTATTGCAATTTAATTGTACAATTTAAAGATCGATTAAACTACTTAACAAATTCGATTAATAAAATTGTTGTTGTTTTTCAATAAATATGTTTAGTCATTTTTTATTTTCTTATTTTTATAAATGTATTGAATTATTGGTTCAGTTTGAGATGATAGACTAGACAAGCATGCAATATCAAAATTGGGTTATTCTCTGCGTCGACTCAAGATGGTCTTAATTACTTTTCGAACCAATGGGCCAAATTCACCCCGAAGTCTCATTGTTGAGTTCTTATGCTAGAAGCCCAGGGTGCATTTCATTAATTTGAAAGATTTTTTTTTTTTTTTAACTTTTCTTTTCTTATAGAAATGAATGTTCCTTGGCACTAATACTTAAAGAATTACTCTTACTTCATGAACATGCAATAATAAAATAAACTTCTATGAGTATTAAATATATTATCTCATTTTATTGTTAAGTTATATTTAGATGGAATTAGGAGTTTTAAAGATTAGTGATTACTAATTTATATTTGTTCATGGAAGACATGAAATTCTGTCCAAACAAAACTAAATAATTGGTACTTGGTAGCACACTGAAGGTATAAAAGTTATCTCAAGAGAAAAATAAATCTACATGTTATTATTTATTATGCAACGTCTGACTATATTTTTATGTACATAATATAGTTTTTGCTAATCAATATTGGAAAAGTAATAATTTATATATCCAATGGAACGGGAACTACATATATTACACAAATAACTGGTAAATATGATTGTGAAAAAAAATACATAATGAATATACGTATACAAATCTCGACTTTTATTAATCGAGAAAAAGTTTGTAGAGTATAGTTGTGGAAAAGGAATTCAATAAATCTCGACTTTGATCAATGGAAAAAACATTAACTTATTTTATTCAGTGTTAAAGTCATGTGTACTTAATTTAGTCTTTTTGATCTGGTTGAAATGCATTAGTTTAAATAAAGCAACTACTAAATAATACTCCTATTGAGAAGAAAATAATTATATCAACTCGAACGAAAAATGAGGGCATGTTTGTTTAGTGTTTGAGAAGGTAGTTTGGGAGAGTAGTGGATGTTTGTGAAATAATCTCGATTTGCGTAATATTGTTTGTTTGAGTTTTGAAAGAGTGGTTTGAGAAATAAAGTAGGTGTATATTTTTTGGAAGAGTTAAGTTGTAGGTGTAAGCATTTATATCAAAAAAATCATGTTTGTTATGCGAGATAAATTGGGTAAGTGATATGTTACTTTATGTCAAAACATAGTAGAGTTTGTATATATTTTGTTTATAGATAAGCAAATTGTTATTTGTTTGGTTTTTGAGAAAATAGTTTGAAAAAATTGAGAGATAAAAAGTTTATTACAAACAATAAAAAACATGTTTGTTTGATATTTTTCAAATATAATTTTTTTTTAGAAAATGCCATCCTCAAGTGTTTTACAATTACAAATAACTCATCAAGTTTCGTAGGGACCGTTAGAGTGATTTCCGAAAGATTTCATTTTAGTAAGTTTGAGTTGAGTTACATGTGGTTTTCCCCTAACTCTACTATGTATGTAATGTTTTAAGTAATTTAAGCCCATACAAATTCTACAAAATGTTATAGAACTCAAAGATCAAATACTATCCTCATAGTAATATATTTATTACTCCATTTATTATTCGTGCCACTTCTTGATTAAAGAATAAAAGACCACCCTTTATCTAATAAACATTTATCTCATGTATACACTTTTGGTCATAATTTGATAATAATGGAAACTTAATTCTTGTTAAATTTCGTATTTCGGTGAAAAGATACTGTTGATAATCACGGCCACGGGATATTTGAACTTATCCTTCAAAAACCAAAACACAAATTTTATTTTTATTTTTGTTTGTTGCAACTAACCTCAACAGTCCCCAATAGTTATATGCCTCCATTGTCAAGTGAGGTAAAAGTAAAAAGTTCAAAACACAAAAGATAAATAAATACAAAAACATAAGGGAAGAAGACGGCATCAACACGGAGGTCTTTAGGTGGCGCCGCGGTCAAAACAATTAAATATTCCTCTCTTTTTCATGGGAGAGGAAAAGAAAAAGGCAGAGGTTCCGATTTTGAGCCCTGAACCAAACCCGGATCCGAAACCCGAACCGGAAGCTCCATCTACATCTGTTCCTGTGGAGACAGAGAAAGAGACGGAAAAAGATATGGTAAGAGCTCCAGCCACGCCAGCCTCCAATCCTTCTTGGTTTACTCCCAAAAGGTAAAAGGAATTTCGTTCCTGTAGCTTTTCTATATTTGTTTGTATTTTTTGTGCATATGTCTGTGTTTGCTGGATGATATTGTAGGTTTTCTTTGATGAATTATGGAAATTGTTGGGGGAATTGATAAAGATTGAGTCATTTTGCAATGTGGTTTTTTTTTTTTCTTTTTTTTTTTGGGTAATAGACCCTGCAATAATTCTTACTAATTGATAGTGTTTTTTTGCATAATTTCTTTTGTGGATTTTTTCTTATATCTGGTAAGTTTTGACACCTATTCTTATTTGATTTGAATGTGTCGTGATGTTAGTGATTTTTGAAATACTTGACAGGGTAGTTGTGATATTAATGACGATAATATGTTTTTTCCTTCTTTTATTTCAAACTTACCAACATCATGCGTTGATTTTTTTGGCAGGTTGCTCGTAATTTTTTGCATAATCAACTTGATAAATTATGTGGATCGTGGGGCTATAGCAAGTAATGGTGTAAACGGGAGCCGCAAAACTTGCTCAAAAAATGGTAAATGCACAGCCGGTAGTGGAATTCAGTAAGTTTTTTACTTGAATTTAGTACCTATCTTTAAATTGGCACTTGATTCAATACATTGTATCCATTCTTTCATTTACTGAAAACTGATGCAGTTTGAAAAAATACCAATTCAGAATGTCTGCATTATTTTCTAAAACTAATTTTACACAGGGGTGATTTTGACTTGAATAATTTTGAGGATGGGGTTATATCATCTGCTTTTATGGTTGGTCTCCTTGTGGCATCTCCAATATTTGCATCCGCAGCCAAGAGGTAATAAAATTTCTATGTTCTAATTGTTGTCACCCCAAATATGTGATTGCAGAGAATAGTTATCATGTTATCGTAAGCAAATTTTGATTTCCAGGTAAAGACTTGAAATTTTGGAAGAGACAAACAGAAAAAGAATTAAACTCTTGGAAAATTTGTAGCATGTCCTACTTATTTGAAATTTGAAGCTTGTTTTCTAATTATTTGTCTTCTTATTACTGTGGTTTTGATGAATTTTGCAGTGTCAATCCCTTTAGACTTATCGGAGTTGGTTTGACCGTCTGGACCCTTGCCATCGTGTTTTGTGGCTTTTCATTTAATTTTTGGTCCATTGCAGTCAGTCGCATGTGAGTAAAAAAATTTGAATTACTCAAAGTTGTATAAATAGCTCAATAGGTTCCTGTATTAACTTTAAGTAACGAAATGTTTCTGTCATTGTTTTATATTGTTATTCTTTTGGATTTTTCCTATAGGCTAGTGGGTGTTGGTGAGGCTTCTTTTATAAGTCTTGCAGCTCCATTCATTGATGACAATGCCCCTGTCTCTCAGGTGTGTTTTAAACTCTTCTTTAGCATTATTGTGTGTATTACATACGGAAGCAAGGTGAGTTTGTCATGATTCGAATGAATTTTTAATTTAATTATTACACGGCCTTATTAATGTAAGAATGTAAGATCTATTGGTCAGAACTTTTTTTGGTTTCCTATCCAAGAAAGTGGCCTCTTCACAATGCCTCTCATGATGTGGATCTCGATTGGTTGTATTGGATTATGGACCCTTATGTACTATTTAATTTTGCATTTCATATTTGCGTATAATATGCCCTTCCCAGTTGATTGTATTGGATTATGGATCCTTCACAATGTCTCTCATGATGCGGATCTCGATTGATTATATTGGATTATGGACTGTTATTTACTATTTAATTTTGCATTTGAAATTTACATATAATGTGCCCTTCCCTTTTGCAGAGAACTTCTTGGCTGGGGGCATTTTACATGTGTATACCAACTGGTATTGCAGTTGGCTATGTTTATGGTGGACTGGTACGCTAATTCCTGATAATTGCCTAGTCAGAAAATTCTTGATAATTGACTATTATCAGTATTATACAATTTTTTAATTCTTTTTTGTGATAAATCCACAATGACAATTTCCGTACGAATTCAACTTATAATATACGCTTCCATTTTTGGTTGAAATTAATCTCACACATTATTCTCTTTTTTGCTTATAGATTGGTGGCTATAGTTGGCGTTGGGCATTCTTTGTGGAGGCCATTTTGATGCTTCCTTTTGTTATCTTAGGCTTCACAATGAAGCCTTTGCATTTAAAAGGTCGCTGGACTACTTGCTCATTTGATCCCATTTTAATTAACAAACACAAAACATGTGCTAATACCTATTTTAAGCAGGTTTCTCTCCTGCTGGATCTAAGATAGCATTGCCGGTTGTGGATGATGATGCAGAAGAAGAAGGTGCTGAATTACTTTTGCATGAATTGTAATCATATTTGAAATGTGCTTTATCAATCTTTTCTTGATTTGATTAAATTGCTTTTACAAATTAATGGCTTTTATTCAAATTCGTAAAGGTGGTGAAGTTTCCAGAAGGATAAAGGTTGAAGATGAAAGCCCAAAACCTTTGGGGTGAGGAATTTTCTTGCGCCATTTGATTCTTGCACATTTAGTCGATAAATGCTTTGGACATACTTTTGTCCGAAAGAATTGAAAAGCATTTTTATATCTCAAACTGATCACTTTTTTCCCCCCATATTTCAGTATGGGTGTAAAAGTATTTGGGAAAGATATGAAGGTTCTTTTGCTTGATCAGGTTTTTGTGGTGAATGTTCTTGGTAAACTTCTTACTTCCGACAAATTTATACACTATTCTTTTATGACTATTCGTCATCATAATATATTGTTGTGAATGGCTGTTGCAGGTTACATCGCGTATAATTTTGTCATAGGTTCCTATTCATATTGGGGACCTAAGGCAGGCTATAACATATATCACATGGTAGCCGTCACTTCTGATATGGGATTTTAATATTTTAACCAGTAATAGTTGTCTGTCGTCTTTAAACAATATTGGTTTTTCCATGATGTTTTAACATTTAATTTGTGCCCAGAGCAATGCAGATTATATGTTTGGAGGCGTTACTGCAATTTGTGGTATATTTGGAACTTTAGCAGGCGGTTTAGTTCTCGATCGCATGACTTCCACCATACCCAATGCTTTTAAGGTCAGTCTGCTTTTAATGAAATATAAATATTTATTAATAAAGTATCCGTTTTCTAGACTAATATGATGCTAAAGTAGTAAAGTTATAACTTAGTAAATATATTACACATTTGAACATAAATCTTGGCATTTGGTTTACGCTGATAAATTGTTCTCCCTCCGTCTTTTGATGCAGCTTTTAACGGTGGCAACATTACTTGGAGCAGTATTTTGCTTTGCTGCCTTTTGCTTTAAGAGCTTATATGTTTTTTTGGCTTTTTTTGCAATAGGAGAGCTGCTCGTATTTGCTACCCAGGTATGCAGTGTTCTCTTTTCAAGTTATAATTTTGGTAGCTAAATTCTCTTACACATGGAGATGAACGATCATATTATTTTATGGCGGCTCTGTAGGCCCCAGTAAATTTTGTTTGCTTGCATTGTGTGAAGCCTAGTCTTAGACCATTATCCATGGCAATATCTACCGTGTCAATTCACATTTTTGGCGATGTGCCTTCCTCTCCCCTCGTTGGGCTTCTCCAGGTTTGCCTTCATGATAGTTCCATTAATATTTAGTAGAGGGTCGTCTTCAGATTTATTTGATGATATAGTCATATACTTAATAATAATTGTATTTGTAGGATCACATCCACAACTGGAGGGCAACTGCTCTTATTTTAACTTCTATTCTATTCCTGGCAGCTGGAATATGGTTTATAGGTAAATACCCTTTATGTAAACTTTTAACTTGTTTGATGTTTCGAGTGGTTTATTCAGTAGTTGGAACTGGCAGTTTGGCGGTTTAAGTTTTTCTTAGTAAACAATCCTTAAGATAGCAAAGATTAGGTGAAGTTAACTCTTTATTCATATACATCATGTTAGCTCCAGACCAATGGTTGTTATTATCCATTAATCCTTGAGAAGTGTGAAATAAATGCCTTAAAAACTAGGGTTTTTTTGCAGGAATTTTTCTTCATAGTGTGGATAGGTATAATGAAGATAGTGACCACTCCGTTACTGTGGTGGACAAATCAAACTCGACCCCGTTGCTTGAAGAGAAGAGTACAGAAACACCCTAATCTTCTCATTAACCTTGAGATTAAGTAACAAGTTGAGTTCTGCCGCTTGTGTTAATTTTGCGTGTAAATAGTGCTGTGCTGATGTTTCATCTTCAACTTGTCTATATTCTTTTAGTTTTAGTTATTTCCCATGTAAAAGAACCAAAAATATTGCATTAATGCTATCTTAAATTTGATTTACATGGATGTTGTTTTGTCTTAATAACGTTTAGAGTTTCATACATTTCAATGTATGGTTCAAATTTGGTAAAAAATGCAAAAGTACATTTATTCTTTAATAAAAGCCAGAGGAGCCAAGAGAAAAGCATGGATACTGGTGTTTAAAATGATGCACATAAAATAACATAATAAAACAACATATAATTACACAGGGGTAATCCGCTATATATGTCATAAAACAGGGAGAACATAATTAATTCTGAAGTATTATGTTCTTGAAGGTATAACAATATGAGGGGCAAGCAAACGTATAAGGAAAGAAAACTATTTTATACTCCATAATTTTTTAGATCATTTCAGTATCTGGTACAACAAAATTAAGAAATACGTTAAAAAAACATATACTAAAACACATTTTTTTTAAAAAAAATATTTTCTGAAGAATATCATTGGGGATGATGGATTGATTGTCTACGTTTTTGTGCTGTGAGTTGTGACAGCTCAATTAATTTCTCATTTTCTTTATTATCAAATGAATTAAACTAAACATTTTGATTCCGATATGTAAAAATAATTAATATATGTAAAAATAATTAAACTTAGTTCTATTATATACACTATAAATCAAACATCAAGTCATTATTATTTTACAATATCAGCATCTGTTATAGACTTTTTCCAATTAAATATTGACATATTTATATGTTAGAAAGACTACTGATTTCAATTCGTACTGCAGTTATTAAGACTTATTCATATTCAAATCGTCCAATTATTCATGTTAGACTGCTTATTTAAGAATTAAAAGGGTTTCATTATTTGAATAACATTAATTTAATTATATAGTAGGTAGAGAATTGTCACAAAATGGATGAACAAAATAAATAAATACTAAGTTGATTACAGGCGCATATTACTCCACACCAAAGTCTTAAACATTCTGTCTGCTTTATTAGAAGCTTCCTATCATCATATCAATCTTGATTATAATACTTTAAGTTTCTTCTTTCTGTATGGCAGGAAAATTTCAATAAAATTCCAAACTACCGACAAATGAATCTTTACAGCTATGCCTCAGAAATTTGGAAAGGGTTGGAAATTTATTCAGCTGGAGCTAGCCTGGAAGTAATCCTGGAACTCCGAAGAACAGAGAAGAGGCAGAGCATTTGAAACATTTTTCTTTTGAATTTTTAGGAAAAATGGTGGTTTTGAGTTTTATTGTTTGAATAATTTGAACAATAGGCTGAATTAATTTCATATACTCCATTGTGTTTCGGATATTCTAATATTTGACCTAGTTTTCTTAAATATTTTTTCTTTTCTTTTTCAAATCGTTCTATAGGTAAAATGATAAAACACTACTGTATTTTTTTTTAAATTCTAAAAACCTATATTGCACGGAAACATATACGGCGATACGTTATAATACGATACGAATATGGCGATACGGATTTTTAAAATTTATAGGATTTGATACGGCAAAGATACGCATATAAAATAAAATAATTTTATATTATGCATAACAACATAACTAATTTGATCCTTCTATTATATCACAAAAGAACTAGATCATATTTAAAATATATATTGTCTACTAATTTAATTTCGGGTTGGACATCACATAAAATTTATACACTAAAATTGTCCAAGACCATTCAAAATACACAAAAGTTATATAAAAAATTGAAAAAGTTAGAAAAAAACCCGAATTGATTTGAAATTTTCAACTAAACATCACGAGGATGGACACCCGTATCCAAGACCATTCAAAATACACGTTTTTTTTTTAAACTTTTAATTTATTAATTTTTTACCCATAACTTTGAAAAACTAACAAAAACACCCCATGCGTATCCAAAACGTGTCCAAAACCTACAGGATACTCCAAAAAAACGTACTGTACCTGTATCCGATTTTTTTTATATTTAATTTAATTAGGATACTCTAGATGACATACTGTACGCGTATCCATATCCTCGGAGTACTGGATACTGCACGGGACCATTTTTCGGAGTATCCGTGCAACCTAGCTAAAAACTCATTGTATTGTCAATAAGTCAAAAATATTTACACATTCCGTGGTCGTTTGTGTTTATTGGCCCTAAAATCCGAGTATTCTTCATGATTTATAGAAGAAGAGATAAATATACCCCTAGATGTTATTTTTTATTTGAAATAAAATATGAAAACACAATTGTTTACATAAAATAATTGACAATACACTACTTGTAAACTTACCCCCATATTTATCTTTTAATTTTCAAATGTTTGCAATTAGCTAATTATAAAATGATAATATGATATCAATACAAAGGTTTTTTTTTTTTAATTTTATTTTATTTAGTATAGGAGGTTTTCTTTTTAAACTACTAAACTGTGTATATATGACCGAGAACCATTGTGTATAGATCCTCCCAGTGTGACGACTCCAATTTGAGTTAGCCTTTGAGGGTCACAATTCACAAGTCTCTATCACTTTACCCAATAACATTGGGTGAAGGTTTTCTGTCATTTTAAATTAAAACGTTGAATTTTTTGCATTTTACTTCTATCCCGTAAGATGCCTAATTCCAAACTTACTTTTAAAGAAAAATGTATAGGAACTTAAATTTTGTAATTTCAGTTATTAGCTAAAGCTCCCCCCCCCCCCCCCGAGCTGGTGATAGATTAAGGGTGTAAATTCCTAATATTAGGGTTGATTTAAAGACATCTTGAATTTTATTAAAACAAGTTTGTTTTGAAAATCGAATGACGGAGAAATTGAATTTTTTTTTAATCATAAGTACAGAAATAATACATAATATTATAAATTACCAAGGAACCATTGTATGCCATACTTGTACTTATACTGTGAAACATATCGATGAATAAAAAAAAAATCACATTAATTAATATGTAAAATTATCGTCGACTTACTGTATTTATATTCAAATCTTCACAGTTATTTAAAACAACGTTGAGAGGATTAATTTAAGAAAATTTAGATGTATGTGTATCTCTTTTTTAAATTGTAGAATCTTCGTTAAGTTAGCCACACCAGATCGAAAAGATTTGGAGTATCTATTTTTTTTTATATAATAATTAAGATATGGAGTATCTAGTGTATCTCTATATTAAATATGTATTTGTAAGGATAGACATCTTAATTACCAAATATATATAAGTAACTAACCAAAACAGGTATATATGAACTTATTGAATTCAGTATTTGTATATAGCTTGCACATTATCTCTTCATTTGATAATAATCTAAGGCCATCTCAAATGGAGATTAAATTTGTAAAATTGATGATTTTAATAAAATTTATTTGTGTATTTATTGTAGTCACCATTTTTAATTGAATTATTTAATATAATAAAATTAATTTTTTTAATTAAAACCATTAATAATTTATTAAAATTGTAATTAAATTTATTTATGGACAAATCACTAATAAATAAATTCAACATTTTATTTTAATCTCTTTTATTGTAATTAAATTTCACCATTTAATTACAATATTGGTGGTGACTATATATTCTCAACAATATCGAATTAGTTAGAAAATATAATTAAACACTTATACAAAATTTTTTAATTAATACTTGAATAATAAAATATTTAAATATATACTAAAATTAACAAGATGAGTAAATTCAATTAAGTACATTCATTATTAACCATATTTTTCATACACGTGGGTTATTAAGTTTTTTTAAAGTCTACGGTTGATTTCTTTACTCTCTTTAATTTTAATATTTTAAAAATTAATAATAATTTAATTATATTAATAAAATTATTATTAGTGTTATTAATATTAATATTAAGATTAATATTAAAAATAAAATTAAAGCTAAAATTATAGGTGAAAGTGGACAAGAGAAGAAAATAGAATTAATTTCATTTTGAAGCTCTGCCATAGAAGACGACCAGACAGGGTTTGGGGTGGGGACAAGAGCAGCCCTAAGGCTCTGAAGTAGGGCTGAGCATTCGGTAAAAACCGAACCGAACCGGACCGAACTTCGGTATTTTTTCGGTTCGGTAAATTTCAGACCGCGGACCGTTTGCCGAACCGAAAATTTCGGTTCGGTTCGGTAAAAAACCGAACGGTTCGGTTCGGTCCAAAAAAACCGAAAATTTAATTTTTTTTTATTTTTAAAAAATCAAAAATTCAATTTATTGCACTATATACAAAAAAAAATATATCTTACAACACACAAACCATACAAAAAAGCCCCCCCTTCTATTTAATGCGTAACATTCAATATATCACCAAAGTTCATACAAACCATTCAAACATAAAAGTCTCAAACATAAAATAATCTTAATCAAATACAAAGAGGTAAATTATTTTTGAAAAATAATATTAAGTTTATACAAACCATTCAAACTTAAAACTTATATATCTCCAAAATTGTAATTGAAAAACACTAATTTTCAAAAAAAAAAAAAAAAAAAAAATTTCGGTCCAATCGGTTCGGTTCGGTAAACCGACCGGTATTACCGAGAACCGACCGCTCCCAAGGATCGGTTCTCGGCCGAGAACCGTTTACCGAACCGAAATTTCGGTTCGGTAAACGGTCCGGACCGAAATTTCGGATCCGGTTCGGTTCGGTCGGTTTACCGAACCGTGCTCAGCCCTACTCTGAAGCCCCGAGCCCCCCCCCCCCAAAACCCCAACCCCATTGGAGATGGGCCAGATGGCCTAATAGTATAAAAAGATGTATATCTACGCATAATTGTTATCACGTCATATTTGGAACGTATTTCTTTTTATTGCAATAAATATATCTATACTTATATCGTTGATATCTAATCATATCTTTGTAAAATAATTTTAATTTCGCCAATTGCAATTAACAACTTCATTAATTTCCACTGTTCATATTTAATTGTATTTTGCATATGCATATAATTTTTCCCTCATGAACATTTGATCCCTTTTATTATTGAAAAGATTCCTGGACTCTTGTTATCCTTGGTACGTACGTGCACATGACTGCATATATAACTTAATTCGTTCTGTTATTAATTTGCATATATATATATATATATATATATATATTGGCAGGTGACCTGTCATATGTTTAATGGACAATTTAACTTTTATATGATATAAAAATAGGTATAATACTTTCATGTGAAAAATAATAATGAGCATTTTGTCTTCTTCCTTGATGAAAAATGTTGCACATGCGCTCATAATTCGAGTACGTAGAACTTCATTTTAGTCATCTCTTGATAACATACTTCCCTTACTTTAACCCTAATCAAATGTTTAATGAATATCTCACCTCTTGAAACATTGTCTAGTAAACATTTTATCTGCTGTGATATTCATAATGAGCATTTTACCCCACTCCTATTCTGTGATGTATAATAATAGGACGGAGAAATAGAGGAAAACCAATTACGTACCCACTAACACATAAATCTTTATAAAGGCTCTCGGAAAAAATCTTTGTAAAGGTCCAATCCGGGTAAAGACTAAAAATACTTGAGACCAAAAGCATAATTTTACAATATCTGAGAACAAAGTGCAAATTATTCTTAAGATCAAAATGTTAAGGTCCAATCCGGTTGTGGACCCAAAATACAATTCTGCCGTTCATAAAGTATTCTTATAAAGTATTCTTATGTCATGCAACATTATTTGGCCGGAGAGTCAATGCTACAAGCAATATCGTACGTGCATACTATAATTTATAATATAGCTTAATTAATTTCATAATAATTTCACATGTGCCCAATTTGGCATATACTAATAAACTATGACTCATCAAGATATTGATATCAAAGCCCCGAGAAATATGGAAATGATTTCGTCGTATATGAGGACATTATGGGTAGTTTAACATGATGAGCAATTGAGCAATATTTAGAAGCTAAGAAAGGGCGCAAAAATAGCTAAATAAATTCTTGGTAGTTTTTTTTTTCTTTTTCTTTAGCCCAACTTGGCATGCAAGTTTCAACGACAATAAGTCTTGAATTCATAATCAGACGGCCAAAAGTGGGTTTTAATTAATTGTTGCTTTAGACCTTCATAAAAGCAACCCACTAATTAAAACATTTTCTAGCCAATTGCAAATTATATGATTTATAGTATTATTGATGAAAGAGATGTTGAAATGTCTAAACGCCAGTTCACATCAAAGTAGTGATAATATAAAATAATAAAAATAAAAAGATCAGCACCTGCATATGTTGGACCTATAAATGTGGACGAAATTTCCATAATTGCAACAACAATATTGGACTTTGATCAAGAAAAAGTAAGGGTTTGTCCAAACTATTCAAAGGCCGGGTAATTAAGTTCATATTATTCAAAGAAACTTAAAAGTCTTATATGCACATTTCAAAGTGGACAAGCATAACATATCTAAACTAATTAATTTGATTATTAATTTTCAGGATTCGTCAATCAGATCATGGAGATTTCTAGCTTCAGAAGCTTAGCTGAATTGGTAAGACATTTCTTCATATATAGTATACTCTTGTCTTAATAAATGGAAATATATATTGAGCGCGCATTTAATGTATTTTTTTTTTTGTTGAATATAATGAATGAATTAATAGGGAATGGATGATTCAATTTTCTTCAACCAATGGCCTATGAATTCAGTAAACGATCTAATTTCTGGGTCCCCATTTTCGGAAGATTTAAACCAGTACTCTTATCAACAACCGGCACAGCTGATCAATCTCAAACGAGCTATAGATTGGTCTCAATCCGAGGAAAATAGTAATAGTGCTCCGTCAAAGCATCTCAAAAGCAGCACTAGTACTTGGAATTCAAATTTTCAGTTTGCCAATTCAACCAATCATCAAGTAAATATGGTGGTGAAGCCTGAAAATCAAGAAATATGGTCTCCTTCAAGTACTCTGTGTTTCCCCACATCATCGGAATCTATTAATGTTAATGTTGATCAATACGAAAATAAGTTATCCAAAAGAAACACGAGGCAGCTGCCTCACCCACAAGATCATATTTTAGCTGAGAGGAAAAGGAGAGAAAAGTTGAGCCAGAGATTCATAGCCTTGACTGCTTTAGTCCCTGGATTGACAAAGGTATATTATATATAACGTACATGCATTTCTAAATATTCTAAATTATTAATCCTTGTGATTTTGATAAATTAACAGATGGACAAGGCTTCTGTTCTTGGGGATGCAATAAAGTACATGAAACAACTTCAAGAAAAAGTGAAGATTCTTGAGGAGCAAATTACTAATAAGAAGAAAACCATGGAATGTGTGGTGTTTGTGAAGAAATATGAAATTTATGATGATGATGATGCTGATCAGAAGTGTTCTATGATTACTGAAACAGTACTACTCCCGGAAATTGAAGCGAGATCATGCAATAAGGACATTATTATTCGTATTCACTGTGAGAAAAGGAAAGGGATTATGGAAAAGGCAGTCTCTGAAATTGAGAAGCTCCACCTTTCAGTTGTTAACAGCAATGTAATTACTTTTGGAGATTCTGTTCTCAACATAACAGTAGTTGCACAGGTATGTATACGTACTCATTTTTTTCCTTTATCTTAATTACAATTTTTCTTTTCTTTTTTTTTTTTTAAAGATCTAATTGTTTTCCAGCAGAAGGATAAAGAATTCTCCATGAACATGAAGGAGGTCGTGAAAAAACTACGCGGTGCTCTCAAATCAGTTATGTGAAATGTCACAAACAATAAAACATCGTATCTTGCGGCTATGAAGTCTTGTTATGATCTATTCACCATTTCAGATTCATCACCAGTTATATATATATATATATAAAAGCTTGTTTTACTGAGGTTCATTTTGAAGAAGGGTTTTTTTCCTCTCATTTAATTTTTTTTCATGGCTGTATATATATATTGGCCATGTTAATAATTAATTACCCTTCTGTTGTAAAGTGAATTACGACCTTAGGTTTTTTACTAGGTTTCATCGAAACCTAGCTACTTTTTTCTTCTGGTGGAGAAGATGCAGAGACAGGAATTTGTAGCAGCAAGGTCATTAATTAATTAATGGTCTTTCAGAATGTTTCCTTCCTTAATTTTCCTTAATTTCTGTGTGTGTAAGAAGTACAATGTTGTTACTTATAAATAATAGTAATATGTTCATGCTTTAATTAGTATTTTACCCATATATTGTCACGGCCGGGAATTATATATTATGGATCTATATTACTTTTAAGTTTCTATTTCATTTAATTCTTATTCAATCACATAATTAATAAGTATATATATATATATATATATATATATTTATATTTATATATATATATATATATATATTAGTCTTTTTAAACATTTAGTTTAGTAGAACTGAGTTCGAATTAAAATTCTCATAACGATGAAAATTCTAACATCAAATCCAATCTAGGCATAGTCATGATTAGTGGTAACTCAATTTCCAAGAGGCCATCGAAAAATTAAAACTTGAGAACTAAACTCCAAATTAAAAGTGCAAACTTTATATATTTGGATAAAATTTTCGAATTTGTGATCGCCTAATTATTTTTTTTGATGGAAAGATTGCTTGAGCATAAGTTTATGATAGTACTTACTTGAATTGTCACAATGCAGAATTATTGATACTTATTTAATTATTAATTATTGATGTGTCCAAATTTTGTACCCGAGGGCAATTAAGAGGTTACACTAAGTTGACATAAATGAGAGATTTGTAACGCCTTTATCATTAAATTCTCGTAACGTCTGTAACGTCTTTGTATTTATTACTTGTAACGTCTTTCCTGAAAAGACTATTATACCCCTGTATGTACCTATAAATAGGTCGCCCTATTTCCAAACAAAGGGAACGGAACTCAACTTATTATTACAATTACAATACAAATTTTCTCTCGATATAAGTGTGCAGACCTTACTTTATTATTGTGATGTTGTTATAGATCGAAGGGCTTATTCCATTTTTGCCCTGAACATTTTTATACAACATCATAATTGGCGCCGTCTGTGGGAAACGATTGATCTGTACATTTAACGAGAGAAATTTTTGAAAACTTAATAGGTCTCAGAGCCACCGATCATGAAACTCTATGCAGTTTCAACTAATTTTATCCTTGAGCCTTTGCGTAGATTCATTTTCCTCAGCAAAACTCTACTGTCTAGTCTAAATAAACTTGATTTGCAAATCATATTACCAAGTGTGCTTCCCAAACCAGCAATTCTCGTGGAAGCCAATTGGTTAATTTTGCAAGTCTCTCAAAAGTGCACACTTGACCCAGAAGATGACAGAAATTGCAGAGTAACCTAAAAAATTAGTGAGAATTGCAAAGTTGACCCTAAAGTATCTCAAGATTGCATAACTACACAAAGGAGGTAAAATTTATATTTTATGTCTTTCAGTTAAAAATTTAGTATATTATTTACTTACGGACGTATAAAGCCAATAATAAATGAATCTCTAAAACTACAAACGGTAAACCGATGGTCTCTTCGCGATCAAGAAGGGTAAATCGGTCATCCCTAAACGATCGAGGGTAAATCGGTCATCTCTGGCGATCGAAGGGTAAATCGACCATCCCTCCACAAAATGCTAGGGGGTAAATTGGTCATCCTTCAACGATCAAAAGGGGTAGTCCGGTCGTCTCTCGGCACCAAACATAAAAAAAAAAAAAGACGTCAATAACGGCAGCGACGATAGAATACTATATATCAAATAAACAAATAGCGTGAATCAAGTTACGCTTGTGGCTGAAATATAAATTTAGTTTTACTACATTTACTTTCAAGTTATCATATTTGACCACACAAATTTGTGTTTTACATGAAATTCTGGCTTTGGGAGACAACTTTTGACAAACAAATGTCTAGAAGAATGTTTACTCCATATAAGAAAGAGCAGCTAAAGAAAATAATCATCCCTACTCTTCACCAAATTTACAAAGGGAGCGTGTCTAAGCACTGTACTCTTTTTCCTTCGCCCAAGTTTTTGTCCCAATGGGTTTTTCTTGGCAAGGTTTTAACGAGGCAGTGCTACGCGCTTATTTATCACATATGGAGATATGATATGGGTAGCTACTTGAATCAAGTTTCGACAATAAACGCTCGCGTAATTATTCCCGAAACTGGGGGGCAATATGATGTGTCCAAATTTTGTACCCGAGGGCAATTAAGAGATTACACTAAATTGCATAAATGAGAGATTTGTAACGTCTTTATCATAAACTCTCGTAACGTCTGTAACGTCTTTGTATTTATTACTTGTAACGTCTTTCCTGAAAAGACTATTATACCCCCGTATGTACCTATAAATAGGTAGCTCTATTTTCAAACAAAGGGAACTGAATTCACTATTACAATTACAATACAATTTTTCGCTCGGTATTTATGTGCAGATCTTATTTTATTATTGTGATGTTGTTATAAATCGAAGGGCTTATTCCACCTTTGCCCTGAACATTTTTATACAACATCAGGAGTGTAAACGAGCTGAGTAATTTCGAATGATACATTGTTATATATATATATATATATATATATATATATATATATATATATATATATATACTTTGATTTTCTTTTCTTGAAGTTCTTTTGCCAACTCTAATTGAAAGGGCCAAAAAGTGGGACATTTTATTGTTTGGCGACAAAAGAAAAAGGGGAAATTATAACTTCACATTTAAAAGAAAGTTACACCATATATTATTCTAAAGACCATATATATGTTAATTCCCGTATTTACTTTCCGTTGATAATTGCAATTTTCAATTTAACCACCTCTAAAAAATTAACAAGGCATGTTGCGCCCGGTAAGTCAAAAAAGTGTTGTGAACATGACATGCTTGATTTGCAGCCTGGGGTTTGAAGAAATCCAAACTTGATTCGCAAAAAAGACTTGAATACCCCTATGACATAGAATAATACATGCATGTGATAAATTGTTTCACATGTAATTAATAACATGAAAAATAGCAGTGTTAAGTATTTTGCCCACAATGAAATAAAAAATGTAATTCAAAGAAGACTAGATAAAACATTGGGGATTGACTCAGGGGTAAACTAATTATTTAACATACAAGAAAATTAACACATGATCAATGTAAATTGTTGCATGTATGGGATAACCAAGCAACAATATGAAAGTATTTTCATCCCTCCCTCCAATTTATTTTAGATGTGGTAATTTAAGGGATTGTATATATGCTAGCTTGTTAATCGATCTTTAGAAAAAATAAATGGAACATTAATTATGATTATAACATAAAATTATAAAGATTAAACACTAATTAAGTAAAAATGTAGAGTTATATATAATTAATTACACGCACTTTCTGTCTCGACAATAAATCGTTATCTTGTTTATCTGAAGTTATATAATCTATGATCAGCCTCTCTACCCATTATATAATTTATTACTTAGGATATAGCTGTGACCTAATTTTAAAAGATATTCCAGACTCTTCTTATTAAACATTAGTTGCATTCACTTCTATATTTAAGCAAAAAAATAAATAATGGAAAGATCATTTCATATCGAATTATCAATAGGAAAGCATCATTTCGTATCTAATTTAGCAATAAACAAGATGTCATGTCCAGACAAAATATAGGTTTAATTATCACCAGAACAAAAGAATTTCTTCTACGATTTTAATTTTATTAAGAAGTATAAAAGAAATTAATTAATATTATGTTCGTAGTGGAGCAAATTAACCAATTGGACATTTTCTAAGAGAATTTAAAGATACAGGAAATCTCGTGATTAATGCTTGGTCGTCTACTATATTACTATTATTAAGCTATCGATCATGACTAACTCTTATTTAAAATAAATTAGGTAATTGAAGAGAGAGGTTGTTGCATTAGATGACGACTCTGCAGCTAAAATAATTCATCTTTTATTAAATATATAGTTCCTTAAGAGAACATACATAAATATAAATATACGATATATAATATATAGTATTACTCACCTATTGAACATACATACATATAAATATACGATATATAATATATAGTATTACTCACCTATTTTCTATTTTTAATTGCAATGATTGACGCTAAGATGTCACAATCTTAATGATAATTAGTATAAAAAGGGGAATATATATTAGTACTTTATTTATGAAACTTAGACTCTGTCTGTATGAACTACGCTCGCATAAATGCGGCTTGGGAATCATGCAGAGTCAAAGATTTAATGAGTGCATTAGTAATATGCTTCTGGAAGCTTACGTACATCTTGAATCACTCTGATGCAACTAATTATTAAAGTGTGGTGTGACATAAATTTATTGATGATAATTGTGGAATTTAGTAATATTTATGATTTCAGACGCTCGTAAACGCGATATACACCTTTTATTCAAGTCTAACAATGTAAAATTTAATTAAAAATAAATGATGGTGGAGATTACGAATTCAAATGCAAGATCTTTTCTTTAAATTTGACTCTGATGCCATAATGAATACCCGACTTCCTAAAAGTTTAAGTCGTCAACATCTAATATTCAAATACGTCGAATCTTTTGGCTAGTAAATCAACTGGATTAACCAAATTCAGTAGCGGGTAATTGGATCTAGAATTCTTGGCCATGTTCCGGCAGCATAGAAAGCCCATCATTATCGAATTAATCAAATCTAATAATGGGCCTGTACCTTGAGAGTTAGTCCACATGTGTCAGCATATGTAAAGAGTTGCGCAAAGCCCATTACAATTTTTTCACTATTTTAAGTTAAAATATACATTTTCACTCTTTTTGTGCAACGGTGTCGTGGTGTCGTCTAACACACTGAAGGTCTCCGGTTCGAACCCGGGCGACGCCATTATTAAGAATTTTTGTTTACGTTTATTTTTTTTGGGACTCTTCCAAATTTTCGGGGATATAATTCCGTAAATTGCGTTTCAACACGGATAACTGATCCCCACCATAGCGCGGTAAAAGACCACGTCACAGTCATTGTCCAATAAAATTAATCTGCCGCATCACTATCTCATTTTTTATTGGTTGACGTTGCCACGAATCCCCACAAATTCCAGAAATTTCATTCAAACTCTCGTTTAAAGGCAGCCCCGGCTGTGTTAATAAAAGTGAAAATCGAATATCTTTTTTTCTGCTCGATATACGCTGCAAAGGATAATAATCTCTTTGATTTTCCATGCTGAATTTTTCGGATTGTCTGCTGAATACTGAGAAGGATTAAAAAAAAATTTTGATTTTTCATTCTGAATTTTCGGTTTTTTTATCCGGTAAAAGCTTCAATGGATTCGAGGTCGCGATCGCTAAATTTGGCGGCAGTGCTTTGTTTGATTTTGATTGGAATTCAAGTTCCAAAATCGACCGCATTAGTAGCCTCGCAAGATTTCAATCCTCCCTACCCTAAAGCCATTTCGGTAATTACCTTATTTTAAGTTTCTTTTTGCGAATTTTGATACGATTGTTGATTTCTGATGTGATGGCTTCCAATTTTTAATAGGATTTGAAGGAAGCGATTGTGAAGGGATTAGGGTTCCAAGCTGATGAATTTAAGATATCCGGGTTCGATTTGAGGGATGCCCTTGTCGGGAAATCGGTAGCGTATGAATTTGATGTTGAGATTGATAATAAAGTTATGCCCCTTAAGCTTTTGGAAGATGTGAAGCGATGGGAATACGTCGATTTGCCCCTTTTTCGACCGGGTGAGGAAAATGGGTTGGTAGATAAACAGCAATTGGATGATTCGTTGCCTGTTCTCGCCCCGTTTCAGTTGGCGGGTCCGATGGAGCTCTGGATTCAGGATGCCAAGGATATGAGGATTTCATTGCCTGTAAGTTCAACTTGTGAATTTCCTTGTAATATTTCAATCTTGCATAATATTTTCTTCCTTTTCTTCAGCTTTTGGGTACATCTCTTTGTTTTTTTTATTCTACAACCCATGGAATATATATGATGATAGTAGAAAATTTAGCTTAGGCATGTATTCTGTAGATAGTAAAATGATGATGGCCTAAAAATCACCGTAAGTGTTTGTGGGCGTGATGAATTTGCCACCGGTAAAAAATTGTGAAATTAATGATCTTAAAAAAAATTGTGATATTAATCATTATTGTATATTTGCTGATATCTTCCATATTTGAAGTTACATTTCCCAATGATTGGTATATCTTCTTTAGTTGAATTGCAATAGGTCTATACTTAGTTTAATTATATATTTATTGAATTGTTTTTTTTTTTAATTGGATTCAAAATGTGATGCAGCATGATGTGGATGCTGGTGTACTGAAGAAAGTGATCTTAGCAGATGGCGCTGTTGTCACCATTAAGGGTGCAAGATCTGTTAGCCTACGTCACCCAGTCGATCTACCACTTCCACTGAATCGGACCCATAATGGTTTTGCTTCGGGTCTTTTAGCTCTAGCAGAACATCTCAGACAAGCTGCCAGCTCCTCTGATGGCCCTCTCCTTTCACTTCGCATTGTTGGTCCCACATCTCTTACATCTCCTGCTGCTTCCTCATCATCTCCCTCTTCAACCAACAGGCTCAAGCTGAAGCGACTTGCACCTGGTTTAGTCGAACTATCCTCCGCATCAAAAAGAAAAGCCATGACCACTGATGCCATATCAACAGTTGATCTCCAAGGCGAGGCAACTGCCCTTCTGGCTCCTGATCGATTTAGCACATTGTGGCCTATTCCATCTATCAATGGTTCGAACTCCAATTTACTTGGTTTTGAGACTTTGCTTTCTTCTGTGCTGGGTCCTAGAGCGAGCAAGGAAGGTTCCTTCAAGCTTTTGAAGGCTGATGTGTCGGCTCAAACTTTTGTAAAGATAGGTTTTGGAGTCGAGAAGAAGGTGAAAGAAGGTGATGATGGGTTTAGTTTTGAGGGTCTTCCGGAGTGGAGAACAAAGCCTGAGACTGTGAGGATGCATTTTGAGGTGTTGGGTAAGGTAGCTGGGAATAAGGTTGTTCCTGAGAGGGTAGTACAGGTGGATCCCGTGTTGGTTGAGGATTCTGTGGCACCAAATGTTCTCATGGGGAACATTACCATGTCAAAGGTCCCTATTGTTCACCAGCCTCCAAGTCCATTTACATTGTAAACGAACTATATTGGAGAATAATGTAGTTTCTGTCTGTTATGATGATGAGCAAACTGTATAGATTTTCCTTTTCTTTTTTTCTTTTTTCTTTTTACATTTTATAGCCATATACTAGATCTTATACATCACATGTTAGAATATAGCACATCATGTGAACTTGTATTGTGAAACTTACCTTGGGTTATGTTATTACCATTTGTTGTGTTGTTGTGCCTCTTCTACTGCAAGCTTTCCAGATTATTTTGTGTGCAAAAGGTTTATGAGAACTTGTTTTGGTGATAGAAGATTGGATGTTATAGGCATGCGGAGAGCCGTTGGTTAATGCTTATGCCTTTTACCTCCCTCACCGGGTCAGGTATAGGTTGTGTGCTTAGCGTCAATCATTTTTTTGATTAGTTACCCCTAGTGGGCTAGATCGGCTCTCCTGGCTGGCTAGATCCATAAAATCTCTGGCAATGAAGAAGAAGAAGAAGAAATGCCTCTTGTACCTTCTTCAAATTCGACTAATTCACCTGCCATTACTTCATCAAGAGCATGAATACGAGCAATACCATTGCCCACTTGAAGTACGGTACCAGCATTTACCATCTTGACTTTTCTATTATATTGTTCAATACGTTCACGGATAATATTACTAATTCGTCGGCTCGAATAGTTACCATGAGTTTTTCTTAATTATTGTTTGAAAAGAAAAAAATAATTCCCTTTTTATAGTCGAAAGACTAATCAGTTATTTCTTTCTATCACTCCCAACATGCCAATATTGGCACTAATGGTACGTAAATGTAACTCGTTGTTCAAACAGCTATTCAGAGTTCCTAGAGCTCCTTGTAAGGCTTGTTGGAAAACCCGTTGTCGGACTTTATTAATCGCCCTTTGCTGTTCATCTTCAGTGAAGTAGCAACTTATCACTTGTTTCTTCTTGATTGCAGTGGGATTTATCATCTTCAGTGAAGTAGCAATGGGAGCTATTTGCCTATTTGGCAACATCGAAATAATCTCCTTCATTGGGAATCTATAAAGAGCTAGTCCAACTGATTTTTCAATCCATCCAGTTGAAGATAGCATGTCAATACAAAAACTCTAACTCTAATTAGTTATTGCATCGATCTTGCAGTCTCAATCAATTCATATCTAAGGGCATCTTCAGTTCAAGTCCAACTTTTCCTCACTCAGTCCAACTTTCCCTCATAATCCAAGTCTAGCTTCTCCTTTCCTTTTCATAAGTCATCTAAAATGTATCAATCTATCAATTCCATTTAATTAAAATTCTCAATTTCCCCCACTCTCACTTAATAATAATAATTATAATAATAGCAATAATAATAATAATAATAAAAATTAGACAATAATAAATAAATAAATAAATAAATAATTAATTAATAACAATAAGATATAATTTAAGATTGACATGATTTGGAAATAATAAAAATAATTTTATATTCACATTAAATTTTCCAACATGATAGTTATATTAAATTTGATTTTATTAAATAAAAGTTACATTTTTATACTAAAATTAACTTTTTAAAAATAGTACACAAATTAAATAAAAGTAAGATTAAATAAGAGTTACATTTTATTAAATAAGGTATTTAAAATTTTTTTTTTTAACTTAAAGAATTTTTTATTAAATAAAAACAAAAAAAAAATTAAATAGATCTCGATCGGTGAGGCAAGCCAAAGGTGGCTTGCCTCACCGATTCAATCTACAAAAGCACCCCCTGATCCATTTTGCTATTTTTCTCCCCTTTATACATTTTTCTTCACTTTTTTTCCCTCTAGATCCAAAAACCCCCAAATCCACTTTCTCCCGTATACACTAGAGATGCTCTAAGGCAATCTCCAATGATCAAGGGGGGAAGCTAGCTTCCCCCTTGAAGGGATGGAGATGGCCATCTCCATTGATTCAAGGGGAGATTGAATCCAACCACCCATTGCTCAAAGGGGTGGTGCAAGCCAAGGTTGACTTGCCTGAAGGCAATGATTTTTTATTTTTTGTTTTTATTTATTCTTAGTTAATAAAATTCTTTCTTTTTTTTAAATAAAAAATTTCTTTAATTTATGATTAATTTTAAAAAGGTTAATTTTAGTTTAAAAAATGTAAACCTTAAATTAGGAAACTTAAAGAAAATTTAATTTTAAAAAATTAACATTAAAAGAACGTAACTTTGATTTATGAAATTTAACATTAATAATTGGAAATTTAATAACATTGTAAGAAACTTAAATACAATTTATTATTATTAAGTGATAATGGAAAAAAATGAGCATTGAAATTAAATGAAATTGATAGATTGAGTCATTGTAGATGACTATGAAAAAGAAAGGGGAAGCTGGATTTGGAATCTGAGGGAAAGCTGGACTGAGCTGAGAGGAAGCTGGACTTAGGCTGAGGGCATCACTGGAGATGCCCTAAACATCATCTCGATCAATGCTAGGCTTCACCAACCGGGTCATGTACTTTACTGGGATGCTAAACTTATGATTCATCAAATTCCAAAGTTTTGGCTTAAATGGAGATTCAAATGGCCTATTTGGAATGATTTTGGTTCGATTTTGCGGGTCTCGGTTCTAAAAAAGATGATTTGGTGATTCAAGGGGCCTATTTGGAACGATTTTGGTTCGATTTTGCGGATCTCGATTCCAAAAAAAGATGGTTTGGTGATTTCGGTGAAACCTTTTGAACCCTATTTGATTAAGTATTGGATGTTGAACTTTGTGGTTTTTTTCAAAACTGAAACATCATTTGAATTGAGTTTGGATGTTGGTCGTGAAAAAATAGGTGGTGGGTGTCAAAATAATACTTTGTATAGAGTTTGGGAAGTAAAATAAATGGGACGTTACGGATGAAGTAATATTTTTACAGGTATTTAATTTATTAATTGACATTTTTACATTCAAAATACTTTCCTCTTAAATATTTCCATTAAGAAAAAACACAACAAAATACCAATTTTCAATGATGATGCGAATTTGAATACTACATACTGAATAAGTAAAAAAAGAAAAAAGGAAAGAGAGAGAGAGAGAGAGAATTTGAATACTATAGTCTATAATGTTTTATTCCTAATTGCCGACCTTCATTAATGACAAGACGTTTATGAATTTTCCTTAAATATCATGTCATCGGAATCAACAAATAATAATCTCAATGAGTAGTATAGGGATTACAATTGTACCACCTCCAAAGACTTCTTTTCTTCTGCCGCCTTTCACTCACACTTGGTGTACTACTACCCTCTTTCCAATCAAGACTCGCAGAACCCCAGGTTAAATCCCCCCTCTCCCCTGTACGTTTCTTAACATCATATAATGTAATAATAATAATTAGTTTTTCGTTTGTTTCCTTGTATACTCACGGATCAGTATAGAGATTCTTGAGGGAGAAGATCAAGAATCCAAATTTTCTTGACCTTTCCATATAAATCCTAATCAATTTAAAGATTCTTGCGGAAACAGGATCAAGAATCAAGATTTTATATCCGGAGGTTCTTGTGGATAAATGGTGCTTTAAAAATTATACAATCACCACTAAAACTTACAGTAATACATTAAATTTTCCAGTTTTAGAAAATTCAGACTTTGATTGACTTTGTGGAGGGTTTTAATTTTATGCAGAAAAAAGGAATTCAATTCTTCTCAATCAAAGTCGTAATCTTGAGTACTACAACAGTGATCAACAAGAAAGCCTGGAACCTATGGAACCAAAGATTCTGTCTCCAGCAATAAATAGGACCATGTACCCGGATATCGAGCCATACAATACGGGTTTTCTGAAGGTTTCGGATATTCATACTATTTATTATGAGCAGTCCGGGAACCCAGATGGGCTTGTGAGTTTCAAAATCTCTCTACTTGATGTAAATTTGCGTTGGTAGCAGCTTCTAAACACTATAATATGTTCACTTCCTCTATGTATGGTACTATTGTACTTAATTGCTAGTGCTTCTTTTTGTTTGTATAAATGTATTGATCTACTTAAAGTATAAACATTTCGTATATGCTTGTTTTGCCTTTGAATAATTGCTGAAATTGGTTGTAATTTACTAATAGAATATTTTGCCTCTAGGCATGGGTAGCTGATATGTGTAAGTTTCACTGTTTTAGATTTCATGCATTTTCAGCTTCGTGTAGTCTTTTAATTTTTATTTTTTTTGCAATTTTCAGCCAGTGGTTTTTCTTCATGGAGGTCCAGGAGGTGGGACATCACCTACTAATCGGAAATTCTTTGATCCCGTTTCTTATCGGATTATTCTATTTGATCAGGTTTACAATCTCAACTATTTGGTTTATGAGTTAGCCAAGTGTTGAGTGTTTAACATTGTATGTAAAAATATTTATCGTCCAGCGTGGTGCTGGTAAAAGTACCCCTCATGCTTGCCTGGAAGAGAACACGACATGGGACCTTATTAACGACATTGAAAAGCTGAGAGAACACTTGCAAGTTCCAGAGTGGCTGGTAAATAATTAATTATGTTGGTAATTCAATGAACGAATGCCTTTTTATCTATCTCATCAAGGTGAGTTTCAGGTTTTTGGCGGTTCATGGGGGAGCACGCTCGCTCTAGCATATAGTCAATCACATCCTGAAAAGGTTCTTCCCTTCTCCTTCTTTTTATATATATCTCTTGAAATATATCTTAGTTTTTTTTTGGAAAAATATTATGGAAGAATCCATTTTTAGCAATCATGGTTCATAATCATCTGACGATTTTTTTTAAAGGTAACTGGCATGGTACTAAGAGGTATTTTTCTATTGCGCAAGAAAGAAATTGATTGGTTTTATGAGGGTGGAGCTTCTGCAATATTCCCTGATGGTAATTTTCTTGTATTTCTCCTTAACCCTTTTTCTTTGGGTAATGCATAAAAAATTATTGTCATTTTTCTCACCATGCTCTGACTGGACTAGCTGGAGATCTAATGTTACTACCGTGTATTAATATTATTGTAGCTTGGGAGCCATTTAGAGATCTTATTCCAGAAAGTGAAAGAGGATGTTTTGTTGATGCTTATCAGAAGAGGTTAAACTCCAATGACAAGGAAACACAAGTAAGTTTTACTGTGCTTTACTTTAGTTTTGGGCCATCAGAATATCTATTTTGTATAACTTTGACACAGGTTTATACATTCTGACTATGGAATTTTTATCACTCTGCTAATATGAGAAACTTAGATGCATGCCTTTCCAATTTCACTTTGTAATTTTTTTTGGGTAGACCAGTTCTACAATATCTTTGAGACAGCTATATATTTGTGTGTTTTCTACATTAACTATTGTTTTAGGCTATCTTCTGTTCTTGGATTTTAGTAAGTTAACACCAAAATGCTTTTCTTGCATAAAATACTTTAGGCATTTTTTTTTGTGTTTCATTTTCCTTATCGTTTTTCTCACTGAAAATCCAAGTTCCTAACATAACCTTCTCCCTGTATTGACTTTGTAGAAAGTTTCACACTTCTGCTGTGATTTTCGGATAACTATGCTAATTACACTTTTATCTCCTGTGTTCACTTCTTTCTAAGTTTTGAAAAGATTGACATAGTTACGAAATCTTTGAGATATGCTTTTGTCAATTTGGGATAAACTACTGTTTTTGCACTTTTGCCTTGATGAATATCATTGATTGACTTGGTAGAGTGTTTTATGAAAAATGAAAGAATTACAAAATCTTTCGAGATGAAAAATGAAAGAATTACAAAATCTTTCGAGATCATGATATTTCAGACAGTTTAGTTCCTCAACCCCTGAAATTTGCATCCTGATTCTCTATTGATTTTTTATAAAGCTTTAGGAAGAGGAAAAAAGTTACATGGTATAACTTTTTGGACAGCTCATGGTCATGCATTCTAGCCACTCTTTTAACCTCAAATCTGTGCGAACTCAGCTATATCTACGTATCTTGATGTTTACGAGAAGCCATTTTGTCAACCCAACAAACTGCCTCATGCATTCATATTAAACCATCACCACTCCCATCCCACCACCACCGCCAACACTCTCCAACGATTGCACAAGGCAAACACCACCATCACAGAGACAAGCAAAATAAATTGTCAGATCTGATGAGATCTGATCTTATTTGGTAAGGTGGTTCTTGTTTGGTGACTGTGGAGAAAGAGGGGTTGGTCATGGTGTTGGGTTTGGTAGTGATCAGGGTTTAGAAGATGGGGGTCAGAAGTTCGGTCTTATTTTTATTTTATTTTTGTGTGTGTGTGGGGGGTGGAGTTCTTAATTTGTGCGTAGTGATGGTGGTTTTTGAAGATTGGGTTGAAGAGAATCCAAAACAAATAGAGGTTCAGACAGATAAAATCATAATGAATACCACAGATATTTGCAATGCAAAATGGTTGTGTTGCTTAAATTGTGGTGTTGTCTATCATCATACTGTTTAATTGGTGACTGACTATGCATGAGAAACCTACATTTAATTATTTTATTTTTTTTGTTAAGTTTGTGTGTGTGTATGCATATCCCCTTGTTTATTTGAATTTCTTAAAAATATAGTATGCAGCTGCTAGGGCGTGGACCAAATGGGAAATGATGACTGCTCATCTTCTGCCAAATGAAGTTACCGTAAAGCGTGGGGATGATGATGAATTTTGCTTGGTGAGCCAGGGGAATTTAGTCTGAAATTTCATTTATTTCTAAACATTTCCTAAAACTTATTTTGCTTCTACTCCAGGCTTTTGCAAGGATTGAGAACCACTACTTTGTGAACAAAGGATTTTTTCCTTCAGATTCGTACCTGTTGGATAATATCGATAAAATAAAGCATATCAACACTGTAATTGTGCAGGTTTGTGTACTGATGATGAACTATAAGTTTTTTAACCGTAGTACCTTTGCTTTTCATATTGGTTCTTGAAAAAATGTCAATTCTCTTCTACTGTCTGTCTCATTGCAGGGAAGATATGATGTGTGCTGCCCTCTGAGGTCAGCATGGGATCTTCACAAGGCTTGGCCCGAAGCTGATCTCAGAGTATGATTTCGATTATAGCATATTTGAGGATAAATAGTGAGAAAAAGACTCGGCTTAGTTCATTGGTTCCTTGTTTTTACAGATTGTTCCAGATGCAGGCCATTCAGCTAATGAACCAGGAACATCTTCGGAACTTGTTGCTGCAACTGAGAAGATGAAACGTATCATCGCAGAAGGTGGACACTGAAAATACTTGATCATAATGCAGAAAATTTAGATCAACTTAGTTTCTGTTAATTGAAGGTGAAATAGTTTCTTTTCTTACGTTGACTGCTTTTGCAAGCTTTGGGATTCTCGCATGATGTTTCAGAAGTTAAGGTTCAAATTACACTATCATTTGCTTTTATTTTTTATTGTGTCGTGCATACCTCCTGAATACTGAGTTTCACATCGTATCTAAGTCGACTTGGTTGCATAAGTTTGAATATTTTCTTCAAAGGGAATCGTGATACATTTATCAAGAAAGAAAAATTACATAACAAGACAGGAATGAAAAATGAATCAAAATGTGTTGGAAACTCGATGCCGAATAGGAGGCTAATTAATTCGAAAACTTGGTGCCAAAATGATTTATTTATACATATTCAGACACTAACAATGTTATCAGATGACAGGGTTAGTAATTAGACTGTAAAATTTATTTTTCAAGACTTGCACATAATAGATAAACCACAGTAAAAAAAGTAGTGTTTCATCACTAAATCTTTGTATTGTATTACAAAACAATAAATTTATCAATATTTTTACACTTGTCTTTCAACAAAAAAAATCTGAATAAATTCAAAATAGATATCTGAAACAGTATCAAACAAAAATAATTCAATAGATGATTGAACCACACATGTCATGACTCATGATAACCAAACTCAGAAACAGAGTCCGCCGCTCCTATTTGAGGAGTTTCTTAGTGCAGCTGCTCCTTGGAAGCACATGAGGTGTGGTCTGGAAGTTCGGCTCCACAGCAACTGTCACGGGCCGCTTTCCACTTGATGAACGAGAAGCAGCAGCACCGTACCCTGTTTGCTTTCTGGCCTCCTGCTGCCTTTGTTCTAAAACTTCCGGTGAAGCTGCTGCTGCTTCATGTATCACGTCAAGTTTTTTGCCAGGAACCAAGTATGAAATCATTTCCTCCTTGGTTGAAACAACAAGCCTATATAAAAATTTAACTTATAGTCAGTCAGTCAGTCATCCCAAGAAAATCAATTGTATATACTGATATTTAAAAATTAAAAATCTCCCTCACCCTTGAGGCTGTACAGATTGTTTCTGAACTGGAGATCTTATTTTCCTCATCTTCTCCAATCTTTGAATAGAACTTCTTTTAAGAGGCGAGTTCATCAGTTTTTGCTGCTGCTGCTGATGTGCCAAAGAATGATGACTTTGTGGTGTGACGGAAGCAGCTTCCATATTTGATCTTTCTTGCCTTTTTGGAGTCTTAACTATCATGTTGTTCCCTTTCTGCAAAAACCAAAAACCAAATAGAAATAAAAAATCACCTCAATGAATATTCATTCTGCAATAAACCTCAGAAAGTACATGATTGGCTAGTCTGCTCACTTGTACATCATTCGTTTGCTTTGCCTGCAACTTTTCACCTCGGGTGGTGGTGCTCGAATTTGCAGGTTCACTTTGAGCCAAGGAATTGGTTCTTTTCTCCAAGTTAGCTTCCTTCAGAATCCCTCTCTCCTGAGAGTTTTAACTTTTATTAGACTTATCTATGAGAATCCTCCTCTTTTTTCACTAAACAAACATTGTTTTAAAGGAAATACCTCAGTTCTTAGCCTAAATGGTTTAGGATTTGTCGGTTTTGGTTTCTTGAACTTCAGGACTGGACCAGATGAAATTGAACCCTCTTTCAAATGCTTATCCACTGCTACAGCAACCTATATGGCCATCAATGATAAATATAGAGATCAGGAACTTCAATGTGATAGGAAACAACCAAGTAGATTCATTCGACACAAAAGATGAAAAGTTGAAAACCATAATACAAATATGTACCTTTTTAGCTTCACCACACTTGTCATGTACGCCAAAGATTTTTCTTCGATTTTGCTTCTGGTTAGTGTCATGCATTCTGCAAAAAAGAGATAAATGAGAAGGTGCAGCATTTATGATGTATTTACTACATCAACTTATTTCAATACTCAAGCAAACATGAAACTAGGCCGCCTCAAACCTGTTTACATGAGAAGTTGTAGAATTTTCTTTGTCATCCATAAATTGTTGCACATTTCTCTCCTCCTCAGAAGGATTATTCTCATTGACTTGTTCTTCAGAGTGTCCACAACTTTCTGAAGTGATGAGTTTGTTCCTGACATCACTGCCATTATCCTCCTCCATGTTTGTTGTAGATTGAGTTCTTGCATTATTACTTTCTTTTATGTCTAAATATTTTCCTTCCGCCCTCGAGTCATCTGGTGAAGCCAGTTCTAAATTGTTCATTGGCCGTGGCACTGCTGAAGATTTGCTGCAAGCTTCTTTTTCCCTGGATTCTTGAAGGTCAGACTCATCAGTGATATTTTCAGCCACCAACCCTTGTTTACTATCTTGATCTTCATTGGTTTTTGAATTATATAAGCCATCATTTCCCAACAATGTCTTGGATACATGTTTTGATAGCTTTCCTCTCATCGTACTATTACAAAATCTCACACATTTAGCTTCATTCTTAGTGCAATTTTGGGAATAAAGTGGTCTGCTCGAGGCATGAGTGTTTAAATTCTTGGACGGTTTGCTAGAAGAGACCAAGGCACGCTTTCTCTGACTTGATATCTCAAGCTTTTTCATTCCTTCACATAATTTTGTTATAGGTGTGCGTAATTCAATAGAAGTCTTTACCTTGATGGCTTTCTTGGGAGAATGAAAAACCAGAGCCTTTGCCACCATTCTACTTTTGGGTACATCAATGGTTGTAGGTTTTGGATTCTGAACACTTCGAAATGAGTTTTGATTCGGTAAACATTTCTTGTTCCTTGGAGTTGTAAGATACTTGGAAGCAACCGGCTTTGTCTTTGTAACTGGTGTAGATTCAGGCTTCAAAACAGGCCTAATAACCCTTTTTTTCTTGTCAGTAATTGATGATAGAATAGCTAATCTTGATAATCTGGGCTTGGATGATTTTGGAGGAGCTGAAAGTGGGCATTTTGTAGGTGTTCTGCAGCAGAATATATTTAATTGGTGTAAAGTTAGTCACCACAAAATACAAAGTTTTCAACAATCAGAATCCAAAACAATACTATACCTTGAAGCATTTCTATCTAGTGCTTTCTTAAGCCTCACATTCGGACTCCTGGCTGCCATAACCTGTTTGGATAATTTTTTGACATAATTAAGATGTCAGTTGTGCCCACAACTATGAATTTAGTACAAAATAAGAGAACTAACCCTTAGTACAAAATTCTTGTAGATTGCTTCAGAATCCATTTCCTCCTCGTGCTTTTGGTTGCATCCTGAAACACAACCAAAGATGAAGTCTTCTAGCTATTTATGGATTAATTTTCGTTCTTGTGATATATTTCTGTAGGTTACATATTACAACTTTTCTAATATTTCAGGGAAATATCTGAAAAAGTAGTAAGCTAAAGAAACAAGTTGAAGTAGAACCAACCACTCCTATATATTTTCGTGTTTTGGTATTTTCAGTAGGAACATTTGAAAATTTCAATACATGTATGTCTCAAGATTTAAAGAATGTAAGCATGGAAGTTTGTTCTTCTAAAAATGTATATCAACATCAACAGATAACTGGAAACTTTGAATATTAAATTATTAATCCAATATCATGGCATATACATTGTAAAAAAAGAAAATTAATTCTGGAAAAGAGCTAATAAATCAACTTGGAACCCTTAAAAAAGCAGTAACCTCAAAAATCTCGCTTGAAAACAAACAAATAGTAGGGAAATTGAAACTAACCAACACGGAGGCAAAACCAGTAACGGTCGTCGGGTCGGAAATGATCGGGCGAACTGAAGTCAACAAACTTAGGGGCTTCGATTTCTTCGTAAAATTCTTCATCTCTGTCACCAGCATCGCCGTTAATGGTGTCGATTGAATCTCGATTTGAAGAAATTGATAAGAATTTAAGCGAGTTTTTCTGATTTACTGCCATTTTTGTGTATTTATTTTTAGGCCCCGGAAATTGCAATTTATTTGTATTAATTGGTTTTCGATTGTTTGTTTAGATTGAAGAAAGGGAAGAATGGAGCGTTGTGATGTTCGTTGAAGAGACAGTGGCGAGTTAATTTCAAATATCTGACCTGTCTGGAACTAGCCGTTGGGAATCTGTCCCTACGTGGAACCATTTGGTAATAAATTAGAAACAAGGGGGTAATTTAGAATTATAAATATTGTTTGAGTTTGGGCTTGCGCTGTTATATCACATTCCGAGGTCAGTTTAACTACTCTCTTCTTTTGGACCTGGACCTTCCAATTTATGGGCCTATTTATTTACCTCAAGTTCAAAGAAACATAGATATTGATATGCTAAAACAGATCGTTTTTCTAAAATTAAATCACTCCAAAAAATATTTAAATTAATCCTAGAAGTGAGTGTTCTAGGACGTGTACTAAAAATGTATTATAAAAAAAAGAATGTATGTACTAATGTCTATATTAATTACTAAGTCAACTCCAAAATCAATAGTGGCGCCAATATCATAAGACTAGATATATATAGAAGAGTAGTAGATATTCTTAATTCCCCTTAATTAGTTTAGTTTATATATAGTACTACATTATATGTTTTGCGATCCATAGCATTGACTTAATTAATTCACACAAAAGTTTATGAATTTTCACACTAACTAGTTACTTGTGTTGACAACATGCAAGGTTCAAATTAATTAATGTAGGATATTTAACTTGACTTTTAATTTGATGAATTGACAAAAAATGTCATGTATGAAATAAGAACTAGTAGTGTTAACAAAATTCTCTTAAATTCCATGCATGATGATTAAGTCAAAGTTAGCTAGGATATACCAATTAACTATATTACATGTACGTATATCGTGTTGAAAAATGAGACATATTACATATATATATATATATATGAACTTTTAATTGGATGGATGGGATCTCCCTCCATTTACGACTATATATTTTGCTCCTCATATATATAATATAATATAATATAATCCCTTAAAAGTCTATATATGCCAATCGCGCGCTAATGAAAACATTTACCTTTAGTTTCTGTATATATAATATAATAATTATTGACTTATTGGTCCGTGTTTGGTCACAAAAAGTTTCTCTATATGTCTGCTCATGATCATGTGAAACCTACATATATTTTCCTTTTCTAGTTGGAGAATGTAGAACGGATCCAGCATTTCCATAATTTGGTCAAAAGTGGAGCACGTATAATATATATATAATAGGATTAAAATTTTCTACTATTGACTTCTTTAATTCCTTTAGATCGATTAATGCCCCATTGAAGGTACATATATATATATTTTTCTATCATCTTGATTTTTTATTTTTTTATTTTGCTAGCTTTACAGTATATTTTATTTTGAATATTTGATAACTCATTAATATTTTTAACATTTTCAATACATTATACATGAGTTGAGTTTAGTATTATTTTAAATTAAAAATCGATTTCTCATTATGTTCATAGCGGCACAAGCACGGGAACTTTTTCCTCCTGCATGAAAAGGACGGTTACCAACCAAAAACATGGGGCTACTTAATTGAGGTCAAGTACAACTATTTATCATATTAAATCAAACATATACATATTCTATGTTTACTCGGGAATATATGTACTAACATTAACTTAATATTAGCAAGATTATATCATTATCATGTACTATTAAAAATAATCCACTTAATAAAATGATTTCAATTACTTGGATTACATTTTCGACTTCAGTCTGATTTTGATTTCAATTAAAATAACTCTTAATGATAAAAAGAATTATCAATATTAGAATTTAGATTTGTATCAATATTAATAATTACGATTAATGGGGAAAGCATGCAAGAGATATCTTTTTAAAATGCCTAGTTTTTATTTCCAAGGAGAGGCTTTTTGTAAGATCTAAAATTATATAATCAAATTTGTTTCTAAGAAATTCTTGTAAATAAAATTCAAAGTTAAAATTATTTAGTCTTAGTTTTTATGATTGTACATTCTAAATATTTAGGTACAAGTTGACTTTTAGTCTTCCGCGGTACGTCTGGTTTCGCACTCTCTATAGTCTGTTGGTGCAACCTTTTGACTTGCCCAAATGTTAGCTTCATGACCACCATCAGTGATCTGACCAAACAATCAATCACAAAAATCCATGGAATTAGGTGCATGTCACATGGATAATATATAGAAGAGTTATTTTTTTATTTTTTATTTCTGATCTGTTTTGTGGTTTTGATTTCGAGAAAATAATTTGGGTTTGGAGTTTTATTTGGATTGAGCTTGGACATTGAGTTTTGTGATTTTGGAAAAGTTGAATCCCTATTTGAATTGAGTTTAAATGTTTGAGTTTAAGAGAAAAAAAAAAGGTGGTTGTTATTAAATCTATGTTATTTTATAGAGTTTGGGGACAAAAAATAGATGATAAGTGTGAAATCAGTAATTTATAGTTGCAACTTCAAGTAAGTTTCAAGAGTTTGAATATGAGTTTGTGAATGGATTTATGTTGGTTTCATGAGTTTTGTCAAACTTCATTTAAAAATGTTCTGATTCAGGTTCACGAGACCGGTGAAATCGAGTCAAAACTCTTCTAAATGGGGCCATAATTTTATTTGGTAAGGTCTACTATGGATTGAAACTAAACAAAAATTACAAATCAATTAATGTTTGAATAATATAAAACAATTCTTTATGCATAATCTGTGTCGTAGATAAGAAATAATTTCTTTGTTAGATGTTGAAACAATTATGAGGATTAATCCACGAATAAAATGAAGAATGTTGGCTAATTACAATAATAAAATATGCTCATTTGATCCTTTCATTTAATTCACAGTTTGTTGGCACATACAAGTATGAAGTTGTACAAATGAAATTATGGAGATTATAAACATATAATTTTGAGTGACATGAATTACGTTAGGAATTTTTTATCCAAATTGGCTTCGGCCGAATTCAAAGTAGTTACATGACAAATGTAAAATACTTGTTTTGGGATTGAATAAGAATTCTAGAAACCATAAAATAATACAATACACTTGTCGTGTGGTTGTTAAGTTTGATAAAGTCAGATCTGAACAAAAAAAATTATTACGTTATTACATCAATATCACTAAATAGAAATCTTAATTAATCAAATTACAAAAAATAAAGTTAATCAAAATACAAACACCATATTATACTAGAAAGAAAAAAACTTGTATTAATGGAATCAAACTCAGAACCTCTTGATTGTATTGTATCAGTTCGTCAAATCTACCAATTACAAATAGTATTTCTACTTGTATGTATTTTGGAGGAAACAAAATGCTATAATTAGTATCTCTTTATTCGCAATTATTGAAACAACGAATTATTTTTAATACTCGTTATTATAAAAGGAAATAAAATAAAAAGAGAACGAAGACACGTGCGTTTTCCGTGTGTCTGTCATATCATATCGAGGCTCTAAGCCGTTGCATTTATATTTCTACAGCCTGTTTATTTCTCCTCCTCCTATCTTATTCCTATATATATATATTTATACAGCACATGCTCAAAACAAATGCACACTGATCTCGTGACACATAGAAAAAAAGAAGCAGCAGGTTTTTAATTTCTGAAACTTCGATCATCATCACAAACGTTAATTAATCTAATCAATCAATAATGATGATGATCGATCAGTATATACTCGGTAGTTTTGTTGCTTCTTTGTTTGGGTTCGTGTTGTTGTACAAGTTAAGAAGGAAGATAAAGAAATCGAAAAGTAATTCCAAGATTGGAAATAAAAATGAATGCATTAACCGCTCAGCCGCGGACGGTGGTTCACAAGCCGATTCCGCTGGCGAAGCCGACGTCATCATTGTCGGCGCCGGCGTTGCAGGAGCGGCTCTCGCATATACTCTTGGCAAGGTAAATTTCTTGGTTCAAAATTGTCTTTAAAATTTGGGGATTCTTTTCACATTATATAAATTTACTTAATACAGATTACACTTATTCATTTGATAGGATCTAAATCATGAATTTCTGAAAGATTTGATTTAGTTGACGATAATAAATTAGGTAGAGTACTTATGGCTTCTCCAATCTCCATCGAGTTTTTGCTTTACCTTTTCTCTACATCTGGTAAGCCAGATGCGATGGGACTTAGAATTAGATTTCTTCAAGTAATGCTACAGGTTAGCACGTTAATGACTAAGACGCTAAATCGTCAAGTAATAAACAACGTTTGTGTAATTCATGGTATGGTAATAATATTGCGTATTTTGACAAGATCTCTTAGGTGGCAAGACATGTGGTGAACGAAAGCAAAACAGACCCTGATCTAGACGTCAATAGAAAGATTTTTCTTGTTTTTAAGTGTTTTTTTTTTAATGGAAAAAAAAAAACCCTCCATATATACTCTTTGACTTTATTGTTTGATAATTAATTAATTAGATGAACTTTGAGTCTAAAAATCTCGTTTGTAGTATATAATTGAATTTTCTTAATTGTCCATCCACTAGTTTTAATCTCTAAAGTTCCTTTTTATATTTAAATTCTTTGTTAATCACTGGAATTGGTTGAAACTTGGATGTGTAATTGCAAGCTATATTCACAAAAAGGCGCATTGCATTAAAGAATCTGTAACATAAAATGCTTTATCATGCTCTGATTTACTCTGTGATTGTATTGTCCATCTGCCTAATTTCATACCTAATAATTGTAGGAGGGGCGTCGAGTCCGTGTGATTGAGAGAGACTTAACAGAGCCAGATCGTATTGTTGGCGAGCTTCTACAACCTGGAGGCTATTTGAAATTAATTGAGTTGGGTCTTGAAGGTGAAAATAAAAAAATTAATTTAACAGCACCAACCAATCCACTGCTATTTATTTGATGGTACACTGTGTCAGTTGTCATTTAATGTACATACATGTATCTGCAGATTGTTTGAGAGATATTGATGCTCAGCGAGTATTTGGTTATGCCCTTTACATGGACGGTAATAACACCAAGTTATCTTATCCCCTGGAGAAATTTGACTCGGATGTGTCTGGTAGAAGCTTTCACAATGGCCGTTTCATACAGAGGATGAGAGAAAAGGCTTCAACCCTTTCAAAGTATAATTTCTTAACTTGAATTGTATATAGCAAATTCATTAATTGACCATGTTTGATTGACAAGTTGACCTGAGTAGCACCATGTACCCTTTCATGACTAGATTTTGCCTTTTGAACTAAATTTCGAATTTACCTTCACTGTATGTATTTAAACATAAACTGATGCATTGAGACTGCTTAAAATTAAAAAATTCGATTTGTAAAAAAAATTGAATTTCACTCACTCATCTCAGATGTATTTTGCTACAGTGTAAGACTTGAACAGGGGACAGTGACATCCTTGCTTGAAGAAAATGGAACAGTTAAAGGAGTGCAATACAAGACCAGGAATGGTGAAGAGATAACTGCTTACGCTCCTCTCACCGTTGTCTGTGATGGCTGTTTTTCTAACTTGAGACGCTCTCTCTGTACTCCAAAGGTGAATAACGAAAACTCGGTCTTCTCTTTTCTCCATTATCTTTAAAACCTGGTCAATGGCGGTTTTTCTTATTCCTTTGTATGAGTTAATGGGTTAACTCCAAATTCTTTATGTTCTTTCTTGATATTTAAAGTCCCTAATAAACAAAGGTTTTCTTATGATGTAGGTCGAGAACCCCTCTTGTTTCGTTGGTTTAATCCTGGAAAATTGTGAACTCCCATATGCTAATCATGGGCATGTTGTTCTAGGAGATCCTTCTCCAATCTTATTTTATCCAATCAGCACCACTGAAATCCGCTGTTTGGTTGATGTCCCTGGACAAAAAGTACCTTCCATTGCCAATGGCGAAATGGCCCATTATTTGAAGACTACCGTGGCTCCTCAGGTAACTATACTTATCTTTTGTAAGAACTTCAACTTCATCTTCTATCAATTTATTAGACAAAACTGACTAAATAGACACATTTTTCAGATTCCTCCGCAGCTATATAATTCGTTTATTGCTGCAATTGAGAAAGGAAACATAAGAACCATGCCAAACCGAAGCATGCCAGCAATTCCTTTGCCCACTCCTGGTGCACTTTTAATGGGTGATGCATTTAACATGCGCCATCCTTTAACTGGAGGAGGAATGACTGTGGCCCTATCAGATATTGTTCTCCTACGTGATCTTCTTCGACCTATACATGATTTAAATGACGCATCTACTCTTTGCAAGTATCTTGAATCCTTCTATACCTTAAGAAAGGTATATTATAGGACAAATATTTCAATCAGTTTAAGCATAATTAGGGACTTGGAGTAAGAATATGTATGTTTTTTCTTTACAGCCAGTGGCATCTACGATTAATACATTGGCTGGAGCGCTTTACAAAGTCTTTTGTGCATCACCTGATCTAGCAAGGAAGGAAATGCGCCAAGCTTGTTTTGACTATCTTAGTCTTGGAGGCATCTTTTCGAATGGACCCATTTCTTTACTTTCTGGTTTGAATCCAAGGCCTTTACACCTCTTTTGCCATTTCTTTGCTGTGGCTGTTTATGGAGTTGGCAGATTATTACTTCCGTTTCCTTCTCCTAAAAGGTTTTGGTTAGGGGCCAGATTGCTATCGGTGAGTGTTTTTTGTCATTTGGCTATATATAGAAAATAATACTGGAGTATAAAAATTGGTGAAATTGACTTCTCTTGATCACAATTCTGAGTACCTTTCATTTCGTTATAGGCTGCATCTGGAATTATTTTCCCAATTATAAAGGCTGAGGGAATCAGACAAATGTTCTTCCCTGCTACCGTTCCAGCATATTACAGAGCTTCCCCTGTTGCTTAGAGCATCAATGCAACTCGACTATTAGTTAGTTTTTTTTTTTCTTCTTCTTTATATTATTAGTATAACCCCATTCTTTTTTTGATTTCCCTACTTAGCAGCAGTTTACTCTGTATTGGACTCTCTCGTAAATGTAGTAAGGTTGACATTAGATATGATATTGTATAAATCATATGTTTGTAAGTCATATCACAAGGTTCTTACTTATGGAAATTAAATTTCCCATCTCAAGCTTGTATAATATGACTCTTTAGTAGAATATATCGGTTGCCATTTGTTATACATTTTCTTGAATCATCTGGTCCTCTTATCATATTGGTTCCAATCCTTTTGAAAATGGGAGGATTACTCCAACTACCCCAGAGGTTTCATGATTGGGAAATTATACAAACTACCCCTGAGGTATTAGATTCATTACAATTACCCCTTTTCGGCATTAATTTCAGACATCATCATAAAAACCTTTAATGTGAAAAAAAAGGGTGTTAAATTGGTGAGATTGGGTGCAATAGGTGAAAAACTATTGAAATCAGTATATAGAAGATAATTAGCACAAGCTTAAAGCCTTAACAAAAGATCCTTTCACGTAATTTTGTAAACAAATTAAGTTAACCTAACTGATTAATGTCTTAATCCCATTACGCAACATGTCATGTTTTCTGGATGGCTTTTCCAACATAATTAGTGTGAGCTATTTGATATGAAGTACACTTTAATCTGATTAGGAGACAATTTCTTAAAAGTTAGCGGTATTTCAACAACTGCACAAATAAATATAATCAATCACATAACAGACACATCGATAAATTATCTACTTCCAAAATTTGGGATTGAATTGCAATTTGTTTCATTAAGGTCATTCAATATGTTGGCTGTAAAATAATAAAAAGAGTAAAAGAGATTTCAACTTTACACCCCACTAATTCATATATACTGTCACATATGCACAATATAGCAGAGATAAATGCTCTTTTGTTTCGTAGGCATGAGTTAAGCTCATATCCAGCGGAACTAACTTACTGCTCTAGTAGTAGTAGCTTGTGATATTGGGTAACTAACCATATTTCCTTCTTGCTTTCTTTGGCAGGCTCTCTTTGTGTGATGATTCTGTTACATACATAAAAGGAGGTTTATTTTTTCTACAAATAAAGTTTTTTTATTAAGGGATTCCAAGATATTTGTTTCTACTTAAGAACCTGCAATGTGATAAAATTCCCATATGTTGCTTTATAACAAAAGGACGGACAAGTCTTGTTTTTCTAGCTATATAAACAGATGCTAATCTTATAAGCAGAACTGAAACATTTACCGTTGTTAAGCGTAATAGAGTAGCATTGTTTTGTTGACAATGACAAAAGAAACTAGTTTGTACAAAGATTCAACCGGAGAGAGCCATTTGGATATCACAAAATGTAACGATGTGATCATCGTTGGTGCTGGAGTTGCTGGTTCTGTTCTTGCACACACTCTTGGCAAGGTACCAATGAGAAATATCTCTCCAAAAAATAGCTCGTGAAATAACTACAGAAAAATTAAGTTTCTCCAACTCAAAGTCTCCCCTTTCTCCAATTTTTTTTTTTTTTATCTTAATTTTGTAAATTAGGATGGACGTAAAGTGCATGTGATAGAAAGAAACTTGAACGAGCCTAATAGAATTGTTGGCGAACTGCTACAGCCTGTTGGTTATCTGAAATTGCTCGAATTAGGCCTTGAAGGTAAGAAGAAACGGTTCTTGATAATAAAAATTAAAAAAAAAAAATAGTTTATTACATAATTGGTTTTTTTCCGATAGTTTTTTGTTTATGGTGACAGATTGTGTAAAAAATATCGATGCTCAAATGGTTTATGGATACACCGTTTACAAGGATGGTAAAAGTATTAAGCTTCCTTATCCTTTACAAAACTATGGTAGTGATGTAGCTGGAAGGTGCTTTCATCAAGGTCGATTTATACAAAGTTTACGCAAAAAGGCAGCATCTCTTCCCAAGTACCCTTACTTTTCATTTCACTCTTGTTTCAAAAATCAATGTAGCTGATCAAATTGTTGAAAGAACATAGTTTTTTTTTTTAATCAAGTTTTTAGTTTTGATGAATCTTAAGTTACTTTTAAATCCTACGTACATTCAGTGTTAAGTTGGTGCAAGGGACAGCAGTTTCTCTCATAGAAGAACGAGGAACGATAAAAGGCATTCGATATAATACAATGGCTGGTCAAGAATTGACTGTATTTGCTCCTCTTACAGTTATATGTGACGGGTGTTTCTCAAGTTTCCGCAAGTTTCTTTCAACAACCAAGGTAGTTAATTAGTTAAACGTATTGTGTTAGAATATAATGTGAAGATCGATATGCTAGAATACATTGAATTTACTTTGTCCTTTCCTAATTTCTCTTAGTACGTACTCTCTGCAGATTGATACGCCTTCTCATTTTGCTGGATTCATAATAGAGAACTGTGAACTTCCTTATCCAAATTATGTCCATCTTATTTTGGGAAATCGAACGTCATTTGTTTTATATCCCATTAGTAGCACCGAGGTCCGATTCTTAATCGATTTTCCTGGACCAAAACCACCTTCAATCTCCAATGGAGAAATGTCTCATATACTAAACAGTAGCTCCTCAGGTGAGTATACTTTTACTGTTTTTGTAACTTAATAATCCTTTGTCATTTTATTTTTTTACATTTTCTGTTGTACATTCTTTTATCTTTAGGTACCCATTGAGCTATACGGAGCATTTTTGTCGTCAGTCGACAAAGCAAAGATTAGGGTAATGCCAATCAGCTGCATGCCAGCCAAACCACGTCTCACTCCTGGAGCCATTCTTTTAGGCGATGCATTGAACATGAGGCACGCGATAACTGGAGGAGGAATGACAGTAGCCTTACATGACATCACGGTTTTAAAAAATCTTTTCAAGAACATTAATCTAAATGATACCGAAAAAGTGACAAAGTACACCCAAGATTTCTACAACATCAGAAAGGTATAAGAATTTTAGCAAGTTATAATATGATAAAATTGCATTTTAATAAATCCCACAAAGACTTTGCAATTTTCATTGTGTTTTGCCCCTTCCTCATCAATTTGAGATTAAAACTGCAAATCTGAAAATAAAAGTGTGAACCAGATAATATTTTATGAGATCAAGGGTGGAAAATGGGGCTACAAACCGAAAGTGCACTAAAAGTTGGGATAAAAGGTCCAATCTTGTAAAGTGCAAGACTAAAAAGTACTGAGAATCCAATATCGTGGGACTAAAAAATGCAATTTTACCTTGTTAGAATAATAAAGAATCCTAATCGAAGTATATTATTATTTTTTTTTCTGGCAGCCTATGGCATTTACTATGAATGTAGTGGCTGATTCTTTATACAACGTGATGACCATATCTAATGAAGAATCGAGAAAGGAAATTCAACAAGCATGTTTTGATTATATATCTCGTTTTAGTAAAATTTCCGAAGGGGTAGTGGGACTAGTTTCTGGAATTAATCCACACCGTTATAGATTGCTGCTGCATCTCTTTGCTATAGCTATATATATTGCAGGAAGCATGATACTAGTGCCGGTTCCTTCACCTAAACGTGTTTATGCTGCAGCTCGTTTGGCATTGGTTTGTAATTGTTTCTCACTTTTATTTTTCTTGTATTTTGTAATACTGGGATATTCATAAAGATTTGTGAACATACATAAAGGCCTTTAAAAAAATGTGGTATAACTTGTCAATTTTTCTTTTTTTTTTTTTCTGTTTCAGGGTGTAGCTGCTATTGTGATTCCCATCATATGGAATGAAGTCTGAGACAAGTTTTCTTCAATCCAAAAGCTTTTTATGTTCAAATTCAAATAGATGGTGTTGTAATAAATTGGTCTTATTTGACTCTAATGTAATGAATAAATACATGATGTAGATTTCAGATTGATTATTTGAGTAACATATATGATCAATTATGTGTGTTTATATATATACACTCGCCTTTTTCCTGTAGTATATGTATATATAACTCATCTGTCTGCAAGAACAGGAGAAACTTGAAATTCTATACTGAGAAGCCTTATTAGCTAATAAACATGAAAACAAGATCATGTCAATAACTAAAGCCTGTCATACATGATTAAGGACAAAATCACAAAAAAATCTGTTAAAACATGCTATTATGAAACAACAATGCTTATTGTAAAAATAATCAGTTGTACCCGTTTTAAGATCATAAGTTTGCATTTACAAGATGCTGAAACAAATTTGAAGTCACAACATACATATTACTCAACCGGATTCACTTTTTCAGTTAATTTCTTGCTTATTATAACAGAATCTTGACACGAAATTCATGTGAGCACTCTGTTAGATTGCATGATAGATTTCTAGCCTAGTTGGTAACTCCTACTGAAAGAAGAATTTGGTGTATATATATATCTATGAATTTATGAATATATCATTATCCAATATGCATAGTTTTCTAAGCACCTAATTGGTTTTATCAAGAAAATGAAGGGATACACAAATTCGATTTCAGAGAGCACTACAAGTTACGATGTAGTCATCGTTGGAGCTGGAGTAGCTGGCTCTGCTTTGGCTCATGCTCTTGGAAAGGTAGGTCTATAATTCTCCACTGTATATTGTCTTTCCTTAAGTTCTGCATTACTATTCAATTTAAAGTATATTCATTTAGGATGGACGTCAAGTACACGTGATCGAAAGAAACTTAGATGAGCCTAATAGAATTGTCGGAGAGCTGCTGCAGCCTTCCGGTTATCTGATATTGCTCCAACTAGGCCTTGATGGTATTAACTAAGAACAATATGAAAAATAAATACAGTATTGGGTATATGATTAATTATATTAACGTGTATTATGAATCAGATTGTGTAAAAGACATAGATTCTCAACATGTACAAGGATATGCAGTTCATAACAGTGGAAAAAGTACGCCCGGCCTTCCGCCCCGCTCTGAAAAATTCATATTACACTTCCATTTCCTTTAGAAAACTATGACGATAATAATGTGGCTGCAAGAACCTTTCAAAATGGTCGATTTGTACAAAAGTTACGTGAAAAAGCTGCATCTCTTCCCATGTACGTACCTCTTCCACAGTCCACACTCTTTTCTTATATAGTTGTAGCAAGATACATAGATATATAATTAAATTTTTATTTCAGCTATTTTAATTACAAACTACATTATCATATATTTTTCCTCTGTATATTTAAAAAATTTCTTTAGTGTCAAGATGGAGCAAGGGACAGTAACTTCTCTAATTGAAGAAAACGCGACAGTAAATGGTGTACGTTACAAAACAACAAACGGACAAGAGTTGATCACATACGCTTCTCTCACAATTGTTTGTGACGGTTGTTTTTCAAGTTTACGCAAGTTTTTAGCGAATCCCAAACTAGAAAATTAATTGAAAACAAGCTTCTTCGATTTTCAATAATACTATATATAATACAAAATTTTATTCATATTTGAAAGATGTGTACTTTTTTTAATCACAGATAGATACACTTTCCTATGGTGCTGGCCTCATACTCGAAAAACTGTCAAATTCCTCATCCAAATTATGCTCATATAATTTTTGGAGATCCAGTATCGATCGGCTCTATGTTATCCCGTTAGTAGCACAGAGCTTCGTTTCTTCGCCAATATAACTGGACCAAAAATACCTTCCATCTCCAACAGTGAAATGGCGCGTTTCCTTAAGACAGTCGTGGCTCCTCAGGTTACGTGTCTGTCCCTGTCTGTAATTAATACTTCATATATTCAATTCATCAAATTAACACATTTATTTATTTAAAAAGAAAAAATAATTATGATGATAGTTTATATATTAATTAAAAGACAGTCTTTTATTTTTAGGTACCTGATGTTATGTATAGAGCTTTTATACAAGAAAGGAGGGATTCGGATAATGCCAGTGTGTAGCATGCCAGCCGCACCACAGCTAATCCCCCGGGTTATTCTTTTAGGGGATGCATTGAACATGCGACACGTGATAACTGGAGGAGGAATGTCCGTGGCTCTACATGATATCGCAATTCTTTCTGATCTTTTAAGGCATCTGAATCTTGATGATACATCTTCAGTTAGAAAAAGTAGAGAGTATTTCTACAAGTATAGAAAGGTAATTAGTAGAATTGTTAATTTATGTATGTGTGTATGTAATTTGGACTGCTAATCCAAATTCCTTGGTTGAATTTGATGGCTGATACTCTACACAATGTGCTTTGTGAATCTCATGAAGAAACTAGAAAGGAAATTCAGCAAGATGTTTTTGTTTTATTATATCTTAGTATTTTGGAATATATATATTTATATGCATGTTATGATATTGTTGTGTTGTATTAATTAATAAAATTTGAAATTTGATGTAATATTAATTTATTACAAAGAATACTCAGATCACATACACGTCTCGTCTTTTTTTTTTTTTTTTGTAACAGACCAAACCGTTTAATAATCGAACTGAATAATTCGGTTTGATGTGTTGTACAAATTTTGAAATTATCGCGTCAGATTAGATATCAAAAATTGGTACGATTCAACTATATTGAATGCAACGACATCAAAACCCTAATATTAGAGTTGTGCACGATCCGGTAAATCATATATTGAACTGAAATTTCAATTTAGTATACGGGAGTGAGCTTTGTTACCGAACAATTAAATTTCGATTTTCGATATTAAGTGCAGATTTACCTTAGTTAATTCAACCGATATAGCCAATTTGTTTTTTTTTTTAATCCCAATTTGTACAAGGTAAAGACACGTTTCAAATTTCCAATCCACTCTTCTCACTTCTTCTACGGTGCCCCAGAGCAAAACCCAAATCTTCTTCTTCTTCTTCAATTCAAAATCCCACCGCGCCGCCGCACCACCTACCCATCGCGCATCCACCATCTCTCTCTCGGCCCAGATTTTTAATTTACGGAGGTACAGTCCAAACTCTAAATGCCCAATTTTATACTTTTTTTTTTATTTTCTCTTAATTAATTGGGTTCTAATTGCATTTAAAACCCAAAACTTGAATGATGCTAAAGTAATTTTTGGAGATGGGACTGAGTCTGAGGCTAGGGGGTCTCTGATGTATTCTTTATAATTTCTATTCAAGTTCATTGGATGGTTAGTGGTTAGAGTGGTAGGAAGCATATTATTATTTACCTATGTATTCAAGACAAATTATTTTTGATTCAATTTTTTTTTTTTGTACTGAATCAAATCGAACCTTACTGAATCGGTAATTTACTGAACCAAACCAAAATTTTCGGTTTGGCAAAGGGTAAGAGATTTCTAAATACCGAACCAGCCGGTATAACCAAATTTGGTAAGGTTCGGTTTTACAGTTTGCACAGCCCTACCTAAGATAGTAGTGTGATCAGAAATATTTAACGTTCATATTCTACCTATTTACTGATTCTGACAAGTAAAAAATTATATTTGTTAACTTACATTTGTTATATAACTATATTCTCGATACTTGAATTTTCAACATATATATATATATATTGCTTTTGTTAAGAGAAAGTTAAGAATGAAATGTCATAAAAATATATAACAGTTGAATCTATAGAGTATCATCTAATTTGTAAAAGAGGGCCCCAATTTTAAATATCGCCTAGGGCCCCGTAATATGTCCAGCCGGCCCTGAGGTGTTAGCAAATTTCCTCTTAATACTTGTTTAGCTTCCTGTTTTCCTTCAATGATTATCTGTCAGGGGTGATGACTTATAGTTTACCGTACTACGTGCAGGATATACTTATTCTTTCATTAAATTATTTGTTGAATATCAGAATGTTTAAGGATGTGCCATTTTAGCTGGCTAACTGTGTGTTACTAAAGATTCTAGTATTTATGCCACCCTACCGTCAAGAAAGTACACATAGAGATGTTTTTTTGTTGTTCTTTTTGTTTTTGTTTTTGCATAATTTACATTGACTTGTTTTCTTACATATTCTTGTAGAGCTACTGTACTCGATCATCTTTACTGATAGCCTTTCCCGAGGAGGAAATTGAAGATTAAGTAAAGTTAGTTTTGTTGATTGTTGGCAAATCTTAACTCTAGATCCGATGCATGGAGGATCATGATTTTATAGTTGGCCAGGAGTTTCCTGATGTGAAGGCTTTCCGCAATGCAGTTAAAGAAGCTGCAATCGCACAACACTTTGAACTTCGTATTGTTAAAAGTGATCTAATTCGATACATAGCAAAATGTGCTTCCGAAGGATGCCCATGGCGCATACGTGCAGTGAAGCTTCCTAATGCCCCAACTTTCACTATAAGAAACCTCGAAGGAACACATACTTGTGGGAAAAATGCACATACTGGACATCATCAGGCCTCTGTCGACTGGATTGTGAACTTTATTGAGGAACGTCTACGTAAAAACTTAAATTACAAGCCAAAAGATATACTGCATGATGTATATAAACAATATGGGATAACTATACCATACAAGCAAGCTTGGCGTGCCAAGGAGCGTGGACTTCAAGCCATATTTGGCTCTTCAGAAGAAGGGTATTGTCTACTTCCAGCCTACTGTGAGCAAATTAGAGAGAACAACCCTGGAAGTGTTGCAGAGGTGTTTACTTCTGGTGCAGACAACCGGTTTCAGCGTGTATTTGTTTCCTTTTATGCTTCTATATGTGGGTTCTTGAACGGTTGCTTGCCTATTGTCACACTTGGTGGGATTCAGCTTAAAAGCAAGTACCTTGGTACATTACTTTCAGCAACTTCTTTTGATGCCGATGGTGGATTATTTCCAATTGCCTTTGGCATTGTTGACATTGACAATGATGAAAGTTGGATTTGGTTCTTGTCAGAATTACATAAAGCCCTTGAGATGAATACTGAGATAATACCCCGGCTAACTTTCTTATCTGACTGTCAGAAAAGGATTACAGATGCTGTAAAAAGAAGATTTCCCAGCTCTTATCATGCAATCTGTATGAAACACTTGAGCGAAAGCATTGGGAAGGAGTTCAAAAATCCACGGCTTGTGCAACTCCTTTGGAAAGCAGCATATGCCACCACTACAATTGGTTTCAAAGAAAAAATAGTCGAACTTGAGGAAGTTTCTCCAGAAGCAGCGAAATGGCTACTACAGTATCCACCTTCTTGTTGGGCATTGATATATTTTGAAGGTAAAAGGTACGGTCATCTCACGTCCAATATAGATGAGTTCAATCAATGGATTCTTGAAGCACGAGAGCTGCCCATAGTACAAGTCATAGAGCAGATCCACAACAAATTGATGGCCGAGTTCGAGGAAAGGCGTGCAAAAAGTAAGTCATGGTTTTCTATACTTGCTCCTTGTGCAGAAAAACATGTGATTGAGGCAATGAGCCTTGCTTCGACTTACCAAGTTCTTCGATCGGATGAGGTAGAGTTTGAAGTTATTTCAGCCGAGCGATCGGATATTGTGAACATCGGAACCCATTCTTGTTCTTGTCGTGATTGGCAATTGTACGGTATACCATGTTCGCATGCTGTTGCTGCCTTGATTTCCTCCCGAAAAGATGTTTATGCCTTCACTGAGAAGTATTTAACTGTGGCTAGTTATTGTGAAGCGTATGCAGCAGAAATTCATTTGGTTCCTGGTAAAATTGATTGGAAAAAGGATGGAGATACCTGTTTGGATGATGAAATAAGACCCGTGAAGCCTCCGAAGGTTCGGAGACCTCCGGGACGTCCTGAGAAGAAGCGTATGTGTGTAGAGGATCTTAACCGTGAGAAGCATACTGTACATTGTAGTCTTTGCAACCAAACGGGGCATTATAAGTCAACTTGCAAGCAGATGTCTATGGGAGTATAGGTCTAATTTGGATTTTAGGTTTTGTTATTTAGATTTAGCCCAAGGTAGTGGTAAAAAGGTGAGATACTCTGTACATAGTTTACTTCTCGACCCTGTTTTGCCAGTGTTTAGAGGGAAGGAAAAAATTGTTTTGTAAAATAGGATTCCGGTTGTACTTGAACTGTATTTGAAACCAAATTATTTTGTCAGTTCTTTTTATCTAAACTTAATTTGATTTTGAAATGAATTAAGCTTTAAAAAGTTTAGTTGAATAAAACACTACTCAATCAAGTTTGATTTGCTTGATATTTCTAAAAATAATTTATAATATTTAGTTTATCAAGTAGAATTTTCAGAGCCATGATTATTATTAGTCAATTCAAATAGAAAATAAGTAATTTATTGTGATATACAGCTCTAATGCAACTGAATAAATATAGCAATAATTGGCGTTTGGTTATGGATAATGGCGATCAAAAAATTAATTTGGTTTGATCTAATTTGATTTTCAGCTCTAAACATAAACGAAATGTTGGTTTATCTTGATCCAAAATTATGTTATGCATCCATTGCACCATCCAGGTACTACGTTACCAAACGTGCAGGAAATTAATGTAATGATCATACTGGAGTGAAAATCTACATCACCCATGTGATGGCTATGTACTTCAAGAAATGAAAATTATTTCCATATTAACCAAATCATGGATGATGTGAATTCTCACTCCACAGTGTGTAATCATTGCATTGACATGTTGTATTGTTTGGCGGCAGCATGTCAAAGCGGATGTAAAGGTACATAATGAAACCCTATATATGTTCAGCTTCAATTGCATCCAAAGAATCGAAAAAACCAGTAGAAGACATGCTTCTTTACTTGGTTCAAAGGAAGGGAAAAAAAAAAGAAGTCAAAGCATCTGAATACAGCATTTTTTCAACATAACTCAAATTAAGTTACTGAACCTGTCTTGTACTAAATGCAGGCCGTAGAGACTTACTTGTACAATTGCTTGAATCTTTTACAAGCTTCCAAAACATTTTCCCTGTTTCCAAAAGCACTGACCCTAATAAAACCTTCACCACCAGGTCCAAAACCACTTCCAGGAGTCGTAACAACATGAGTCTTCTCAAGAATCTCACCAAACACATCCCATGAGCTTTGCCCAGGAAAGTGAACCCAAACATATGGTGCATTTTTACCTCCGTATACTTTAAAGCCAAGTGAATTAAACGTGTCAACTATAATATCAGTGTTTTCCTTGTAGAAGCCAACTACATTTTGCATGGCCTGCAAGTATGGCAAATGAGTGTTAAGTAGTCCAAGTATTGAATTTCAAGGAGTAAATGGATAGTTTCAATTAATTATCGGAAAGAAAAAGCAACCAGCTTCTGCTCTTAAATTTGAACAATTTGTTTTTCTCTAATTACACATTTAAAATAGATCAGTATAGTGCCTAATCTTGACTTCAATTACTATATAAAAAATGAATGTAATTACTAAAGGCGTTTTGCTTATGGATATTAAAACATTTAGGGCAGGTGTATTTTATTGCCTTTTAAGTATCATATACAGCAATAAGATTAATGTATAAAAATATTAATTAACATAATTAGATTAAGGGCTGTGAAGCTCCTAGGCTCCTAAAGATACTTCTTGCAAGCAAAGAAAATATGAAAATGAAGCAGGAAGAAAGGCTGACCTTAATGCCTTCAGTCGAAACACATGCCAGTCCTCCAGCTTGAGCAATGTTAGATGCACCATTGAAGCAAGTGCATACAATGCGATTGAAGTCCTTGGCCACGGGAAATCCATTAGAATAAAGAAGCTCTTTGGGAACTGCTGTCCAACCTAGACGAACTCCTGTGAAACCAGCATATTTTGAAAAGGAAGAGACTTCAAGTGCAACCTACAAACCACACAAAATAAGATAATTAAAAAATATGTCAGATAAACACAAGTTGAAAATAGAGGAACACATTAAACTAATCCTTATCATTCACTGCAAGGAATTAGCATAAAGCATACATATGAGATGATTTTGAATATTTTCATATTAGAACAAAGTTAAGATTTGAGAAAAAAATCCGCTCCCAAACTGACCTCTTTGGCTCCAGGAATCTCAAAAATGGATCTCGGACTATCATCTGACACGTACATAGCATAAGCAGAGTCGTAGACTATGATCGAGCCATTTTCTTTAGCAAATTGTACAAGTTTGGTCAGTTGGTCTCGTGATGCAGCACAACCAGTAGGGTTGTTAGGTGAACAGAAAAATATGACGTCAGTTCGACGAACAGTGGATAAATCGGGAAAGAAACCGTTTTCTGGCGTGCACCTCATGTATTCAATATTTCCAAATTTTTCGACGTCTTTCTGAAACTGCCCAGTCTGACCCAAGATAACACTTGAATCCACATAAGCCTGTCAAGATCAGATGTTTGGTGAAAATTCACAAAAGGGTAGTAATTAATGATAGTTTTTTCAAGAATGTATAAACTAAGACTCATCCCACAAGCCTGCATAGCAGAACAATATGAATTTCTTTAATATTTCATCCATTTACTTTTAAGTGCTACCTTTGAATTACAATGCAGAAGCAAAGAAAAAGTTCTGGCAAAGTAAACAAGTTGTAACTAAATCGAGCTCGCATTACAAGTAGGCACCACATGTCTAATCACCACATTTCAAATATATGTGATGCTGCTCCAATATATCAAACAATACAACATAAGTAACAATGAGAAGATGCTTGATGTTAAGCCATAAGGAGACCACGATAGGAAAACAATTTCAGAGCTGGTATGACACAAGATAACAATGACAACATTTCACGGAGCTCATACGGTGTGGTGAAATAACAAATTATTCTTTACTAAGAAATAAAGGATACAATATTTACCGGGTATGATGGGTCTTGAACAGATATTGTCACATTAGATCCGAAAAGCACCTGCCATGGAGAAACAACAAACATTTTTTTATGAAACTATTTCACGTAGGTTATTTATAAAATTAAACTAAATAATGGCGAAAGCTACGAAACAGACCTGAAGGCGTGATATGTCGCTCTTTGCACCATCAGAAACAAATATATCATCTTCCTCTATCCCAAGGTTTGCATAATAAGTTGAAGCAATAGAAGCTCTCAGTTTCTGTAAAATAGAAAAAGAGTACCTTGTTACTACCGGCACCTCTAAAGTGATGAAAACATGAAAGTCTGATAAGTGTCCTGAAGAGACTTTTCAGTTAGGTATAAATGAACACAGAAGAGAACGTAATGGTGGATAAATAAAAGGACAGAGAACCACAAGTATCAAAACAACGACAAAGTTAGGAAATTATATGAAGAAACAAAAAAGGAATTAGATTATCACTGACTTTTTCGCCTTGCTCAGCTCCATAACCACTGTAACCTTCTACAGTCGACAGCGCATAAGATCTCTGTCAATGAAAGGAAAATAGAAGTTATACTGTATTAGTTATTTACAACCAAAAATCACAAATAGTAAAACGAAAACCAAAAAAACATAAAGACATTATCCAGTTAAGAGAATCTTATAATTAATCTACCAAGGCTTCTTCCTTAATATCCATTAGTGTATATCTACTCACAATATTGGACCAAAATTTCAATCTTTTAAAATAATCCCATGTAAACAAATGCACCCATAGTCCACTGCTATTACTGCAACAAGGAGAAGAAAATAACCAAGATGTAAAATCCCCCAACTCCATAAGCATCTATCACAATAACCATTCTAAACTTGAAGGAACTCCTATAGTTTCTCCATACGTACTTAAAATTTTTAATGTACATGCATAACTGACAAGTTTTACAGCAATAATACCTTTGACATGGCAGAAGTAATAACTTCTGGAATGGGCTCAGTTGTGTCACCTATTCCAAGACTGATCACTTGGGCATCTGGAAATTTCGACATGTGAGCAGCTTTTCGCCTTGCAATCTAACAATAAAACGCAGCAAGAGAGTCAAAATGAATATGTCTTATGTAAGCACCACTGATCAGACAATAGCCAAAAATAATTGAAAAAAAGTACAAAGTACTTTAATAGCAGACCTCCGGAAAGAGGTAGCCAGCTTGAAGTTTAGCCATATTTTCGTTGCGCGAAACCTTAGTCTTGTAAGCTTCATCAAAATCCAAGAAAATAATTTCGCATTCTATGAGTGATTAATGTCAAGTAATCCGCAAACAGCAGCACGATACGTTGATTCAAACTGCCCTAATAAAAAAATAAAATGAAAATAATCAAGTAAATTAAGTATTCACCAGTCGTCTTCTCTGCTGAAGGTGAAGCAACGCATTTCACAACCCCACTAATTTTCGAAGGAATCAAAACATGTAAAGTCCTGAAAACAAACAAAAACAAAAGAGACAATCAAATAGATTGAAAATCCATGAATCTAAACAAGAAATCGGTACTTGATATTCTTGAATTCGGTTTTGCCGAGGAAAGTGGAAGTTGACGAGGAGATAGAGGTGGAAAAATTCTGGTGCTGAATTGCAGACATCTTTCCAGAAAGAAAGAGTGAGTAGTGAGTGTACTGTAGAAGTAGTTATGAGAAAAGAGCCGCCGTTACGTTATTTATGTATTTGAGTGTTAAGTGTACCCTAGCACTTAAATAAATTCACCTCAACCATATGAATTACCAAAAGCCAACAGGTGGTTTTAGTACCAATTACCCAACCATTGTTCGAATTTTTCTTCTCGTCTTTAAAACTCAAAAAATTAATAATTAGAAATAATAACTTCCCATTATAGTTTAGTTTCTTCTATTAATTTTCTTCTCCGTCAAGAAAATAATTTTTTAAATACTGCCATACATTGAATTACTAAAATATAGTTTAATCATCTTTATTCTTTGTTACAATTCGGAATAAAACAAGTCAAAAATAGAGATTCTGGCTCATATAATAAATATAATATGAAAAACTTTCACCTAAAAAATAAAAAAAATACTAAAAAAATTTATTCAAGATTTTCAGCTCACTGACAAATATTCTTATAATCTTATAATAGTTCAATAATTTAAATTCAGTTGCCTATTCGTGTTTTGTGATCCTACAAAATATTGTCTTAAAATCCCCTAGTACAGTAGTACTTCACTCCTTAAAAAAAAAATCCCTCGTAATCATGAAAAATTAGTAACTTTTCCTCAATAATCATCTGTAACAAACAGGCTGGCCCAGTACAAGAAATTTTGACCCAATTATAAAAAACTTATCCAAAGCCCATTAGCCATTTGAATCGTTTAACGGTGAACCTCTGCGATTTCCCCTCAGAATTCCCAATTTTGAACAGTTTAGGGTTGGTAAAAAATCCAATTCCTTTCTACGATTTGTTAGATTATTGATAATGTAGAAAAACAAAAATTATTTATCTGGGAATTTCATCATCTGGGTTGACAATCCGACGTATGCACCTACATCATTCGGGTAAAGCTTCCTTCTTTTTCCCAATTAATTAACCCTAGTTTGAGTTTTGATTTTATGTATTCAATTTCGTGTCTATCTTTTTTCTAATGTTTTAAACTTCAGGTTTATCCCGTGTATTTATTATTTTAAATTTAGAATTTTGATCACTCCGTAACTTGAAACATGTGAACTTTGTAAGAACTCAAATAAATATGCGAGTATATTCGGTTTTCAATGCAAATATTAAGATGTCGTAACTTATTTATTTCGTACAGAGAAATTAGAACATGATTTACCATAAAAACATGTGTTGATATTGCTCTATTATGAAGGAGATTTTTTGCATATTTTTCTTGGGAGAAGATGGATTTAGAGACGGAGAATAGAATAGCAGCCATTCTTTTGAAAGATGCTAATGAATTGCGTCGCCAAGCTCAGAGTGAAGGATCTCTTGCTTATCTTCGTCAGCCCACTGTTAGGAATAGGCCAAATTCCCGTTTCTTGACAGCAACTGTTCTTGGTGTACAACAAGGTTACTTTTTTCGCTATGAATTTCTTATGTTTTTTAATTTCGCCCTTTTACGAGGATCGAAGAATTACTTTTAGCAAGTATGGCATGTGGATGAGTTCTTGCTGTTAACTTTATAATACTTCGGTTTTGCTATTTGTCCCTTTTTTGGTTTTGGTATTGTGCCTATGGGTGCAAATGATGACTACTGTCACGGCCTGGGCGCAAAATGGCGCGTCATGGAGACCCGATGGACGGGAGCTAAGCCCATGACACTACGCTCTGAAAAATGAATACCTTCATACCTTGTAACCAATCTTCTTTCAACGATTTTGTTTACAGAATTGTTGCACACTAAAATAAGTCTATATTCCTGGTTTATTCCTATTGTACAACTCATCCAGTTAGTTTAACTTTGAACTTTTTGGTTTTTACACATGCCTAAATCCTGATGTAGCATTATGGTGATGTAAAGGTCTTGCACTCCCTTCTGTTTGCTTCTTACTACTTTATATTATTCAGTTTTTCATAACATAGCTAAGTTACCATGTCCTAGATCTGGTTGATACTCTGGTGTTATGAAAATTTGGTGTGTCAATAAATACCCTCAATAAGTCAAATTTCATGTTTAGATCTGCTAAGCCTATTAGATTTATAAAATTCCTAAAGTTACAGTTGAACAGAATTGTCCTTGCTGATTGATTATCTTATTGTTTTTCTTGGCTTAGATCTTTTAATTACTTAACACACACGCGTATTATTTCCATCTGAATGTTGTTTCACAGCTAATCGTGCTGTTGAGGTAAACGAGATGTGGCGACTGAGGGAGAAACAGCTAGAACTGGACAATAGGATTAGAGGAACGAGAACCGAGAGTATCAGCGGAAGAAGTTACAAGGATGCAAATGAATCTCACAAGAGCAGAGGTAACAATGAAGTGGAACCAAGTGCAAGTCCTTCAAATAAATCAAAGAAAAGAATTATTGAAGATCTACATTCAGGGGATGATGAAGGTTTAAAGGATGATGAGATCGAGGAGTTTTTATATTCAAGGTCCCTTTTCCCTTGTTCATGTGATTTTGAGTGTAGTTTAGTGTTTCATTCTAGTTCCAACTAACTGCATCTATATATATGTTATAAATGGCAGGAGAAAACGAGGCAGAGGTGCCGTTGGCTCACGGATGGATGAAACTGGTCCTTACCTTCCTTCTTGTCCTGGTTCAGTTAACTTCGATAAACCTCGTGATTTTCTTGGACCCGAGAAACCCTTTTGGTTGAAGTCTGAGTCGGATGATAAAAACCTTAAAGATAAGAAAGAGAAGGCAAGAATACGTTCAAGCAAGCACCACTCCAGTAAACACAAATCAAAAGGGAAGTCAAAAGATAAGGAGAAGAAAAAGAGGACTAAGGAGAAAAAGAAAATGCATCACAAATGAAAGGTTGTATGGTTAAAGAATTGTTTTACTCAACTTCATTTGTTTTGATTCTAAATACATAGGTCTTGTTTGTAATGAAAAAATATTGGGAGATTCTCATTGCTCCCAAATTGATGATGTTGATAAATGTAAGAGAACATAATAATCTTGTGATGTGGTTTGCTCGACTTCATAATATTTATTTTAAAAAATGCTATATTGGTCAAGTAACATTAGGTTAAAAGTTAACTATAGAAAATGGTGGTGTAAAAACTTTATCAATTTTCTTGTATGTCCCATGTAATTATGTGGATTCCTTGTGGGTAAACTCTCAATACTATATCAAGTACACAAATATGTTAAGGCTTTCTAGTTTTCTCTGTATAAAGGTTCAAGATATCACTTAGCTAATTGTTCCTCATCCACGCATAAAATTATTTAGTTATTGACAAAGATGCCCCCTCTCATTTTTCTCTTCTCAGATCTCAATCAACTAAGCGACTGAATTTCAGTTGATAAAAATAGCACTAGAAAAACTAATAAATTAATATAAATAATATTGGATGCAAAAAGAATAGCTTCGGTAAGTAAACTTAGATAACTAAATCTATAAAATAAAATCCATGTTATGAAGACTTTGTTTTCATTTTCAAGTTTACATACAGAAATTAACTTCTGTACGCAAATCATATCCTGGTTCATTAACTATGAGAAGAGATCGATGTTACTTCCAATTAAACTTTTCTATGAGCTCGGGTGGTGAGATGCTCTTTCAAGTTTCAAGAACACAACTACTTCAGGGGTTCTCCGAAAGTTCAAAGAACAAGTACGAAACTCTTTCCACTTCTTTAAGAATTATTCGAAGAGGGAACAGTGTAACGAACCAAGTGTAGTCGAGGGATTCTAGAGTATTTGACAGTTCTAAAAAACACCACAATAAGTATTTTTCATCAGCTCTTTCCATCAATGGTGATTATGATCATGGATCAAAATCTTCATATTTTTCATCAAAAACATTAGAAGAATTTTGTTTTTATTTAACGAAAACAAAAACAATATATATTTCTAAAACACTTTATTCTTATTTGCCTTAGAACTCTCCAATATTTTGCTAACAAATATTTCCTTAATCACCAACATGAATCAAAGTTTTGTTTTTCTTATGTATATTTCAGCTAGCTAAGTACGGAATTTTTTTGAAAAGATTCTGATATTAGAAGGAAATCTTTGAATACATCAAACCTAACACTTCCACAATCAAACCTAATACATCTAAAAACCACAAACGTACTAACACTTCCACTACAATACAAAGAAGCAACCTATTTCCTTTCCATTAAACCTAACACTAATCACACCTTACAACAAATCAATATTACAATTACGCCCTCTCGCCCCTAATCCTCCTCGCCAACTGGATATCCTTTGGCATAATAGTAACCCTCTTAGCATGAATAGCACAAAGATTAGTATCCTCAAAAAGCCCAACCAAGTACGCCTCCGCCGCCTCCTGAAGCGCCGCCACAGCAGAGCTTTGGAATCTCAGATCCGTCTTGAAATCCTGCGCAATTTCACGAACAAGCCTCTGGAACGGAAGCTTGCGGATCAAAAGCTCGGTAGACTTCTGATACTTACGGATCTCACGGAGAGCGACGGTGCCGGGGCGAAATCTGTGGGGCTTCTTCACGCCTCCGGTAGCGGGAGCCGACTTCCTGGCGGCCTTGGTGGCGAGTTGCTTTCGAGGTGCCTTGCCGCCTGTGGACTTGCGGGCGGTTTGCTTCGTGCGAGCCATTTATGTAGAATATGTTAAATTTTCCTTTCTATTTTTTTGAAAATGTGGAGAAGAATTGGATATTGTTTGATGAGAGGTAGTGGAAATTGTGGTGGTTTTTATAAGTGAAATTTTAGAAATAGTGGCGGGATTGTGAATCAATCTCAACCGTTAATGTTTTGATTATTTGTGAGGATTCGGGAATTGGATGGGGATTTGATCCGGATTGTTGACGTGGATGAGAGAGGTTCGATTTTGAGTCGTTAGATTAGATTCTTATCGACGGTTGTAGATTTTTCTAGCGGATAAGGTGCGGATCGCTGACCTGTTTATATGCTTCCTTTTTTCTTTCTTTGTGGCAATTGGTTAATGTGCATATTTAGAAACCAGCATATTATTAATTTTTTTGATTATTAATCATTAGAATATTATTTTATAAAATCTAACAGAATTGATAATGTGTATATTATGTTAACGCGATGTATTTTTGTTTATGAAAAATAGAAATATATTTTGAGAAATTAAAAAAATATATATATCAGAACTACTTATCAGAATACATTTCAACAATATAAATAATGTATTATTTGGTTGTAGGGAAAGTGAGAGAAAATGAAGGAATGTCGGTTTTATTTTCTCTCACTTGTTGTTTGGATAGCAGGAAAAATACTTAAACCGGAAAAAATTTTGAAGAAAAAATTTGTCCACCAATTTGATGGGGAAATTCTGAAAGGCTTAGTATCCTCAAAAAGCCCAACCAAGTACGCCTCTAAATCTAAGTGAAAATTTTAGAGTAAATTGCAAAACAACCTTGTGCTTTGTCTAACTATCAAAACCTTCTTATTAGTAAAAAAATACTCTCTCAAATAACAATAGCAGTTATACCCCCATAAAATGTCGCAAAAACACTCATTTCAGACGCAAACAACCCAAAAAAAATATAATTCTTATCTTGAAACTAGAAAAGTACAAATAGCAAAAGACAATATTAACCAATTTTGAAAATATTTATAATTAAATGGAGATATTTATAAAAAAAAAAAAAATATTACTTTTTTTTTTCTAAAATTGCTTGACAACCAAACATTTGTAAGAAAATAGTTTTCCTGACAACTATACATGTAGAGGAAAATGACATTCTATTCATTTTCTTTTCTTTTCCTTTTATTTTCATTTTCCTACAATTTTACCTCATTTTCCTTATAACCAAACAAGCTATATGTATTGAACATGTTATTAGTCTATTCTATATTGTAGTAGTAATAAGTCTGGGGAAATTCTTATTCATATTGGGTTTTATCGGACCTAAATTAATTACATACATGGCAAGTGTTATACAATTGCTTTGGAATTGGATGTAATTCCCCAAAAAGTGATCGATCACAAAGCAAGCCAGTGCAATGGTGGTTGGATAGGTTTTAACAAACCAAGAAGAATTTTCCATAAGTTCAATCTTGAGTTTACTTTTTTGATATTGTAGTTGTAAAAGAGGCACACCATTAAAGCTTTCTTAACAACCCAGCAAAGCTTTAAACAATATGAACCACGATTTTAGATAATTTCAATCTTGAGTTCTTATTGCGGCTTAAATTGTCATTAACCCGTATAACTTTTATACATTGAATATTTATGGACGAATCACATGGTTTTGCTTTGTAATTTAGCTTAAAGCTTAAATCTTCATTTGTGCATGTGGTGGTTGTAAATAAAGCTGTCCAGATAAGATTTTGTATTTCTTCTCATTAAATTAATTAGTTTTGGCTCAATTGCTCTTTCGTTCTGATTTTAGATAACTTCAATCTTGAGTTCTTATTGCGGCTTAAAGCTTTAAACAATATGGAACACGATTTTCTTTCGGTACAACCGTACAAAACATTTCTAGGGCAAACAAGTTTCCTCTTTGCTTGTAAAGGTCAAAAAGTTTCATCAATGATTTAGTTTCTCATTTCATATGAATATTCAACCAAAAATGTACAGAACAACTTTAATTTAGCTTCTGCACTATATACAATATTCACATATTATAGATCATGAATCTTCATTCTTCAATATGATGATCCGTTTCGTCGAATATCTCTTCCTGCAAGAATCAAAAGATAAATAAGTTAAAATAACATCTATAATTTATAATATCAAATGATGGCATTTGGTTAATCTGGGTCCGTGATGGATCAGGATGAGGAAAAGAACATAACGAGTAGTCGAGCCTTTGAATTCTAAGATGACTCATTATTGACCCAATCAAACCCAAGATTGATCATCAATAATTTTAGTCGAACCCAAGTAAAGAAAAAAACATAAGATCGGGTTAGGTCCAGGACATGCCACGTGTCATAACCAATGTTGCCAGCTATAAATATAACGATCAGGTTTTAGAGAAATATAATTGACCTCACCTGCAAAAGCTCTTCAATGACATCTTCCATGGTTATAATTCCTACAGCCTCTTCTTCTTGGGGGAGCTTTAGCAATGGACTTCCGTCAATTTGTAGGATGTCTGGGTACATGTTTTTGGTCCATTTCTTGCTTCTAGGTGTACCATTGAAAGAATTGTTCTCACAATTTGGAAAGCTCTTCCATTTATGGAGTGGTCTTATGGCCTTTACACTCTTATCTGAAGGAGGATTTTCACCATCAATGTCTATTCTTACATCCTTGGTTGAATCTGGAATTGCATTCATGCAAATAATTTGAGTTAGAACAGGGGCGGACCTAGAGGCTTTTGATTGGGGGGGCGAGAATTTTTAATAGTAAATTTGATATTTTTCTGTTGTTGAGATAAAATGACAACTTAATGAAAATAAGTAATTTTGTATATTTTTCTAATAAAACGTGAAAAATATAGTAATAATTTTTTTTAAAAGAGTTTCATTCAACAAATGGTTCAAAATATTGAATAATCTTAAAAAACGTAAATATTTTTACAATATAAACCCAATTCTATAAAAAAAATTGCTATAAAAAGTATCAAAATTAATATTAGAACTTTTTTTTTTTTTTTTATTGTAATGCATTTTATAAAATCAAATATTTTTATCATAAAATATGAAGATTATAATTAAGACATTAATAAATTATTAACATAAAAATACTTATGATAATGTTAGTACATATGCCACATTAATATTTATAAATTGATCCATGTATTTATTATATAATAAAGTGGATAAAAGAAAGATAAATAGATTGTAATTAAAACTATATCAACTAAGAGTATCAAGAGAATCGAACCTTGGCTATCTCGTCAGATATGTACTACACCATCCACTACACTACTAACTATATTTGAACATAATTGACAAATATATCTATATAAATAATTTTTCCAAATTTTCTTGGGGGGGCGACCGCCCCCCCCAGCCCCTATAGCGGTCCGCCCCTAAGTTAGAAAGAGATAGTGATATGGGAAAGATGTCGGTTAACCAAAGAACTTACTTTCTATGGATCCCGGGCTAGCAGGCTGGACCAGCATCTTGGTACACTGTCTTACGACGACAGCCATGTGGCTGTGACCTTTCTGGAATTCATTCAAGATGTCATATAGTGGTAGAGTTTCTGGAACCCTAATATGTTAAACAAATAAAAGAGATTTTTATCATAAGTAACCTATCTGAGAACTATATAGTTTCACTAAATTCCGCTCTTACAGATTAGATACACAAGATGAGGTACCTTTCCAACAAAACGAAGTGTGAGAGAAAGATAGAGCAAAAAACGGAAATTTATCAACATTTTGCACTTGGTATATGTGAAGAACATACTGAAGCTTATGGTATCCCCTATAGCATGCACTTCGAATTCAATTTAGCATATCATATCCAGCCAATGAGGCCATAACCCGCAGGTAAGACTGAGGCCCGCAAGAGGTCCAAGGTTCAACTCCCACGAATGTGGGTTTTTCTCATAGTTTAATACCAGTATCATTTGTTGATTAATTTTCTTTATAGTTTTATTGTAATTCAATAGATTTCGGTTTCAGTGATATTGATATAATTATATTAATGTAATGATCATTTCTCTAAAAAAAATATCATTCCCAAAATCCCAGAGCACCAAAGTACCTTGGAATTCTGCGAATAGTGACACTCTTTACTGGAAGTTCATCATTTGAATGAATGGTTAACAAGTTCTTTACCTACAATGTTAGGAACATAACAGGAAAAAAGATGCATATGTATTTAGGAAAGGAGGAATTGAAAAACAAAAAAGAAATGGAATCAATTACTCACTGAGTATGCATAGGAAATTAAACAATTACCAGAACAAGTCCAATGATGTTAGTAGGTTGCTCATAATACACAGGCACTCTGCTATGTCCTTTCTCCAAAATCAGATTCATCAAAGACCTACAAATTAACATACAATGATATCATTGTCTCATTACTGAACTGAGAGGGTAACAAAGTTGGTGGAGGCCAATTATGCATCACCTATCAAGCTTTGCGTTTATATCAATTGCAAAAGTTTCAGATATCGGAGTCATGGCATCGCTGGCAGTTTTCTCACTGAGTTCGAGTGCCCCAGCGATAATAGTTGTCTCATCATGTGTGAGTTCTCCACCTTTACCTGCCTGCATACAAGCATCAAGTAGAGCAGAGTATTAGCACATGGAAGCTAAAGCTTTAGGCAACAAAATTTGAATTCTAATCAAACATTTTGTAAATTAAATAACATTTCAAAGAAAACAAGATAGTCCCATCAAAGACAAATGCTCAGCTTTATCATACCTCGTTGCCATGAAAATCAACAAGCGTTTTCAACTCAGCGCGTCGGAAAAGAGCTCTATGCCCATGGCCAAGCAGCAAATCTAACAACTGGAATTACAAAATGTACATAAAATTATTGGTAGGAACTTATCAAACGCTTCAACTTAGCATCCAAATTTGATGAATATAGTAGAAGAAGTGTACCTTGCTTATTGGATATGCAACTGGAAAACAGATCCAGACAAGGACGCGAACCACTGGGGCCACAGTTGCACCAATAGCAAGTCCATGTCTAGAACAAACAGATTGTGGAATGATCTGACAATACATAAAAATTAGTCAGTTATTGTGGAAATTTGGTCGATCTCATCTAGCACCCAGTGACTAACTTCCTGATTGAATAGTTATTGAAAATAATAAAGAATTTAATATTCCATCTGTACTTATACGGGTATAGCAGAGGTTCTTTGTTTTTATGCTCGTTAGTTAATATGCAAATCATACACATCTAATATACATGTAACTTGTGATATTACATATGCCTTTAGTTTCTCCACTTCTTTAAGAATGGTATATCAAGATTAAGATATGAATTACAGAAGCCCTCATAGTTGGGATCTTGTGTTGGTAATGAATCAGTATTGAAAGAAGCTTCATCAAATTCTAAATGCTACATTTGACTTTATTGTTGTTTTCGTTACAATTGGACATTTCAATACAAAATCATGTGTTGTTCTCCAACACTTAAGAGCAACCTGATATCTCTTAAATCCCTACTTACTTCGAATAAGGGAAATTATCCATTAAATTCTTTGACCTTTTCTTTTATTTAGTTAAATTAGATATACAATGCTTCATAGCCAGCCAAACAAGAAATCTCCTTACCTCACCAAACACAAGTATTAAAGTAACAGATATCAGGATTGCCCCCCAAGCTGTAACTAGACCATCTAGGAAGATAGGAAGAGTCTGAAACAAAAAAAAAAAAAAAAAAAATTAATTAATTTCTGATACACATTCTATACTATTTTCTGAACCATAACAACTCAACCACTGTGTATACCTCCATTGCAGCTGCATTGCAGATAAGAAGGGTGCAGAGCAATAAATGTTGATTCTTAACAACTGGCAATATCTTCGCTGTAATCACAGCAAACAAATGAAACTATAGATATGAAATCTCTATAACAATTACATGAATCCAAAATCAATATAATCTTTAATGTCATAATTTGATACCACAACAAAAACGTTGAATTTCAAATATTATCTAAATTCTTTATCCACAATTACTATCAAAAAGCATATTTTCCAAGAAACATGATAACTATAACGATTAAGCATCTAATAAAGCGAAAACGACACACGACTTTACAGTTTGAACGGTACTGCTCTTATGCTATAAAATCTTCATAACTGAAATTAATGGACAATTTTATACCGTAGCTTCACAATAAACAATTTTGTGAGGGGAGATGAGCAATTAATAATACCGACATGGCTTTTATCTATTCGTCATCCTTCAATAAATAAAATTTTCAGCATCATCATCGATAAACATCTCTATTACATGTCATGATTTACTACCACAACAAAATCGTCAATTTTTTTCAAATTACTCATAGATTATCGAAATTCGTTATCCACTATTACTAACAGAAATCAACATATCCAGGAAATATGATGTACCGATTAAACAATTAAGAAAGCCAACACAGCACATAACTTAACAGTTCGAACTGCACTGCACAAAATCTTTATAATTGGAATTATTCAACAATTCTAGTAAGCAATTATTAATACCGGCATGGATTTTGTCCTTGGGAGTACCGGACTTGGCAAGAACTTCGAGATCGACGAGGCTCAGAGACATGAGACCTAACGTGAGCCCGGACATTAGGCCGGCAAACCCCACGAGAAATACAATAACAACAATGTGAATGAAAAATTGCGTCTCGCAACATGTGTACTCCACCGCCATTCAACACTACCACCACCCCTTCAATATTCAGCTACGAAAGACTGACTATTACAGTTTCTCTTACAATATTCTCTTTAATTAATTTTTTTGAGTTGCTTCGGGGATTTTCGGTTCGTGATTCTGATTCAAGAATTGGTGCTAAAGAGAATGTGTAAGAACCGGAGGGAGGGAAGGAGTGGAAATAGAGAGAATTGAGTGAAGGAAAGAGCTGACGTGGAGCCAACCTGAGGCAAAGCTTGTTATGGTGCTTTCTGTTGGTAACGATGCGGTTCCACTCTCTACAGTATGTGCTCTGTTATATATGTATATAAAATACTTAACCCCACTATATTTTGTTATTATTATCTATTTCAAGGTCAAAATAGAAATACAAATATATAGAGTTGGTTAGGAGATTTATTTTTCTTTTCTTTGGTGTGTGAACTAATATTCCTACATAACTGGCAAAATAGGAAAAAAATTGAAGAAATATACTTCAACATAAAAACATGTAGCAATAGAAGAAATATACTTATACTTCAACATGAATAAGAAGTTTAATTCAACATCAACACATAGATATGAATTTACTGAGCTGGTTAGGAGATTTATTCAACACAAAGAAGAAGTCTATTCGACATAAGCTCATACATATGGATATGTTTTAGCTCAATTTCGCTTGGTTTTGATTTTAGAAAATGGTTTAAACTGGTTTTGGTGATTAAGACTTTATATGATTAATTCAGATGTTGAGTCTTGTGATTTTAAAAAAGTTAAGACAAGTGATATGTGTCTAATCAATGTAATTTACAGATGCAAAATAGATGGTAAATGTCAAATCAATGTATTGTATAAGTATGAAGATTATTAAATTATAAGTTGAAACATAAGTTTCACGAAACTTCTACCCAGCGGCATAGCCAAAATATTATTTCACTAGGGTCAGTATAATGTAAGTGAATATATTTTTAACGACAATGTTATATTTGTGCTTGCGAGGTTGACAATGATCTTTTTGAAGATAACTATTCTCGTTGATTAACATCATATTTTGAAATTCGCTTTCGTTATTCAAAATAGATAATCAGATTACTTGATTCGAACCGACCATGTTTAGAAAATTAATTGACACGGTTAATAGAAGAAGTTTCTTGAGTAGAACCTCAAACTTGTGATGTTGATGAGTCTTCTATTTTTTATATTCTATTAACAAAATTATCCATTGTCTACATAAAAAAATGAATTAAGAATTATGAACTAACAACTGGTTAATACACATACACATGGATTCCATCACAACTACAAATTAAATTATCAAATCAATAAGGAAGCAAATTATAAAAGAAAAAAAAAAAAGGTCTCAACTTATGGCACATTCAAGAAAATCAAGAATATTGGACCAAATTCTTGATAATAAATCATAACTTCAAACACAATGTTTCAAATATTGGATCAAATTCTTGAATTAAACTTTAAAGTTTGATACGAATTAAACTTCTCAAAGAGACAAATTTTTTTATGCAAAATTCAGATATAAATTAAAATAAATATATCACAATTAACAAATATAGATACTTCATATTTTGTGTCTTTCTTCGATAATCGATTTTTGTTCTTTTAAATTAAGACCCTAACCCAAAATATTTTTTGGATGGAACCTTTCCTTTTAAGTGGGATAGAGATAAAGATGAAAGAGTTGTTGTGAGGTTGATATACTTTTATATAAACCGCAAAATATGAATTTGCCTTCTATTAATATATTAAGTCATAAACGATAGTTATTATTATTTTTATAAGTGAGTGGATGGTAAACATGTTTCAATTGGAACATTTTTCCATTGCGATGTAAATTTTAGTTTAATTGAGTGGAGCCCAATTCAAAGCAATTAAAAGATGTACACAACATTTTCAAGTATTACATATAATATCCACACAAAATGCAAAAGCCGAGTGTAGTCACTGCACCCCCTCAACTACATGTACTTCCGCCACTGCGTCTTCCCAAACTTCATTTGGGACATATTTGGCCCACTCTCATGAAATCACGAAATTGAACCTAAACTTTTTCAAATGTGCCTAAATTCTCATTTGCAATTGAAAATGTACCAACTTTTATAATTTTGCATTTGATAAATCTTTTTTTTGAAAGAAACGATCATTTCATTAATATAATTACATCAATATTATTGAATTACATTCAAAATAAAAATAAAATAAATCACCAAAATAATAGTATTAAACTAGGAGAAAAAACTACATTTATGAGAAATTAGGAATTAAACCATGACCTCCTGAATATGGGACCTCCTCCTTATCAAAGGGCTATCGTATCATTGTCACATCTGATAATGTATTGACTTTTATAATTCTCTTTTCTCTATAGACGTGCTTGTGGATTTGCAAGTTTTTTAATCACCTCATGAAGCAAAAAATGCCAATATAGTGATACATCAATTATTGAATATATAATCAAACCTAACCTGAATTTTATGAAATCTGGAAGATATACTCGGTATCAATGAATAATTGACTTCATTCAAAACATCCACTGTTCCCTTTTTGGATTAAATCTACCGGTTGAAGCTCGATATATAAATATGAAGTCAATAATCAATTTTTTGAAATTAAAATCATTAAACCATTCACGATAATAATTTATTTCCCTTGATGCCAAAATGGTGATGCATTAGTTACTGGATACAAAATAAAGTTTGAATTTCTGAAATTAATAATTTATCAAACCCGGCATGACATTACAGTCAATTAATTTTGGAGAGAATTGCATTTTTTTATTGTGCTTTAGATCAATTTACACTTTTGGTACATCGTTTTTTGTGGCCATCACATTTGGTACATTGTTTTAACAAATTATGACATATTTGGTACTGTCGATAAAATCACCGTTAAGTGGTGGCATGACAGTTAAATTTTATTGCAAAGTTGATGCATGCCATTACTTATATTGATTGACATTTTTATCCCTAACATTTCAAGCTACCAAAATAGCCCCGCATCTTCAATTTTAGTGACGTTTTGAGTACATATGGTTGCCAAATTTCAAAATTTATTTGAATAAGACCATGTCCGGACCAATTTGAAGATTTTACTAATTATATTTAAATAACTGATTTGATTTATAAATAATATGTTAAAGAAATCTAAATTTTTTTGAAACATATTCTTTTCAAATCTAAAATTTGTATAATAGTATTAATCTATTTAATATTTATTAAAATAATAAATTATATAATTAAAAATATTAATATTTATTAAAATAATAACAATAAATAACTATAATTTAAAAATCAACTAAAAACCTACCCGCCCGGCCTAGGAATTTAGGTGGGGAGGGTAGTATTTTTTAAAGTATAATTATTCATAATTTATTAATAAATATTAAATAAATTAATATTATTATATAAATATTAGATTCGAAACTAATATTTTTTTATTAATACTATTATATAAATCTTACATTCGAAAATAATATTTTTTAGATTTATATTAATTATTAATGTTTATAAAATTAAATTAATTGTGTAAATATTATAAGTAAAATCTCAAAATTGGTCCAGACATGGTCTTATTCGAGTCAATTGGCAACTATGTGGACTAAAATCGTAACTAAATTTGGAGATGTTGGGCTATTTTGGTAGCCTGAAATGCTACGGAATAAAATAATCAGTTAGTATAAGTAATGACATCAACTTTGCAATAAAACTTAACTGTCACTTTACCACCTAACGGTGATTTTTAACGACAATATGAAATATGTCATAATTTGTTAAAACGTTATACCAAATATGGTGAACACAAAAATAGATGTATCAAAAATGGGAATTGATCTAAATAGCGATACCAAAAGTACAATTCTTTCATTAATTTTGTGAACAACAAATATATTAGGACGACAAATTTGGAGTTCATATTCAATTTATATTGCATATGACATATCTACTATGACAATGAAAGTCGATAGAATGACAAAATACTACTGGAAAATAAAAATATATCGATATCGTTAAGAAGTCCAAATAATCATAAACGAGAAAGAGACTGTTGATGAACCAAATCAGAAAAGTTTTGAGATAATTTAGTTAATTATTCATTTAAGGTAATTAAAGTTGTGAAATATTTTCAACTTCATAATATCACAAACAATACAAAAGTTCCTAACGATTTTTGTTTTGATAATTACTTCCAAACGATAACTGAATAGTATAATAAATAATGGAAAAAGTCAAACTGAAACTTGTCAAAATTAGACGCAGACGCTTTTTCTTTTTCTTTTTTTGCATTTTTTTACCAACAATTCATAAGGCTTGTTCCGGCGACAAGGATAGGGGTTCGAATCCCATTTATAACTTGGATGGAAGCATTTAAGTGTCATTTGTGGTGAAGATCCTTTTGTGCGCAGAGTGTACAGCAGTGTGGTGGAATCCCGAGATTTGGTGGAGACACATCCTGCGATTTACATCGATTCTAGAACGAGAGTCCAGGATTAGTCTTGTGTAAGCTTGGACACCTGTGTTAAAAAAAAAAAAAAAGCAGACCTTTTTTCGTTCATAATATTTATTTTTTGAGAACTGTTCATAGTATAATTTACCGATGGATGAGTGATGAATGCAGTGAAATGTCTCTTCCAAAAACTCAGCTCTCCTCTTCTAATCAAAAGACCCCAGTTTTCTTCATGGCATATCCCAATCTCATTTTCTTCACAGACCTCACCACATATCAGACAATCAGACCTAAGCATCCTCTGCAGCACATGTGGAAAAGAAGGAAATCTTCGTTTAGGTTCTTGTCTCCACGCCTCTATTATCAAGAACCCACCATTCTCACTTACTCTTACAAATGCTCACGTGGTTTACAATTCTTTAGTCCATTTGTACTGCAAATGCGGTGAACTCTACAATGCCGTTAAGATGTTCGACGAAATGCCACTGAAAGACACTGTTTCTTGGAACTCACTAATTTCGGGTTTCTTGAAACAAGGAGAATTGAAAATGGGATTTGGGTACTTCAAATTATTGTTGGATTCTAGTATTTATCAGTTTGATCATGCTAGCTTAACTTCTATTTTATCGGCTTGTGACGGTGTTGAAGCACTTGATATTGTTAAAATGATACACGCATTGGCGATTTTAAATGGTTATTATGACAATGAAGTATCAGTAGGGAATGCCTTAACAACAACTTATTTTAGATGTCAGTCTTTTAAATCGGGGATGCAGGTTTTCGATGAAATGGTAGAGAGGAATGTTGTTAGTTGGACTGCTGTGATTTCTGGTCTTGCACAAAATGAGTTTTATAGTGAAAGCTTGAAGTTCTTTATGGAAATGTATCATAGTACCGTGTCTCCAAATTATTTGACTTATTTAAGTGCACTTTCTGCATGCTCTGGCTTGCAAGCACTCAAGGAGGGTGCTCAAATCCATTGTATTGTTTGGAAATTGGGTATTCAAATGGATATACGCATTGAAAGTGCATTGATGGATATGTATTCAAAATGCAGCCACGTGGAGGATGCTTGGCGAATATTTGAAACTGCTGAGGTATTTGATGAGGTTTCTATAACCGTTGTACTCGTGGGATTTGCACAAAATGGTTTTGAGGAAGAGGCTATACAAATTTTTGTGAAGATGGTGAAGGAAGGTACCAAGATTGATCCAAACATGATTTCCGCCATTGTTGGTGTGTTTGGCTTTGACACTTCACAGGGTCTCGGAAAACAAGTCCACTCTTTGGTTATCAAGAAAGGATTTGCTTCTAATATCTTTGTAAGCAATGGTTTAATCAACATGTATTCCAAATATGGGGAGTTGGGACAATCAATTAAGGTCTTTGATTGGATGCCATTGAAGAATCAAGTTTCATGGAACTCCATGATTGCAGCTTTTGCTCGCCATGGTGATGGCTTAAAAGCACTACAATTTTATGAAGAAATGAGATTGAATGGCGTGGAACCGACAGATGTTACGTTTCTATCTTTACTTCATGCTTGTAGCCATGTAGGATTGCTTGACAAAGGTATGGAGTTCTTAGAATCAATGGAGATAGAGTACGGAATGAGCCCAAGAATGGAGCATTATGCTTCTATTGTAGACATGCTTGGTCGAGCAGGACTTTTGAAAGAAGCCAAGAATTTTATCGAGGGACTACCGGTGAAGCCGGATGTACTTGTTTGGCAAGCATTGCTAGGTGCTTGTAGTATTTGCAATGATATTGATATGGGAAAATATGCAGCTGATAGGCTAGCTCAGGCGGCACCCAATAGTCCGGTACCGTATATTTCCATGGCCAATATTTACTCTTGTAGAGGGAGGTGGAATGATAGAGCAAGAATAATCAAGAAGATGAGGGAGAAGGGAGTTACAAAAGAGACGGGGATAAGTTGGATTGAGATTGAGAAAAAGATTCATAGTTTTGTAGTAGCTGATCAAATACATCCACAATGTGATGATGTTTATGGTTTGTTGTTAGATTTATTTGCACACATGAGAGATGAAACTATGATTCAATAGATGAGATGGGTTCTTAGATTTAGCTTATTGAATTGAGCTCAAATCGAATTTTAGAATGATTAAATTATAAATGTTATCCATACTTATTTTGTTATGTTTAACAAATCGAACTCAAAGAACTTTTATTGAACAAACCAGTCTAGTCGGATTCAAATTTTGCTTGGATCTAAGTTTTCTAGATTTTATTGGATGTTGTCCAAATTCAGTCAGATTTCAAATATCTTTCAGATCCGTTATGATATTAGGGTTCAAAATTTGCACGAATATGTTTTTTCTAAAACAAGTTATTGACGTTATAATTTCATTAATTTAGCTCACGTGTCTAAACATTATTTATTTTTCAAAACAAGTTATTGACGTTACAATTTCATTAATTTAGCTCACGTATCTAAACATTATTTATAATACACTGATCTTCAGTATAGGTAGATAGATGCTCGATACATATGATCATTTGCTTTAAACGATTTAGTAGATTATTTTGAAAAATAGTGGTATTGATACAAAAATGTAAAAAAATTAATTCATGTTTAGATGAACATTTAATAAAAATGAGATTATTAATAAATTATTAACTAATATATTCTCTTAAACTGATAGTAAAATACTACTACTTACTTATTAATAGTAAAATATTATGTAATTTTACTTTTATTGTCAGATATCGGATTAACTTAATCGGTTGGCCTTGTTTTCCTATTTTAGAGTCCTTAATTTCACAAAAAGCCCATATCCATATAGGTTTTTGGCCCACAGACTCATTCGGCTTTTTCCTTTTTCCCTGATAAATTAGCAATTCAGCGGTCATTCCCCAGGATTCGATAAAAATACCAAGAAAATAAACCCCTGCCGACGACTACCAATTTTCAGTTTCTTATTCCTCTAATCTGAGCTTTAGTAAATAAATACTAAATCTAAAAGCCGCGAAATTAAATCAAATCTGACATACTATAACACTGACACATATATTAATATTAAACAACTCATAGAAAATGACATCAATACACGAATAAATACCATCATACATCCCAATCCCATCTCTATTGGCCTATTACTCTCTCCTCTGAGCTGAACGAGTGAAGCAAAGAGCAGCAGCAGATCTAGATCCCATTTTCGGTAACTTCTTCCATTGTTTTTTTTAATTCATTTATGAGTTCCGTTCTTTATTTGGAACGTCTAGTGGGATTATAGATTCATTGTTTTCCTTAGATTGAATGAAGTTTAAGCTGTTAGACAGTGTGTTTGTTTTCGTGATTTAGTTGAATTGCAGATATTTGTTTAGTGTATCTGTCACTGTCACACGTGGATGGGGAAATTCCTTATAAAGGTTGTAGATATTGATGCCGGATGATCTTCTACAGAGTGCTAAATGTGTTAGCTAATTAATGATAAATACTAGACTTTTCGAATTCTCTGTTTAGAATGTGTTTTTCCTTGAGACCTATATTTAATGATGCATTAGTATTGATTAGAAGTAATTGAATAACTACATCTATTATATCATAGATAATTTAAATGCAGCAAGTGGTATTGATCTTTGTTTCTACTCATCGGATGAGCTTCCTTTTTGCAGTAAAATGTTTCGTCAATTTTTTTCTTACTATAATAGAGACCTTTTGGTTCCCAAAAAGCAGGCCTTATGTTCTAATGCATTGAATTCCATGTCTAGCAGGTTCTACTACTGTAAAACCATGTCAAGAAGACCTAATGCTTCTCGTCGCTTTGCGGATAGTGGAGGCATTCCTTTTGTTGGCGCATTGCATTCCAAATCCCGTCAATCTCCCCTATTATCACTAGGACTTGTGGTGGTAAATCTTGGATTATTTTATTTCGTTGTGAGGGTTCTGTTTGACAGTAGGAAAACTGATTGGGTACTTTTGTGAAATTTTCAGGGAGTACTACTGATTGTTGGTTACCTGTATCATTCAGGTATGATAATTATACACACTCACACATATATATTTTTTATCTAAACATTATATTTCTTAGTTTTCCATTTATTTATCCACACTATTTCAATTTCTTTGTGGCTAATCTTTTGTGTGGTACGAATCCTTAGTGAATGGGGAATTAAACTACGTTCAATTGCAATCGTCCTTTTGCTGAATGATGTCCAATGTAAACTTTTGCATGTCAAATTTATATACGAGGTATAATCTGGAATTTAAGTTGTTTTCTTACAGGTGGCAGGAGTGGTGACATATCTGCTTTAAATAGACTTGATGGTAATCGTCAATGGCTTTAAATACTCCATATTATTTTAATCGCTTCTTTTGAAATTTCTTTCCCTTTTTCGCAATTCTGTGTGTTTTCATACAAGGATTGTCACCATGCTCTGAGTTACATAGCATAGATGCCTAGGAGTTACAAACTTTACCTCCTCTTATTACAAATTACTATTACAGTGCTGATAAATATAGGATCTCTCCAGCTCATGTACTCCATTATTACCTTTTTGGGTGAATCTAGATTAAGGAATGATTTTTGTACTCACCGTCACCAAAGCTACAAAATTTATCTTTTCGTAGTTTTGTTTGTTCTGATGAAGCAAGTGACAGTTGATTCTTATTACTTGAATTAAATACCTTTCACAGACAAAATTGTTTCAGAATTATCACATCGGCTTCATATGCAATTCATTTAAATTATGCTTGCTATTGTGCATCTGATGTTTAAAGTAATGGTCTTGATGTATGTAATTCTAGCTGCTTGGCATGGGTCACTATATGAATTTATATATTCGATTCAGTTTGCGATTCTGTGCAAGCTTAGATATTCAAGGAGATGGTATTGGTTGGTTTGATACTTACTCTTTTATTCACTACTTGGCCTTCTCTCCAACTTCTCTTTGTTTGGTCCATTTCTGATAATTAAGTAAATACTTCTAATGAAATCAGAATAACGCTAATTAATTCATACCTTTATATGCAGGTGGTGTTTCATGTACGCAAGAAGTTCAGAGATTAATACCTATTCTCAAGAAAGCATACGGCGATAGCATGCAGAAAGTGTTGCATGTAGGTCCTGAGACCTGCTCAGTAGTCTCTCAACTATTAAAAGAAGAGGATACCGAAGCTTGGGGTGTTGAGCCATACGAGTTAGATGAAGCTGATAACAACTGCAGGAGTCTAGTGCATAAAGGCATTGTTCGTGTGGCTGATATCAAGTTTCCTCTTCCTTATAGGCCCAAGTCATTCTCTCTCGTCATAGTGTCAGATGCATTAGATTACTTGTCACCTAAGTATCTTAACAGGAGTGTTCCCGAACTAGCAAGGGTGTCTTCTGATGGCTTAGTTGTATTATCTGGTAATTCTCCTGCAACCTTGACTTATTATACACTTCAGTGTATTGTATTTTCATCCCACGACATATTTCAAATTTACTCTGAAATTTTCCTAATTTGAACATAAATGCAGGTTACCCAGGTCAGCAAAGAGCTAAAGTGGCAGAACTATCCAAGTTTGGGCGTCCGGTAATTGTCAAATCTTCTTTTCATCAACTTTTTTAACGCGTCAATGTTTCTCGTGTTCTCTTTTTTCCTTACTCGTTATTACTCCTTTCCCCAATATATAAGGTAGGCCGAATATAATTTAGACCATAGGTTTGATTAATAATAGGTATTTAGATGAATTCAATCTCAGTATCTGTAATGAAAGAGTTTCTCAAGTGTATACTATATATAATGTTAATGAAATAGAAGGCAAAAATATAACCTAATATTGATTTTAACCATTATCCTTAGGAATGTTCGTATAACCATTATCCTTCGTTAGATTCATGATAAATTATTCTTAGTTGATAATCAGCTCTGGCCCAAATATTCCTCTTAGTCTGACACTTTCTGTTTCATTGCCTTCAGAAATTCATATAAAATCAGACTTGATTATATGAAATGGAAAGAACTGTAACAAGTTTACTCTGATGGTCCTGAAAAAAAAAACATAACATAATATACAAACAAAGAAGATTTACTTATTAATGAATTATGAGTGTTAAGATACATTTCTCATGAGCATAAACTTTTTCAAATTAGCACATTGGTTTTCATTGTGTAGGCGAAATTGCGGAGCTCGTCTTGGTGGGTAAGATTCTTCATTCAAACCAGCTTAGAAGAGAATGAAGTTGCTATCAAGAAGTTTGAGCAAGCAGCAGCCAAGAATTCGCACAAATCGGCCTGCCAAATTTTTCACCTCAAACCATTGCATTGATTATATCTGATTGTAGATGGTATTATTTGTGACTTTGATGCCAATAAGCATCCTTTTAGCTCTTATAGTAAAATTAAATCATAAATTTGTTGAAATCAAGTTCATTTGTACGATATAGTGACATGAGACATCAAGAGTGTTGATTCAAAATTTTGTGGGTCTTAGTTATCAATATGTATTCTCACTATGTTCTTGAGATGAATGCACTTAGTTTTTGTAGACAGAACTGCTCTGAAAAGTATCAGACTAAATGTACTTTGCTTGTAAAGATGGAGTTGTGAAAATATACCAAAAATCTGGACTCAAACCCAATCTACACTTTTCCCCCCTTTCTTTTTTTGATAACAATTCCATCCCCCCTCCTCCTTGAATCTCACGAAAATTAGCTAGTGTTAAATATAAGTTTGACTGGGGTAACAAAATGAAATCATATTTCTAAATTTGACTATATTAAAAAATTATTTAAGTTGACCAACCAGTATAACAAAATGAAATACTTAAGACAAAAGAGTCCTCCCTTCATCCCATCTATATGTATACATATTTTTTTTTGATCATTTCCTACTATCAATCAGCCCCCATAAATAAATTTGAAATTATTTTAATAAATATCTAGTTAATTTATTATAATAATGATTCCATTTAAATACCAAACAGAGGAGAGATTATTTAGTACAACCGCTGCACCACGTCATCAAGTACACGTGGTGCAGCCCACCAATACACATGGGACATGTGGATTATTAATCCACATCACCCATGTTCTGGCCATGTTCCAAACAAATAGGGGTTCAGAAAGTTGTGTTCACACTGCCAGAACATGGGGTGATGTGGATTAATAATCCACATGTCCCAAGTGTATTGGTGGGCTGCACCACGTGTACTTGATGACGTGGTGCAGCGGTTGTACTACATAATTTCTCCAAACAGAGGGAAACTTACAGCCACTAGATTCTTTTGTTAGTAAATGTTTAGAATTTTAGTTTTAGCTTTAACTAATTTGTTAATTATTATTGGATAATTGGATTTTTATTTTTATTTTTTGTCATAGTTAACTAGAAGCCCAATATTATAAAGCTGTAAATAGCGGAAATATTATAGTAAATGGGCTCAACATTTCCTGATCCAATAACAGAAAAAAGGAACCAGAACCTGCTATGCTCCATGGCCACAAGAGAACTCCATCACAACTCAAAGAAATCCGCTACTTCAACTTCTTCCTTCGCTTTCTGCCTCCTCCTCTTCTTAATCTGCATCGCCTCTCTCTTCATCTGCTTCTCTCTCTTCCGAAACGGCGCCGCATCTCCGTCGCTAACCTACACGATTTTTCCTGAAAATAGCAAGAACAGCAACTGCAACTACACGGATGGACGGTGGATCTACGATCCTACGGTCATATCTCCGCCTCGGTACGATCAAACTTGCAAGGAGATATTTAAAGGTTGGAATTGCATTGCCAACAACAAATCAAACGCCGTTGAGATTCTAAAGTGGCGATGGAAGCCCTACGGATGCGATCTACCGCCATTTGGTCCTCTGCGATTCCTTGAGAGCTTCCGAGATACCAGTATCGGTAAGTATTGGTAGTCACTCACTCACTCGTCCATACTCATTATGTGAATTTACGTTTGGAGTGTGATTTTGAGCTCGGTCGAGTTACTTACAAGTAAAGCAAAATAAGAAATTTGTAAATTGTGATGAACCGTGAACTTAAAGTTTATTTAATTGAGTAAATTATTTTCAGATGGAGTATTTTAAAGTTTTAGCACGTTTAATAGAACTTGAAACATATTTTCCTACTCTTCTGAACAGAAAATCAGTCTTAGAATATGTAAGAAATGTGTTACGGGGTGTAGTTGATATGATTAAAAATGTCTTTTAATTATGCATGGTGTTTATGAATAATTTTGACATCAAGCTATTTATAGATTTCATGGACCTTTAACACTGCAGGATTTGTTGGAGACTCACTGAATAGGAACATGTTCGTTTCACTTTTCTGCTCTTTGAGACAAGTGTCCAGTGAGGTGAAAAAGTGGCGTCCGGTTGGAGCTGACCGTGGCTTCACTTTTATCAAGTACAACTTAACCATTGCATATCACCGAACCAATCTTCTCGCTCGATATGGTAGGTAAGCCAAGTTCTATAATTTTCGTATAATTTCTGTTTGAAACAAGTGACTGCTGATGGAGCAGTTACTTCTGTATTTTATATGTATAACCATTCAGAAAAATCGTGTGTTGCATTGCAATGTATCCAGCATTTTTTATCATCAGGTTACCGTGTGGTGCTCGTCTTGAATCTAAATAGCTTTCCTGTAATTTTAGTCCCTAAATTAAAATAGGAGTCCGAGTTATTGGGACATTATTGATGACTAAGATCAACTAGATATGTACGTACAGTCATTCATCTTCTTGAAATCAATTCTCTTTTATTCTATGTTTGATTCTTTACTAAATGTTGTAAGAAAACATTAAAATATATGGCGGATATGTCTCTCTTCTGCTAAGACATGTAACTTCAAAATAAAGAAATGGTAAAGGTAAATTAATTAGTCGAGCGTTTGCCATGTGTTTGTCATGTGTTTTATTTGTGCTGCTTGCGATGGGATTAATCCATCACCCTGCTCTTATTTTGGGTGCACATTAGTATCTGTTTGTATTCAATAAGTTTCTGGGTCTTGTGTATGACATTCTAATTTAACATTTCACTCTTAAACAGAGCAATTTCTCTATTTTACATGCTTTTACATTTCTTACATTGTATAGCTTTGTTGCTGTAGGTGGTCAGCCAGTGGTAATGGTGACATGCTGGAGTCACTTGGGTACAAGGAAGGCTATAGAATTGATGTTGATTTACCGGAAGGAACTTGGGCAGAAGCTCCAAGTTTCCATGACATACTCATCTTCAACACAGGACACTGGTAATTATCTTTGGAGATCGGTAGTATGTTGACCATTATTATAATATAGATAATGGTGCCACCTGATTACTGACATTGTATCATTAATCTACCTGAAACTGAAGGCCTTAGCCTGTGTTGGTGCACATTTTCTTTCTAATTCAGTTATTGTAATCATGTCATTTGCATTGTTTAGTCTTATGACTATCTGTGTGGTAGGTAATTCGTAAGCAGAGAACTGAGTCTTTCTTCTACGCATTTGCTAATTAAATTAAATGTTAGGTGGCTCATGATATTATTTGGTTCAATCAGCTTATTATTTCTTCTTTTGCCGACTGCCTGGTACATGCATTGGTAGGCAAGTGACTGCTTATTATTCTACTGTAGTTAATGTATCATCTTTTACTGGCTGCAACTGCGTGTTAGTTTTTGGTAGGATTCATCTATTTTCTTCCTTTCTGGTTTTTTGTTTTCTCCGGCTTATTGCTTGACATTGCATGTGAAGTTCAATTTTTTCTTGCTTCCCACTTATCCCCTTGTTTATGATTTAGGTGGTGGGCTCCGTCAAAGTTTGACCCTGTGAAATCGCCCATGCTTTTCTTTAAGAATGGTGTACCTGTGATTCCTCCAATCCCACCTGATGCTGGCCTTGACATGGTGTTAGCACACATGGTACAACCCTATGCTTCTCTGTTGGTTCTTATAGTCTAAAAAGCAAAATACCTAGTTTGATCTGTAAAGTTAAAGACTTTATTATACGGTTTCTTGTTTATAGAATTAGCCATTTCTTTCCTTTCAGTTTTTCTCCCTACAATAGTTATATACCTCTATGTTTAGGAGTTCAATCGTGAACTTACCCAGATTTCGACTGCAATATAAGGTACCTTTTGTGGAGGAACAAGCGCGGCCTGGTGCACTTTTATATTTTCGAACACAATCTCCAAGACACTTTGAAGGAGGCGACTGGGACCAAGGTGGTTCTTGCTCACGTTGGCAGCCGCTGGTGACACAAGAAGTAAGCTTTACTATGCATTGTGCTTTTAATATATACAATTGCTCAATTTGGGAGTAAACCTTTGTTTTAACAATGTATAACTGGAGTAAACAATACATTCTAATGTTCAGGTGGAATACCTTTTCTCTCTTAAGAACAACGGGACAAACATAGAGACTCGACTTGTAAACGAGCACCTACAAAGATCCCTTAAAGGTTCAAGTTTCAAAATATTGGACATAACACACATGAGTGAGTTCAGAGCCGATGCCCATCCATCCACGGCTGGTGGGAAAAGACACGATGATTGCATGCATTGGTGCGTACCAGGTCTTACGGATACTTGGAATGACTTGTTTGTAGCTCATTTAAACAAAAATAGAGTTTGAAACTAATCCATTTTTGACATCCTTAAATATTTATTATGCACTATTAATTTTATTAATGCTGACGGTATCAGAGCAAATGTTTTATTATGGTTAATTTTGCCCTCAATTGTTTAATATGGTACATGAGTTGAAAAGGAAAATCATTAATACTATTTCCTCTCTCCTTACATTCTAAGTTGGTCAAAACTTCTATTTTTATCTTCGCCCTACAAAGGAAACTTCTATTCTTGTATTACCAGACGTTTCCTTTCCTCATTTATTCCATCTTTTATTGTGTTCCCCATATAACGTATCTCCCTTGATTCTTCACAAATCTTTACACCACCGGTTTTCTCACATTTCTTGGCAACCCACCCCCTATAAATAAACAGAGAAATCTTTCCCATTTTCACATCAATGCCATAGCTACAATAAGAGATAATGGAGTCGAAAAAAATTCCCATTGTCTTCAGTTTCCTAATAATGGCCCTCACCGCTATGGCCCAAAATTCGCCACTAAACTTCCTCGACGCCCACAATCCTGCACGTGCAGAGGTTGGCGTGGCACCCCTCATCTGGAATGCAACTGTGGCAGTCTATGCTCAGAACTACGCGAACGAGCGGTCAAAAGATTGCGAATTGGTGCACTCAAAAGGACCCTATGGAGAAAACTTAGCTAAGAGCTCATGGGACTTGAGCGCCAAGGAAGCTGTGGATATGTGGATTAATGAGAAGCAATATTACAACTATAATTCCAACGCTTGTGTTGGAGGGCAAGAATGTTTGCATTATACGCAGGTTGTTTGGCGTAATTCGGTTAGCGTTGGCTGCGCTAGAGCTCTTTGCAAGAACGGATGGACGTTCGTTACATGTAATTATGACCCTCCGGGAAATTACATTGGTGAACGTCCTTATTGAGATGCGTTTTGTAAGTAGTTTCATGCTTGATTACGTTATTCATAATATTGCAGCGATAATGTATTACCCGACTTTGACTTTTCATAATATTGCAGCGATAATGTATTACCCGACTTTTTATTCTCAATTGTCCAAATATGTGATCGGTTGGGACTAGACATTACGTAGTAGCGGACTCATGTTCGAATCCCTGTTGGGAGATGTACCCACACTACAAGAAAATTGAGCTTAAGTGACAAAAAAATAAGTGATAATGTGGAAGTTGTCACTATTTGTATTTATTTAGTGATAAAAATATTAAGGGTGATTTACACTCAGACCCCCTCAAGTTTGAGCATATTACAAGAAACCCCGTGTTGTTTAAAAAATTATAGGGACACCCCCTCAGGTTTGGGCATATTATAAGAAATCTCTTATGGCGTTAAAATAGACGGAATTTGATGATGTCAGCAACAAAAATTTAATTTTCCAAATTTACCCCTGGCTAAATGTATCCACATGGGGTGTCTATGTTACTATTATACCACAGTGGGTGTCTATATAATAATATCATACCACATGGGATGTCGATGTAATAATATTATACCACAGGGGTATCTACGTAATAATATTATACAACATCTAACGGTCATTTTTTAAAATATGATAGTTGTCTTCAAGTAACTTCATGAAGTTATTGTAATCTTTCAAATACAACCCATGCAGTATGATATTATTACATAGACACCCCATGTGGTATAATATTATTACATAGACATCCCCCTATGAGTATATTTAGCCAAGGGTAAATTTCGAAAAACAATTTTTTTTGCTGACATCATCAAATCCCGTTTGTTTTTAACGCCGTAAGGGGTTTCTTGTAATATGTCCAAACCTGAGGGGGTGTCCTCATCGAGGGGTTTCTTGTAATATGCCCAAACCTGAAAGGGTCTGAGTGTAAATCACCCAAATATTAATTTTATCATAATTATAATGGTGACAAGTGTAATAGTGACAAAATAAAATTTTGAGTTGTCACATTAATAGCTATTAATGACAAATATATGGTGGCTTAAGTTGTCACTATTGACAATTAGCGACACCCTTTTAGTGACAACATAGTGACAATAAATAGTCACTATGGTTTAGTGACAATTTTTTTGTTGTCACTTTTGGGATATCGCTAAATGTCAATACTCAATACTGATAATTTTTTTACAATTCTTGTCACTAGTATGTTTACGAAAACCGTTTTAGTGACAATATTTGAGTTTTTGTCACTTAATATATGTAAGAAGTGACAATTTCAACATTGTCACATAAAATTATCACTAAAATTTAATTTTCTTGTAGTGCCACTTAATGTGTCCAACCCGCCTCGAAAGTGATTAAAACCCTTGGGAAACCAAAATAAATAAAAATAAAAATTGTCCAAATATGTCATAATATTTTCAAAACATTCTCAATTTTGAGTTCCAATATCAGTCACAATCATTCACAAGGCTAATGTTCTAACGAAGAAACAATTATATGTCACATGAAAGACGAATTATTACGCTGTACTCAAGTGCATGTATAAGATTTTCGTCCTTGAATCACGCTTGTGAATATATTTGCATTGTCTTTTTTGGTGGACTTTTTCTTAATCACTTTCCAAAATTGAGTACAAAATTCTTCAATCACGAATATTATTGAAACAATATAGAAAGAATAGCCTAGATCATAATCATGATTAATTAAAGTACCAGCTGATCGGAAACAATTTCCACGCAAAGTTTGTTACAATGATATAATTAGGAATTTTCGTTGCTACCCTCTGAGGTAGCCATCATCTGCCACTGCCATGTTAGGAAGTTTTAGGGTGTCACTAAAAGTGACCTAATATGACATATGGTGGCTACCCAGATGGTAGCCACGAAGGTCATATATACAAAATCACAATTTGCTCAACAATATTTGAAATTGGACTATGAGTTGATTTAAATCGACCACCTAATTTTAGATTTAAAATAAATTAATTGATCAACAAAACAGATTGTAAAAAATAACCATTTTATATTGAAATTAGGAAGTCGATCTCAAACAATACAAATAGCAAATTCAAATTAACAATATCTTATTCCACGTTTGTCATCAGTCATGTCTATATAAATATAAACACCCAATCAACAACCACATGAGAAAACAAAATCAAATGAATCCCTCCAACATTTCACTAATACTCATGCTTTCCTCAATCATGGCCATAACCATGGCTACTACCCCCCCAAGCCAGCAAAACTCCCCTCAAGACTTCCTCGACGCCCACAACCGTGCTCGTGCGGAAGTTGGAGTGCAACCCCTCATCTGGAACAAGACCGTTGCAAATTACGCTTTGAAATACGCACATGAGCGTTATGGAGATTGTAACATGGAACACTCCATGGGGCCATATGGCGAGAATCTAGCCAAGGGCTGGGGTATATTATCGGGCGTGGATGCCGTGGATATGTGGGTGAGTGAAAAATCTTGTTATGATTATAAATCCAACTCTTGTGTTGGAGGAGAGTGTTTGCATTATACGCAAATAGTTTGGCGCGACTCAACACATTTGGGTTGTGCTAGAATTCAGTGCAAGAATGGATGGTTTTTTGTTATATGTAATTATAATCCTCCGGGGAACTACATTGGGGAACGTCCTTATTAGTAAGCTAGCTAGGATCGTATGAATTAGGAAATAAATGATGCATCATTGACAGACATGTGATTAGTGGTACGAGTGATTTGAATCTTCTATCGGACTTATGATGTGTCAATAAAGACCGAAGTGTCCTTTATTGATCTGTATTCTATAATGAAGTGCGGTAAAATTATTCTAACAATTTTTAGTGGTCATTTGTTAAATATATTGATAACTAGTCTGTATGTTTTTGCTAAACGTTCATGCAGTCTAATAATTAAAGGATTTATATATATAGGGCCGGTACAATTTTTGAACGGTTAAAGCCTTAAGTTTAAAGGTGTGGTGTTGTCTTTTTTTTTTAATTGGCTATAAAGGCGATGAATTAAAAAGAAAATGTCGAAAATAATGTAATTATAGATACATACTTCGTGCCCAAATTAAATATAAGTAAATTAAAACACCAACAAATATTAGTTGTCCCATTTGGTCATGATTAAAAATATGTAGATTATTTTCTTCTTTTGATGAATTAAAAAAAATGTAGTTAAGTATAGGGCTGTGCAAATGGTAAAACCGTACGGAACCGTACCGAATTTCGGTATCTTGGTCGGTTCGGTAATTTCAGATCGTGTACCGTACGTTTGCCAAACCAAAAATTTCGGTACGGTGCGGTAAATTACCGATTGGTATGATTCGGTACAAAAAAATACCGAAAATTTGAGGAGTTGTTTTATGCTTCTTTGTCAGTTTTTTTTTTTTTTGGATAAGTCTCAAGCTTCATTTCCTCATGATTCTATAGGGCAAAAATATAATTTTCATAAGAACAACTAAAAGTTTATAAATGATCAGACAATCAAATTACAGATCGAATAACCCAACCATACATCAACAACATCTGAAGATTGAATCAGAGTGGCCTTTGCTTTTAACACTGGTACCAAAACTGTACAATCATTTTGTTCATCTCTTATGCCCACCACCTTTAACCCTGTTTTAGAATCATCATTCACGGGCCAGTCCCGTAGCCAAGGTCCGAAATTCTCATTTCCTGCTGGAGGAGGAAACATGCAAGTCCTATAATTCTGACAAATCCTACCACATTTAATTATAACAAAAGACACCCAATTTTTCATACTTGAAATCAACCCAAATCCCCTGTTTTAGCCAAAACCCACTGACTAATGGCTTTCTAATATCCAATATCACTCTTTGAACTATACCTTTTGGCCGAGAGAGATGGTGGCGGAGGGTCACGGTAGACGGCAGACGGCGGGTGGTGCGGCAGGGGTGTGCGGCAGCGGCGGGAGACTTGGTTGAAAATTGAAATTGAAACGTTAGGGCAGATAGTGACTTAGAGAGGAATAAATATTTTCCTAAATTGATCTTTCAATAGTTGACAGAGAGAAGGGAAATAAGGAATAGAATTAAAAAAAAAAAAATCGGTATACCGGTTCGGTTCGGTAAACCGGTCGGTATTACCGACAACCGAAAGGTGACCTGGTTTGGTAATTGGGCGCGTACCGTTTACCGAACCAAAATTTCGGTTCGGTTCCGGTTCGGTACGACCGATTTACCGAATCGTGCACAGCCCTAGTTAAGTAGGATTTTTTTTATTTACTCAATGTGTACGTTTTCTTTTTTTTTTTTGTAAAAGGATTATTGTTGCAAAAATTCGAGTCCATTATTGATCTAAATAAGTCTGAAATTAAATTGCACCTACGGATTAGATATCACAGTAAATCTATATACATATAAAAGTACGAGTTGGTCACAAGAATTTCTTCCCTTTTTTGTGAAGACTAATATACCCCTACTTAAATGATAAATAAAAAGAAGTCTACTTTAATATAAACATTGTTGAATAAATACAATGAATTATACAAGAAAAAGAAGGCTACCTTTATATAAACACTATCATCAAGCTAATCTTCTTATATTAACTTAATTAATTATTCAACGAGGACCTCTTACTAGAATTATACTATTGGACAAAGTCTACCTTGGACTAGATTTATACGATATTGGAGCAATACATATAATAATAAAGGTTTAAATATAATTAAATGAAATTTCTTTCTGAATCATCCTAATAAAAGCCAGAAAATAATATGGTGATCCATCAATTACTGAATACAAATATTTTTTTTAAATATAAAAAGTACGAGTTGATCATAAGAATTTCTTCCCTTTTTTGTGAAGACTAATATACCCCTACTTATATAAACACTATCATCAAGCTAATCTTCTTATATCAACTTAATTAATTATTCAACGAGGACCACTTACTAGAATTATGCTATTGGACAAAGTCTACCTTGGACTAGAGTTATACTATATTGGAGCAATACATATAATAACAAAGGTTTAAATATAATTAAATGAAATTTCTTTCTGAATCATCCTAATAAAATTCAGAAAATAATATAGTGATCCATCAATTACTGAATACAAAATTAGGTTTGAACTTTTTGAGATTAATTTTTCTCCATTTTTAATTTTTGGATTTTTTTATAGTTATTTTGGTTCAAATACTTGAATACCAATAAATCATAAAATTTTATGTTGAATGTGTTTTTAATTGTTCATGTCTATAGATGAGATGACCTTCTCTTAATTACTTGCACACGTGATAATTTTTTAAGTTAGTAGAATCATATAATAATTTTTTTTTATCATATTATGATCTTAATGACAAATCACATAATTTTTTTTATTAAAGCACTTTAATTATTATTATGTTAAATCAAATGGTAAACTCAATGTAAAATAGGATGAAATAGATGAAAGAACATATTAAAAAAATTGGTAAACTTTAATGTAAAAGTATGTTTACTCAACAAAATTGAGAAAAATTAGTAAAAACTGGTTAGATTAGTTGAAAAATTAATTAGGCATGTAATTGAAAATGGATGAACTCAGTAAAATATAGATATAACCAACAAGACTGGTTAAATCGATTAAAAAAAAAAACCTATTAAACCTGTGAAAACTGGTTTAGATGGGAAAAAATTGTTTAGATGGAAATATCAAGTTCAAGAAAGAATAAGTTTGATATTGTCCATTTGTTCGAATGGTTGTTTTAGAATAATTATGTAGATATATACTTTTAGATTAGAAATACGTAGTAATTATAGTTCATTTTTTATATTAAAGTTTTGGTTTTAGGTATCCATGATACACACTTTAAATTTTGGTAACAATATAGAAATAATTAAATTGATTTAGTCAAAAAAATTATGTGTTATGTTATTAAGACCATAGTATGATGAATAATGATTAAATAATTCAACTAATATAAGAAATTAGTTAATCACGTGCAATGCACGTGTAAATGGTTGTTTTAGAATAATTATTATGTAGACATGTATTTCTAGATTAGAAATACATAGTAATTATAGTTTATTTTTTATATTAAAGTTTTTGTTTTATGTATCTATGATACAAATTTTAAATTTTGGAAACAAAATAGAAATTGATTTAGTCAAAAAAATTATGTGGTATGTCATTAAGACCATAGTATGATAAAAAATGATTATATGATTCAGCTAATATAATAAATTAGTTAATCATGTGCAAACCACAAAAGTACCCTTGGCAAAGGAGATTTCTTCCCTTTTTTGTGAAGACTAATTCACCCCATTTAACTTATATTCATGAGATATTTAATTTTATGGAAAAAAATGTAAAATAAAATAATCCTAAAAAAAAAATAATCTCAAAAGCATAATTAGACAAGAAGTCTCTCTTATATCAAACTTATAATTATCTTTTAAAATTTTACAACTAATTAAAATATTAATGGTTAAAAAAAACTATAACCCTATACGTTTTCAAAATTTTTTTTGAAGAGTGTTTAAGAAGTTATCACTTATTAAATAACCTTAAAAAAATTTATGTCACATTCGTTCTACGTTATTAAAAAAGATACTATTTAGTTAATTAAAAAATGTGTAATTGGCTTAAGCAAAAAAAAATTCAAAACATAGAAATTGTTAAAACCGGCAAAAGAAGTAAAATTCGATTAATAATACATGATAAAAATGGTTAAATCAATGAGAAAATTGATTAGATAGAAAGAAAAACGGCTTAAAGCAAAAAAATTGTGCCATTGATAAAACAACAAGGTTAACAATCAAAAAAATTGTTCGATAAAAAAAATGAATGACATCGGCTAAATACAGGATAACAAAAAATGGGATCAAATCGATAAAAGAACAAGAAAAAAAATGAGTTATTTGGCAAAAAAAAGGTGAAATATGTGAGAAAATAAGTTAAATTAGCAAAATAATAAGTAAAATCAGATTAACTGGGTTCATACCGAGAAATTTAGTGAATTGACTAACAAATGTGAAAATCGACTGAAATTGGATTACACTAGAGAGAATGGATGGACTGATTAAGAAATGAGATAAACCACAAAAAAAATGGGTGAAATCGGTGAAAGAACTGGCTAAAATTAGCTGAAGAATAAGCAAAATCGATTAAAATTGGGTTAAATCGGAGAGAATTGATGGATTTATTAAAAAAAAATAGGATAAAATCAACTAAATTTGGGCTAAATCGGGGATAATTGGTGAATTGATTAATAAATAAGTTAACCTACAAAAATGATGGAATCGGTGAAAGAACATGTTAACATAACAAAAAAATGTAAACTCAATGTAAAAGTGGGTTAAATCGATAAAAGAGGTTCATTAGGCAAAATTAAGGAAAATTGGTAAAAACAGGTCAAATTGGTTAAAAAATGGATTAAGCATGTAATTAAATGGGTGAAGTTAGTCAAACACATGTATAACCAGTAAAACTGATGAAATTGATAAATAAAAAAAGGGTTAAACATGTAAAAATGGTTTAGATGAAAATATCAATGTCAATTAAGATAATTATTAATATTGTCTATTTGTTCAAATGGTAGGTTTAGAATAATATTTATGTAGACATGCAACATTAGGATAGAAATACTTAGTAATTATAGTCCGTTTTTTATTTTCATGATTTTGCTTTAGGTATTTATGATCTCAACTTTAATTTCTTGGTAACAACATATAAAAATCATTATATATATAATGCAACAAACATAGAAAATTAGTTAACTAATCACGTGCAACGCATGTGCACTTTTCTAGTAGATATAAAAAGAAGAAAAAAATCCATCCATGTACTCATGAGCCAAAAAATACTCGTGGTGCATGGGAATGCAACCTCAAGTCCTCAACCAGATAGTTGCAGGCATTTCACCTGATTGAGACCACTCTAGAAGATTAATATTAGGTAATATCAACTTCAGATATATCGAAGAGTTCAAAATTTTAATTGGCCATCTAAAGACACATGCATGATCTCCGTCTGCCTAAATAGGGAGGTTCTAATCATTGTATAAATAATCATGGGTTGTGGTATGGAAAATTGAACTTAGGAAGGAAAAAGTTAAATGTCCACTAACAATTTTTTCATGCCTAGAATTTTCCAAGGGGAAAACTAGCCAAACCATTCAACATAATTTTTTTTCCAGTTACAAGTTGTTGTAGTCACTTTCAATATGAGAAATTGAACAATCGAGTAAATCATTTATGTGGAATATTAATATTTTCCACAACTTGTAAGACTCAATTAATTAAATTTATTTCTCAGTTTAAATTCCATGTACTAAGTACATATATGAAATAATATGAACCACAATATATTCTTTCGAATACGAAATTAAATATTTCCTTGTGCTACTTCATCTATATATACGTACCCTAATCGCACCACAATCTTCCTTACTCCAAAAAGAAAGAAAAATGGAAAAACACAAGAAGTTTTCCCTTTCTCTCATTTTCTTCAATTTTATTATTTTAACCACCATGCTACAAAATTCATGTACTCAAGCCCAAAACTCACCTCAAGACTACCTCAATGCACACAACACCGCCCGTGCCAATGTGGGAGTTGGGCCTATGACATGGGATCAAAACGTAGCATCTTTTGCACAAAACTATGTTAATCAAAGAATTAGCAGTGATTGTCGTCTCGTCCATTCGACTAATCGTCCTTACGGAGAAAACCTTGCCTTGGGCAGTGGTGATTTCACTGGCCAAGCCGCGGTGAACTTGTGGGTGGGAGAAAGGCCATTTTATGATCAATCTTCCAACACTTGTGTCAGAGGAGAGTGTAGACACTACACGCAGGTCGTGTGGCGTAACTCGGTGCGGTTGGGGTGCGCTAGGGGTCGGTGCAGCAACGGGTCGTGGTTCATTTCTTGCAATTATGATCCTCCTGGCAATTTCGTTGGCCAACGTCCTTACTAGAGATCGATAGATCATGTGTGTTGCATGCCATGAAATTAATATACTTCTACATGAAATTAAAAATAATTAAAGACATGTGTACGTACTATATATCATTGATTGATAAATAAGTAGAAGACATTTGGTAGCTTTTTTTTTACGGTATTACTATTATCGCAAGTTAATTGATTATACTGAGCAAATTACATTGAAATAATAATTTTAATTAACAACTAAAATGGTTCAAAGCATATATTTTGAACTGATTGGGAGGGGAGGGAGCTATTCTTCTAAAATATAATTGGAAAGGTAAGTTTTGATTAGTTTTGTATGGTTTGGTTCAATAATTCAAGCTACTCCTCATATTTACGTAAATACACTAGTCTTGAAATCTTGATTGATCTCTTTTCCATTTTTTATGCTTTTTTTTTAGAAATGAAGTGAAATATGAGATGCCATCGATTTAGATATGTTAGACAAAAATCCCCAAATTCTGAATGATTTTTGAGAAATCATTGATTTAATTGATAATAACGTTTTTTGTATATAATAAATTCGATTCGATATAGTGTTTGATGTAACGATATATTCACCATTAAAAAAAACAAAGGGTAAGAAACTCATTAGTTTTAATATATAATCTTATTGTTACTAACAATATCAGAGCGTAGATAAAAACTAATCGAGACTAGACGGGTTCGTTTATTAATTTGATAATAATAAAATCAATAACAATTGAGATATCGGAAAAGTAAAAGGAATTACATGCACATGACAATTTGAATATATTGGAAATGTCGTCACAAACTTACATTTATATATATCTATACTTAATTATATAAGCTGATAAGGTAGCTAGCAGAGATAAACTCGCTACTCTTATTTTTCAGCATCACACATTACACGCGGGCTATATATTTATAGGTTATTTAATTATTTATAAAAAATTGATTAAAAAGAGTTTAATTATATTATCAATCAGGAATGGGGCCATATGGCGAGAATCTGGCCGAGGGCTGGGGTATGTGGGTGAGTGCAAAATCTTGTTACGATTATAAATTCAACTCGAGTGTTTGCATTATACACAAATTGTTTGGCGCGACTCAACACGTTTGGGTTGTGCTAGGATTGAGTGCAAGAATGGATGATTTTTTGTTAAATGTAATTATGATCCTCCGGGAAACTACATTGGGGAACGTTCTTATTAGTTAGCTAGGTAGGATCGTATGAATTAGGAAATAAATGATGCATCATTGACAGACATATGAATATGATTAGAGGCCGGTATGAGTGAATTTTTTCTTCTTTTGATGAATAAAAAAAAATGTAGTTGTTAAGTATGATGTTTTTTTTATTTACTCAGTATGTATGTTTTCCTTTAAAGGATTGCTGCAAATGCATATAATTGATATAAATAAGTCTGACATTAAATCGCATGCACCTACGGATTTGATGCACCTACGGATTTGATATCACAGTAATTAATTATAGGGTTAATTACAGGGACCTCCCCTGAGGTTTGGTGAAACTCGCGTTCATTCCCCTCTAAGAATACTAATTACTCGGACCTCCCCTGAGGTTTGCAAAACCTTACAAAACCCTAACGGAGACTAACGGAGGTGGATGGAATGCGTGAAATTACCCTCTTGCCCTCGTCAGTTTTAATTACATCGACCTCCCCTAAGGTTTACAAAACCTTACAAAAATTTATATTTGCCTATTAGTCCCCAAACTTTAATAAAATTAAATTTACACATAAAAAGAAAAGAAAAACTAACCCCACCCCGATTTATATCACATAAAAAAGAAAAAAAATAGTTTATTAATTATGCAATTAATAGTAATAATAAATATATAAATAAGATTTTATTTTTGTATTTTATAATAAAATATTATTTAATTGTATTGTATTTAAGTAAGATATAAATTTATGATTTCATTGTTGAAAATATTAAACACTTATATATATATATATATATATATATATATATATATATATATATATATATATATTTAAGTTTTAAAATGAAATAACCCATAAATTTAATTATTTACAAATACCTTATAGATAATTATTTTATAAAAGGGTATTTGAATTAGTATCTTTAAATTTTGTGAAAAAAATATTTGTTGATTTTTTTAGTTAAATTTTTATAAAATACATATTTCAATACTGTATAATTTATCAATAGCGTAAAAAATAATTTATTAATTATGAAAACAAGATTTATTTTAGTATTTTATAGTAAATATTATTTAATAGTATTGGGTTTAAGTAATCAATAAATTATTGTCTGGGATCGCTGGTTCCAGGCCGGCGACGGCCTGGGATATTCTCCCCAGGTCGTCGTCGGCCTGGATCTGGTGATCCCAGGCCGTCGGGATGGCCTGGGTAGGTGGTGGCGGCGGGGTTGGGGGTTTGGGGTGGGGTGGGGTGGGGTGATTTTAGGGTTTTTTTTAAAAAAAATTATATTTATATTTTTATTATAAAAATTAAAATATTATTGAATATTTTTTTTTCTTTAAAAATTGTTATGTTATATTTATGAATAATTAAAAAATAATAATTTCCCGACAAATAAGTTCTTTAATTATTTCATATCAATAAAACTTAAGTTGATATATGTGTAATATGTGTAATATTTTTTCTGAAACATTATTGGCTAATATAAAATTTTATAAACATGTGTAATATTTTTTCTAAAACATTATTGACCATTATAAAATTTTATATTTATAGACATAAAAATTAAACTTGAGTATTTTCAATATTTTTCTAATCAAGTAAAATATAAGAACACTAAAAATAATAATAAAAATAAATTTGAATGTTTATATTTATTTGAATTTATATACACAAATAAGAGGGACAATGTGGAAATCTATACATTAAAAATAAATTTCAATGTTTATATTTATTTGAATAAAAATAATTTTTTTAAGAGTTAGTAGTGTATTTCTCTTTGCATATATTTTACAATAAGTAAGAAAATACTTTAGAAATATTTAAAATTTTATTTTAAATATAAATATACATTAATAAAGTCATTACACATTTTATAAAAAATTAACAACATTTTAATCCACAAATGTAATTTGACATTGCTACTAGATCCATTCTCATGCAACAATGTAACATTTGCTGAGAGGGGTAATATAGTCCACACATACTTACTATAGTAAGTTGGGGGCAAAATTGGCAATCTTCAAAAAATTTATGATGACGTAAGCAAAAATTAACGGAACCCTAACGGTTGTAAGGTTTTGCAAACCTCAGGGGATGTCCGAGTAATTAGTATTCTTAGAGGGGAATGAACGCGAGTTTCACCAAACCTCAGGGGAGGTCCCTGTAATTAACCCTTAATTACATATATATATATATATAAAGAAGAAAAAGCCATAGTTGCGCGCAGGCATTTCACCTGATCGAGACGACCACTCTAGATTATTAATTTTAGGTAATATCAACTTCAGATCGAATAGTTCAAAATTTTGGCCATCTAAAGACACATGCATGATCTTCGTCTGCCTAACTATTAAATCATTTTATATATAATCATGGGTTGTGGTATGCATGGAAAATTGAACTTAATTAATTAGGAAGGAAAAACTAAATGTTCACTAACAATTTTCATGCCTAGAATTTTCCAAGGGAAAAATTAAACTAGTCAAACCATTTAACATAATTTTCCAGTTACAAGTTGTTGTAGTCACTTTCAATATGGAAAATTAAACAATCAAGTAATTGTCATTTATGTGGAATATTAATATTTTCCACAACTTGTAAGACTCAATTAATTAAATTTATTTGTCAGTTTAAATTCCATGTACTAAGTCACTACAAGAAAAATGGATTTTAGTGACAAAATATTAAGTGATATTGTTGAAATTGTCACTTTTTGCATACATTTAGTGGTAAGAATAATAGTTTTGTCACAATAATAATAGTGACAAGTGCAATAGTGACAAAATATATTTTTAAGTTGTCACTAATGGCTATTAGTGACAAGTTTATGGAACTTAAGTTGTCACTACTGACAATTAGTGACACCCTTTCCGTGACAACCTAGTGAAAAAAAAATATTGTCACTATAATTTAGTGATAACTTTTTAGTTGTCACTATTGGGGTATCACTAAATGTCAATAGTGACAAATTTTTCACATTTCTTGTCACTAGTGTGTCTATATACATCAGTTTAGTGACAATATTAAAATTCTTGTCACTTTGTCATTTATTATTTTGTCACTAAAATTTAAATTTTTTGTAGTGTACATATATGAAATAATATGAATCACAAATAATTTGGATAGATGAAATTATTGGAATTCACCACATGGATTGGGCTAAGTCCACTTACTTGGCTTGGGCCTAACTCAACCTTAAAAGCTAGCTTGTAAGGTGAGGATTGTCCAAGTCCTTATAAGGTGGACCTAACTATTGTTTTTAACCAATGTGGGACAATTAGTCTCACTACTCCCCCTTCACGTGTGGGCGGGCTGAATGTGTGGGTGAAACAAGCCCAACACGTGACATATTAAAGCCCAATATTTGCGAATTATTAACATGTGGGTAAGAGTCCAACACGCGGATTTGCCCAGACCGTGTGGATCCCAACACGCGGATTTTCCAGACCGTGTGGGTGAAGAATAAATCCCATCATGCGCGCAAGAAATAGCCCATCACGGAAGGAGGTGGCCCACTTCAACCTGGGACTCTGATACCATATTGGAATTCACCACATGGATTGGGCTAAGTCCACTTACTTGGCTTGGGCTTGAGTTAGGCTCAAGCCAAGTAAGTGGACTTAGCCCAATCCATGTGGTGAATTCCAATAGAAATAATATGAATCACAAATATATTCTTCAATTTTATTATTTTAACCACCATGCTACAAAATTCATGTACTCAAGCGGGCCCAAAGCTCACCTCAAGACTACCTCAATGCATACAACAGCGCCCGTGCCAATGTGGGAGTTGGGCCTATGACATGGGATCAAAACGTAGCATCTTTTGCACAAAACTATGTTAATCAAAGAGTTAGCAGTGATTGTAATCTCGTCCATTCGACTAATAGTCCTTACGTACGGAGAAAATCTTGCCTTGGGCGGTGGTGATTTCACTGGCGCCCAAGCCGCGGTGAACTGGTGGGGGGGGAGAGAGGCCATTTTAAGATTATTCTTCCAACACTTGTGTCGGAGGAATTTGTAGACACTACACTCGGTGCGGTTGGGCCGCCGCCGCATATGTAGAAAAAGAGGGAGCGGAGAAGGAAGAACAACCGTTTGGTTCATTTCTTGCAATTATGATCCTCCAGGCATGCAATTTCGTTGACCAACGTCCTTACTAGAGATCGATATATAGATCACGTGTGTTGCATGCCATGAAATTAAAAATAAGACAAGTGTACGTACTATATATCATTGATAAATAATTAGAAGACATTTGGTGGCTTTTTTTTTACGGTATTACTATTATCGCAAGTTAATTGATTATACTGAGCAAATTACATTGAAATAATAATTAACAACTAACTAGTGTGAAATTATCATACAGAAGTTTAATTCTTACGTGAGCCGGTATCAAAATGGTTCAAAGCATATATTTTGAACTAATTGGGAGGGGAGGGGAGAGAGCTATTCTTCTAAAATATAATTGGAAATGTAAGTTTTGATTAGTTTTGTATGGTTTGGTTCAATAATTCAAGCTGCTCCTCATATTTACGTAAATACACTAGTCTTGAAATCTTGATTGGTCTCTTTTCCATTTTTTATGCTTTTTTTCTAGAAATGAAGTGAAATATGAGATGCCATCGATTTAGATATGTTAGACAAAAATCCCCGAATTCTGAATGATTTTTGAGAAATCATTGATTTAATTGATAACAACGTTTTTTTTCCTGCATAAGAAATTTTGTATATAATAAATTCGATTCGAAATAGTGTTTCATGTAATTAGGGCCTAAATCGAGCCGAGTAGTATCAAACGACACACTGTTCAAGCTTGGTTTGATTTTTATCGAGCTTGAAATTTTGTGTTTGAGCTTGGTTTGATTTTTAATCGAGCCGAGCTCAAACGAGCTTTTATCGAACGAGTATCGAGTAGCTTGATATTTTACATGCATTTTTTCAATTTTTAGCTTATCGAGTCGAGCTTCAAAAGTTATTGAACGAAAAAATATATTCAAGCTTGTTTGATTAGTGTGACGAACCGAGCTCAAACGAGCTTTTATTGAATAAGCTCGAATCGAGTATCGAATAGCTTGGTTTAATTTTCAGTCCTAGATGTAACGATATATTCACCATTAAAAAAAAAAAGGGTAAGAAACTCATTAGTTTTACTATATAATCTTATTGTTACTAACAATATCAGAGCGTAGATCGAGACTAGACGGGTCCGTTTACTAGTTTGATAATAATAAAATTAATTACAATTGAGATATTGGAAAAGTAAAAGGAATTACATGCACATGACAATTTGAATATATATATTGGAAATATCGTTACAAACTTACATTTATATATATCATGATAAGGTAGCTAGCAGAGATATATATAAACTCTCTACTCTTATTTTTCAGCATCACACATTACACGCGGGCATATATATATATAGCTATATATTTATAGGTTATTTAATTATTTATAAAAAGTTGATTATATATATATATATATATATATATACTATATATATAGCTAGTAAGGCCATTCCCCTTCCCAATTACCTGGAGGAGCATAGCTACAAATGACATAGTACCATCCATTGGTGCACTGAACTCGGGCGCACCCGATTTGGACCGAGTCCCTCCACACAACTTGTGTGTAATGCAAGCACTGCTTCCCTCCGGTACACGAGTTTGTCGCATAATCGTAGTATGGCTTTTCGGCGACCCACATATTCACCGCAGACACCCCGGAGAAAGCACTGTTACTTCCCTTGGCCAGATTTTCACCATATGGCCCGTAAGAGTGCGTGAGGGCACAATCGGAAATTCTTTGATTCGCGTAATTTTGTGCATAGGTAGCTAATGTCGTGTTCCATGTCACCGTGCCCACGCCCACTTGACCACGAGGCGTGTTGTGGGAGTTGACATAGTCTTGTGCCGAGTTTTGGGCACTTGAGGGGATGATAATTATTAATGCAACAAAAGAGAAAATTATTGGGGAGATCATTCTTAGAGAATTAATCATTGTGGGTTAATTTTTGCTGTTTTAATTAATGACTAATTGTATGTCGATTGATTGTGATCAATGAAGGTTTGTACCAATTGTATTTATAATTATTATATATATATGATGAGTTTTTCTTAATTAATTGCAATTTTAAGCAATCGTCTTTCAAGTTGCTAATACGTACGTACCCTTTGGACATATTTAATTAACTTAGAGGTCTTAATTGGCCTTACAAATTCATTCATGAGATATAATTAACTATTTGTTTTACGTAAGCTTTACTAAAAGAAGAAGCTACGTACGTGTTGCTCAAGTGTAGGATTATTGTCAAATTAATAGATACAGTTTATTAATGTTCATATATATATATATATATATTGTCAATTGGCCATGAGACGTATATATATATGTATTGCTCACTAAATCAATAAAGGGGTAGTTGACGAGAAACATTTATAGATTGATCTTGGATAATTTGCATAATTATTCTTTTCGATTCAAATATATTGAAGTTAACAATAATAATAAGCAATATTTTGGTACCACGTCAATTAATACATATATTGCACGTTTTGTTGATAGATTTTTCAACGGATACATACCCCTTTGGCATGTCAAACAAATAGGTTACCCCGTTTTTAATTTGAAAGAGTTGACAAACCTCTTTGTGAGTGCAAACAAGAAGAACACGTACTGCCTTAAAAGTTAATTACTATACTTACCTAAATATTTAATTAGACTTTTTTTATATTAATAACAACGTAACTAATTAATAGTGAGATTAAACTTTTTGTCAATTTCTATCTATTTCGTGTTGATAGAAAGACGGATCGATCATATACAAATGAAAACTCCTCAATTTTGTACACAAATATATATAATTAGTGCATGCCAATTATATACTTGCGATCGATCATATAATGAGCTCATGGTCCAACATCAAATTTTGTTTTTCTTAATCTCGTGGTTCAACGTCAATTTTTCTCTCTTTTAGTAAAATGAAAAAATATATTGTATTATTACTATTTTGTATTTGTTACTAATTAATATGTATTTTAGACACTGCTTCAGTCAAATTCATTAATTTATAAATCAGATAAACACACTAGCTAGAAATGATAAAATGAATTAACAACATATAAGTACGTGGTGATCGAATAGAATAGTATAAAAAATAAATATCTGAATATATAGTTACGTACGTACATTTGAATTTGATCAATATTTGGTAAGTAGACATTCCTTGGGAAGATTATTATTAAACCTCTGATAATCTTGGCAGTAATCATAAAGAAGATAAGTTTTCCTAACCCATCTGAATAATCTTCTCTGGGCCCATGTTAATGAGCTGGACCTATCTTGATTCCACCAATTTGTTGGGCTACAGAATCTTGGCCAAATGCATGCATCAATTCTGTGGTTTCTGAATGAGGCCACAAAAGGGGCCAAGGCCCAATCAATTTTGTCTTTTCCACCATTTGTGGCCCAATTTGAACCATCCCAAACAGTCATTTGCAAGCTCATTGGCTGCCATCGTGGAAAGGGTACACCTTTGTCTGCATGGTTTTTGTATGTCCTAATGGGGACCCAATCCACCATGAATCTGCATGCAACACAAACACAAAGTATAGAGTAATTAAACATTAATTAGCCTTTTTTTGTTGTTTTCAGAATTTTCAAACAAAATTAAATTTTTATATATATATGTATGGAATAGTACACAATTTGGTGAAGGTTCCACAGTATAGAATAGGTGTGGAAATCCTTTGTTGGATCAAACCAGAGCTTAATCCTCTGTTCTCTGTCATCAAATCCATCTACATAAACATTTGTTTGAACGATATATGGTTGCCCTTGTACATTTCCCAGGAATTCAAAGTCAATTTCGTCGTGATTTGGTTGACTTGAAGTCAGCTGCATCCACAACGTAACCATGATCGATTCAGAAAAATCAAGAACGTACAACTAACTAATCATATATTCAACTTTTATATGATAAAGTAGTGTTGGTTTCAATTCACAACGTTTTAATTATTACAACAAAGTAACTTACGTAGAAGGCGACAACGGTGCCTGCTGAGTTACCCGGTACCAGTTTAATTTGCATGTCAAATTGACCAAACATGAACATGTCTTTTGAAGCAAAACCAGAACCTATATATATATATATATATATATATAAGAAATTAAAAGAATGAATTTCAAGATCAATACATATATACAAAAAATTTAACAAATTATAAGTATATATATATATATTTGAAATAGATCGACCTGAATCCTTGTCAAGTATTAGACTTGTGTTTGTTCCATCGACAGATGTATTGACATGGCTAGGTGACCATGTTACAAGGAAATCCTTGTTAAAATCTCCGGTAGAAACAACAGAAGCAAATGATTCTTGAATCAAGAAAATAGACAAAATCAGTCCAATTGGAATGAAATATTTATGCAAATTATTCATCATTAATTAATTTCTGTAAAATAAAGAATGATTTACTTAACTGAGAGACTATATATATATATGTATTGCAATTTGCATGGTGACATTAATCATGTGAAGAGAACAAGAAAGAGTTGTGTTGAAGCAAAGCAAGAATGTATATATATCTTTAGTATGAAGTAAAGAAATTGTTAGAGAATTACCCGCATTCGATGATCTTCAATCATGCAGAAACATAAAGAATTAATTAATGATACATTTTGTGCAATTAATATTCAAAGCTTTTTCTTAGGACATTCCAATGGCGGAAAGTGTAGGACACAACAGCTTGGGGAAGTAGGCTTAATTAATTTCCTATCTTGTGGAATTTTTTATGAGCATCTTAATTTCCATCACAATTCCAAGTCTTGTAATATTCTTTAATTTCCCTTTGCTATGATATACTACAAAATGCCTATGTTTTTCTATATATATATATATATTTAATACTTCTCTAGTAAATGATAGATTATTTTATAAAAACAATTTATAATACAACAAAATAATAGTAGGAATGAAAATTCATGCTTTAAGTATACTTATGGAAATGACTAGTCTCCATGCACTCATATCTGATTCCATGTTGGTACAAAATTTGAGTTGAAGTACACATATTATAAGCTTTTTGTTGTAAATAATATATATTAGTGGGTATTTCTATTTAATATTTGTATAGTTTAGGGACTTATCTTGTAATTACTACCCACTATCCCACATCCCAGATATTGTGGGTTTTGTAACTCCCCATGTAACAATTGGTTATTTAATAATATCTCTCCCCTCCCCAAATTAGATCCCCCAATTTTCTATACGTATTGTTTTCTCTGTATTCTTGTTTTTCTCTTTACACTTATTATCACCATTGTTGATCAATCTCTTCACATGAAATCACTAAACCAATTAAATATTTTACAACACGTTATCAGCACGAGTTTGCTCTATAACTCGGTTTTAAGGTTATACAAATATATCACAAAACAAGAGAGAAAAGAGGAAAATACTTTGAGAGGTAGATTTTCGGATTTGCACGCAGCAGCTTCGGTTTTTCGATGATTCCGGCCTTCTCAACCGTTGGATCGTCTTCAAATTTGAACCGAAGGTTCATCACACAAGGATCTTAATTTTGACCGTTCGGATCGTCATTCCAGTTTCTGAAAATGAAACGACAGCCATCAGAAGTTTATGGAAAAGTTGAAGGAAATAGCCTTAGCCTCTTTCTGGTATGATCAAATTAACAAACAACTTTAACCTTATTAATTATATGCTTTAAATCTGAAAAATTTATGAATCTAAAGCATGTTCTAGGGTTTAAGTATAATTATTGTTGCAAAAAAGTTGAAGTTGTTTATCTATTCGGCAAATTAGATGGGTTATGTTACTTCATTCGGTACTCTAATTATGTGATCTAAAATTTATGCTTACCTTTAGATTCATATTTTTGGGTTTTGGAATACATGAATTGCATGCTTTAATAATTATGATTATTCTATTATATCCATGTAATATATGGCTTGAACCGATTCATGTAAACAAAAAGATTTGGTTTGATTTACATATTGTTTGTGATCATAATTTTGGCTTCAACTTTGTCTTTATTAGAAAGAATATTATGGTAATGCAAGCACGATGAATTCAGTACATTGATTTTATATACAGTAGCTATATTATGATTTTATAATTGATATGGCTTGAACTATGTGAACATATGTCTTTAAGGCATGCTTCGGGTATGTTTGTTTATATATTGCTATGGAGACTTGGATTCTACTTTATGTGTAAAATTGGTATAATATACATGTTATGGTGGAACTTCTTTTGATTTTAAATCTTGAAATTCAGAATTTACATGGAAATTCTTGTATGATATGATTTTTAGAATTTTCGGAAATATGTTTATACGGAAGTCGTAATTTTCAGAGCATGTTTTTCTAGTCCGATTGACCTGAAACTTTTATTGAAGTATTCTCATATGATATTGTAACTGCATGAATTTTTTCAGATTTGTTGGATATGTAATTTGTTCTGAAAAAATTGTTTTCTTTGAAAATTAATATGCGATTTCCCGTTTAAGTATTTAGAATTATGTAACTTGCTGCATATGCTTAGAATCGTCTTGAAAATAGCTTTCTAACCATGTGTCCAGATTATTTTTTGGATAAGTAATTAATAAGTTATTTGAGCTTTAAGCCTCTGCAAATTACTTGAATAATCTGGAAATTGTTTAAAAGGTAATATAAGCATAATACACAAGCCCACTCTAAAATTTATTTTCATTTTCTTCATGTTTTGTGTTTGATCGTTGAAGAACTTGATGGTGGTAATTATTGTTGTGTTTGGGCCTATCAATTCCGACAAAGAAATATTGCAAATCAATTATTTTCGGCAAATTTGCGATTTCTTCATAAACCGGGTCAAGAAAATGAACTTCAAGGTCTTTTGGATCAGACCCAAATTTTGAGATTTCCGATACGGTCAAACTGGATCGTGTACGGAACATGGGGATACGGTCATATCCGAACTGGTTGTGATTCGGTTTGGGTGATACGGTTTTGGTATACGACCCGGTTCGGGTTATTTGGTTTTAAACCCGACTCGGTTCTTTGTTCGGATCTTGGTTTAAGTTGGATCGTTTTTTGTTTAACTTGCTCCTAAACTAATATGGGAGGACTGATCATGAAAAAAAAAATGTGTATTCTTATTTGATTATATATATGTACATGTGTGTACATATAGATAATGTGCCTATATATTCAATTCAACAATTATTGCTTTGGTATCTAAATTGAAATTATGGTTATAATTGCAAGTTAAAATGATCAATTGAAAGACCTTATTTAAAAAAAGTTAATTGAGGTTAGTGAAATTGTTATTGATATGTTCACGTGTAGTGTTCTAAGCTCATTAATGAATATTGGTTCAAATTTAATATTTCTTACCTTATGACATGATATGAACATATCATTAATACTTCTGGATATGAATTTTGAAAATTCATTCAAACAATTCATCTTTATATTTGCATTTTATAAATACAAATTTTTGGATTACGTAATTGATTGTTTAATTTAAATGTGAGTCACTAATATGGAATAATGTTTGATCCTATGACTTTTCAGTCCCAAGATTGCAATTTATAATTTAATTTTGGTCGTTTTATTTATTTATCATGATTTATTTCATGGGCATAAGTTTCTAAATTGTATGTTTTATTGGTTTGCTGCTTAATCTTATGCATGTGATGAATGATTATATATGGTTGCATGATAAATGAATGAAATTGGACTTGGGATTTACGATATTGGGACTGGTGTTCCCTTGGATTAAAACCACATAGTTCATTTCGAATTAAGAAATGGAATCAAAAGGGTTCAATTAAATTACTTATGGGAGGCTATATCCCCGTAAGAAACTGAGCATGATAATTGTCGGGGACAATTTGCTAACTAATACCCCAAAAGATTGATATTATGGTTCTGATTAGGAAACACTTGGATGAGGTCATTAGGTTGGACTATTCATCAATTCAGGATCATCAAAATGTTTTATGTAATCTGTATAAACTTTTGGACATTCAGTTGTTGGTTTTTGAGATGTTTTTATTATGGGTGGTCATATTTTGAACCACATTTAAATTTGAACTATGTTTAGTTTATTTTGGACCAATTTTGGGTGGCTTTATTTTAATCCGATTATTAAGGTATTCAGTTGTATTAACTCAATTTACTTTTTCAAGCAAATGTTTAAATTGGAATATATTTGGTTCCTAGGCATGACATGTGGGGAATAATGTCTGGCTAATAGTGCAACTACGCACACTATCCTAAGGGATAGATCATTAATAGTAATGCCTAGTAAGACCTCTATGACAATAATATATGACACATATGATTTGATAGATGACTTTGGAAATGCCCACCTTATGTTGTCAAATGGCATAATTTTAGCCATTAAAGAGGCTATGTTTGCTCTATGTTCAAGGGGAACGTTGTTGAGTTTTAAAGAAATTCGAGTTAATGGTTACCACATTGAAACCACTGAGGAAAAGGGAATATAGTATTTGTGCATTACCTCTAATTTGTACGACCAAAAGCGTACTTGGAAGAAATTAGAGGGACTATCGACTGAGTTATATAGGACCACAATACGAGTGCTCGATGCACACCTTGCCAATGGCTAGAAGCCAAGTGAATCAAGCATGTATTTTCTATGGCATGACCGGCCAGGACAGCCGAGTCAAAAATGTGATGCGCCATATTATTAATACCTCTATCGGGCATCCACTAATAAATAATAAGGATCTAGTACACAGTGATTACTCGTGTGTACCATGTTTTATTAGAAAATTGGATCCTATGCCAGCTTATGCACAAACGAGTAAGGATTCCCTCGTTTTCTTGGAGCGTATCCAATGGGACATATGTGGAATGTCCACGAGAAATGCTTCATATGCTAAACTCCTGACTCAGATTATATGGTTGAAAGCACATGCATTATCCGGATTATCCTACTAAGTCTATTAGACTGGATAATGCCGCGGAGTTTACATCGCGGTCTTTTAACGACTATTGCATGTCCCTGAGTTTGATGTAAAATATATGGTAGCACATGTTAATACGTTTGAGGCCCACTGCGACCCAATCTCTTAATTGGTGTTCGGGTATACATCAAACATTTCCCATATATGCACATTTGGGTGCGCAGTATATGTGCCGATTGATTCATCACAACAGACTTAAATGGGACCTCAACATCGATTGTGCATATATACGGGGTTTGTATCGCCATCTTTTATTCGATATTTGAAATCCTTGACAGACGATCTCTTTACCGCACGATTTGCGGACTGTCACTTTGATGAGACTGTCTTCCCGCCGTTAGGGGGAGGAAATAATGTTCACACTAACGTTCAGGATGAACGGCGTGAAGTCGTGTGGAACGACCCCACTGTGTCTCATCACGATCCCCTTATAGCAATCAGAGAATCTGAAGTATGCATAATAATCGAACTTCAGAAAGTAGCCAATAATATGCCAGACCCATTCTCTGAATTGGCTAAAGTGACGAGATCTCATATATCAGCTGCAAATGTGTCTGTAAGGATGGATGTCCAAGAGGGACAAAATATGGGAAGGCCATCAATCCCAACTAACCAGTCGTATCTCCTGACCCATAAGAGGGGGAGGCCAATAGGATCAAATGATTTGCATCCCCGAAAGCGGGCGAATGCACAACAGTTGAATATGGTTAGTACTAGTAACAATGGGATCCCACCCGATCCATCTCATGAAAAAGTTCCGGACTATGGATCCGTCTTGGAGACGACGTCGGGGGACGCCTCGACATCAGTATCCATTATCGAGAATAGGAAAATCTCGGTTGATTATTCATGCATGAATGAGGTGTGAGTTCGGGATAAAATAATCATCAATGGTGTGTTTGCTTACACAGTAGCTACTGAAATTATATCAAGTAATAATATTGAGCCTCGATCGGTGGACGAGTGCAAACAAAGGGATGATTGGCTGAAATGGGAAAAAGCAATCCAGGCTGAGTTTGATTCATTATCGAAAAGAGGAGTGTTTGGACAAATTGCTCCTACACCTCCCGGAGTTCTACCCGTGGGATACAAATGGGTATTTACAAGGAAAATTAATGAGAACAATGAGATTGTGAGGTACAAGGCTCGTCTCGTTGCACGAGAATTTTCTCAGCGACCTGGGATTGACTTTGAGGAGACATACTCTCCTGTGATGGACGTTATTACGTTCAGATACTTTAGTCAGTTTAGTAGTATCCGATGAACTGACTATGCAGCTCATGGATGTGGTCACATCGTATCTTTATGGGGATCTAGATACGGTTATATATATGAAAGTACCGGAGGGACTTATGGTACCTAAGACAAGTAGTTCTAGACCACGGAACACGCTTTCTGTAAGGTTGAGGCGTTCACTTTATGGCTTGAAACAATCCGGGAGGATGTGGTATAATCGCCTAAGTGAGTACTTGCTTAAAAGGGGATACGTGAACAACGATATTTGTCCTTGCATGTTCATTAAGAGGACAGGTTTTGGTTTGCTATTGTTACCGTTTATGTCAATGACATGAACTTGATTGGGACTCCCGAAGAGGTTAGGGAGACAACCCAGCTCCTGAAATTCGAATTTGAGATGAAGGATCTCGGAAGGACTAAATTCTGTCTCGGGCTTGAGATAGTACACCGTGCTGATGGGATTTTGGTCCATCAATCGAATTACATCCAAAAGATGTTGAGACGCTTTAATGAGGATAAAGCAAAACCATCAAGCACGCCAATGATAGTCCGATCATTGGATAGGTCGACGGATCAATTTCGTCCCGTGGAGGATGGAAATGAAGTGTTAGCACCTGATGTGCCATACCTAAGTGCAATAGGTGCATTATTGTACTTAGCTCAATATACTAGACCTGATATCGCGTTTGCGGTAAATCTACTAGCTAGATTTAGCTCAGCACCGACACGTCGCCATTGGAATGGCATAAAGGACATATTTCGATACCTTCGTGGTACGACTGACATGGGTTTGTTCTACCCCTATGCGTCACTAAAGAACGCAAAACTTGTGGGGTATGCCGATGCTGGTTATCTATCGGACCCGCACAAAGCTCGTTCCCAGACTGGGTATGTCTTTATGATTGGGAACACAACTGTGTCTTGGAGGTCTACAAAACAGACTTTAGTTGCCACTTCGTCGAATCATGCCAAGATTTTAGCACTTCACGAGGCAGTACGTGAATGCACATGGCTTAGGGCCATGATTGGGCATGTTCGAGGTTCCTGTGAATTGGCTACCACATAAGATCCTACGGTTATATTTGAGGATAATGCAGCCTGTATCGAGCAGATGAAAACGGGTTTTATTAAAGGCGACAACACCAAGCACATAGCTCCGAAATTTTTCTTCAATCAGCAACAACAAGAGCTCAAGCAAATAGTGATCCAACAGATCAGAAGTCAGGACAACTGCGTCGACTTATTTACTAAGTCATTACCGAAAATCACTTTTGAGAAAAATGTTAAAGCTATTAGCTTGCGCAGGTTATCTGAGCTCGCTCCATTATAGGTTTCAGTGGAGTTAACTTGAGGGGGAGTACCGTGCAGGTATTCCGTATCCAGAAGATACCCGGGTGCCCTGTTGTACTCTTTTTCCTTCAAGCGGGGTTTATTTTTTCCACAGGGTTTTTGTTACCCGCCAAGGTTTTAATGAGGCAACATTTGTTGGTTGAAAAGATTATGCGTTGTACTCTTTTTCCTAACCGAGATTCTTTTTTCCCACTGGGTTTTTATTACTCGGAAGGTTTTAACGAGGCAACATGAAAAGCATAATAATGGCTCAATAGGAATCCCCAAGGGGGAGTGTTGTAAATAATATATATTAGTGGGTATTCCTATTTAATATTTGTATAGTTTAGGGACTTATCTTGTAATTACTACCCACTATCCCACATCCCAGATATTGTGGGTTTTGTAACTCCCCATGTAACAATTGGTTATTTAATAATATCTCTCCCCTCCCCAAATTAGATCCCCCAATTTTCTATACGTATTGTTTTCTCTGTATTCTTATTTTTCTCTTTACACTTATTATCACCATTGTTGATCAATCTCTTCACATGAAATCACTAAACCAATTAAATATTTTACAACACTTTTAGTATAATTTCCATATTTATTGATTCGAGTTTTTTAATAAGATGATATATTTTAATATCAAATTCAAAGACTTTTTTCACATTTCCTTTCTCCGTTAATTTTTGGGGGTCAAAGTTTGTGTTTTTTTATATGACTGGAAAATTCTTGACGAAAGCTTTATAGTGATACAAGTTTCTACAAGGAATCATACCACAATAATTTCTATATATGATATAAAAAAATTGAAGCATAAATTCAAGCATTTAAAAGACCACCGCTATATCTCAAACAAATATGAAGAAAAAAAATATCCTTTAATATTGATATGACATGTATATTATTTAAATTTTTAATACCAAATATTTAAAGTATGTAAAAATTTGGTGTAATATTTTATCACAAAGTATCATCGTGGCCCAAAATCCATTGTCCAACAGTAAAGTGGACGAACGTTTTGGTCACAAGGGGCAGAATCGGGAATTCACCTAATGAATTCCTAAACCCTGAACCCCAACTGCAAAAGAGTTTCGTGAAAACTCTAACCCGCTCACTCAATCAACTCTGTTTCTTCGATCAATCTCGAACTGAGTTTTCTGCAAGGTATTGTGAAAATGCGTTGAGGTGTTCTGCTGTTTTTGATCGGTGATAAACTCGGTTTGGTTCGTGTTTGTGTGTAGTATATATGGAATATTTGTTCTTTCCCAATCACGACGCTCTTTTACATAAATGATCAAAAGTTTAGACTTTCTCTGTTTCTCGAATATAAAAATCGATGAACGCTTTTTATTTTGTAAGGCATTTTGGCAGAGCTAAAGCCTCACATTAACGACTTTCTTTGTAATTTGTATATTAGATTTGATTAAACATTCATAAAACAGTGCATAATTAGGTTTTTTAAAATTAATTAGGTTTTTTATTTTAAATATTAATAAAATGTAATAATATAAAGAGGTTGTCGTCTCTAAAAAGCGTGGTCCAGATATTTTTTAGATGAAATATTTGATTCAATAGTAGTGATACTTTGCTCATATGCAGTGGTTTAGAAGATGACCATGAACAATGTCAATGTTCCCAAGATGCCTGGTGGGGCTGCAGCCTCTGCTCTTATAAAGTTGGGAGTAGTTGTGGGGCTTGGAGTATATGGAGTTTCTAACAGTCTCTACAATGTTGAGGGAGGGAACCGTGCTATTGTTTTCAACCGTATTGTTGGGGTCAAAGATAAGGTTTTTGTCTTCGGTTTCTTTGCTAACGGCCTTGACTTTCTTTTTTCAGATTCTTGGTTTCTCTGCATCATCTAGTTGTATGCCCAATGTGTAGGTATATCCTGAAGGGACACACTTGATGATCCCATTGTTTGAAAGGCCAGTCATTTATGATGTTCGGGCACGACCACATCTAATTGAGAGCACTTCAGGCAGTCGTGACCTTCAGATGGTGACACTCCCACCCACCTTTCTAATTTTTACCCCCACTTACACCCCTTTCCATGCATTCATATTATCGTTGGTGGTGGTGGTTGGGCCGGTTATAACTTGATATGGTTTAATATGAACTGTTTATTTCTCTGTATTGAAATAGATCATCTTACTAATATGATATGATAATAGCTTAACTTCTTACCATTTACGTATAGAAACAATAAATGTGCTGGTGCAGTTTATGGAACATTATACAGGAGATTCTTAGATTACAACTGGCCTTTATGTTGAAGTTCCCGTACCATATTCATATTCATTTTCCTTCTCAGTCTTATTGTTCTACAAGTATGCTGAATACATGATGATTTTTATTTTATATTCCTCGTATGCATATTTTTCTACCATACTAATTGAAAAGTTTGAGAACTGTCTATTAATCAAGATAATACATGAAGTACTTTTGGTCTTGTTAAAACCGGGTCTTTTTAATTCCAAAAGACGTGAATCTAATTGTGTATGTGGTTCATTATTTCATTGTTACAGGTGAAAATTGGTCTTCGGGTTCTCACCCGTCCTTTGCCAGACCAGTTACCCACTATCTATCGAACCCTTGGTGAAAACTACAACGAGAGAGTCCTGCCATCAATTATTCATGAGACTCTGAAGGCTGTGGTTGCACAGTACAATGCTAGCCAGCTTATTACACAGAGAGAGGTAAGAGGGTGGGCCACTCAGACGTCATTATTTTGAGCAATGGTCGAAGTGCATTATGTGTTTGTTACACTACCTCAACCGTTGTATTAAATGTTATGTGCTGCCATTTGTGGTAAATTATTCAATCTTAATTAATGTGTAAATGATTTTACTGTAGTTCAATAATATATCTAGTTTAAAAAACACAGGATCAAGTTAATATAGAATAATAAATACCACTTCACTGATGGATATGTGTAAACAAATTGATAATAGTAATTGATATGATACCACACCTCTATGACAAATACGTACAGAGAGCACTTGAAGAAGAAGAAATGATACTGTGTGTAGCATTATCTTAATTGACAAAGCCGAATGGAGTGTGGGTGTGTCGTAAAACAAATAATTATGAGTTGAAATTTTGCTATTACGTGGAATACGGTTTTCACAGTAATTTTACTGTATGTAGAATGTCAGTAGGGAAATAAGGAAAATATTGACTGAGAGAGCCGCCTATTTCAACATTGCATTGGATGATGTATCCATTACCGCCCTGACATTTGGAAGGGAATTCACTGCTGCAATTGAAGCTAAACAGGTAGCTGCACAAGAAGCTGAGAGGGCCAAATTCGTGGTTGAAAAGGCTGAGCAAGACAAACAAAGTGCTATCATTAGAGCACAGGTAAAAGATTCTCTCTCGTTATGTTCGAACACTTGTTGCTATTTGATCTTCTTTTCCTCATTTTTTTTAACTGTGTGTTGAGGGGGAGAGGATTTTCTTTCTCTTTTTGACCTGAAACGAAGCAATTAACTCAATCGTTGCGATTTACATATTTTTTTCATTTGGCACCAGGGAGAGGCTAAGAGTGCCCAGTTGATAGGTCAAGCTATTGCCAATAATCCCGCATTTGTTACCCTACGGAGAATAGAGGCATCCAAGGATATTGCACACACTGTTTCATCTTCAAACAACAAGGTGTACTTGCACTCTGATGAGCTTTTGCTAAACCTTCAAGATCTGAACGCAGAGAAAATCTTGAAGAAGTAGATATGCTCAAGAAAACTAATTTTTTTGTTGTTAACTTCATTTATCATATTTGTTAATTAATGACATTTTAACGGTCTTCAGCGGAAGTAGGGATATGCATTAGAAAATAATCTCATTTGAGCTACTGGGATTTGGTTTGTATGGTGAAATTTTCAGAGTAGGTAGGGTACGGACTTAAATTTGGGAATCCAGTTATTAAATTGCATTCCTGTTTTCCATTAATAATAATGAAGTATCTTGGTGTTTCTAAGTTTGTATTTAATGTGAGCTATAATACAATCGCATGGCTGTGAACCTTGATTTGATTCAATTAATGGATGATTTCATAATGCAATTATGTTGTTCCGGATTGCAGTTTCTGTTGATTCATACAATCGCAGGATAGAAGACAAAAACTAATAGTGAATGAAAATATATGGGTGGGTCTGTTTTCAAATTCTCACCCTCCCCATTCTTTTTGCAAATGTTCTTTGCATGTAGGCAAGTCGAGGGTAACTCCTTTCATTTGTTTTATATCTAGAACAAAGCTGATGGTATCAAATGTTATAATAAACTGTGTAATTTCCCCTTTCAAATTGTTATTCAAACTTTGGCTGGCTATTCCATTGACTTGAATAAAGCAAATTTCAAAAATCTAACCAAATCTAAATATGATTAACCTAAGTGGATATGAATATACAAGATGAAGATAATGATAGAGAATTCACTGGATCAAATCTTTATTCAAACTTTTGCTATTCAACAAAGCAAATTTAGAAAATCTAACAAAATCCAAATCTGATTAACATAAATGGATATGAGCATGAAAATCTGATTCAAACCCGACCTGTTCAGAACCCTAGTTGTAGCAACAGTTTTGAGTTTTTCTTTTTCTTTTTTTCAAGTATGCTTGCCAAGTGCCAACCAAATATAGTATATACTACTTCTATATATTCACAACCAAGCAGAAAGAAAATAGAAATCTAAAACAATATTACTTCAAAATCATCGAAGAAATTCAGTTGAAACTGTCAGTTAATGTACAAAGGAATGAATAAAGATACACAGGAAGCAAAGGAAAGAAACCAAATAGCCGTTGATCACTGTACACTCTCTTGAAGAAAAAAAGAACATGTAAAAAAAGCTTCTGCTAGTCCATTTGCAAAATCAAGAATCCAAAAAACCAGTTCCGGAAACAACTATGATAGATCTGGTTGCCTCAACTCTTTCCTTAAAGTTCTCGAAAACGACTTACAAGCATCCATACTAAGATCCATTGCCGCAGCCAATGCCACAAAAGCAGCAGCATCCTCCGCACAAGTCACGTGTTGCACCCCGACCTCCACCTCCGGCTTGCTACACTTCCCGTCCCCTTCCACCGTGGACGACATCACAAATCCTCTATACAATAGGTGCGCCCATGATCCAGACCCGGATGCCGACCCAAGATCCGACCCGGACACCGACCCTGAGCTAAGGTCGAAGCTACTACTGGGACTTGTCATTGGCGTAGGGCCAGTGGTTATATCAATACTGAATTTTCCTCCGGCTTTAGTCTTGATTTTGGAATTTGCGAGGGAGATTGAATCTATGCCGCCGTCAGGGATGAGGTCAAATCTGTAACCGAGGTGGTCACCGTTCCTAGTGCAATCTCTCCAGGCCTCTAAACGGCCCCACGGCTTCCATGTGTTTTGGCCTGGCCGTAGTATCAGCCAAGCTCCGGGATTGGATTTGCTGACACGGTTGGTGCCGGGCGATGGGACAAAGGGTGTTACCATTGATGCAGCTGCCACTGGAGATCCAGATAGGTCGTGGATTGTGATTGACCATCCCTTTCTCTCGTTTAGGGTTTGTTGTTCGTTATCTGATGTGTTTGAATTGAAACAGCTTGTTGATGTGCTTGGTTCTGATAGTGAAGATCTGTTTCAATAAGAATCAAAATATCAAAAACCATCCAAAGTAGTGCGACTATTTTGTTGAATAGCTTCAAATTAAATTCATTCACATATGACATATAACTTTTAAATTTTAATTACAGAGAAGATTTTTTCAATAAGAATCAAAATATCAGACGCCATCAAAATTGCAATTTAAATACAATTCATGAGAATTCGAGCAAATTTCATTGAATTTTTCAGATTAAAGATCAACCATTCAATTTATTTAACTTTAACTTAAGTAGATCTGTTCAATCAAAATTGAAAAAAATATAAAAAACCACCATCTAAGTGCAATTCGAGAAGATAGCTCGAGAAAATTTCAATGAAAACCATCGAATTAAAGTTTACCAACAATTCAATGTAACATTTAATCAAACTATTAATTACCTGGATCTCAAATTCCTCTCTCCAGAATTTCTGAAACTGAACTTGCAAGTAAAAACCGGTTGCTTAACATTCCCATTGACCTGAAAAACTTGTGGACTGCACTCCGGCTCGCCGTCGAACCGGAAAACAAATCTCGGGTCGGGCTCAGCCCTAACATTCAAATGCAACTTAGAATCCGACCCGGGAATCAAAACCCACCCGTTCTGGATCAAAACCCCTCTATTACTATTTTCAACAAAACCCTTCAAATCCAATTGAACCACAACGCAGCCCAAAAGCTTCTCACTCTTGATAAACCCACAACCCTGATTCCCCTTCCTATAAACCTCAATCTTCAAAAAACAAAACTTATTAATTTTCTCAATCAATTCCGATTTCTTCAAACTGAAACAACTCTGGATTTTGCTCTCCACTGCTTCCCCTTCGGGCGAAATAGACGATACATCTGAAACCTGAGTAGGAAACCCTTTCAGCTTAAATTTACAGTAAAAGGAAGAAACATTAAATTGTTGAGGCAATCTCAAGGCTAAGTTCCCAATAACAATCCGCACAAAAGGGCACGGATCCATCTCGTGTACAGTAAGAATTACGAAACAGATGAACAATGAGGAGAATAAATAAAATTAATGAGAAATTGGTTTGTATATATGTAAATGGGGGGTTTGGGGGGTGGGGTAAGACAGCCTGGAGGGGGGGGTGCATGGACATGCGTGCGTAATGAGCTGTGGTGCACGTACGCTAAGTGCCAGCAAAGAGAATCAAATGATAAATAAATATAATTACATATATTCACTACCTGTCAATCTCCATCGCTGTTTTAGACTAAGCTTATTGGTTGTACGAAGATTTGGCGTTTTGTGATTCGGATTTCTCATTGGTTGATTTTTTTCCTTTTTGTAAAATATTTTCTGGAGATTAATTATGGATGATAATCCTTAATTAGGAATAATAACTGGAATACAGCTGTCTTAGTTTCGGACGAAGACGACTGGATTGGACGCAAGTCTTCACTGAGTTGGACATGGTCCCTCGTTTAATATATTAATTCTGTATTTGATTATTGTAGAAATAGTTTCTTTTATAAGTATTTTATAATTAGATTATATTTCTTGATAAAGTGTTTAATTACAAGATATTTGAATATATTTATTTTTTCTACTAATGCCGAAATGATAAATATTACATGTAGTATATAAATTATTTAAATTGCATACTACTTGAGAGTCGATTAGAGCTAGTTTAAACGGATGAATTATTTAACAACACAAAAAAAAATGAACCCTAAAGAATAAATACTCTATCTATTTCGAATATTAGAAAATCAAGAATGGCATCACTGTATAGTCAAAAGATGAAAAGTTCAGATTTTTTTTTATCAAGAATGGCATAATCCCAAAATATTGTCAAATTGAAATGCAAACTAAAATAAGTATTGTTTTTTAAAATTGATCTAAAATGAATTTAAGAAGAATTCCTAAATAATAAAATATTAAAACAATTACTATGAATAGTCATTCAAGTGGAAAACGACGGATAAAAGCTTCTGAATTGAGGCTAAAGGTGTTATCATAACAATTATAGTCAACGTTATGACTAAAATATTACTAAAATGCATTCTGAAATATCTCGATAAGTTAAAAAACCCGATCACTTACTGCCTTTGCATCTATATGCCTACTCATAATATCTTATTAATGATATTATTATACAATTTCACAATATGTCTTGAATGCTCCTATATTAATATTATTTATGATTGCGTAGCACATTTATAAAATTAATAAAATTGAGATCATGTGTAAATATTTTTGTTGTGTGACTGAAGTGCAATCACTCGAGTTTGAATTGGAAATTCTAGATAATCTTTTCAACTTTTTTTTTTCATTTTGTAATTCGGCTGAATTTTTTCTTGTTTTTTTTTAGGAAGAAAAAGGTGAATGCACAATCTATATATTGATTTAATTCCTGATATTTTTTCCTAAACTAAGGCTTCATGCATTGCTTGAGAAATGAGAATGCATTATTCTTAATGTTGTTCTTTATCACTGTGAAAACTGTGTTTGTGTTTTCCTTTATTACACAAGGAATCCTCAAGTAATAGATTTATACGGTAAAGCCTAAAAACAAATTGTTTTCTCTCTCTTTCTATTGTGTACTTTTTTTTTGATAAATTCTTTCTATTGTGTACTTATATTCTCAATTTGTTGTGTTGTTATATGTTATTGTATACCATTTCAGAAGTGAGACATCCATCATACTTTTCAAGGTATGAGTTCTTAAATAGTGGATATATCCAAATCATTTTAAACGAAGTGAGTACTCATATATATACACGACATATTTATTTTACACTTACAAGAAGAAAAAATTCTACTTGACTTGTAAAATACCTTAGAAATGATTGATTTGAGTTTATATGATAAATTTATAAAAACCAACATTAAACTCAAATTACGTCTAGGTATCAACAGTTCATGTTATATAAATTTGTTGATATCATTTATATTTACAAATGAAAATCATAATTGTTTTCCTTAATCCAAAAAAAAAATCCTCTAGCTTAATTGTCAATGTTAATGCTAACTACAACGGTGTAGTCAATGAGATCGTAGTCTACTGTTAATCATTCACAAAACGATGTAATGATTAATGATGAATGTATTTCTTAAAAAAAAACATTACAATGGTTTATAGAAAGTTCCAAAACCAAATTTTGGAAAGTACACATTTTTTATTGATAATGATAAAAATAGTAGTCCATAAGTGGAAGCACCATATTATTTGCAATTTGATAAGGTAGTTTGGATTTGGATAGCCAAATTTCTATTGTAAGAAAATAGCATACTTATTTTGTGATGTTCCAAAAATAAAATAAAAAATAAATACCATGGTATGAAACCAAATGAAAGTTACTGCACTTTTGTAGCATATTTTTTCTCCATATGAATGAAATAATTATATAGGTCAGGATTGCATCGATCAGCATGAGATAAACATATATCTAATTAATTATGTCTACAATTAATATATATGATTATATATGTAACAATTCAACCTATGAATTAAATGTACAAAATCTCACTCAATCAATTACTTTTATGTGTACCTTAGCTGAGTCGGGACATACCATATTTCTAGAAAATACGTTCCATAAGATAAAAGTTGAATTTGGCGTCAGATGTAAAGAAATAATTTTGTGCACAAATTGACAGCATTAATTAAATTGGATGAACTGGATATATATTCTAAAAAAATGAAAATGGATGAACTGGATATATATTGCGGCTGAACCGTATAGACAACCCATATTGATTGTAGTGTATCGAAATGATAACAAGAGAGAAATCACTGTACCCAAAAGAAAAAAAGAAAAAAAATTAATAGAGGAAACCAGCGGGGCTCCGATTTGCCTTTAATTAGTGAGTTGGACTTTGACCCATCCAGCTACTATTGAGATATATACCTAACTATGCTGGCAGCTTCTGTCCAAACTTATTTCAAATATAATTAATTATTGTTGCTTTTATTAATTTATACTATTAATTTATATAAAGATTAGGTTGCATCAATTTTAAATATTCTTGCAAAGTCTTCTATGAATTTCTAAACTAATTTCATTGAGTCTATAAGAAGTCACTTATTATATCTGTAACATTAATTTGACTTTTTGTATAAATTAAATCTAACTAGCATTTACGGGCTGAAAGTATGGATTACTAAATTCGAGTTACACTTGATAATTGACTGTATTAGTACATTTTCTTGTTTAATTATATTGGTTAGCCTAATTATCATTTCAAATTTTCATAATTTAATATCATAAAATATTAAAATCATGTAATTATATAAAATTTTATTAAACTTCAAGATAAATATGTTATACTCCATCCATTAAAAAAAAAAAAAAAAAGGTCCATACTTTGAATACAATATGTCAACCTTTTTTTCTTCATAAATAGTAAATTGCATGTGACCAACAGGTGATTGGTCTAGTGGAAGGGACTAGTCACTACACAGTAGCGGACTCAGATTCGAATCCATGTTGGGAGAGGTTCCCACATTATGTGCCCGACGCGCCTCGAAAGGGATTAAACCCTTGAGAAACCAAAAAAAAAAAAAAATTTCATGTTACTAGTTATCAATTCGAGAACAAAGGATATAAAGACACGTGACACAAAAGTTTTACTTTTCTAAACCAAAATATTATACCAAACCAAAAAACACAGAAAATTATAATAGGGAAAAGTATAATATTATATCGGCCAAGAAAATAAAAAGGAAAAACTTAGTGCAAGCTAGAGAAATTAAACTGTTTTAAGTCGAAAAAGATCAGTACCAACTTAACAAAAGAATTGTAATGTACTCATTCTTTGTGGGAATAAAATGTTCATGTTTACCTTAAAAAAAGAAAAAAAATAAAAGAAAAAAGCCTTTACAAAAGAATGTTCATTGTACTATAATGACAACAATAGGAAGTTAGGCATCATTTGATTCTTAGTACTTGCTTTTTTTTAAAATTTGTATTGATATCCAAATATCAAGTGAAGTTAGGCAACAAATTAAATCAAACCCACAGTAACTTGTTCAATTAGGTTTAATGGAATTAAGCACAAGATGTTTCTTTGCTTTGCTTTAATTAAATTAGATCGAAACTTGGAAGTTAGAAATATTAAGTAAACATTTAACATCCTTTTGTTGGGCCGGCGGCAGCTTGTTGACAATCTTAGTACTTGGGCAGTTGGGCCTATTTGTGGCCGGGGAGGTCATATAATTAAACACCCGAAATCCAATCCAATGGTGAAAAGTTAAATCTTAATTCTCATAAGTTCAATTACAAAATTTAAGTCTATATTATTTGCGTCAATCTAGCTCACTTTGATATAATTAAATTTTAAACCAAACAAGTACGGAAAATGAAGATATAATACTAATTAAAAACCTAAACACGTAAGCCAATATATATATTACTATATGTATGTGTAGCAAAACCAACACCAAAAACATTAATTAATTAGTTGGTCTTGCAAAACCCCTAAAACGCATCAGTTTTAATTTTTAGAAAATCTAAAATTAATGATCATCAAATTAATCTAAATATTCTCTTGTCCATAACCAAAAGAAGCAGCAGCAGCAGCAGCATTGCAATTCCCGTAATCAAAAGGAGAAGTAGTCGCCTGGTTCTGGTGCAGCAACGCCATGGTTTCGTCGGCAGCCAAACAGCCTTCCGCATCAGGTAAGGAGTTTGATGAATTCTGTATCAGCATAAGAGCATCGGCTCTCATAGTCACGTTCGTCATCAACTCCTCTAGCGCCGCCGCATACTGTTCCAACTCCTCCAGTCCTAACCCATCCACGTCATCCTCCCACCATAATCCTCCACGTGGCGTTTTGGCGTTCTCCATCGAATCCTTCAACTTCTTCTCCGCATCCAATTGTTTACAAACATCCGAATAATGTCGATTGAAGTCACGCGTTTTCACTGTGGGGCAACTCTCACGCGCCTCAGAGTTACCGTTGAGGAAGCGGTCCACGACGGCATCCACCGTTGGGTGTCCGAACGCGAACACGCGCTTCCCGAGAGAGTGGACGATAATCGAGATTTCGGCACCACTTAGGATGCAAAGTTCACTGGCTTTCTTGAAAAGTCCCACGCGCCTCTTTGAGAAAGTGACTTGACGGTTGCTTTGGTTTTCGATTTTCTTGATTTCGATTTTTTTTCGACCTTGGGTTGTCTTTTTCACCATGTTTGTAGTGTCCTTCAAAATCACCATATTAAAACGTGTCTAAATTATTTTCTGGATTTGGAGAAGAAGAAAATTAATTAGACGTTTCAATGTTGTATATATATATATATATATATATATATATATTCAAGGAAGAAAATTTAAAAAAAAGGAAAGTGAGAAAAATAATATTCTTGCACGTTGTGAAATAAGTGTCTGTAAATAAATATAGTTTGTTGGCTTAATTGGAGGGCTTATGTAATCCGAGTAGCGGATATGGAACTTATTTGGTAAGAGAATAATTCCTTAATTTAGTGACGAAATATTTTTCCTTCTCCATTTCTTAATTCTCTATGTTTTGAATATGAACAAATGAATTTTTTGGATTTAGGTTTTCTGCGATATCTCAAATTAGCAAAAAGAAAAGAAAAAAAAATTTGTCTGATTACTTAAACGACTTAATAGCAAATTACTTCTTTTTAATTTGTCACTTCTAAAAAGTAATTTATGCCCATGATAAATAAAGGGCAACATGATCTGACATAAGTTAACATATGTTCTGCGTAATTTATCTTCTCCATGATATCTCCAAAGAAACCTATTCATTTTTAAAATTTAGGCCTATTATTTATTTTATAGGTTTTCGTGGTACGGTATATTGCGTTTTTATATACTCTAGACCAAACTCAACCCAATAAGTCTAGAGATTGCACTTACTATTTTGTTATTGTACTTTTTATCTAAGAATAAAATTCTTGAATGTTCCATAATCATATAAACATTACTATTTTTTCATAATTTTTAGCTTTAATATGTTAACCTATTTAAAGTCTACATTCGCTCTATAAAGATCAATAATTGTTACTCAAATACAAAATCGAACAAGACCTTTTTAAATAATAAACAAAAATAGAGTTGTCAATCGATAGAATTTAACTTTGATTGTTAATAAATTGTATCGAGTAATTTTAAGGGATAAATTAGGCTTTGAGGTTTTGAGCCGGTAAATTAAAAGTATGTATGTGCTTAAATTATATTAAATAATAAATCACAATTTGTTATTTTATATGCATGCGATTGGGTGCGGTTTATGCAATTTTTTAAAATATAAACCCAAATCCGATCATAATTTGCGATTTTTTTTTTCACGAAGCCCAAGACCAACCCATTCATCGTTTAACCCGTGAATTGCGGTTGATTTGGGTTAAGGCGATCAATTGCGTTTGACGGTTTCATTGAACACCCCTAATTTATTTCATCTCAAAATATCTAAAAAAAACCTTATGACAATCGAGAACTATTCAAAAATCTCAATTTATTTATGAAATTACTTTTAAAAAATACGAGACAAATAGACCCTTGAATTCTGTATTTCAATTTCATTTTAGCCAGAGTTTTTCACTGCAACACTAATCTAAGAATTATTATTCAATTACTATGTAAGTATATTAAAATCATGATTTTTTCTTTATCGTGAATGTCATTTTCGATGATATGATTAAGTTTCGCACAGCTGCTAAGAGCTCTTTTCCTTGAGTGAAATCTAATCTAATCTAATATAATCTATCTAATCTAATCTAATCTAATCTAATCTATCTAATACATATATATATTTGACTGGTGTCTTTTGACCTCAATTAGTTGTTTTGACCAAAATTCTAATTTTCTAGAGTTTTTATTTTTTTTTTTATCCTACAAAATTCTATTATTGGTATTCTCTAAATACTAATGTAATGAAGTTTATTATATAAGTAATTTATGGATGTAAATTCCTAATCTTTTCCGAAATAACTCTTTCTATCATCATTAATCAGGCTAGAATTATTAGGCTAATTAGACGTTAAAAAAAATTTCAAAACTTTAATTTTGGCTGTGAATATGTTTACATCTCAACTAATAAAAGTCCAAAAATAATTTCAGTTTTAATTTTATAATTTCCTAAAAATCAGCCAATTAAATCAATTTATTATACTTAATTGTTCCCTTAAATTTAGCTATTACTACCGTAAGACATTGTACTTCTTATATAAGAACTCTTATATATATGTAAGAATCCTATTTTACAAAACTTAGAGTATTAGTGTGAATTGTCCAATGTTAATTTTCTTCATTCTATTGATTCGATTGTTCAAACTAAAAATCTTACATAGTTTGTTCTACGTCTTTGTCGCAGGGCGATTTTGAAGTTATTTTTAATTTCACATTCGATGGTCTTGCTACATGAAGTCTCATTTTAACTTTATAGGTTTGTTATTATTTATTTTTGTCTTTTAATAATTGTTTTCACTTAATTTGAATATGATTTACTGAACATAATATACTATTATGTGGTTATTAGATGACACATATTGAAGACACCACATTGGGGGTGATATATACCAAATGCACTATTCGATCAGAGTTGTAAATATAAAATTTAATAAATAAATAAAAGATATGATTTTGCTTAACATAATTAATCTTATGTGGTAATTAGATGATGGGTGATTTGTTATATGTGCATGTCTATATATGTGTGATATGTTTACTAACGTTTTGTGTTTTTTTTTTCTTTATATCCTCACTTATATTTAAGCTTTTCATTTAGTCCTAATTTTGTAGTTTAACTTATTCATTTTTTTTCCAAAGCATCATATTTTCTATGTTCTTGAGTTTACTTCTAGATTTATTACGTGCCCATATTTGAAGCTTTTCATTGAGAACACTTTCTATGTTTATTCTTTTTTCATTAGATTCTATTATTAGTTTTTCTCTTAGTATTAAAAAATTCAAATATTTGGCTCATCTTAATTCTTCTTACATTTTTTGGGCTTTCTTGCCTAATATTTTTTGGTATGTGAATCGTATGTAGTATGAATAAATATGGACAAAAAAGTTTACAACCTTTTGCCGATGATGTTTCTATTTGTCGGTCATCAACAAAAATATATAATAGTTTCTACTTAAAATATTGCTTTGATAAACATTCTCTTATTAAATTTTTCCAATAAAAATAAAAATAGAAGTTCTTAAAAGATTATAATATTAATTGGTCAAACATACAAAGAAAATGAAATTTTAGCCCATTCATAACATATGATAGTGTTTCTTATAGTGATTACCTACATATTCTAAATTGAGCTAATTAACTGATTAATAAATCCAAATGATTCATACTCATAGCTACTACTCATGAATAGGATGGGTCTTGATGCTTCAATTGGAAAATTTTATGATTTTATGATTCATCCAAAAACTATGGCTCACATGACAATAAATTGAGTTGCAGCTAACTTTTAATATATATGTATTAATTAGAATGTAAATACTAATATTGACTTTTGTCTTGAGAATTGTTTAAAATCTTATCATCATGGCTTAAATGTTTAAATTTATCATGATCTAAGTAGTTTTAGTTTATATTTTGCTTAACCACTGTTATAGAGTTGTATTAATTATAAAAGTTAATATACTTTTACATAAATATTGATAAGATGTAAGTAATAAAGCTGGTGTGATCACATTTTATCAATCATTGTATATTAATATTAAAAATTTGCAATTTGATATATACATATCAAACAATACATCATTCTGAAGAAAAAAATTATATATATATTTTTGTTTTCTAATTTTATGATGTAGTTCTGTGAAACTCTTTATTTTTACCGAAATATTAAATATTTATTGTTTGATTGATATAGTGACTTAGAAATAAAAAATAAAAAATAGCTTTTTGAATATGTAAAAAAATCAATATATGGATTTGCTCATGCTTGATCGATGTTCATCAACTTTCATTTAATATCATAGATTTATTAAACAAAAAATTGTTGCATTTTGTGTCTTCGGTTGTTTTAATTGAGTGTGAACGTTTAATGTCAATTGACTTAGAAAGTAATGATATTTTTTTTTGAAATTAAATATATATAATTCGAAAACATTCTGTATAAAATGAGCATAGCACGGGGCTAAAGCTAGTTAATTATTAAATCAAGGGCAACCACGTTAATTTAAGATTTTTTCTTATTTCATTAGGTGAGTTGCTCTGACTATATCAACAATCTTTTGACAACTCCATTTACATGGATCCACTGTTCTTGCGATTAAGGAGAGTAATAAATGCAAAAACCTCATAATAAGTTAGGGCTTTTGGCACTTTGCATCCTGGAATTATAGGGTTTTGGCACTTTACATTCTAACTTAAAAGTTTTGGTATTTTGCATCCTGAAAATACAATTTAGTTGGCACTTTACACCCTAGTGTATGTTTTGAAGAAAAAATTAATTGATTGAAGAGTATAATAGTTATTTTCGAATATTTTGGTACTTTAAACCCTAAAAGTATAGATTTTGACACCTCGAACTCAGAAATATAGAATATTGGCACTCTGCATACAAAAAATATAATTTCTGATATTTTCAACCCCGACTTAATATGATAATCTAAATCATGTAAATAATATGTTAGATATGTAAACGTCTATTTTAGATATAAAGTAAATATTCTTGAGGTTACTTGAAAATAAAATGAAGACAATGTCTTTTTTTTTTTATTTTAAATTTTACAGAGATAAAATATTAAAATAAGTTATTATAAACTAAAATTAAATTAGAATAACAATTTTATGATTGTTGTGCATAGAAATGACCATTTTATCTCTACATCGCCAACATTCATGAATCTATTTTTTTAAAGAAAAATACATTAGGGTGCAAAATATCATACAAATTATATTTTTAGGGTGCAGAGTGCCAAAAAATTTAAGTTGGTGTGAAAATGCTAATATTTTATAATTTTAGGGTGCAAAATGCCAACCTTCTATATTTTAAGGGTGAAAAATCTATATTGCCAAGGTGCAAAGTAAAAAATAAAATTGAAAATAACTATTCTACCATTTTATCAATGAATTTTCTCACTAAAACACATACTAGGGTGCAAAGTGTCAAATAAAGTATATTTTCAAGATATAAAGTGCAAAAGCTTGTAAGTCATGGTGCGAAGTGCCAAAACCTTATAATTTCAGGGTGCAAAGTGCCAAAAACCCAATAAGTTATAATAATAATTTGACTTTCCTTAAAATCTTTTTCAACCCCTCTCTTAATTTTTTATAAGCCGCTAATATAGAGTGCCAAAGCATAATTCCTTTAGCCTTGAAAAAGAAAAAGAAAATTCCTTTAGGACCCGTTTGTTTAACGGGAATGGAATCTAGATTGCTTGGTAAGACATAATTAAGTTTGATAAAAAAATTCAGATTTTGGGAAAGGAAATATATTCCTTAGAACTAGGAATATTGCAACAAAAATCTAGGAATATAAAACTCATATTTTCTATGGTATTCTGATTCCTATCCTAAGAGATTTGATACTAAAAATAAAAATAAAAGACATTATTGCCCCATTTTTTTCCCACGTTAATTCTTCTTTCTCTCTCACGAATTCTCTTTGACACCATAGCCACTCCTCTCTTTTTGTCTGGGTTTTTCTCCTTCTCCATCTCCATCACGTTAATTAATACTATATACTTTATACTCCTATATAGTTTATGTGGGCAAAATAGCAATTTACGTCCACTAACTTTTACTAGTCCGCAGAATTAGGACACTTAATTTTTCAGCAAGCAATTTACGTCTCTTAACTTTCAGTGGTCCGCAGAATCAGGACACTTAATTTTTCAGCAAGCATTTTAGGTCCCTTAACTTTCACTAGTCCGCAGAATCAGGACACTTAATTTTTCAGCAAGCATTTTACATCCCTTAACTTTCACTGGTATGCAGAATCAAGACACTTAATTTTTCTGCAAGCAATTTACGTCCCATAACTTTCGGTGGTCCGCAGAATCAGGACACTTAATTTTTCAGCAAGCATTTTAGGTCCCTTAACTTTCACTGGTCCGCAGAATCAGGACACTTAATTTTTTAGCAAGCATTTTACATCCCTTAACTTTTATTGGTCCGAAAAATCAAGATACTTAATTTTTCAGCAATCATTCACGTCCCTTAACTTTCACTGGTCTGCGAAATCTATAACATTTTTATACCTACAATTTTAGTCTACTTGACCCCAATTTTAGTCCACAACTCGCTGGAAATTCCATAATTGTAAACTAGACAATTAATTTGGGGATTTGAATTAATATTGATGTTGTTATATAGTTGTAGACAGTTTGTTAAGTGATTGTCAAGTAGGTGTTTGTTTTGTCAAGTGGAGTAAAATTGCGGGTATAGAAAAGTTAGGATGTATTTTTCAGCAAGCATATTACATCCCTTAACTTTCATTGGTCAGAAAAATCAAGATACTTAATTTTTCAGCAAGCATTTTACGTCCCTTAACTTTCACTGGTCTGCGAAATCTATAACTTTTTTATACCTACAATTTTAGTCCACTTGACCGTAATTTTAGTCCACAACTCGCTGAATATTCCATAATTGCCAACTGGACAATTAATTTGGGGATTTGAATTAATATTGATGTTGTTAAATAGTTGTAGACGGTTTGTTAAGTGATTGTCAAGTGGGTGTTTGTTTTGTTAAGTGGAGTAAAATTGCGGGTATAGAAAAGTTTGGATGTATTTTGCTTGTCGAAAAATTAAGTGTCCTGATTCTACGGACCAGTGAAAGTTAAGGGACCAAAAATGCTTGCTGAAAAATTAAGTGTCCTGATTCTGCGGACCACTGAAAGTTAAGAGACGTAAATTGCTTGCTGAAAAATTAAGTGTCTTGATTCTGCATACCAGTGAAAGTTAAGGGACGTAAATTGCTTGCAGGAAAATTAAGTGTCCTAATTCTGCGAACTAGTGAAAGTTAAGAGACGTAAATTGCTTGCTGGAAAATTAAGTGTCCTAATTTTGCGGACTAGTGAAAGTTAGGGGACGTAAATTGCTATTTTGCCAGTTTATGTGTAAGGGGTATTTTTGTGAACTTATTAAATATGAATTACATTCCTTATTGTTACCAAACATGAGAAAAGGAATTTGTCAAATTTTCTGGCTCAAATTCCAAATATTACCCAAACGTTATAATGGAATATTATTTCTGGAAATCAAATTCCTGAAAATCAGATTACCAAATTCAGATTGCATTCCAGTCAATTAAACGGTCCTTAATGTACTCCTCCCAACAACTTTTGATTCCTCATCTCCATCTCGCCCACACACACAAACCAAGGATCTAATTAATTTCCTATGAAAAAAATTCATGGTAAATTTTTTCCGAATCTGATTTACTAAACTCATTCACCCACAAATAAATACTTCGTTCGTCTTATTTATTTTGCTCTCTTAGGACAGTTGAACAGTTAATTTGACTAAATTTATAAAAATTATAATTAGTAATTTAGTTAATATATTTTACCAATAAGTTGATAATATCATATGACACCATATAATTTAATATTTAAAAGGTTTAATATACAAAAAACGTGAATAATTTAATATGATAAGCTAGTCACTTAAAAGATTGAAAAGTTCGATCGATTAATATAACAAAGAGAGCAAAATAAATGGAAAGAAGAAATTATATTAGAATTACATTAGAATTACATATATTTATCATGTGATTGATTATCTTAAAAAAAATAGTTAATTTTGTCGTCATTCATAGCTGGTATGAAAAGTGCACTTTACCTCCTTATATTCTAACTCACACTGCATCATAACATTTTTAGACCTTGAAAAAATTATGATTTGACAAAAATACCCTTCTATATATACTACTATACTTAAACTTACATTAAACCTGGAAAAAAATCAAGCGATTTACTCCCATGTGTTATTTTAATGGACTAGTTTACCCCCTCTGTATTATATCAATGTATCAGTTTACTCTCATATATTATTATAAATGTGGCACTACTCCTGTATTATTTTAAATGGAGTTGGATAATTTTGTCTTTATACTCTATAGTTTTAATTTCGATCCACACTCATTTCGAACGAGTGGGTTATACTTTCCAATATAATGATGCAAATTGATTCTTTAAACTTTTTATAGGGGGTAAAATGTTATTTTTTAAATTATAAGTAATAAATATAGTGACAAATAAACCACTTTTTTTTTTTTTTTTAACATAAAATGTTGTCTCAGGATTAATTTATTTTTCCTAAAGTTGAGTTCATAAAAGTAGCTATAAGAGTTTGAGCATTCTCTTTAATTGATTGATTATATTTTTTTTAATGTGAACATGTATTTGTAGAGAGAGGATGATAACCTTAATTTTGATATATTTTTAAATATATGTTGTTTTAGAAATTCAAAAAAGACTTAAATATATTTTTGACAGTTACCATTTATCATAAGGGTAGTTTTGTACTAGACGCGGGATTAATTACCATAACCCTTTCATTTTATCGAGGCAGATGAAAACGATCGGGAATATAATCTTAATCCTGAAAGAAGCTAGCTGTAGAGCTTTACGTTGATTACCATAATCACATTCTTCATTTTTATATCATTAATTAGTTAGTTAGAATAATTTTTGTTTTAATTTTCTTTCTATAAATACTATATTGAGAGACATGAAACATCATAAATGAAGAATATGCAAAAGAAAGGAAAAAAAATCCATTTTCTATGATTTCGCTGCTTTCAGCAGCTAGTCTATCTCAGTTTATGACAAAAAAAAGAGTTTCTTGATATATTTAGTGTCACTTAAAATCACCAAATTTCTTTTCTTCATTTTGCGAAATCGCAAACAAAATAAATTGTAGATTATTAATTAATTAATCATAATTGGAGGAAACGATTAAACATGGATCAAAATTTCCATCTTTTCCGTCGAAAACTCCGAAAAGTTTTCGTTTTTTAATCAAGCGAAACGAAAACAAGATGTAATATTGAAACTATTTGTTAACCTTAAACCCTGTAATTTTTCTAAATTTAGTAACTTTTTTTACAATTTTTCTTAATTTTTCCGAAACATTTTCGAAAAATCTTGAAAAGTTTTCAATATTTGGGGGTTTTTTGCACTTTGCACCCCCGAAACATGGAAAATAGACACTTTGCACTCCCGAAACTTAGATTTAGCATTTTGTACCCTCGAAATATGAAAAATACAGCACTTTGCACCCTCTTTTATTTTCAAGCAAAAACTCAAGGGCAAATAGGTAATTCTATTTTAGATCTCTGGTCCCCCACCCCCCAAATAAAATTAGCACTTAACACTCCCTACTTAAGAATAAACTAACAACTTGCATCCCGAAAACACAATAAATGGACACTTTGCATCCCAAAATACAAAATTAACACTTAACACCCTCAAATTAAAAAAAAAACTCAAACCCTTTATTTTTTCCGGCAAAGTTGACTATTAAGGTGAAATTTTTTTAAGGCAAAATAGGTAATTATTTATGGGTCTTTGATTTGTGGAAGTAGACAATGGGCTTCGAGAAGTTTACTTGTACGTTATTTAGTTATTTATGGTTATATTGTTGAAAAGAAAGATTGAGAGAGAAATGAGTATTCGAGTATTTATAATTGTATATTTAAGTAAAAAAATGAATTACCTATTTTGCCTTCAATTTTCTTCACTCCGATAGTCAGATTTGGGTTTTTAAGTTTAAGGGTGTTAAGTGTTAATTTTGTGTTTTGGGGTGCAAAGCGCCCATTTATTGTGTTTTAGGGGTGAAAGTTGTTGATTTGTTCTTTATTAGAGGGTATTAAGTGCTAATTTTATACTGGGGGTACAAAGTGAAAAATTCTCAAGTCTTGAGGGTTCAAAGTGCCAATACTATTGAATTACCTATTTTGTCCTTGAATTTTTGCTTGAAAGTGCAAAGTGCTGTATTTTTCATATTTCGTGGGTGCAAAGTGCCTATTTCCCATATTTCGGGGGTGCAAAGTGCAAAAAACCCAATATGTGGTTGACCGAAACATACAATCATAACGAAATTTTGATCAATGCGTTTAAAAGCTTCAAAACTCACAGAAACATAAATAAAGGCAAATAAGTTAATTAAGAGGAGCGTTCGATCAGAACTAACAACATAAAATTAATCTTCTCTTTTTTTAATCATAAAGGAAAAAAGTTCATAACTAAACTAATCATATTACATGAACTAATTAAAATCACAATGTTCTTCCATGCTCATCCAGTTCAATAGTTAGCAACAAGATATATAAATCAATGATACCAAAAAAAAAAAAAAAAAAAAAAGGACACCTCGAATTTGTTTGATAGTTTCCACTAAAGCATACAAAGTAAACTGAGAATTACAAGATGTCATTTTCATCGCCAATTCATAAACTAATGACACTGATTCACACTCATTCATGACTTCAAAATAAAAATTCAAACAACTTAGACAACTTTTCTAACCAACATTAAGGGAAGACTCTTGACTCTGCCTCTGACTCTAAATAATACATAAAATCAATAAAATTAATGACCCATCATCCATTAATTTAAATTGCAAAGACTCGGACCTTTGAAACTCAATTTCCTTGGCCATTATTGCGGTTGAACTCTTGAATCCTGTTTTGTATATCATTGTTTTGTCCTGATGCTGTTGAATTTCCATGGCCATTGTTGTTATTATTTAACATCTGGAACATGTTTTGAACGTTTCCCTGATATGGCATCGTAAAATTTCCATTTCCATTGTTGTTGTTGTTGTTGAACGGCCCCTGAAACATGTTCTGAAGATTTGGCGTCGTATAAATTCCAGTGTTGTTGTTGTTGAACGTCCCATGGAACATGTTCTGAATATTTCCCTGATTTGGCACCGTATAATTCCCACTGTTGATGTTGTTGAACGTTCCCTGGAACATATTCTGAACGTTTCCCTGATTTAGCATCATATAATTTCCGTCTACATTGTAGTTGTTGTTGGACATCCCATAAAACATGTTCTCTAAACTCTCCTGCATTAGAGGCACCATGGAATTTCCAGGTTGCAAAACATATGGAGCTGCATTGCCGATGTTGAGATTGTCTGGGATAGTTATAGTAGATGAGCTGCTAAGACTCGTAGGAGTAAAAGTGAAAGTAGAAACTTGTTCCTGCATTGGATCAGATATAGGGTCCATAAGATTGGTTTCACTCGGCCCTGGTGGTATGTCATTGAGATTATTGGTCCCACTAGGCCCTGAAATGTTCATTAGATTTGACCCGTTTAAGTTACCAGTCATGTTATTGAACAGAATAGGCGTGTCAAGTCCACTGAGAAATATGGACCCTTCTTGATTGCCATGATATGACAAATCACTTGGCCCTGGGATATCATAGCTATGATCTGGTAAACCAAAATAATTGGTTCCAGCTTGGTTTGGCCAAGGGAAATTGATCCCATCAGTCCCAGTACCTACAGCGGGATTCATCTGATCAGAAGCATATATATTTGGTTCCGGATACATGTTCGTATTCGAATTCACCAGACTTGGACCATGATTTCGTAGTAGATCATCCATACGCACTTTGAAATTATCAAACTTCTCTGTTAAATCAGTTGCGTCTTTGTCGCTTAGCTCAAATATGCAAGGACCGTTCCAATGCCCTTGTCTTAGAATATCAAGGTTATCCATTTCAAGTTCCCTGGCTTTCTTCTTCTCGAGCTCTAATTGGTTTTCCATTTCAACTAACTCTTGGTTTCTTTCTATTATATTATTGTTTCTTTGAGCAATGAGGTAGAGGTCTGTTTCAGTATTTCGTTGGTTTTGGTTTTGATTTCGGTCAAAAAATTTGTTAGAAATTGTTTCCATATCGGGGTGGGCAAATAAATGGGCTTTCCCACTAGGGGAAAAGACAAGAACAAGAATTTCAGCCCCAGTGAGTGTGGTTAGTTCACTAGCTTTTTTGAATAAACCGGCGCGTCTTTTAGAGAATGTGACCTGAAGGTTATTCTCATTTTCTATTTTTGCTATATTTATTTTTTGCCGCCCTTTCCCTTTTTTCATAGATTTATTTTGGAAAGGATCATTTTGGGAAGGGTTCCCTTCAGGAAGGTCATTTTGATTTGCATTCATCGGGGAAAAAAAAAGGGATGGGGGGAGGGAGAAGGGGGAGTTTGGGAGGAGGTTAAGGAATAAGAAGATAATTTGTTATAAAGTTGATGGTTTTGGCATATAGAAAGTGTGGTATTTATAGGTGCAAATGCACTTCATAGGTGAATAATTAATGGAAGTTCGGAAAATTCCATTAAGTGCATCAGCTAATTGAGGAAATTCACACCATTATTATTTTATTAATACAGTTGTTCATTTTATCACCTTAAGAATCTGAATAAATGTAGCATTTCATTCTATTTTTGAAATGAAGAAATAAGCATCTTACATTTTTTACTAAATAAGGATCGAACAAGATTTCGTAGTTGTGCATGAAAGTTGTGGTTTATGATTCTTTTAATATACACATATATCATTGTGAATTATATGGTAATTCACATTAAGTTCGACAGTTGTTTTTCGCGATAAAGCAAATGGATAAAATTTTGTGTAAGATTCTCAATTATTACGTGAACCAATAAATAAATAACTAATTAAGACTTTTTCCCCAAGAATGAGTAATATGTCCATGTAACCGCGATATATATGTAATCGCCGATAAGTATTTGTGAATTGATTGATCGGATCAAGCCATAATAAAAAAAACTTAATACGGATGGACACTAACAATTAAACGACGTGGGATTTGAATCTAAAATCTCGAGATATCAAACAGTAACAAACAAATCTAACACATTCGTATAATAATAGTTAATCTATGTGGGATTTGAATACAAAATCTCGAGAAACCAACATCTGAATTTTTTTTTAACACATGGTCACATACCAGTTGCAGCATTAAAATTTCCACCTACAGTTTCTAGAAAGTCATTTCGAGATAAATTGAAAAATTGAATATCATATAAATTAAAAGCTTGAAATAATAGGATTTTGAATTTTAATATTTAGTATTGGGAGTGAAATACCATTTATGCTTATTTTATCATCATCATCATAATAATGCTTTTATTTTAATCAACTAATTTGACATAATAAAAGTACTTCTATCTAAAAAAATGTAAAATTATTTCACATATATAATGATGGATCAAAATAACCAAGAAGATAAAAATTATGCAACTGTATTTTTTCTGATATTTATAATTTAATCTTGAATTATATCTCAAATCAATGTCATGCTTGGTTGTCCTTCCATTTTTTTGAACAATCATGCTTAGTTATCCTCGGATGTAACATAATTAGAATTAAAATAAAATATAACGAACGCATGTATTAATATTAAGCTTGACATCAAGTAATAACTTTTTCAAATTAATTTATAATATTGATATTGATATTTTTGCTAATATATAAGTTTTTTTTTTGGAGAATATATATATATATATATATATATATATATATATATATATATATATGTTGTATAAATTAGGCACACTAAAAAACTAGTAGTGGCCTCAAAAAATTGTTTTGATGTAAACTTAGTTTTTTTTTCAATTTGATAAATTATAATTTTTTTATACATAAATTACATATTAAGAAATTTAAGGTTAATAAGTAGAGTCAAATAAGATGTAAAAATGCAACAAACTTGGATAATTTTCAAATGAGGTATTGCCCTATTTATATAACCACATTATCAAACATACGATGAAAATCAACTTAATAATGTATTTATAGAATGTTTTACTCCATAATCTAAAATCATGTATATGCAAAAAAAAAATTCTTAGACATCTTCATGCATAATTTACTGGGCCGACTTAGTTGATCAAGCATTGTTGAGACCAATATTAATGCTTCATGTATTAGTTCAGATGTGTTGGACACATAATCATAGCTCAACATTAATTTAAATTTAACCTATCAAATTAACTTTTCAATTAACAATACACCCCTAAGATAATAGCGAGAACAATAATATTCTACTTTCACGTTTTATCTATTTAATGATTCTGACAAAAGTAAAAAATTATATTAGCTAACGTGCATTAGTTATATAATTGTATGCACACACGATACTTGTAATATTTGCTTTTATTAAGAGGAAAGTTTTAAAATAAAATGTTATAAAAAAAATATTACTATTGAATCTTAAAAAAAATAGTTAATTTGTCAACTTATCGATCAATTATTAATATATTAGTAAATACTTAAAAATAATCTAATAATTTTAAAATAATACATTTTTTTTTTTGTGATGAGGGGACTCCAATTTTAAATTTCGTCTCGGGACCCTGAATGTGTCGGGCCGGCCCTAGTCTGAAGTGATAGATCCTTCAGCTGCTGTGGATCCACATCAGATGGTGTACGGGTAAGGGCACATTGGGCAGCAGTTGTTTTCGGAAAAGCTATAACATCCCTAATTGAATGAGCCCCTGCCAATAGCATCACAAGTCTATCCAACCCATAAGCAATTCCTCCTGCACATGTGAACAAGTCTATTACTTTTCCAGATTTGAAAAACTGAAATATTAAATAAAATTACTACCAATCATATTTTACTTTCCAAGGCATAAACAAGGACCTAATAAATCATTATATACGCTATTTATGAATTTCGCAAGCAATTATATATCCAAATAATAAGGGCATCCAATACCATGTGGAGGAGCACCCATGTCCAGTGCCTCCAAGAGATAGCCAAACTTCGCCTCAGCCTGCACACATAAACATCAACAGTAAGTACGCAATCAAAATATTGACCACAAGCCTCAAGTTCTTGGGTTTGTGTAAAATCGTCTCAACAGTCATTTCAGTTCTTTCTTAGTTATCATTATTGGAAAAGAAAAAAGAACCAACTACTTTTTAACTGAGCCTCAAGTTCTGAAAGTTATACTAATGATAAAGAAATATTCATCTAATCACAGTAAACAGTAAACATAATTTAAGGAAACTTGATTTGATATTAGTTAAGGAGATTCTTAATTGTTTTTGAGTTGTTGATTTACATTAAACGAGTTAATACTAAGCCCTTTACTTTTTTAAATTTATGATAAACATTAGTGAAAACTATTTTAATAATTTTAGATCAGCAACTTCAACTATTCTTTTATGATGATAGCACTTTTATGCTTGTTGAAGAAAGAAGAGTTCACAACTGGAAAAATTTTGCTTTACCATCCACATAAGTAGCCAATCAAAACCATTCATAGATTGTACTCCGCATATACAGTAACATCAAAAGGATCTGCTTACTTGTTCATGGGAAATGCCAACAGCTTCCAGGACCTTTTCTTGAACCTCTCGCTTGTAAATTCTTAAGCTTCCTCCGCCAATCTAACAAATGGACACAGCAATAGAACAGTTTCAAATAATAATGAATTTTGTTATCAAACTGCAACTAACAAAGCAAAATAAGGATGCATGTACCTCAACCCCATTGTAAACCATGTCATAGGCTAAGGCACGGGCAGAGGAAAGATCATTCATATCTTCAGGGTTAGGCGCCGTGAAAGGATGGTGCAGGGCCTATAACAAGGCAAAATTCATGTTAATACGCCATATGAATAATAAAAAACTGATAGTCTTTAGCCACGTCAAAAACTGGACGACTTCTACAAATAATCTCCTGAAAAGAACATTGTAAAACTTGCAAACTGAAACAATGTGAACACGTGTACAAACCTCAAGCTTTTCTTCAGAATCATTCCACTCAAACATTGGAAAATCAGTAACCCACAGGATCGAATGCCTTAACTTTACAACCAAAGAGATTAATGACATAAAGTTAGTCAAGAAAACAAATAACAAAAAAAAAAAAATCTCGTTCAGTCAAATCATAAGAGATCGAATTCAATGTCAACAACTTACAGGATCAATCAACCTTAACTCATGTGCTACATGCAGCCTTAGACGGTCTAAGGTTTTATTAACTGATGTTAGGTTCCCCACAGCAAATAATACTAGATCACCTGAACTTGCACAAAGTTGTTTCAATAAACATTCTTGCGCAGTCGCACCCAAACTTGATACAAGTGAAGGAATCCCTTCAAAGGGGCCTGTGATGTTACATTTAACAATGTTTATAGTGACTCAACTCGCTTTCACAAATAAATATCATCAATATAATGAGCAGTAGGCCAGTAGCATCTCTATTACCATCATTCGAGACCTTCAAGAAAGGCAAACCCTTTGCTCCAGATTTAATAGCTTCATTGTAGATTTCACCCTTCTTAAGAGCACTATTGGAATAGTTTTGAGCTCCTGAAGGAACACATAGTGCCTTAATAACACCTCCACTTGACAATGTTTCTGCAAAGACCTTGAAAGAGGAGTCCTTGAAAACATCAGATACCTGCAGGCAAAATATATTTTTTATATAAAAGTAAAAAGATGTTTATTCTTTTCCAGCAAAATAATAGCATAAATGCTACATAAGCTGTTTACTTTAGATCATCACTTGCTATCATTTTCTAGTTTAACAAAAACCACATCCCCCATAAAGTACAGTAGTGAGCATACTGGAATTATCAATCAACAGGTAAAGCAGTTAGAGTGCCTATAGTGAAGCCCGAAATGCAAGTTCTATTTTTTCAAGTGGGAAACCGTGAAACGCGATGAATACATCAGAAGAATAAACTAACCATTAAAGACTTTTGACCTCAGCTTCATTAGTGAACAAGGTCATGTAATGTAATACATACGGGAATTCACTAACAGAGAAGAATGACCACTTGAAACAAAATTAAAATATTTTCATGCACGCATGAGCTATGATGTATTAGCAACTGATATAACAAAAAACAGCATGACGATGGTCTAGTCATTAACAAAGACAATATAATGTAATACAACTGATATCTTAATTCATTCTTAGAAACCAGCAACCAGAAAGGACAAAGAAAATTATCAAGCAGAAGTTGATTTACTTAACAGCCCAAAAACGTGACAATGAATTCCCTAAAAACCCATTACTATGACAACAAAATAGTATGACATCTCAACAAGATATTTACATCTTTCAGTTCAAGATCAAAACGGGTATCTGGCCTGTCTGAACCATATCTGCTCATAGCTTCAGCATATGTGAGCCTCGGAAAAGGGTTTGGTAGTTCAACTCCTTTGATCTCTGAAAACACCTGCAATAAGTTATGTGGTTATGTTGAACTAGGTAATGTAGAAGTTTTTTGGATGCATACAGCAACTGCATAATAAAATAAATACACCTTGATGTGTAGTGAAAAGAAAAGGACAGAGAGGGGGGGGGGGAGATATCACCACCCACCAAGCTTGGTATCCCATAATTAAAACAGGAGACCTACTTGATGAACAAAGCACAATTTACTTTTGAACAAGTCATATTTCTGATAGTCCGTTCGCTAGCAAGCTGCCTAGTTAAATAGGATCAACATCAAAGTGACTTTTACCAAATTATCAGACCACCTATGCTGGAATAAGATGGCATACCCCATATATCATAATGAAAATAACTGCGCAAAAGAATGTATTAATAACTTAATGTAAGTCAAATTCTCCAGACAACTTTCCAAGATGAACAAGTGATATCTACATAGATAGACATGGCTTTAAAACATCTAGTAGAAAAGTCAAACAATAATGACTAAAATATTGTTTGAGAACCAAATCCTTATAAAGTAACAGTATATTCAAACTGTTAATTTATAGTGCCATTATAAAAGCGTGCAGTTGAGAGTTTTCTTTACCAATGACCAAACAAATTTTGGTCCAAATGTCTATCAAAGGACAAAGGATATACCTCCCAGGAAGCTTTTCATTCATAATATTATGCCAGTCTTCCATCAGGGATCTGCCGGCCCAAATAATATAATAAGAGTAAAACTCAACTCCAAACTGACTAACCTTTCTAATCAAATCTTCGTTTAGTTTCAACATGTCCTCCAATGGAGTGAATGCCATTTCCATATCAAGCTGTGTAAATTCAGGTTGTCTATCTGCCCTTAGATCCTCATCTCTGAAACATCTGCACAGCAATAATAGAAAAATGTATCCATATCAAATCCTACTTAGATACAAACATATCGATTTACATGCTAGCATATCTGTAGATTATGAAGTACGTAAGTGGAAAAAAAAAATTAAACAGAAAACGTGCATAAACTAATTAGAGGCAAATGTTGTTTTAAGAGCGTTGCATAGGAAGTAAGATTCATTAAAGGAATATACGAAATGGGGGAAAGATTTTACTTTTCCATCAAAGATTGATTTACCTTGCTATTTGATAGTATCTATCAAAACCAGAGACCATTAGCATCTGCTTGAAGAGCTGTGGACTTTGAGGCAGAGCATAAAATGATCCTGGCTTCAAAGAGAACAACCAAGCATCAGACCTTCACCCATTAAGAAAATCATTCAAACAATGAGATTGGGTAGTAAACCCTGCTGTGGTATATAATTCGCTCATTGCAAGTAATTAACCGCAATTACTGATGCTTTAGCATGAGACAGACACAATAAAGTCAGTTATTCACCAGTTAGTTTAAAAAGATTCAGTTGCATACCAAAAAAAAAAGGAATAATCAGATTTACACATCAATACATGCATAAAATTCTTAAATAAAGTTATGGTTGTCATGGTAGACAGTAACTCTAGAAATTCAAAAGAACAGATCAATATAACACCTTCTGCGAGAAAAGAAAGACTGAAAGGGGAATATCAACTTTTTCCAATTCCTCTTAATTATATCAAGGAGTAAATAGACCACCGAGAACAATGAAGATGTGAAACCAGAAAAAAACTTTATCAATTGTACAATCCTCGTTTCATATGCGTCAATTGACAAGTTACTAGAATTACCAAAGCGTAAAAATCAGTTTGCAGTCTAAGGATACCTGAATTCTTGATGGAACTAAATAATCCCTTGCGCCTTCTGGAGTGGATTTAGACAGAATTGGAGTCTCAATCTACCTTACAACCATTAAAAGGTCAGGATCAACACAAGGAATTACATTGAAGTTGGAATAGCATTATTAGCCTTTTCTTCGATAAAGGATCTTAATTAGCATCCAATATATTAAACTCACTAAAGATGAGGTTAGTACCTCCACAAAACCATGCGTGTCCTCAAGGTGCCGTCGAACAAGTTTCATCACTCTATGTCGCAACATTATATTGGAACTCACCTGAGGACGCCGTAAATCAAGGCACCGATATCTGACAAGAAAGTGAATTTTAATTAATTAGCTCAAGTGAGTTATGAAAAGCTCAAATTCTTAAAGCATTGGTAGTATCAAGAAGACTTTCAGTTGGAAGCCACTTTTTTCTTTCTTGCATACAACTGACTATGAGCACTCCATAAGGAATTACACAAATTAGAATATTGATGAAGCATCAAGTCTGCAGTATAAAAATAATATTTTAACAATTATCCAATAATAAATTAGAAAATCGTTGCTCTTTACCCTTCCTAAGACCCCACCCTCTCCCCTGCCAAAGAGTGGCATCTGAACAAATTCAAATAGAATATATCAATGCTTAGGATCTGAAATTGAAAGCTCAAGAAGTCAGAAAAGCAATTCTACATCTCACGTGGACCATTTCAGTTTCCAGCATAATTAATGCATTAACTGTAGCATGACTTATAAATATGATGCTTTGATTAGCTTAATGATTATCGAGTGAGCTGTACTGGATGAAAAGGAACAAAAAATTAAAAGTAGATAAATTATGGTCATAGTGGCAAATTTAGCATCCTAGATTACTGGTCATGAAATATCACAAGAATTACCTCAGTCTGATTTCCTCTTTAGTCGAGTCTTTCGCATCATCTGCAGTAGTGACCAAAAAAGGCAACTTAAGTTTCACGGAATTCAGTACTTGTACATGTTCTGCAGTTACCTGTGAGTATAACCAGTGTATGAGAACAATTCAAGAAGGCTCAGGGTTTATTAATCCATTTCAACTGTTTCACTATAATTTTTTTGGCAAAGCGACGACTTAGGAGGTGTTACACAGGACTGACTAGCTTCTTGGTACATAAACTGTAATGGGCAAAGACATGATCAGCATTCTGTAGATACTTTACTCGTTACCTTCATGAACTCACACAAGAATAAAAAACACGGACAGGAAGCATATGAGTGGGTGGGGCTCTGGGCCTCCCAAAACTATGATCATTTATTAATTCCGTTTATGCTTTCGTATAATTTTATTACATTTTGGTTGTCACAACCCAAGGACCTAAATACAAAAATAATTATAAAAACATAAAAAGTCGTTTACATCTAAATTAAGACCATATTTTCGTTTTAGCCTCCAAAAGAAGCAGTACAGCTATTGATTACTAATAAATAAGTAAACCACACACTCACCTATATAAGGGAACAAAATCTGTACAAAAGCTAAGGTTTAATGAAGATTCACCTCAATTAAGCCAGTTTTCATCTTCTTATTAATGGACTCAATTGGCCGTGACCTAACCACACCTTCTACGGCAACTACATACTCGAGCCTCAAATCATTCACAACCAAATGAGCCTCTGGGAACTCATCTGGAAGAGTCGTCACCTGATTATCATCAACACGTAAATTACAAGAACAAAGGGGAAACATAGTAAATCGTGGACAAATTTTTACACAAGTTTCAGCCAAAAAAACTAAAAAGTTTTGGTCTTTTAGTCAATTGAAACGGAAATATAGAGTAGTTTCTACTTCAACATATTCCTCCGATTTACAATATTTCAAGATGTTCCTCCAACATTTCCGAAAAAAATCATGAAAAAGTTTCGAATATCTAAACATACCAAGAACACGAATTTTTTGTTCATGTGTGATACATGCCTAAAAGTGGGAGCAATAAATGCGTAATGCGACATTAAGTAGCCAGGGGTGTTTTTTAAATTTTGCAGCAAGTCCAGATTTTAATATATACAGAACGGCAGTGGATAGAAAGGGAGGCTGAATGTTCAGTTAGTTGTCTTCTCCCCCAAACCTCTGTAGAAACTTCCACCATTGATGATCCATTCTTCCTTGATCGACTTTCTCCATCTTGTTTCTCTACCTAATCAGGAGTCGATTGTGTCTGGAGATCCTAGATTGACTATTCAATTGTGTCTTGTAATTCAATTCATGTAATTAGTTGTTGATTCAGTAAAAATGCATTTGATTAACATTAAATCCATGGCTTCCTATTACGGTACGCTTCAATGGGGCAAACATAAACTGTGAACAAGAACAGTGCAATAAATTTACTTGATAAAAGTCCAATGCAAGAAACTTACCTGAATAATTCCGGTATGGTCTCGGAGGCTCAAGAAAGTTAGACGGCCGTGAACACGATGAAGGGCGACCCACCCGCATAGCCGGACCCGTTTACCAACGTCGGGTTCGGACAATTGGCCACAGAAAGAGGTGCGATTCACCCATTCAAGGGCGTTTGTATTTTTCTCAGCGGAGGATGGAGGTATGGACTGTTTAGATGTGGGGATACTGATAGTTTCGGAAGCGGATATGGAGGAAAAGGCGCTTCTGTGGATGATTTTAACAGGGTTAGGTTTGTAGCGGCGAAGAGCAATGAAGATAATTGGGAGGGATGGCGTAGGAAAGGATTTGGCGCGGAAGGCGACGGCGGGGATGGAGCGGAGGAGGAGGGACATGGCGGTGGTGGAGGGGGCTAAACGAGACAATGAGTATCTTATCTTTAATTGATGGTAGGGTTTAAGAACTGGGGTGTACCATCCGGGTTTTACTTCGGATTCAATTTGTTCAAGACGGGTACACTGTAGGGCTGAGCAAACGGGTCGAACCGGACCGAACCGAACCGAAGTTCGGTTATGGCCCGGTTCGGTCCCAAAAAAAGATGGACCGAGTACCGGACCGAAATGATCGGTCCGGTTCGGTTCAAATACCGACCGGTCCGGTTCGGTTCCGGTTCGGTCCAAATATATACCGAATTTCCTTTTTTTTTTAAAGAAAAATGGAAAAAAAAAAACTGGAATCCACTACCCCAGGACTCCTCTTCTTCCTATCTTCCTTTTGCAGCTTACTTCCACCAACACCATCGCTATTTGTGTACAGTCAAGAAGATTTTGTGTTCCTTAACCTCATTCTGAAAATTATATTATTGTGAAATGGTGGAATTATATTATTGTGTTCCTTTCCACCATTTTCAGAATGAGGTTATGGGAATTTTCCACTACCCCAGGAACACAAAAAGGAACACAACAATTCTAACTTTCTTTGCAATTTGTTTTCAATACCCAACCAGATACACTCATGAGATGAGCCAAGAAGAGATTCAGTAATTATAATAAGAATTTTGGCAAGAAATATAGGGTCAAGACTCCCTGGTTGCTGTTGGCGTACAGAGGAGGAGGCGGTGGAGAACCGGAATTGGGTGCTGGAGCGGTGGAGCCTGGAGGTATTAGCTTCGGCTTTGGGCGGCGGCTTGAGACTGGAGCGTTCTTGTGTGATGGGTGCTAGCCAGATCCGAAAATTAGGGCAAGTGGAAGTGGGTATTGGGTTAATGGGTTTGGGTAAATAGGTAACAGGAACAAAAAAAAAAATTCAATGGGTTCGGGTCGTTCGGTTCGGTTCGGGAAACCGTCGGTTTTTACCGAAAACCGAATACTTCCTGGTTCGGTTCTCACGCTAGAACCGATTACCGAACCGGTTGGCCGGTTCGGTAATCGGTCCGGACCGAACCGTCGGTTCCGGTTCGGTTCGGTCGGTCCGGTTTGTTTTGCTCAGCCCTAGGGTACAGTATTGCTCGTAAAGAAAAGGTAGTGTACACCATAACACCATAACATTGTAGATAACGTACCAAGCTAATTAGTTTTGGATTTTTGTCTCAATTTATATTACCTCGGATTTTCTCATAATTTGATATTTTTTTGAAATATCATTTTAAACTAATTATTAATTTTAATTTTTTGTCCCAAATTATATCAACTCGTCGAATTTCATCCCGTAAATTTACTATTTTGTATTAATTTAGTCTCATTATTTAATTTCTAATTTAATAGAAATGACAGTTCAATCTTGTAATTAGTTTGAGACGAATTCTACAATATTATTAAATTATTCATGTTGAAATTTATCACGTCATGACACATAAGCAGCCATGTGGTAATTTAACGGACAAATGCGCAATTTTCATCTCATAATTAATGGTGGGACGATATTCCAAAAAAATATTAAATTACGGGACGAAATTCGCAAGTTGATATAGTTTGGGACAAAAATCAAAAATTAGTGATTAGTTTTGGATGATTTTTGCAATTTTGCCGCATAATAATTTGTTCATCTAGTATCATTTCGAATTTTGTAAGGATGTTTGTTTGTTTGTTTGGCGTTTTTCAAAATTATTTTTTATTTGAGAAATGTATAATAAATATGCTTTTTACTTTCTGAAATAAATATTTCACCTCTCAACTTTCTCAGATTACTATCTCAAAAGTCAAATAAACATCAATTTCCTCATCTCTAAACAAAATATATACAAACTCTACTCTAATTTGACATAAAGTCTTGTACATCTTACACCTACAACTTAACTCTTCAAAAAAAAAAATCTACATTATTTCTCAAACCAATCTTTCAAAACTCAAACAAACAACATTATGCAAATCGAGATCATTTCACAAATTTCCACTAATCAACCGAACTACTTTTCCAACCACCAAACAAACAGGCTCTGTGAATTTGGAGTGATCATGGAAAAGGTCTTACTAGGCTGTTAATGGGTCGGATCCAAGTATGATGAGGTCTAATCTATATATGATTCCATTTATGTCAAAATGGAATTCGAGTTGAATCCAAATCTTGCTCGGATTTTCCTTTTCCAAATCCATCCAATCTCATCGGATTCGGTCTAATATTGAATATTTTTGGGAATCAATAGAATCTTGATTTTCAAAATTCAAACAAGTAATTTTTTCTAAAATAAGTTTTTTAAAGTTCAATATCATTTAATTTACCTCACATATACAAACTTTCTTAAATAAAAATATTAGTTTTTTAAATGAAAAACCGAATAAATTAATTAACTAAATATTATTAAATTGGTAGTGTGACGGCCCGATTCTGTGGATCCGTCGAATAACGGTCGAAAAATTATTATTATTTTGAAAAAGTGCGAAAATATCGAAACTTTTTTTTTTTTTAAACGACGAATAAAAAGGTTTAAAGTGGAAGCATTTAATCATAACGTTTCAAAAGATTTGAACGAAATCAACCGAGAAAGATAAATAAGTAATTTATGAAAATATTGTCACTTTTACGAAAATATAAATCATCTTTAACGATTCAAATATTCTAAGCAATGTTTTAAACAATAACAAAAATCGAGAACAAAATATAACTACTCTCATAAGTTGATCGTCCAACTTAGCGAGGTTGTGGTGCGAATTTGCACGATGATGAGTGGATGCAACATATTATATAACATGAGCATGATATCAAGCAAATTAAGCATATATTCAAGAAGGAAAGAAACACGAAATTCACATAACTCATGATACATGATGCAGTCCTCCACTTACCCTTCATCCTCAGTCTGATTTCCATCCAAACACACCAAGTAAGGAGCGACCTTACTATCTAATATGCATCAACATGTCTTTGCCTAAGTTCGTCCTTACTCCCCAAGTGTTTCTCCCCACTTGGATTGTAAGGTCAGGCCTATGGGTAACCGTGACAATCCCGCCGGCCCTTGCCGTCCAGGTTGGCATCGAGTCAATATACCAATCAAAAGGGGCACACACAAAATCGAAAACAAACAGAAACACAAAATCGGAAACAGACGGAAACATAACATATCAAACATATTTAACATATTATCAAAATTTAATAACTTATCTAATGCAAATTTTGGGTATCATAATAATTTAGTAAAATATATTTGCAACTAGTAGATTTGGATGTAGCATGCATTGGATTATCATGCTGATATACTAAGGATTTCATGCGAGTAATGTCGACATAACATGCAATAAAAATTATAATGTAACACATGCTTTGATTATTAAGAGAATAAATAAATGTTTGACTCGATCTACTAGCACATCGGACCGACATACTCAAAACACAACGTTCACCTTTGTCGCTTAGTGTAGCGTCTAAACTCCACAAATGAAGCGTATCCGAAACCTGAGCAAGTACGTATACAACTTAGAATTTAGTCTAACAACCTTACTTAAACTTAACTAATGAAAATCCTACACAAGGATTCCATACACTAACACATCGCACAAAAGAACTTAGAACTTACGACATCAACTCCAATTAAGAGTAATTATTTTCAAAACTCAAAATATTAATTTCATAAAACAGCGCAAAAACAGCAAAATTTCCCTTCATTTTTCAGATTTACAAACAACCCCTAAATTTTTAAAAACATCCATTTTTACGAAAAATTGGAACAAACTTTAAATCAAATAAATTTTAACCAAACCCATATAAAAAATAAATAAAAACAGAATAATAAATATCTTGTTACTTCAATAATCAAAGCTTTAAAAATCGCATAAGTTTAAAACTTTTCGAAAATACCCTCGTAATTTTCAAAACTTAAGAAAAACAACTTTCTTGAAAAATAATCCAAGATCCAAGCATATAAGCAAGATTTAAAAATAATCAAGCATATTTTCAATATAAAACTGAGACTAAAAATAAGTTTTAATAACTTTTCACAATCTAACTATGAGAAACAAAAAGTTCTTTAATTATAATTTTTCTTCAGAAAAATTTACAAATTTTTAATTTTAAAACACAAGTGAACAAAGCACTACTTCAAATCAATTAACCAAAAGTTTATAAAAGTAACTATGTAAAAACAACGACAAAACATCGCCTTTGCCCTTATTTTCAGATTTACAAAAATAACCCCAAAAGTTTCAAAAACTCTTTTTTTACAAATAAACTCGGAGCAACTTTAAAACAAATAATTTTTAAGTAAATTCATACCAAATATCAAACAAAACAGAGATTTTCAGTCCATTTTTACTCCCAAAAAAATCTCGCAGCCCTAACCTTTAAACTTTTAAAACCTTTCAAAAATACCCTCTTAAAGTTTCGAAAATTAAAAAAATAACTTTCTACAAAAATAAATCAAGATCCACGCATATATGCAATATCTAAACAAAACCAAAGCAAAGTCATTAAATATCTAATATTAAATATAAACTCAACAACTTATCACAAAGGCTACAAGGGTAAATTAAACTTCTTCAATATTAAAAGAGTAGACTCACAAAGATTTAAGAGCACAAACATAGGCGGATCTTTACACAAAGCAACGAAGGGGATGAAACTCTCTTCATTTTCAGACCTCCGAAGGTGGTGGTGGCGGCTCTGGTGGCAGTGGTGGCGGCTCCGGTGGTGGTTGATAACAAAAATCCTCAAATCCTTACTTTTCACCAACTTCTAACGACTGTCGGTTTACTTCCGGGAGATCCAAACGACGATCCGAACGGTCAATATGTAGCCCCATGTGTGTAGGACCTTCACGCTAAATATGGGCATGACCCAACGGTGGACGAAGACGTAATGATCGAAAAATCGAGGCCGTATAGTGAAAATCCAAAAATTGTATCTTTCTAGTGTGTTGTCTCTTTCTTATTTTTCTTTATACTATATAATGTATATGTAAATGAGATAATTGAGAGGATAAAAATCTGATCTTAATTGTATATGACAAATATATACACATTGGGAAGAGAGGGAGATATCATGCTTAGTCTTTTAATTCCACTAATGCATGTATACATTGGGTAGAACAATTCCTCCACCCAAGACCATGCTTTAACAACTCTTAGGCTGTCTCAGAAGAGAAATTATTGCTATTAGCAGCCTACAAGAGTCGGGGGCGAATTTGTACTTTGCCCTTAAAGTTTTAAAAACTTACATTTCATCCCTTAAAATAAATTTTTTGTGCACCCAAGCCTGGAAAATTTCAAAAAGGTCTTAATCTTATTTAAAGTAACTTTTATATTTTGAATTATTTTAAAGTTCAACAGATCACAAGATTTAATTAAATTGTATATTTTAGTTCAAATTTATGCTTAACTTTGAAAATAAAAAGTAGCACATAAATTTGGATTAAAAATCCAATCAAAAGGGTTCAAAATTTTTGGAGCGTTACAGATAGTAAAATATTCATATTACTTATTTTAATAACATATATTATAATTTATTTTACTTACTGTTGGATATGGATCTTATCGAATTATATCTATATTCGTTCCACGCAATTTGAATGGTGGATTTTCATACTCACATCAGACCCGTCGACACTAATCGGACAGATATCTTAACATATCAAACCTGTTATGAATCAAATTTCGATTTGATATCCACCTCGTTGACATCTCTATTCTTATTCTCCCATCCTTTTAAGTATAAAATGAAAAAATCCATTTAATTTCTTTGATTGCAGAAAAACAAATTATTCGGTGTTATTTTTAATAGCAAATATTCAATTGAAAAGCATTGACCACTCGCAACTTGACCTACTTTCAATACAAATAATTCACATTCACATGTGCAAACTACACTTGCATGCTAGTTCTAATGGGCAAATATAATGCGATATTAATTAATATAATTGACACATACATCGGTGTGTCATTTTTCTGGTTTTGACATTTTTGAACCATGAAAATATAATGTTTTGGCATTTTGCACTCTAATTTAAAAGTTTTGATACTTCGCATCCTGAAAATACAATTCATTTGACACTTTGCTCCATAGTGTTTGTTTCAGTGAAAAAAATTGTTAATAGAAGGATATAATAGTAATTTTTTTAGGCACTTTGCATCTTGAAAATATAAAAAAATTGGCACTTTGCATTTTAGAAATATAATTTTTAGCATTTTGCACCATAATATTTTCCTTTGAAAAAAACCATTGTTTGTCATCGGTGGAGAGATAAAATGGTCATTTTCAATGCACAACAATCAAACATAGGAATTTTTTTTTTTTTTTAGTTTAATCACATACAATTTTTTTTTGACAAATTATATTTACATTGTGTACTTAAATAGTCACTAATTTGCATATGATATTCATATGCAAGTTTTATTTATTTATTTTTTTCCAAAAAAAAAACTCCTCTACAAATCTATAATTATTATATACTAGCACGTCAAATTAGGAATTACAATAAAGAAAAAATTACCTAATTACTAATATCCCAATAATTTTATTGGAAAAAAATGTGCCAAAATTTTAAGTCGGGGTGGAAAGTGAAAAAATTATATTTTTTTGAGTGGAGAGTGCCAATATTTTACATTTGTAGGGTGCAACATGCCAAAGTCTATATTTCGAGTGTGCAAAGTACCAAAAAAATATTAAAAAAACCCTCATTTTTCTTAGCAAACACACATCTAATCCTAGTGTAATAGAAATATATAACCAATGAAAAAATGGAAAAAAAAAAAAAAACCACGTAGTAAAAGTATTGTGTATAATCACAACATATGATTTATGTTTTGAGTAAAATAACATCTTGTTGTATGTATTATGTTGTAAATGCATATAGTGCTAGATCATGGAATGATGAGTCTCGCGAGATTGAGATATAATTTTGATGAAATCTTATAACAATGATATATTTAATCTATAATTTGGATAAGTCCATGTATATAAATTACAAAACGACATTGGTTATGAAAAGAAGAAAATTCAAAAAGAAATTACAAATAAACTAGTATTGGTCTATTATTGCATTAGTTATACGCGACATCTCTTTATTTATATATGAGTTTTTTGCACTTTGCACCCTCGAAACTTAGATTTAGCACTTTGCACCTTCGAAATATGAAAAATGCAGCACTTTGCACCCTCATTTATTTTCAAGCAAAAATTCAAGGGCAAAATAGGTAATTTTATTATAAATTTTTGGAACTTTGCCCCTGCCCCACCCCCAAAATAAAATTAGCACTTAACAATCCCAAATTAAGAACAAATTAACAACTTGCACTCCCAAAACACAATAAATGGACACTTTGCACCCCAAAATACAAAAGTTAACACTTAACACCCTCAAATTAAAAAAAAAAAACTCAAACCCCTCATTTTTTCCGACAAAGTTGACCATTAAGGTGAATTTTTTTAAGGCAAAATAGGTAATTATTTATGGGTCTTTGATATGTGAAGTAGACAATGGGTCTTCGAGAAGTTTACTTATACTTTTATTTAGTTATTTATGATTATATTGTTGAAAAGAAAGATGGAGAGAGAAATGAGTATTCGAGTATTTATAATTGTATTTTGCAAAATTTAAGTAAAAAAATGAATTTTCCTATTTTGCCTTAGATTTCTTTCACTCCGATAGTCAACTTTGATGAAAAAAACGAGGGGTTTGGGTTTTTTAAATTTGAGGTTATTAAGTGTTAATTTTGTGTTTTGGGGTGCAAAGTGCCCAATTATTGTGTTTCGGAGGTGGAAGTTGCTGATTTGTTCTTAAATAATGGGTGTTAAGTGCTAATTTTTTTTAGGGGTACAAAGTGCGAAATTCTCAAGTTTTGAGGGTGCAAAGTGTCAATACTATTGAAATACCTATTTTGCCCTTGAATTTTTGCTTGAAAATAAACGAGGGTGCAAAGTGCTATATTTTTCATATTTCGAGGGTGCAAAGTGCTAAATCTAAGTTTTGAGGGTGTAAAATGCCTATTTTTCATGTTTCGAGAGTGCAAAGTGCAAAAAACCCTTTATATATTACAACTTACATAATAAAGAATACACAGTAACAAAATGAATTAAATTTATAAATAGTTACAAAATTATAAACTTAGATAACTTCGTTTATTTAAAGCAACCAATTTAATCACAATAAACTGCGGTGTAACATGCAAATAGAAGATTAAAAAATACATAATATTAAATTATTATATCAAAGCAATAGTCTGTAACTTCCCCCCCAAGGGTTTAATCCATTTCGAGGCGGGTTGAACATATTAAATGGATACTTCTCCCAATTGGAATTCGAACCTGAGTCCGCTAATAGTCCGTAAAATGAATTTTATTAAACTAGAATAAATTAAACGTGACATTGTATATAAGAGACTCAAACACATAACAAAAGCGAATTAAAGCTAGGTCTAAAAAATTGAGAGATAAATTGCGATTACATCTCGGGGACGGTTAATTAAAATATATGTCAACCATTTCAAGATAAACTTGATGTCTCGACTGTTGAAGATCTTGAATTTGAGTTTCATGTATATCTTTTTATTTTTTTTATATCTATGTATATCTTGTTTTATACTAGTTTATACAGTTAGTTATTATTATAATCCGTTGTTGTAATGATGTTGTTACGTTAAAAGTAGAAGAAATCCATTAATAATCATCCTTGGAGTGATTAGAATGTATATTATTATTTGACAGATGAAATTATAAATCAATTACTCCCTCTGTTCTTCTTTTTATTTGTCGTTTTGACAAAATTTTCTTGTTTACTTTTATTTGTCGTTTTAGGATTTCAATGTAAATTTTATGTTATTTCACCAATTCTAACCTTCTCATTAATGCTAATTAATGTTAAGCTTAATTGATTAAAAGGATAATTTAGATTTTTTGCTTAAAAAAATGATTATTTATAACAATCCTTAATTCGTGTGCAATCCTCTATAACAACAATTAAAAAAAAAGGAAGGAGTATAAAATACATGTCAACCATTTCAAGATTAACTTGATGTCTCAAATCTTGAAGATTTTGAATTTGAGTTTCCTGTATATCTTGTTATATACTAGTTTTTATAGTTACTTATTCATTATAACCCGTTGTTGTAATGATGTTGATATGTTAAAAGTAATCCATTAATAATCATCCTTGGAGTGATTAAAATGTGTATTGTTTGAAAAATGAAATTACAAATCAATTTTAGTGTACGTATAAAAAAAACAACGAAAATGTGTATGGTAAGTTCGATGTCTCACATTAATCACTCTACATGTTCACATTTGTTTGACGTTTTCCAAAATTATTTTATGTTTGGAAAATGCCAAACAAACAATATTTTTCTTATAACTAAACAAAACCTATACAAAACTCTACTATGATTTGACATAAAATAAGATATCTTACACAATTTATCTCACATAACAAAACATGATTTGACATAAAGTCTTACACATCCTACACCTACAACCTAACTCTTCCAAAAAAACCCACACCTACTTTATTTTTCAAATCACTATCTCAAAATCCAAACAAACAAAATTACTTAAATCGAAATTATTTCCTAAACATTCATTACTCTCTCAAACTACTTTCCCAAACACGAAACAAGCATCCCTCATTATTTCACAAACTTGATTGTTCTCCCTTGACTGGATCTAACCTTTATTTAACCTTGGTGTTTGGGTTCTATTTAAATAAGGTAAAACAGAGAGAATAAAGAAAGATCCCTAAAAGCCTAAAAGGAAATAAAATAGAGAATCAAGAATTAATAATACAAACTCTTTTTACTTACCTGAAAACGCTAAAACAAACAAAGAATGAATCAGCAAAAGCCAAAAAAAAATAAAATAAAGAAATGAAGTAGAGGGTTCTTGGCTCTGCCGGTAAGGCCATCTCCAGCGGTGGTGTGCGGGGTCGGGGCCGGGGCGGGGCTGCTGCGGAGAACCGCTGGAGACGGCGCGGGGTCGGGGCCGGGGCGGTGTGCGGGGTGGAACGGGCTGGGCGCAGGGCTCGGCGGAGCCCTGCGCCCAGCCCGCTGGGCGCGATTGAGAAGAGGGGCGCGTGTTTTACACGCGCCCCTCTTTAAAACAGGTGCCGCCAAGTGGCGGCACCTGATTGGTCTTTGTTTCTTTTTTTTTTTGTTTTTCTTTAATGAATTAATTGGTGTATGGTTTATTTAATGTGTGTATGGTTAATTTTGTATAATTAATGTGTTGTATGTAATTTTAATTAATGTGTTGTTTTAATTAAATAAAAATTTTAAATGGTTAATTAATGTGTTGTATGTATTTTTAGTTAAATAAAATAAATTATTTTGGGCCGAAAATAGCAAAACTAGATCTGCCCGAAATAGGATTTTTGGACGACATTCGTGTCCGCAGGTCGCGGGCACGCACAAGTCTTGAAGGGCCGTGTGATAATCTAACCGAAGATTTGCACCCCCCCCCCCCCGCGCGCGAGGAGGGAGCCTTCTAGTAATAATTTCTTAACCCTTATGGTTTAGAAATCATATATAAATCCAAGTTTTTTTTATCACACTTCCAATGTGGGATAAGTTCATTTTTTTTTCCAATTTTTTCCATTATATATGTGAACTTTGAGATTTAATTTCTCATTCACCCATATTCCGATTTGGACGTACCATATACCATTTTAATCTACTCACGGAGTAGAATATAATTCGGTCAAGACCCGACTCTTTACTCAAAGTGGGTCCCACTTAAAATACGTCCAAAATGGTCCATTAATTTACTTTTTTCAACACTATGTTTATGAGGTTTATAAGGAGCTTTAGGACTATTTTTATTTTCTTTTCCTTGATTATGTTGTGTATTGTTGTGTAATTAATGTTGTGTATTGTTGTAATTAATGTGTTATTTTAATTAATACTCCGTACTTAAAAAAATAAAACTATAATATTAATAGGTGAGAGTTTGCGTATTATGTATTAATTTTAAGTTACTTTAATTAAATATTCTATTTAATATTAATATTTTAATATAATTAATAATTAAATTACGAGTACTAATATAATTACTATTATTAATATTAAAAAAATTTAAAACTATAATATTAATAGGTGAGAGTGGGCAAAGTTTCAAAATGGAATTAATTCCCCCACGGAGCCCCAACCATTGGAGACGACGACAGGGCTCAGGGCTAGCCCTGGGGCTGCCCCGGAGGGTCATCAATTAAAGATTAAAGAAGTTCCTTTCTTATTTTCTTATTTTCTTATTTTCTTCATCATTTAAAGAAGTTCCTTTCTTATTTTCTTCATCATTTTTCTTGGAGTTTCTTGGAGTTTCAGAGGTTCAATTTCACCATTCTCTCTAAATCACGACTAATAATCAAGATTTACTTCTTTCACACTCATAAATCTCAATTCCAATAATTACTTACGAATTCTACGAGTTCTTGTCGGCAAAAACAGTGAAAGAATCATTTGATGCCAAGAATTGGGATACGGTTTTGAGAACTTTGTACCCTGTGTATACTATATATTCTACTAGTTCTCGCTTGCAAGAACAGTAACAGAGTTTTTTTGCTGACTTCAAGAATCGGTTTAGGGTTTTGAAAATTTTGTATCGTGTGTATTCTACTAGTTTCCAATGGCAAGAACAGTGACAGAGTTCTTTTGATGACTTGAATAACCAGGTTAGGGTTTTGAGAAGTCTCTACTGTTCATAGTAGGGTAATCCTATAAAATGGCTCTGGCGACGACGGCCCAATCGATTCGGTACACTGCACCACCTGTTGCCACTGGGGCGGATAAACTCGATGCTCTGAATCGGGTCCTCGGTGACCTGTGCATCCGTGGCAATCCTAAGGTATGAAATTTCTGTTTTCCTGTCTTTCTTTCTTAATGATTTTATCTTTTGTACACAAATGGTTAAATTGTTTAGGATGTAGTTTTAAAGGAATTAGTGCAAAGTGTGAGCTCTATCTTTAACTAATGCTGCACAATTTAAATCAGTCTTCTGGTGGTTTCTCTATATATTGGGATATGGATAAGTTTATGCGTGGATGGTTACTTTAGAGTTTTCTTTTTCTTTTTCAAACATGTATGCAATGGTTCTTCACTGATCGAGTCTAAATTAATCTTTAGGATGGGGCTGCCTCAGCATGGAGAAGATTCATAAAGGAACGAGCTCGTGATCTCAGTGGTGAAGCATTTTCCAGTTTCATTGATCAGCTGTATGATCGTATTACCATTCTTCTCGAAAGCAATGAAGTGGCTGAGAATTTGGGTGCATTGAGAGCCATTGATGAGCTTATAGATGTTGGAATTGGGGAGAATGCTGTGAAAGTTGCAAAGATTGCAAATTATATGCAAACTGCATTTGAGACAAAACGTGACCCTGAAACTTTGGTTGTTTCCAGCAAAGTTTTGGGTCACTTAGCTAGAGCTGGTGGAGGAATGACGGCTGATGAAGTGGGACGGCTGGTATGCTTAAAATTACCTGCTCTTGGTGGCATGATGAGTTGATCATATGTTTTTGTGACTATCGATATTTGCTGCTTCTGTCAGGTAAAAATTGCATTGGATTGGCTTCACGGCGATAGAGTTGAACATCGTCGTTTCGCTGCAGCTTTAATTTTAAAAGTAAGTTTACTGTTTCAGCTCCTATTAGTTATTGATTAATCAATTTACCTTAACCCTTTAAGCCTTACGACTACAATTTTTTTTCTATCCTGGGCTAAACTTTCAATTTCTTTCGGAAATTTTTATATGAATTGCTTGTTCTCATATCAACAAAACAGTGAAGATGATCAAGAGTGTGAGATTATTATAATCCATGGTTTTGGAAAATTGTTGTTTTCAACTTCCTTCAATTATCAAAGTGATGCAGGAACAGCCGTCTGTGAAGGTTTTTGAGGGGCTGTGAAGTAATTTGAATAAGTACTTTAGGAAAGTGGGCTATTATAGTGTGATTGTGTTGTTGGGAATGAAAGTGCCTTGTAGAAAAGTGATTAGAAGAAATCATTGTAAGGCTAGAATTATAGGAAAGAACAATAGCAAATGGTAGAATTGATGATAACAGCAGGAAAGGAGATCAGAAAGAAAGAGGAGATAAGAGAAAATGCTTCATCCTTGCCTAGAGCAAATCTACATTAAACATTATGAGTTCTCTGTAATAATTAATTCTATTTGAATAATAAGATACAAAGTATATGAACCCCCTTATACATCTCATATATAGAAAGACTTGTAATCTTACAAGGCAACAAACAATTTATTTTCCCAAATCTAGCACTAGATGACTAAAGACTTCAAATTAACTCGTGATATAGTGGAACTCCTACCTGATGACTCCTAACCTAAATTCTTTAGATCTAAACTAAGTAAACACCAGTAGCATAGTCACTTGACTCACTTCAGAGTTTGTATTATTATATGATAAAGAATATTCAAGTTGAGGATTATTCTTTTGGATCATATATTATCTTTACTAAGCCTTCATTTGACCAATCTTTCTTTTATATATATATATATTGTCCGTTCATTTGTCACCCGCATCACAAAGACGCGAGAGTGGAATACTGTCATTTTCTAAACTAAGAAGTTTCTGTTCATATTATCCTGTAATTTTGTTTCGTTGGAAATTGGAAGTTTTACTTTGAGAGGTCTGAGATTTCTTTATGCTTTGAGTCTTGTGTAAACAGATTTAATAACTGTCACAGGAAATAGCTGAGAATGCTTCAACAGTTTTCAATGTTCATATTCCTGAGTTTGTGGATGCTATCTGGGTTGCGTTGAGGGATCCTAAACTGGATATTCGTGAGCGAGCCGTGGAGGCATTGCGTGCTTGCCTTCGGGTTATTGAGAAGCGCGAGACGCGGTGGCGTGTCCAGTGGTAAGTGTGGCTTCTCTGCACTATGGCATTGATAATTGTTTATGGTGTATTTGCTTTCAAGCAGTGGTAAAAATTATCTAAAAGCTGATTTAGGATCGTCCCTATATCAGCCTTAAGTCACCTTCTGCTGCTGTTCATTTCTGTAAAAAGTTTCAAATAGCTTAATTGTCTAGATCATCGCATCGCTACACTGAGAGAAAGAGATTTGTGGAAGCGTAAAGAACAACTCACAGTTTTTGATTATTATTTTTTTTATTAGTTTTTCGGAGTATTCCATGATATTTTAATTGCTTTAGATAGATTTGGTAATAATTAACAACTCCGGATCAACATTGGGTTCATGTCTCTATGGCCTAAATATTTTTCTTTTGGTCAGTGAAGCTTTTTGCTGAGGTTCTAGAAATACCTTTTGCTCGCTCTGCTGTCACATTGTCTATTAATTCGTCCTCTGCATCTTGTCCGTGAATACTAGTTTTAGCATTAGTTTTTCTGGTCCATAATTTGACTCCTTAGAAGTTAAATTTTGTTTGTGTATTCACAGTTAAGGGATTGATATATTCTTTTCTAACTTGGTATTCTCTTGATTGAATATCTGGGAGAATGAGGTTTTGAGGTGTTATTGTTCGTGCCAGGTTCAACATGGACAAAATAGAGTGGCTATACACATAGGGATTTCCCTGCTTGTGCCACCGCCTTAGGGCTGTGGTAACATGAAAAGAATTCCACCTTCTTGTGGCTTTTGAATTAGACCTGGTTCTTATTGGTCCAAGTTTACACAAGAAATGTTTATTTGTATATAAAATAAATAGTTTATGAGATACTTTAAATTGAGCTCAGAATTTGATCCACTTAGATATACAGTTTTTTCATGAAGTGCTTATAATATATTTTGCTTGAACTAAAATATATGGACTAAACTTTTGAGCTGAACTCATTTTTCTGTCATTGACAATGCTTCACCAATATTTTGTCAGTTAAACTCAACATTTTAACTCATATTTATATCTAAGATGTGTGCATTCTATGATCTAACTGATGAAAAGAGCTGACTATTGATATATAAGAAACTCTCTGATGAGTTTGGTCAGACTCAGTTCCTCTCTTTTCTCTACAGGTAGTCTTGTTTATCCCATGTATGAAGGATAAGTATGTGTTTGCACTACCAAGAATGATGGAGATTTTGATTTCCCTGTATGCTAAATTCAGAGTGTCTTATATCTTCAAAAACCCGTACTTCTTTTTCTTTTAAAAAATGGTTGATTTAATAATAGCTGGATGTTAGATTCCTTTCTTACATCACTAGCAATCATGTAGGCTGGTAGTTAAAATGGATACTAAGTAAATTTCAATCGACCAATATCAACTTGATAAAAGAGGAGCACCGAGGGTATAAACTCTAGTATCATTCTTAAACCATTCCAGAGGAAAAAAAACGAGTAAAATTCACCACAAAAATTATGCAGAAAAAAAGCAATGGTGATTGCGCACGGGAGAATTCCTGTACCGCATATTTGCTATTCTTACTGTCCATTGAACACTAAGCAATGGCCGTGCTTTATTTATATTATTGTATCTTTCCATGCTTTCTTTGTGATATCTATCTAAATTCTCAATGCAGAATCTTATGATTGTACTTTGAGTCTCGACCTAAAAGGAAACAATTGTGGTTTGTAGAAATAGTTGTTAAAAGCGATTGAAGTGCTCGCTAAAACGCGATTCGATGCGAGGCCTTCGCGTCACTCTGTTTTTGGTGATTCTGAAAAAGCAGCTCTTTTTACATTTTGACTACATATTATTTACTATAATATATTTATATATGCATTCTATTTAGCTATATATTGTATAATTAAGTAGTTAAATACATTAATGTAGGCATTTTATTTTTCTACATATTACTACTAAAAAATCTATATATGAACGTGCTTTGCGCCTCGCTTCCCCTCGCTTTACGCTATTAATAACTGTGTAGAAGTGTTATGCAGGATATTTGGTGTTCGCTTGCATTTTGGGTATGAGTTGTTCGCTTTTTCCTATCTAGTATCATTGTTTACTTAAATGATGTTTATGGCAGGTATTATCGTATGTTTGAGGCTACACAGGATGGCTTGGGCAGAAATGCCCCTGTACATAGCATACATGGTTCTCTCCTTGCAGTTGGGGAACTGTTGAGGTAGGTTTATATGATGAGTTGCTCATATTCAGAAATTGGCTCTTTGTCTGTATTGTGTTTGCTGTGGCCAATTTATTCTATTGAGAATGTCCCTACTTCAAACACTTCTTTAAGTTAGTCCTGTGACAGATTTTACATGTATCCCCTTGTTTTTGTTTTTTGCCGCCATTTCTAAATCTTTTTTGACTGGTCTTTAAAATGTTGGTTTCTGACTAGATGTTTTGACTATTTTTTTTCTGGATGTGGTGTAGTTGCCATTATTTTACCTTATTGAAATTTAAGAAAATTCAGTATCGGTACTATGAATAATGTGATTTTTTTGAATCCTTATTACAGGAATACGGGCGAGTTCATGATGTCTAGATACAGAGAAGTTGCTGAGATTGTTCTCCGATATCTAGAGCACCGGGACCGGCTAGTTCGTCTTAGCATAACTTCTCTGCTTCCTCGAATAGCCCATTTCTTACGTGACCGTTTTGTGACTAACTATTTGACGGTTATTTTTCTCTCTCCTGCAGATAATTTATTTTTGTCCACTTCGTAGTGAATTTAATCATGATGTTAATGCCAATCTTTGGCTTATAATTTCTTCTTTTGCAGATATGCATGAAGCATATATTTCATGTTCTTAAAATACCTGCAGAATCTGCCAGTGGATTCATTGCTCTTGGGGAAATGGCTGGTGCATTGGATGGTGAACTCATCAATTATCTGCCGACAATAACATCACACTTACGAGATGCGGTATGTGATAGGCTACTGATTAGTGATATATTCTTTTAGCACCTGGTATATCTGGGCAGTAGTCTGCATATTACGTCTGAGAAGTGGCCTCTTTTGTTTATAGATTGCCCCTCGTAGAGGGAGACCTTCCATGGAGGCTTTAGCTTGTGTTGGAAATATAGCAAAAGCCATGGGACCTCCTATGGAGCCTTATGTTCGAAGTCTATTGGATTCAATGTTTTCCGCAGGGCTATCCTTCACCCTAGTGGAAGCCCTTGAGCGCATAACTATCAGGTTCTTCAGAAAGAACCCATGTTTCCTTTTATGCTCTTGTTTGAGTTTATGATTTTGGTTGACATTGATTATTCTTTGGCATTGCAGCATTCCATCTTTACTTCCAACCATCCAAATGCGTTTGCTCGAATGCATTACAGGAGTTCTTTCCCGTCCCCAGCAAATTCAGTCAAGGACTCCTGCTGCCATTACTCGCACTAGCAGCATAGCTGCTACTATGCTAGTATCAGAACCAAGTGGTTCTGCTCTTGTTCAACTTGCCTTGCAAACTCTTGCCCAATTTAATTTTAAGGTTTGTGTGACTATCTACGCTGCTTGATTTTTGCGATCACGTCATGATGGAGATTTCTATTATTTAAGGGACATGATCTACTCGAGTTTTCAAGAGAGTCGCTCGTGCTATATTTAGAAGATGAGGATGGAGGTACACGTAAAGATGCTGCATTGTGTTGCTGTAAATTAGTGGCAAACTCCGTATCTGGCGTCTCTTCTGCACAGTTTAGTTCAAGTAGGACCAGTCGTGCTGGTGGGAAACGCCGTCGTCTTGTTGAGGAGGTTAGATTTTTATCAAATTAAACATAATTCCATATAGATGCCTCTTGTCCATATAGTACTTATTCGATATCTTCTTGCTTCTCCGAATTTTGTATATTTGGGATATGTATATGTGCATGTATAGGGAGTTTGGTAATCTATGATCTTTCTTCTAGGCGTGATGATGTAATGTTAATCATGAATATCAGGTTCTTATGAAAGTTATTTTTCCCCCTGCCAATCGACATGGATATTTTCAACCTATTGGTAAGTAAATTGCTTTGGAGAAACTCGTGGCTTTTGTTTAAGTTCTTCCAGGCAGTTGAATTGCATGGGCTTAGAATAATTACATGCCACATTTAAGTGCAGAAGATAAAATATTAAGGGTTTTGAAGATAAAATATTAAGGGTTTTGAAGACTGATACTTTCCAGATACTGTTTAGTGGTTTCTTGAGAGAAGACTTTGACTGCTAACACCTTTTATTTTTTGAGTGTCTCATCACGTTGACTAAGATTAGCTAATCTAATGAAACAAATAAAGCTTTAGACGTCCTTGATGATGGTGTGTGCTTTATGCCAGCCACTGGATAATGACGCAGCAAAATTTCTCATAGCTTTGGACTCCCTGTATCAAGAAGATAAGTTGTCGGCAAGTATATGCTTTCTGAATAGATGCTACCTCTAGCCTGCCCTTCCACCAGGACAAAGCTGTTACTTCCACAATTCCACAGCCGATAAACTATTATAAAAGATACATCAAAACAAGGCAATCATTTAACAAGTACCAATTCAAAATACTAAAATATTTTTACATCAGTCTCCAAAGCTTGAAATTTCCATGTACTCAAGCCACAAGTTTCCGGAATACAGAACACGAGGATTGACAAGTATAATTGATCCCAAAAGGTGTACACGTATGCAGCATCACCCATAAGTTTCATGAAGGGTACCTAAGCACAATTTCGAGTTTGATACTATACAGTCCAATTATTGGACCATGCTAGAGTTTGATGTAATTGGGCTGAGATCTTGAAGTTAATGGGACTGGGAGATCCCTTCCTTCCCTTCTTTTTACGTGACCAAGGTGTTGAAATTGAGACATGATAAAGATATGTAACCTAGTTCATGGATCCTCTGAAGGCTGTTGGTTGGTATCTCTTGGTGAATGGGATTATAAACCCAGGGAGAATATATCCTAATATTAGAATTGAGGGCGTTGATTAGTTTACTTCTTTCATTAGGCACATTATAGATCTAAAAATTAACATGATCAAACTCCTCAGACAGCTGTTTGATCCGTATTCTTTTCCATAGTTTCTTATTCCTTGTCTGCTGCTGCCTATTCATTTTTTGTTTGTTGGCCCCCTAATTTGCTGAGATTCTCTTGATGCAACTTTCTTTTTTGTGCAGATTGTAGAAAAGCTTCTCATTGTGGCTGTGGCTGATGCCGACGTTACTGTTCGACGATCTGTATTTTCTTCTTTGCATGAGAGTGGAGGACTTGATGACTTTCTGGCTCAGGCTGATTGTTTGACTGCTATCTTTGCTGCTCTAAATGATGAGGTATCATTGCATATAATTTGGTGTGGTAGAATATATCCTATATCCAGCAGTTGCTTGTTGAATTTGCATGATGGTCGTCCGGTCTACCCTCTATAAAGAAGAGTAAGACTATTATCTTTAACAGTTATTCCATAGTCATGACTTAGTCTGTTCGGGATTACTGTCACCTATTTTTTTAAAGCTCAAGTAACAGGCTTGTAGCACCTCTTAACTACTGAAAGCCTCCTACATGTGATCCTTTTGAATATTATTTTTGGGCTATTAAATAGATAATAACAACAAAGAGATGGCATTAGATGAGACATAAGTCCCTTCATAGTTGTCAATAGCTCGGGGCGATGCGAGGCCCGTGCCACTTCATTGGGCGCACACTGTCTTCACCTTTCATGCTATTCTGCCGAGTCGAGAAGCATTCCATTGTGTGCTTCATCAATGAACCTTTTACTTTGCTACCCTTTACTTGGGTTTTTAGTTCCAGCGAACAGCAGGCACCACCCAAGAAATCTGGGTTGGGTCGCAAGAATTTGAAGGTTTTCAGGGTTGAGTTAAGTTGGGGTTATGGGTTACAAAGAGAAAGCAGCAAAAATGATTTTCACAAACTGGTCAAATGGACGAGGCCTTGGTTGCTGAGCTGCCAACAGAATACAATTTAGGATTTTGTGAAAATGAAGGTCGCCAAGCACCACAATTTTACTTTTTCATTTTTTCTTATGTGAAAGTGGAGGTCATACGGCTTAATCTTACTGTACTTTCCTTTGTGTTATGTGACAGTGGTGGTCTTCCCAGGCCCAGCATTATACTATGCTTAGTTATCTTTATTTTTATGTTCATGGTTTTCAGTATTTGCAGATAACCGGGTTTTCTCTTGCAAAACTATTTTGAAAATATATATTTGACATTTCAAAAAATAAATCATAATATATTGAAATTTTCATAGGTTATCTTTTCATATATTTCTGTTTATCAGTTTTATCTTGGGTATCTGTTTTGAATAACCTATATTTAAATTAGTCATGCTCAATTGCGGATAATTTCTGATAACACAAGAAAAATAGGCTATTTACAAGTATGAGTCCCATGACTGTTTCATATTGCAGTTCTAAAAGTTGTTCTGAAGTTCACCCATAGAAACTGAAGTAAATTATATAAACCTAACAACTAGTTAAGGCATTTAATATAAGCATGGGACAATCCTGCAACCTGCAACCTGCGCGTTCGTGTTATGTTACATGCAATATGTTTGAATCTTTAAAATCCTGCAACCTGCCATATCCTAGTGGTAGAAAAGAGCCTTCGTGTTATGTTTACATGCAATATTTTGTATGGATCTTTAATTTTTAGCATTCATAGGGAACATTTATTAGTCATTAGTTACTTGTCAAGTATGCAGTAGCTTGTTTCCTCTATATGACTCTATGATGGCTAGAGATTAGACTGCTCTTGCTCTTCAATAGATGCCCAAAGGATCATTGTGTCACCATGTTGCCTCAGTCCCATACAAATATATCTTGAAGGTTCCATATAACTATATAAGTATGTCTTCTATCTACAATGGCATTCACAACGACGTGATAATATGACTAAGTTCTTTAGGCAAAGAGAAAAATGAACCATGGTAGTCTTGTTTATAACTTGTAGTGTATGCTATTAAGGTCTTTGCATGCATTTGAAAGGATATACCTAATTAACAAAACTTGGTTATATTTGCATTTTGCAACTTGCTTTTTTTTAGGCCCTAGTTATATTTTGTAGCTTGCTTTGTTCTAGGGCTAGGATTTTGTTTTGGGAGTTCATAGTTTCAGTTCCATATAAGCATGTCATAAGGGATAATAGCATTCACACAACTCGCCGATATGACAAATTTCTTTAGGCTGAAAAATGAACCATGGTGGTCCTGTATATAACTTGTAATATATTCTATCAAATTTTTATCATGGATATCAGATGATCACATTCATTTATATGACAACATGATTATAACCGTAACTTGCTTTATTCTTGGGCTAGGATTTTGAGGTTCGGGAATTTGCAATTTCAGTGGCTGGGAGACTATCTGAAAAGAATCCCGCATATGTTCTTCCAGCACTTCGACGGCATCTCATTCAGTTATTAACACATTTAAAGAAAAGGTATTGTTGATAACACCTCAATTACTTCTTCCTGGACAACTTCTAGTTCTGGTTGCGCTGACTTGATATAAAGATCTTCCACTTCCTTTTCTTTTGTATTTCATTTGTTTTCTTTAGCTGACATAGCTATTTCTGTTACAGTGCTGATAGTAAATGCAGAGAAGAGAGTGCTAAATTGTTGGGTTGCTTAATTCGCAATTGTGAGAGATTAATACTCCCATATATTGCTCCAATCCACAAGGTTTAGTTAGTATCTACTCTGACTCTACTTGGTTGTTGGGTGATTTACTTTTGCTCGTCTAATTCTCTTACATCTTCAGGCACTTATCGAAAAACTCTGTGAGGGAACTGGGGTGAATGCTAATAATGGCATTGTAAGTGGAGTTCTGGTAACTGTAGGGGATCTTGCTAGAGTGGTAAGTATCTCGATGTTTCGTTGATCAATGCACTTACTATTTTATGGTTGCAGGCTGCTATATTCTGTACACTCTCGGCCCAGCAGCGATTTTTTATTTTTATTTTTAAATTAACAGCCTTAAAAGAAGTGGTATTTGTATTTTACTGAAGTCACTCGGTCATCATTTGGACTCTGGAAAACCTTGATGAAATTTGTGGTACCCTCATTTGCATAAGTTGATAATAAAGTAAGAACTGCATGTTCTGCATGCTCATAAAACAGAGATCTTTGTTAAAGGCAGCATTGCTCATCTTATTATTTTTTTCAGTTGATTATATTTGGGATGTGGAGATATTTTAGTGAGATGCAGGCAAGACAGGTACTGGGGAAAGAAGGAATAGATATTACCTTCCATTCAAACTGGATTCTAATTTGACTCATAGAATTATATTAACGATCTCTAGACACAATTATTCCGCTTAAGTTCTCCACTTAATGTCTTAACTTCGTCACTTTTTCAACTTTTGAAAGGTGGGGCAGCATGTCTCCATCTTAACAATATTAACTTAGGTTTTAAAGTAAGTATTGTAGAAGAGCTTGTTATAAAAAGGGTTTATGAGTGCAATGGTGTTTTTATGACCTTCAGTGTTTGGATTAAGGAGTCGTTAAGCTTAGCAGATAGAAGTGCTTATTGGGTTCTTATTTAAGTTTTGCTGGATACACTCTTGCTCTATCTTGGTTTTCATACTAGATGAAATAAGAACTAACTTATTCATGTTAATACCTGTCCGGTCTCCATGTGTTCAGGGTGGCTTTGCAATGAGGAAGTATATTCCAGAACTCATGCCCTTAATTGTCGAAGCTTTATTGGACGGCGCTGCTGCGATGAAACGTGAAGTAGCTGTCACAACTCTAGGTCAAGTGGTACAAAGCACAGGGTATATTGATTTTGATTTGTTTATGTTTATATCTATAAATCACTGGATGTTTGAAATTGCAATAGACTGATTAGCTAGTTGAGAGAATCTGAGTTCACTGATTGAGGCCTATCGACCTTTCTCTTGCAATTTAATGTGGTAGTCTGGTCGTAAAATCTAGATAGTCAATGTTGGAAGTGTGTAAAAAGTTGAAGTTTCATACTGCTTTATGGCTCAGATTCAGAATAATATGCCATGTATGTTATTTGACTACAAACATGTCTCATCATAATATTAGCTAGGGCAAAACAAGATCCCATATTCTTTAACGACTTATTCTTGACAAAGTGGTTGACTGTAATATTCAAATGTTAAATTACTGTTGGTTTTAGTAATAAAGTTGCAGACATCCTCTTATGTCATAAGGAAACTCTAACTACCCACAATGAGGTGGTCATTCGATATGATATTGGTATGAGTGGGAGGTTGATACTTTAAATCTCACCACTACCTATTTTCGCTTAAGAGTTCCATTTGAAAGGCTGTATAAAGATAATACCACCTGCACTTGAGAGAAGATCGAAGAGTTTAGGTGGGTGGATCATCTGAGGTGTTCACGTGTAAATCCGCTTTTGAACATTTGGTCTCCAGAGCAGACTTACAAAATTTTATTGGAGCGGATTTAGTGTGGAGTTCTGCTGCACCGGCAAAAATGAAGATCTTCTCTTGGCTGGTGCTTCATAAGCGACTTAATATGTCTACAGTAATGCTGAAAGAAGGCCTTTTCAATGCCTATCTCCCAATTGGTGTGTATTATGTAAGAATGACGAGGAGCGGTGGATCATCTCCTATCACGCTGTGGATTTACCTCTTAACTTTGGTTGAAATTGGCGGGGGAATTCAATATTACGTGGAGTAACCAACTTCATTGTTCAGAAATTTTACCTTACAAATTCCAGGAGGAAGGAAAAGAGGTTTGATTTGGAAGACGGTTGTGCAATCTATTTGGTGGAATGTGTGGCTCGAAAGGAATGGAAGGATTTTCGAAGAAAAAGGACACACAATTGAGGAAATATGGGAAAAGATTAAATATTGGACAGCTATGTGGCTGTTCTATTCTAAACCATTTAGAGGCATTCCGTTCTTCCTATTATCTGTGTAGTTATTTCGCTTCTCTTGTTTTGTACTCTTTTCATTCTTTCTTGATCCTTTACCTTTTATTCATGCTCTTATGTGCGATCTCAGCACTTTCCCTCGTATTAGAACTATCTTAATACAAGTGATGTTTTGTTTCCCGAAAAAAAAAAAGAAAACACCGCCTGCACGTGAAAATCTACTTTAGAGATAACAAATATCAAATATCAAATATCAAATTTCTTCACTCAAATAGTTTAGGCTTTTAGATGAGCTGGTCATTATTAGGTGATGCTCTTCTGGTTCAAAGTTTTCTGGTGCAACATTCTTAAGTGTTTTATCCCCCACCTTGAACGTGGTGTTTAATGTGCTTTTGGATGATCCTGCAGTTATGTGATAACTCCATATAACGAGTATCCACAGTTACTTGGATTGCTTCTCAAATTGCTTAATGGTGAACTAGCTTGGTCTACCAGACGTGAAGTTATGAAGGTAATCGGAGTCAGCTGACTGATCACAATGTCTTCTCTAACTTCTGGTTGCGCTTAAACACTGTTGCTGATCATTTAGGTTCTTGGAATAATGGGTGCTTTAGATCCCCATGTGCACAAACGAAATCAACTAAGCTTACCAGGATCCCATGGGGAAGTTTCCCGCACAGCTGGTGATCCTGGTCATCATATTCGGTCTATGGATGAACTCAATATAGATCTTTGGCCATCATTTGCAACATCAGAAGACTATTATTCGACTGTAAGACTTGGAATCTGAATATTTAACTAATTGACTTGATTATAAATTAGAATTCTCCTTTTGTGCTTGCTTTAACACTGATCAAGTTCAGGTTGCTATCAGTTCCCTCATGCGAATTTTTAGAGATCCTTCTCTGTCTAGTTACCACCAAAAAGTTGTTGGATCTATCATGTTCATATTCAAGGTTAGTTTATTGAAAAGGTTTGGTTGTAAGTATAGTACATTCTTTCTGTTGCTGCTGTTGTTTCTGTTAGCACTATATTATTGAGTGTTCCCTCTTTCTTTAACATGCTGCTTAATTTTTTCTCTGTCCGTGTATTCTGCAACTTCTATATTAACTTGTTTTGTTTGTTCTGCGAGATAAGTCAATGGGTCTTGGCTGTGTGCCTTACTTACCCAAGGTTAGTCTATTGTTATCTTGCAATCTCATACTTATTTATGCATCGATTATTTTCTCTTGTAGTAGAATTATGCGGACATGCTCCCTATGTTTCTTTCACTCATCCTTGGTTGGCTAGAATCTTCGGTAATGTTGGGCAGTTTGATGTATCTGAAATTCTGATTTATCAAGATGTACTTGTAAAAGCAATAGAGGTGTTTTGAGAGCTGCACTCTGATTCTATGGTTAATTGCTTAGCAGCCAAAGGAAAGATGCTAAAAGAATCTATTGAAAGGAGAACAATATGCTAAGTCATTAGTGAATTTCTAGTCTTAAAATATCTGAGAATTTATGCATGAATTGCTAACATTTTCTACTATGTATTTCATGTTATTCAGCGAAACCTAGAAAAGTCATTGCTCTTTCGTACACCGATGTCCTAGTTCACTTGAATTTTCTGTAAAGTTTTAATGCGTCATCTTTGCAGCAATCACTGTCAAATTTCACTCCATGTAAACGCCATTTGTTTGGGAAATTTTACTTAAACCTCTTACTGTTTCCAATATAGGCCGAAGAATACTCGTTTTATTTAATAATAAAGGCGATTCTTGAACACATGATAACCAGTATTTCTTATGGTTTGGACTTATCCATTTGAATCAATATGTAAGATGACAAAGTTAACCTTCTTTTACTAGATTTAGTAACCCACTTCCCTACCTGAAACTCATCAAATATAGTGAGACAGCTTCATTGATTCTTTATTTACTAGTATGTAGACATAAAAGGCACAAATAGATAGAGCAAGTGACTTTATCAGCTAATGTTATTTTGCTTGTTTGGTGTCCATTGCTTTCTCCAACTAACATGAGACCTAATAGTACCTGCAATAAGTTATTCAGTAATTCCTTTTCAACTTTAACTAATGTTAATTTCTGATGTCTGGGGTGGAATGAGAGCTTTGGGGGGGGGGGGCAGTTTATATTAATTTCTGTTGACTTTACATGTTTTTTCTTGGGCTCCAGAAATGGTTTAGCATATCTTGCCAAAAATGGGTCCAGATTTATAACTAGGCAGACCAATTAACCCTTTCGTGAGTTCATCTGTCCCAAAATATGGGAGAAAGTTGTCGGTTTCACCGCGGCTGTTGGTCCTTTTTCAATTATAGCGATTGTATGTTCTCTTCGTGTTCCATGCGACGGGGAGAGGAAGAGTTTTTCTTGTAGCAACTCATTTCATTGTATATAATACCCTTTTGTTTTATATTTTCTACACCGAGATATCCATTCCTTTTCATTTGTATAAAGACTTAAAATAGGTGAGCATATTTGTAAGTTTTATGTGCATTTATTTTGTATAAAGATTGCGACAAAAAGGTCAACCCTAGAGAAGTAGGCTTTCAGATGATATATAAAACCATAAATGGGTTTCTTCTTTATTTAGCATAATTATCTCACAGATGCTGGGTTTGCATGTTTTTAACTGAATGAAGCTTGTCCTATCAGGTCCTGCCTGATCTCTTTCACACAGTTCGTACATGTGATGATGGCCTTAGGGAATATATTACATGGAAACTTGGAACTTTGGTGTCTATTGTTCGTCAGGTACACATACCTGTCCATCTCTTTCTATTGTATGCCATTTATCTGCCGATCTTTTTACATTGTTATTCCTTACGTGCAGCATATTCGTAAATACCTGCCAGAGTTGTTCTCTCTAATATCAGAATTATGGTATTCCATTTATCTGCCGATCTTTTTACATTGTTATTCCTTACGTGCAGCATATTCGTAAATACCTGCCAGAGTTGTTCTCTCTAATATCAGAATTATGGTTGTCATTCAGTTTGCCTGCTGCTAGCCGACAAGTGCATGGATCACCGGTAAATCAGCATCTCTGTGGCTAAACTTTGGTGTATTGTCAATGCATCTTGTTTAAAATTTTAAAGCAGATTATCATTTTCTTGGGCTTGCAATTATAGATTCTCCATCTGCTCCAGCAACTTTGTCTGGCTCTCAATGATGAATTTAGGATGCATCTTCCTTTTATCCTTCCATCATGTATTCAAGTTTTAACTGACGCCGAGAGGTTTAAAGACTATACTTGCGTCATTGATATTCTCCGTACTCTTGAGGTTTTTGGTGGTCAGTACCTCTTGTTTAGACCATTATAGAGCACCATTGATATCATGTACATGCAATATTGAAGTCTCAGTCCTGAATGTGTAGGGACCTTAGATGAGCATATGCATCTACTTCTTCCGGCACTCATCCGAATTTTCAAAGTGGATGCTCCAATAGATGTGCGGCGTGCTGCTATCAGAACTCTTACTAGGTTGATTCCACGTGTACAGGTTGGCATTAGACAATCTTTTCGGATATCATATCTTTGACCAATATGTTTATATTACACCTCATCTGTTGCTTTCTGGTTCACCAGGTTACAGGTCACATATCAGCCCTTGTGCATCACTTGAAGCTTGTCTTGGACGGGTATGATGTCCCTTGCTCAGTCCCTCTTAGATATGGTATATGGAATTCATTGACTCTTAGGTAAAAGGCCCCAAAGATCATGTATGTATTTACACTTGAATAATCCTTTATACATGGATCTAGGATTTAATACAGAAACAATCACCAGTTAAATAGTTTACCTTGGAAACATTGTTGACTCCCTTGAATATACTTTTGGTGACCCGTGGGTGTACTTTGTGGCCACCATTTTGGTTATTCAGTGAACTTTGTAACTTTTATAAATTATTATATTGCAATAATAGTTTATCCTTTACCCTGCCCCGTACAAAAAGAAAAAGGATCGTATTGGGAACACTCTCAAGCTCTTTCCTGCTCATTTTGAATCCCAACAGTAGGGTATCAGATATGAAATAACTTGGATGACCTGGAGAAAAACAAAAAAAGCAAGCAAAAACCTTAAATTTTTGTTTGTGCGTAATACCGATATGATTAAGAACTTGCTAGTGGGTGCCTATTTTTTTTTTTTATTAAAGCCTGTGCTCAAGAATGCTTGCAAATGAACAACCTAATGTAACTTAAAAAACCAGTACATTTAGATTAAGCGGTTCATTTATCTGGCCAAAAACTTGTTTACTCATGAAAATTACACAAGACATTTAATTGAGGAAAGAGCTCAACCAGTTAGCGCAATGAGGCAGAATCAGGTTGACAAATATCTGATTTTCACTCTTGTATCACAAAAGACAAAAGACCTTTTTGTTTCCTTTTTTTAATTTTTTTGTTTAACTAAGCTTTTAAGCTAGGGTAACTAAGCTTTTAAGCTAGGGATGTTATTTCAGGAAAAATGATGAGCTCAGGAAGGACGCTGTTGATGCACTTTGTTGTCTAGCTCATGCTCTTGGGGAGGACTTCACTATTTTCATTCCATCCATCCATAAGCTTTTGCTGAAACATCGTCTACGGGTAACATTCTTGAGTCCACGCCCTATTTCTTTCATTCTTAGTAAACAGAATTCCACGCTCTATTAAGATTTTGAGCTAGAGAGCGTGTAAATATGCAAATACAAAATTATTTATTTAAATTCCTTGACCAGCACAAGGATTTTGAAGAAATCGAAAGCCGCTTGCAAAGACGGGAGCGGTTGATCGTAGGGAGTTCTGATGCCCAAAGACAGAATCGCCGGTTTTCTGGGGATGTTATAAGTGACCCTTTAAGTGATACAGAAAATGATCATGAGGGTAGAGTTGATCTGCACAAGCCCCACAAGGTACTTAGGTTATTCCTACAAGCAGAGATTGGTAATCTGGATGGTCACCTAGATGGGTTAGTGGTAATTTGGTTAGATAATATGGTTATTCAAATATTCTTATTGCTTGTGTTGTGACCCTTTGACCTTTATTAGAAACAGGGGTGAACATCGCTTTATGTAGAAGTGGAATATTTCGCCTCTTCATGACATGTTTAGTGAAATTGAGGAAATTGTACACAGAATAACATTATTATTGAAGCAGCACTTATTAATATGCTTTTCTTATGTACTAATGCGTACAGCTTCATATATGTGATACATGAGAACTTTGATTGGTTGTTGATACTTCCTAAAATTATGTCACCCAAATAGATTTTAGAAGTCTTCTTGAATTTGCAGTGTTGCGTCACATTCATGAAAAGTCACTCCCTTGTTTAGGTGGACATTAACTTGGTGGAGGTAATGAATACTGCATTTGTTGGATAAAGCCTTGAAAAATGTAATGTTAGGTTGAAATGATATTGAGTACTTTCTTTTTATTTTGTTCAGAAAATCAGAAGTACGATTTTCATTTCTTGTAAGAATTGTTTACCAATGACATTTTTCATAATATTTAATATTATTAGATCCATTGAACTTAGATATGTGTATAATCTTCACAGGTTAATGAAGCTAAAATATGTGCTGCTGCAGAGGCTTCTCAACGTAGTACAAAAGAGGACTGGGTAGAGTGGATGAGGCATTTTAGCATAGAACTACTGAAGGAATCACCTTCACCAGCTTTGAGAACATGTGCCAAACTTGCTCAGCTTCAGGTAATCCCATCACTTCAGGTTATTTCAATCTTTGTATCGTGTGCCAGTGAACTCTTTCTATCCAATTCGCTGATTCGAAATTAAAAGCATAATTAAGTATACAATTTCTTTGATAAGGCACTATTTCGGTTTATTTTTGCAGCCTTTTGTTGGAAGGGAATTGTTTGCAGCGGGTTTTATCAGCTGCTGGACAGAAATACAAGAGAAGTCCCAAAAACATCTAGTACGAAATCTGGAAATGGCATTTTCGTCTTCAAACATACCTCCAGAAATTCTTGCTACACTTTTGAACTTGGTATGTTTTAGTTAAAGTTATGTATATAATGAAAAGTTCTGTATATTTTCATGCTTTCATGGCCTTCTAGAAGAGAACATTTCTCTTACCATTTTCAGTTACTTCTGGGGGTGACGTAAATTGCTAAGAAGGTATATTAACTAAGTTGGTTTCAAAGTTATTAAAAGCGCCAAAGGCGCTCGCCTTTGCGCAGGGCGAGGCGAGGCGAGGCGAGCCCCCATGGGCTCGCCTCGGCCGTCCCTTGACGGCGCCTAAAGCGACGCTTTATGGGGTGGGCTTATTTTTTCCAGATTTTTCATGCGCCGTCCGTCCTCTGTCGGAATCTGCTAGCCGGATGTCATGTGTCTTAGGGTTTTGGGGTTAATGGCAGAGAAAAGAAGAAAAGATAGATGAAGTAGAAGAAGAAGAATGGTTGTCGGCTTCAGATATGTTTAAGAATAGATAGGATATAGGGTTTTGTTATGGGGCAATAGTCATGGGCCATAGTTATTATAACAATAAAAATAAAGAAATGTTTGAGAATAGATATAATATAGGGTTTTATTATGGGCCATATTCATGGGCCATAGTTATTATAACAATAAAATAATTTGAACCTTTCAAATAAGTCTTTAATTAACTATAACACTATAAATATTGTTTATATGTTTGGAATATTAAATATGTTTATTATATTGTCTTTAAATATTGAATATATTTATTATATTGTCTTTTAAAGTCTTCATTTTATAATTATTGTTGATAATTTTATATACACTCAAAAATTTGTATACAAGCGCCTTATCCCCAAAAAGCCCTCGCTTTTTGCATCGCCTCGCCTTGAGGCAAAGGCGAGCCCTCATCGCCTCGCCTCGCCTCGCCTTACGCCTCAAACAACTATGGTTGGTTTGGTAAAGTTTATTGAAACAACACACCACTTTCATGTTTAAAATTGTATTATACACTTTCATGTATATAATAACAGTCGTGTGTTGTTTCAATAAATAAGTAAATTATATACATGAACATAGTTTTCTGAAAGTAGTCAACATTTTGTTAAGATTAAACCTCTAGAAACTGCAGTCAAGTTTCCTTGTTCAAATTATTTCTTACACTATTGAGAAATTTAAAAAAATGGTGAAGCTCCCAAAAATTTAATTGAAAAAGAACAGGAAAAAGTCCTTGAATTACTTAAAAGAAATTAGCTGCAGATTTATATCCTCAAGATAATGGTCCTGTAATATAATGGTCCGAGCCCTTTAACTTAAACCTGAGCTTTTTTTGGGACTCTTTGCTTCTGAACTTTTGATCTTTTAAGCCAACCACACAGAGGAAAGGTTTGGCCAGATAATGTATCAGTTGTATAAAGAAAGAAAGTTGGTTCTACCTGCAGTTATAAAGTATCAAAGTTTCCAGCAAGTTTTGTTTCCAGTTAACCGAAGACTGAAAGTTCATTATGTTTGAGAGAAATGTACCAATTTTTTGAATTCATGCATGAGAACGTGATTTTAGATTCACGGATGTATTTAGTGAAGTAATTGGGAACGATTTTAGGTGGCATTATGTGTTTATTGAATGCATATTTGCATTCATACTTTGCCAATCAGTATGTACATTGATATTTCAGGCTGAGTTTATGGAACATGATGAGAGACCCCTTCCTATTGATATCCGTCTTCTTGGTGCTCTTGCTGAAAAGGTTAGGTTTGTCTGACATGAACTATGTGGCACAAACATATAAGTTACAGCAAAGTTTATCGACACCTTCCACATAATTTCTTTTCTTTTCAGTGTCGTGCATTTGCAAAGGCTCTGCACTATAAAGAGATGGAATTTGAAGGTGCACGCTCAAATAAGATGGATGCCAACCCTGTGGCAGTAGTCGAAGCTCTTATTCATATAAATAATCAGTTGCACCAGCATGAGGTCTTATTTAATTTTAACAAGCCTTTGAAATATACCAGCTCTATTTATGTCAATAACTTAGTTTAGCTTTTGCATTTTAGGCGGCTGTTGGGATATTAACATATGCTCAACAACATTTGGGTGTCCAATTGAAGGAGTCATGGTAAGATTTTATCCTTATTGGCCATCACTGTTGAGTGTTTATTGCGCATGAACGTCCTTTTGTTCCTCATGATTCCCACAGCCCCACTGTCCTTTTTTAAACCAAAATGTGTTTCAAGAACATTTGAAAGGCCTCGTAGTAATTTATTCCTTATCTCACTCAAGTGAACTTGTTGTTATCAAGGTATGAGAAACTTCAGCGATGGGATGACGCTCTCAAAGCATACACTGTCAAAGCCTTGCAAGCATCAACCCCACATCTTGTTCTGGATGCAACAGTAGGTGTGTATTGTGTATTGAGATACAAATGTGAGCAAATGGTGGATAGTAATTTATTTTATTTTGAATAGCTATCCTGTATGAACATTTTTATGTCTAGGGTCTAGCTACAGTTCCAAATGAAGAAGGTAATATCTTAAATTGCTGACCGTAATTCATGAGTTTATCATATTTTTAAGTGTGGTATGAACAGCTTGTTCCTGTTCTCTACATTTTCCCATATAAAACTGTAGTGTGTACAGAAAATTGCCTGGTATTGTATAGTGGTGATTAATTTTTCTCTAAAATAACCAGTCAATATTTTTATCTAAACAATGATATGGCTTTTGATTTTACCATGCTATCATGGAACTTTTAATAGCCAAACACGTTCGAATTTTCAAGGTCTCTCCCCCCACTTTTATGGCTTCTGCAAAGTCACAGAATAACTCAAGTAGTTTTTACTCGGAAGCTTTTAATTGACTTATGGTATTGTGGAGCCAATTTTCCATTCTTATGGAGCAAGAATAATGCTCCTTTTTTATATGCCACTTTTTGTTTTGCATTGCCTAAATTTTTCCTTGTCTGTGGTAGTGCCTGGTTGTATTTGCCCTTATTTCAAAGTTGGCATTCAGAATGGACAACGTGTACTGTGTTCATTTAGGGACACAATTTGTTCCTCTTTTATTCTTTTGCCCTTCAATAACAAGCTTTCTTCCTTGTAAATTTTGTATTTGTAAGGCCGAATGAGATGCCTTGCCGCACTTGCTCGGTGGGAAGAGCTCAACAATCTTTGCCAGGAATACTGGACACCGGCTGAGCCAGCTGCTCGACTGGAAATGGCACCAATGGTTTGTTTTTTTGCATCAGATGATACCTTGTCTGAGATTCCATTCTCCATCTTCTGGTGGATGTTCCACATTTTGTGTTATTCTTCACTGAATTAAAATGAATCTCATTCTTCCTTGACTGCCTATGAACTCAAAAAGCATTTCAAACATGTTTGCCTATTTCATTTCGAATAATCATAAACAGGACTCTTGACCCAATAGTAGATTCTTAAAATCATCGTAACTTATTATTCGTCCTTCAGAAATTATTTCCAGTTTCCATATCCTGCCATCATTTTTTTGAAATTTGTGCAACAACTATAAATGGAAATATTAAAATATCAATTATTTCATTCTTCCTCATCGTTTACCAAGCGTCTGATCTTATCGGCCTAGGCTGCTACTGCTGCCTGGAACATGGGGGAGTGGGATCAGATGTCAGAATATGTTTCTCGGTTGGACGATGGAGATGAAACGAAGCTTCGAGTATTGGGTAATACTGCCGCTACAGGTGATGGGAGTAGCAATGGGACTTTTTTCAGGGCTGTTTTATTAGTTCGTCGAGGAAAGGTCTCTCTCAATTATGCTGTATTAAATTTCCTTTTTGGGAGTATCGTTTTACATCTCATTATTCTTCTCCTTAAAATCTCAGTATGATGAAGCACGTGAATATGTTGAAAGAGCAAGGAAATGTTTGGCTACAGAAGTGGCTGCTTTGGTTAGTTTTCTCCATCTTTATATCTTTGTTAAACAGATGCGTAATTTTCCTCATTTGGGAACATTATCAATTAGCATCAGATCATAACATATTCTTATTGCTTTCTTTCTTATTCTTCATACTTTCCATTTCTTTCAAAAAAAAATTGAGTGGACTGGCTCTTTGTCTGTCAGCATTGACCTTTTAATAACCATTGCTTGTTTGCCTGACATTAATTGTAGTTCCTTAGTACATTCCATCCAGAAACTGAGTTGCAGATGTTGTAACCCGACTCTGAATCTTTTACATTATTTAACACCCATTTTTAATCTTTGAACATGCCTCTATGCTCCCTATGTTCCGTATTCATTTAGTGATTTTCTTTTTTGGATGTCAAGAAGTATTAGCTTCTATCCAGTAATAGGTTCTTTTTCAAAGTAATAACAAAGGAGAGAAGGTTTTTTCTTCAATCATCTCTATTTCAACCCACCATCCAGATCTCAGCGTTTTTGCTTACTACAACCATGAAAATACTTCAGTGCTACAGTTGTTGGACTTTTACCACTATTGCCTATAAGCACACTTATCTCGCCAGTTGTCAAATCATGTGCATGGCTATAATTGGATATCTATATCATTGCCTTATCAGGAGCTCTATATCACCTTTCCTGAGCCTTCATAGCACCAGACTTGCGTTCTTTCTTATTATGATTGTTGCTCAGTGCCCTTAGTTCATGACATCGCAATCACGCTTTCTGATTTGTGGTGGTGTGTTATTTATCAGACCAATGGTGCAATCTTTTGGGTAATCAATTAGGTTTTGTGTACTTCGATTTGGAGGCATTTTAATTTAAGGTCACCTCTCTATTCGAAGAGGCCTTCTCTTGGAATGTAGCAGAAAATTAGAATATTTAAGATTTGATACTCTTCTGAGAACAACAATCCAGAACTTTTGAATGATCAAAATATGCACTTCTGATATAATTGCCTATAACTTCTTAAACTAACAATTTACAAGTTCCATTGGTTGTATGACATACATTTATCAACGATCCTGAAACGCTCATATATGAGATCATGACCTACTACTTTCTTAAATCACAGACAGTAATTGCCGAGCTACATGTCAAGTATGGCCTGAGATTGCTTCTCTACTGGCCATCCGCACTTCATCATAGTTTTGGGTGAATTATGTTGGCTTTTCAGATATTCGAACCTTATTGTTTTATGGAGCTAATGTTTGTATGAAACCCTTTTTCTAAGACCTTATTTGTTCTAATATCTACCATTGATTTTTTATTTTCTTTTTATTTTTTATCTTGTAATGAATGTGTTCATTATTCCTGGGTGTTGAGAGTTTCTCAACATCCTAGTTAAGATGGCAATGTCTATAAATTTAGTTTCTGTTGATAATGCGACATAAATCTTAGATTACTGAAATTAGTATGAATGTAAATTCGTTTCAAATTTTTCATGGTTTTAGTGCATATCAACTTTCAAGTTGATGACTTGGTGCCTCTCAAATACATATACATTTTCAGGTTCTTGAAAGCTATGAACGTGCATACAGCAATATGGTTCGCATTCAGCAGTTGTCGGAATTAGAGGAGGTATCTGCTATTTTGTAGTCTCAAGTCTCAGCATACTTGATACCTTGGCTGAATTTGTACATTAACAGTTAAAATGTTCTGATCCTAATGAGAGATGTCTGATGCTCCTTTAATACAGGTCATTGATTACTGTACCCTTCCTGTTGGAAACACTATTGCTGAGGAACGAAGAGTTCTCATTCGCAACATGTGGAATGAACGTATTAAAGGCACAAAACGAAATGTTGAGGTAAAATGTTGATGAACTATCTTTCTTCTCATTCAGATCCCGATGGCCTCTGTTAATTTGGAAAAATAATATCCCTATGGCAAACCAATACATAGTTTTTACTTGTTTTTCTCAGTAACTTTGTTCGGTAGGGAGATAAATTAGCATTGTCAATTCAAATATTATGGGCCTTAGTTATGGGCCATAGTTATTGCCACAATAAAAATAATTTGAACCTTTTAAATAAGTCTTTATTAGATATTAATAAATATTATCACCAAAAAAAAAAAAAGATACCAATAAGTATTTTTTTTTTTTTTTTTTGGTACAAAGAAGCAAAGAAACAACTACAAAATATCTTCCATCACCAACTGAGAAATCTCCCCCGGAGCAAAGTTCCAAATACACGTCTTGTTCTCCAATTCGTATCCCAGCTTCGCAAGAGCATCCGCACATTTATTGCCACTCCGTCTTGTGTGGATCACACGGCATTCCCAAGGTTTTCGAATATAAATTCGGCAGTCCTCTATAATTCTCCCCATCGGATGGTACTCCGTATCGGCATCTTTAATCATGTTTAAAACCACCTCTGAGTCGAGTTCGACTTCGATCCTATGGACTCTTTTCTCCCAAGCCAGCCTAAGCCCCTCCCTAGCCGCTAGAAGCTCGGCCATGTCGATTGAGATATCCCCAAAATTACACGAAAAACCGAAAATCCATTCTCCGCTTTCATTTCTAAGAAGGCCACCCCCTGCTGCGCGGTTCAAGGATGTGCGAACACTTCCATCCGTATTCAATTTATGCCACCCTGACCCCGGTCTGATCCATCGAGTCACGATAGGAGTCCCCTTTTGGACAGCAGTACTGAGATTATTTCCCCTCCCACCTGTCCCGAAAATCTTATTAAGATTATCCGCTAAACTTTTCGCAACACAGCTCACAATTCTCGTAGGGTCCCTTTTTCCTTGGAAAGAAAATTTATTCCTCGCCTTCCATATTGACCAAACAGTAGCCATAAAGATAATATGCCAAGGAACAGCCGGCAAAAGCGTATTAGCAAACTTACCATTCATCATGTTCTCTTTAATCCACGTCTCAGGGGGCGTCTGAAAAAATTTGAGTGAATGAGTTGGTAAAATGACAAAGTCCCAAACCTCTTTCGCCCAAATACAGTCCCGAAGAACATGGATAATTGTCTCGGCCCCACCATTGCAACCGAGGCAGATATTATTATCAATGAGTTTCCGTTCAAACCGTAAAGCGTTCGTAGCCAAGCTGTTATGAAGGCATAGCCAAAAGAAGAGTCTAATTCTTTCCGAGCCTCGAAACTTCCACAACCACCTCCAATCCCCCACACCGCTTTGAACCGCACTCTCCATATCCAGCTCCAGGCAATCATAAGCCGAACGACATGTGAATATGTTTATTATATTGTCTATGATACCAATAAGTATCGCTTATGTGGCCTATAATACTATAAATATTGTTTGTATGTTTGAAATATTGAATATGTTTATTATATTGTCTCTAAATATTAAATATGTTTATTATATTGTCTTTAAAAATCTTGAAATTTATAATTATTGTTGATAATTTGATGTATACTAAAAAATTTGTATACAAAAGCTTTATCCCCAAAAAGCCCTCGCTTTTTGCATCGCCTCGCCTTGAGGCAAGGCGAGCCCTCATCGCCTCGCATCGCTTTACGCTATGGTTCCATTTTCATGTCAAATATTAGAGCCACCACCAACTGTTAGCTGATGTCATGTCCTTTTCTTCCTTCAATTATTGTCTACCTCATTCTTGACTCCCCAAGCGTAAAAATACAATTTAGAAAACTAATTCGGAAGAAGGTAAGGAGCAGATCTATGTTCCGGCTGTGAGAGCATTTCCAAGCCCTAAGCTCAATTCACAAAGTCAAGAGTTGCTATCGGATAGGAGGATTACATTTTTTAAATACTTTTCTGGTTTTACCAAAATGGTACAGGCATGAGGTCTTTCATAAAAGGATGAACCATCTTTCTCAAATTTGGAGAGGACCTGCGTGAAGTCTTTCACGAGAAATATGCTTGCTTTAGATTTATGTATTCTACCTCGTTATGATGTTAAACTCCTGTCTAACAGGTGTGGCAAGCACTTTTGGCTGTCAGGTCACTTGTATTGCCACCTACAGATGATGCAGACACATGGATCAAGTTTTCCTCTCTCTGCCGTACAAGTGGCAGAATTAGTCAAGCTAGATCAACTTTAACTAAACTCTTACAGGTTTGTGATTCATGTCGGTTTGTTGCATTTAGATGCTATTTCACATTATACATGGTTAGTTGACTCTTCTTTATGACATCTGTAGTTTGATCCTGAAACAACTCCTGAAACTGTACGTTATCATGGGGATCCTAAAGTAATTCTAGCTTACTTGAAATATCAGTGGTCACTTGGGGAGGATCATAGGCGTAAGGAAGCTTACACTAGACTGAAAGTATGCTCTAAATTATCTTGGGTGTTGGTGCATGCAATGTATTGCTGATGATATATATATTTTAATCTACATTTTGTGTCTGCAATTTCTGTATTCTAGGATTTGGCGATGGACCTTTCAAGAACTCCAGTTCTTCAACAAGCTACCCAGGCTGGCATATCGGGTAGTTCAAATATACCTCTCGTTGCACGAGTTTATCTTCAATTAGGAACTTGGCAGTGGGCACTTTCCCCTGGTCTGGATGATGATTCTATACAAGGCATTCACTTAACTTTTCCTCTCTCTCTCTCTCTCTCTCTCTCTCAATATATATATATATATATATATATATATATATATATATTACCAAAAAACAAAAACTTTTTATTCATGTGAATGTGAAAAGTACAAAGCAGAGGTATACAGTGAATTTCTAATATGTGTCTGTGTGTGCGTGCGCCCCTGCACGTCTATAACACCATCTAACTACTCTATCTGAGGATTGAGGCAGCTGTTAGTGCTACTAAATGTTTTATATAATTGGCTATTTTATGATTCCAGAAATTCTTAATGCATTCCGAAGTGCGACTCACTGTGCATCAAAGTGGGCAAAAGCTTGGCATAAATGGGCACTTTTTAATACAGCAGTTATGTCTCATTACACTTTGAGAAGTTTCCCGAGTATTGCTGGACAGTTCGTTGTTGCAGCAGTCACAGGATATTTTCACTCCATAGCTTGTGCGGCGCATACTAAAGGAGTGGATGATAGTTTACAGGTAACACTATTTTTTTCTAAAGCTTATACCCCCTACTTTTAGTTGCATATTTTGACCAATTTTCAGATTACAACTACATTTAGTGGATAGAGATCTTCATCATATTAAGAAAATATAAATATAATGTTTCTTAAAACCACAAATATGAACTATTTTCTGCCTTTTTCTCCCAATTTGCATTTTTCAGAAATTTAATATATATATATATTTAAAAAAATATAATTTATTCTTATACAACTAAAAATATAAACGAAGTATATTTTTACTACCATGTCATAACTTCAAAAATAAATTGATAACACTATGTTTATTTGTGCGGCAATGTCACGGCGACCAAAGGAGGATGGATGGTGCCGGCTGGTTGGGGTGTTTTTGGGGTGTAGTTTAGTTTTTTTTGTTTCAGTTTCATATCTTTTTTTATACTAAAATATACTATATTCTTCCTTTTATTTTCGTGTAAATTTAAAATACGTTGAATGCTTTGACTCTATTTTTAAAGGTTTTTATCATTCAAATAGATACTTTAGACTTTTTCTGAATTTGGATGACCAGCAACTAGATGCAGAGGGTGAACATTTAATCACACCTAACATTACAGCTGTCTAGATAAATTTCCCTTTAATTAGTTGCATCTATTATTTTCGATTTTTCGGATAAGGTGCAGATCATTCTAATTACTCAGTTTTTCAGTATGTCTTTTTTGCCTTGACCATCTTTGATGTTTTGTTAAAGTGTTGCATATTATATTAATATTGTCTTCATGGAGTTCAGGATATCCTACGTCTTCTGACTTTGTGGTTCAACCATGGAGCTACATCAGGAGTTCAGAATGCATTGCAGAAAGGCTTTTCGCTTGTAAATATCAACACATGGTTGGTTGTTTTGCCTCAGATAATTGCCAGGATACATTCCAATAACAATACAGTCAGAGAACTGATCCAGTCACTTTTGGTGCGGATTGGTCAGAGTCATCCACAGGTTTGCTTAATGTTACTTGACAGTTATGTCTTTTATGCCAAGACCTTTCTGAAATCACTCTTTGATGTATGCCTTCTTCTTCTTCTTCTTCTTTTTTTTTTTTTTTTAATCTGAAAATAGAACGTTTAAATGAGCACCAAAATGTTTCTGTTCACAGCCAAAAGATACATCTCCTTGATGCCTGAGGATAAACCTAATATACTTTGCAGGCTCTGATGTACCCTCTTCTTGTGGCATGTAAATCAATTAGTAATCTACGAAAACAGGCAGCTCAAGAAGTGGTTGATAAGGTTCGACAACACAGTGGAGTACTAGTGGACGAGGTGAACGACAATGACGTCATGATAAGTTTTGGTGTTATATTCCCTAGTATATGACCTTAATTTTTTGAATTGTAAAAGGCCCAACTAGTGTCTACGGAGTTGATTCGAGTTGCTATATTGTGGCATGAAATGTGGCATGAGGCATTGGAAGAAGCAAGCCGTTTATATTTTGGTGAACATAACATTGAAGGAATGCTAAATGTTTTAGAGCCATTGCACGAAATGCTTGAGGAAGGAGCAATGAGAAACAACACTACCATAAAAGAGAAAGCCTTCATTCAGGTAGTCCATCTTTGCACAAGTCTATTCCCTGTATTGCAAAGTTTGGAAGATACTTTGCATAATAAGTTACTTGGCTGTTGTGATGGTCAGTTTTTGCTACTGCAGATTGCATTGAGTGTGCATAGATGATCTTCTCTTGAAACAAATCATAAATTTTTTTTCTTTAAACCATTAATCAGATCATTTCCTTGTTTGTTATGATCTTTTGTCGTTAACTAGTCCTTATGTTGTGCTTCAGGCATACCGTCATGAACTTTTGGAGGCCTATGAATCCTGCATGAATTATAGAAGAACTGGAACAGATGCGGAATTAACTCAGGTATTGACTGCAAGAAAATCTAGCCATAGTGCCATTGTAGCTTCATATTTTGTTGCTCACTGTATTGTACTCCCACCACAATATTAACTAACTTATGGTTGTATATCAGATTAATCGAGTATTTAACTTCTCAAACAGCCATGATGCATTGACATTTCCCTGGAAGAAACCATAGCCTTATGAGTGAGCTAAAGTATACAAATCTTATCATATAAAAATAGTTTGAAAGTTATCAGATGTTGACTAGCTCCAACCCTAACCCACTTTGTACGCTTGTAGATATACCAAACTACATAGCTAAGCCATACTACATATACTTGACTAAGCCCCCACGTTGTCCATAATCATGTTGATCTTACAATGTCTACTATATAACTTGTTAAACTGTATCTCGATTCGTAAGCTTGTGTTAGTTAATGTCAACATGTTTAATTGCTTATGTTAATATGGGCCTAGAAGCATTGTGATATTCAATGTGATGTATGGACCTATAATTAGTATAGATATGTTAGGGTTAATCTCTGTAAGTAGATGGACACAGTTCCGTTAGTTTGTGCCTTCAGGTAGTTAACATAAATGTTTTCATAACAAATAGGAATATCATAGCCATAAAAGCAAAAAGGAAAAAGAATAATACATTTGTATGGAAGACTGTAATCACAAATGAAAAGTGGATATATCCTTTATAAGCGAAGTAGACAATAGTCGGGAGGACATAAAAAGGAGTGTTGAATAGATATTAACGTTTACAAATTAGCCATACCTCCATCTCTGATTTTCTTAATTATATGTTAGTTTCTTGCAATCCAACTATCTCTAGTTGGTCTCTATACGGCAAAAGTGTATCTTCCCCTATATGCTTCGGAGGAATTCTCTTATGTGCTTTTGAGAATGGTCGATGACTTGTACAATCTGGATTGCTTCTACTGGCACTAAACCATATTAAAGGAATGGAGTGCTTAATAATGTGCACCATTTTTAAGTTGCTCGCGACGCGGGATTGGGTTTTCAAGTGCCTGTTAAGCAATTAATCCATTATAAATATGAAACATGTTACGCTTGGGCTTACACAATTAGCAGCAATGTCCCTCGGATCTTTATGTGCTTCAACTTCAACTCTTTATCACGCTTGTAAACTGCTAATCAGTTCATCTATTTCTCCACCAGGCTTGGGATCTCTATTACCATGTCTTTAGGCGGATCGATAAGCAGCTTCAAACTCTCACTACGCTGGATTTACAGGCAAGAAACATGTTTCTACTGTAATTGGTGGATAGTGCAATTGAGATATAATTAATGTTTTATTTTTCAATCCAGTCTGTGTCTCCAGAGCTTTTGGAGTGCCGAGACCTGAAGCTTGCTGTTCCTGGGACATATAAAGCTGGTATAATGGTTCGAGTTTATCATTTTATTAAAAACATGTTTTTTATAGTGGCCACTCTTTAATAGAGTTACCATTGCTTACCAGATTCGCCAGTGGTGACCATTGCATCATTTTCACCACAGCTTGTTGTTATTACATCCAAACAACGACCCCGTAAGTTGACGATTCATGGAAGTGATGGAGAAGATTATGCCTTCTTACTGAAGGGACATGAAGATTTACGCCAAGACGAGCGTGTCATGCAGGTTTTATTCCCTTTTAGTTCTATGTGGATCGTGATATTGCTCAAATCAATATTATGTGTATTGGTTTTGTTTCTTCAAAGCTATAGCAATCAAATATATTCATTGCGTCTCCAATCATGACTTGAATAACATTCTGAAGTACTTCTGTACCAGCTCTTTGGTTTAGTAAATACTCTGCTGGGGAATTCAAGAAAAACATTTGAGAAAGACCTCTCTATCAAAAAATATGCTGTCATTCCTCTGTCTCCAAACAGTGGCCTAATAGAATGGGTCCCGGATTGTGATACCCTGCACCATCTCATCCGAGAATATCGGGATGCCAGAAAGGTTTGCTTCAGTCTTTTCTCTCCCCTCTCCTCAAACCTCGCCACATTATGTGTATCTTGGAGTACATCAATAACAATGCCTATATGTTCTGTAGATCACTCTAAACCAAGAGCATAAGTTAATGCTTGGTTTTGCTCCGGATTATGATCATTTGCCTCTTATAGCAAAGGTGGAGGTATTTGAGTACGCCTTGCAAAATACTGAAGGAAATGACCTGGCAAGGGTAGGCAGAACTCACAAATTGACTTATTTTACTCCGTCTCTGGTAAATGTTCATATTTTGCTTTCTGAAAATGTTAGGTGCTGTGGTTAAAGAGTCGCACTTCAGAGGTCTGGTTAGAGAGGAGGACAAATTATACAAGAAGCTTGGCCGTGATGAGTATGGTAATGATTTCTTTTCTAAAATTGGTCCTTTACTTAGAAGAACTTCTCCAGCTAGTCTTAGTTGACAGTTATAAAATCCATCCGAACTTTTTTGGTATTTTTGTATGTTATGATCATAAAAGATCAGATATGTTAATTTTTCTGTTACTTTGTCACATGAAGTTGACTCTAGAGATCAAGTTACGGGAGATGTCAAAAAGAAATCTATTTCATTCATTTGTCATGTCATAAAATTTATAAGTTTGACAAAGTTCACCTTTTGATGCTGCTGGCCCAGTAGTTTTATCTCAGTAACATGCTGTCTGAGCCCATTGTAATATAATCGTTGTTGGTAATAAGCTCTACTTTGTTCAGGTCGGTTATTTACTTGGCCTTGGTGATCGACATCCTAGCAACCTCATGCTGCATCGTTACAGGTATAGAGATGACTAGACATATGGTTGTTGATTAAGTAGATTTTCAGTTTATCTAGACAAGATTTTGTTGTCAGTGGGAAGATATTGCACATTGACTTTGGAGATTGCTTTGAAGCTTCAATGAACCGGGAGAAATTCCCTGAAAAGGTATGCAACCTGCTTCCTGTGCTTGCTGAGGTTTTCAGGAAAAAAAAATGAAACCCATTTTATCGTAATAATGAAAATATTGAATCTTGTATAGGTTCCATTTCGTCTCACCAGAATGCTTGTTAAAGCAATGGAGGTCAGTGGTATTGAAGGAAACTTCCGCTCCACTTGCGAAAGTGTCATGCAGGTTTTGCGTACGCATAAAGATAGTGTTATGGCAATGATGGAGGTAACTTGAATCTTCTGAAATGAATGGGTTGGTTCTAAATATATCCTAAGTTTTTATCTCAAACTAAGGATATCCTTTTGGGATGTGACCACATATTTCAATTTTTTCTTACGCGAAAATTTATCTAAATGGATAATAATTGTGTGATTATTTCTGGCAGGCCTTTGTGCATGATCCACTGATAAACTGGCGTCTATTCAATTTCAATGAAGTCCCTCAAATGCCAATTCTTACGAGTACACATGCTCAACCTATTGTGAATGGCGAGGAAACTGATTCTAATGGAGAGATGCTTCAACCACAGCGGGGTATTCGAGAACGGGAGCTCCTTCAGGTATCTGTTCAAACTTTTTCTTTTATTCTCCAATTTGTCTGGATTCTCAACGGTCTTTTCTAGGCTGTCAATCAACTAGGAGATGCTAACGAGGTTCTGAATGAGAGAGCAGTTGTTGTCATGGCGCGTATGAGCAACAAACTTACAGGGCGAGATTTTTCTGCATGTTCTTCTTTACCATCTAGCGGCATCCAACATGCCCTGGACCATAGCAACTTGATTCCTGGTGATAGCCGCGAGGCTGATCATGGATTATCCGTCAAATTACAAGTTCAGAAGCTTATTCTTCAAGCAACATCACGTGAAAATTTGTGCCAAAATTACGTCGGGTATGCTTTCAGATTCTTGAAAAGTGGTTTTTTCTTCGTTTGGGAAGAGGGGGAAAAGGAAAAATGACTGCTATGTTTCGGTTTCAGGTGGTGTCCTTTCTGGTGAGTCGGAGATCTCAAATTTGCATGTCAAAGCCCCAAACCTCCAGGAAACCCAAGTGAATCATCAAAAAATTTAACCCGAATAACAATGTGATATTCTTGGAACTTTCCTATCCTGAGGTGAATGTACAAATTATTAGTCCCTTGGGTATTCCATGTATATGAAACTGAATAGACAACCTGTTGTATAATATCAACTGTACAGGCTAGGATTGAAGTGTTGGATAAGATGTATATATTGTAAAAAAAACAGAAAATTCATAGAATGGTCTATTTATTGTTCGTGAATGGTTACTTCAAATTCATTTAAAGTCTTTGCTAATACTATTACTAATCAAATGTGAAAAAGCTATAACTAATAAAATCATTTAAATGATATTTTTAACATTGGAATTTTGCCTTCGAAAATTAACACTATAACTATAATGGATTAAATATTTCATGGGCTGTTTGTTAATTTATATGGTGATGGTTTGAGAAAACAGTTTTTAAGACTAGTATTAACTAAACAAGATGTGATCTCAAATTTATCAAAAGAAAATAAAATTATTTTGACTCTTGTTACGTCAATCTACTTCATGTATAGTGACCAAATATCGTTTATTAAATAGTGAATGAAGAAACGAAAAAAAATGGTAAGTAAAAAAACAAAGAAAAGGAAAGAAAAGAAAAGGTTAATCTTTCCTGACAAATAAGAGTTATTCAGTAGGAAAAGAATCTACCTATCCTGATGAGAAAGAACAAGGACTGCAGCAGATCTTATGAAAATTATTTTTCTAAACAATTTGCAGAATCGAAAAGACACGCAAGCTATACATGCTTCCACAGCTACGCAACAGGTATCTGGTCATATTTTGCTTTGGACGAGATTAAGAAGAAAATCTGTAAATATATGCTCATATTCTGGCATTTTTCCATATCCTGTGAACAGCAAATTTTGAAAGTACAAAAAATAGATCATTGTACAGCATAATTGAATCATGCTCCGTTTTACGGGCGAAAAGCAAATAAAAACATATGTTAATACAAACCAGGGAAGTAGTTGATGTCGATGACATAATACAGATCTTTGGTCCCTTTTTGGCGAATCATATCTACGTTGAACAACCGGAGGCCCTAAATGTGACAAGAAATTGCTCATATTAATAACAATATAATTTCACGCAAAACAGGTGAGGTAACATGAAGTCATATTGTTATCAGAAAGGAACTTTACCAAACAATGACGGAGCTCCCTTGCAAGCCCCTCAAGCAAAGGCCGCGGAGGAAGTTCTGCATTAACAAAATGAACCATGAAAAATGAAACTTTCCCACTTCCACTTAACATAAAGTAAATAATCAAAACCAATTGCCGTGATGACATGTAGCCACAATTTAATTGTGAGCATCTACTATATCATTATAAGTGATGTGTCACCTCATATTTGTTTCACTTCCTGTTGTGATAAAAATAATGTAAACTATCCACGGAGGACACCACACATCATATATGTCACCTGCCTAACATATAGTAAGCACCAACAAAGTGCTACCTACACTCACAAGGGGGAGATGCTATTGTTGCAAGGAGACTTAAACTCACCAGCAATAGAAGGATCCAGATCCACGTCCTCTGCAGAAGCAGCAGCACAAGAAACTCTCGGAAAAGGGAAAACGCCAGAACTTGTTGACAAGTCGCATTTAGCTATATCAGGCAGAGAGAAACGCCTGACAACTTTTATGGACTCACCAACAACATAAACTTTAAACAGAACACCACCTACCATACAGCAACCAGTCATAAAATTGAATAAGCAACACTTGAATGTAAGGTGGTGGTGGAGACATTTAAAAACACATACCATGATTAACAAACTCCTGCAAAACCATCGGAGGCTCCATTTCTGATAGGGAAAACAGGTCATATGCAAGGAAAAGCTCATGCGACTTTGCACTTCCATCTACAACTAGTGGTTTCACGACTGAAATAGCAGAGGATTGACAAAGTTTAAGGCAGAATTAATATTAAAGTGAAGAACAATTTGAATTTAAGCTTGTAGAAGAATCTAATAATGCAAAATTGCATATATCATTCACGAAGTATGTTCCTAGTTATTTCTCACAAGCTAATCATCAAATTTAAGGATGATATCCAGGTTTTTGTGTAACAAATTTTATCGTCGTGGAAATATAGCATGGCTTTGGCAGGCTTATCTGTCACAAGAGCTTACACTTAACAAACTTCAAGATAAAAGGTAGAACAACTCCGCATGAATTTTCTTATAGTTTCTGACCAGCAACACCACTCTTCAGCAAAATTAAGACAATTTCCTTACAAAGAGAATGCCCTCCAATTCAAAATATAGTGAGGAAGAGATTAATTTTTTTTTTTTAAAAAAAGTTCCCTATTATGACTCTTCTGTCACCATTTTAAAACTCTAGGACATATTCTTCCACGATAAAATGGAATCAGCTTTACCAAGGGGCACTCTGAGTCCTGCTTTAGTAACTTCATCTGGTATTGAAGTCGGATCTGTTGAAATCACCAGTTGCTTTGGGATGCAAACTTTGCCTACAACAGTTCATATAATTTTTTTGAATTAAATACAGCATATCACAACGGCATACCATCAATATTTAAGGGAGGAAGATATACTTGAGGGCAGGGGGAAGCAAATTTCGTATAGTGGTGCAGAAAGTACCATAGCTGTCGGGCAATTTCAGATCAGCAATGTCCTCGAGCATTGATTGACGGTTGTATACATGTTGGATGGCATCAGGAGGATCAAGGACTGTCACTTCTGGATGCTCTCTCCGATAAGCCTTCAAAGAAAAGGAAAATTAAAAATTGAAGAGAAAAATGCTGCAGCATCGCAAACTTATCTTTGCCGGCTGAGCTGAGAGTTTATCCATCCAAGTAGTCAGTTTTAGAGTTCCAAAGCAAGATCATAATGCATACAGTGTTTTTATTTGTTTTTAATTTAGCAGTGCACTGTTATAAAAGTTTCTGGAAACTTAAGTTCTACAAAAATGTCTTCAAAGGAACACAGAGTAAAAGATAATGAAAAAGTTAGTGGTATAAATTCACTCAATTAGTCATCTCAGATTTGTTAATTGATGCTCACTACACCAAACACGTACACATAAGATCCAAATCCTCCCCTTATTTTAAGTCATAAAAGATTAAGAGTACTGAGAACTAGCAAAAAGTCTGTATTGTATTCTGCTACAATATAGGCATTCTTTCAACTTGCGACTCCCCACAACATCATTATTTTTTTATATTTTTTTAACACAGACAATCAAGGCAGCTGAGTGGGACCTAAAAAGCTATAAACATATACATTAACAAGCAAAGTCTACTGTCATCACATATTGCAAGACTTACGAATGGTAATTCCATGAAAAAGTAAGATGGCAGCAGCATTTGTTTCTATTGAGCAGAGAGCGAGTGTACTTTTCATGAAGAGAGTACAGTTTCTGCAGATTAATTAGGACAGGCATGAGTTTTAAAGGGTCATATAATAAGGATCTACAGCCCATCACCCTCAGACAACAACAATGTTGGAGATTAGGTGCATGACTAAGATCTAGCAGGAAACTGCTAGATTTTTAGATTCATGACAAAGATTGCAAAACAAAAATTCAACTGTAACATTCATTTGCAGAAAAGGTAGCACGAAAGTAACATATTGCAGTACGAGAACACATAGATCTAAATATTCATGGCATATAGATTGCAAAGGAAGATTCCACATAATCATCCAAAAAGATTTGTATCTACATCATTTAAATTAAATAACAGTATAAAGTTAGGGGAACAAACCTCAATAAGCTGGGACCACTCCTTTCCGGTTAACTGAACAAAATGAGAGGAGGATGTCAATTAAAATTCATTATGTGTTTTTCCTTTTTGTGCTTTCTTTTAACACAGGATCTATAAGTGCACCCTTTAACAAATTTATAAGTGCAAATCAGGGAAATGTAAGAGTCAACAAATACAAATATCAGAATTACAAGATCTATAAGTGCACCCTTTAACAAACTTTACTTAATCAACTATATTAAGTTTATTTTAATTACCTTCTCTCCTCGAGAGATAATTTACTTTTATGGGTGGTTATAGACAGGCAACAAACAGATTGTAATTCAACCAAGTGACATTGAAATTCAGTTAATATGTATGTCCAGTAACGATGGAGTGTAGTAGAAAATTATTCACCAACTTAAAGAACTCCCAATTAAATAATGTTATATAATGTTGCACTAAAAAGAATAAACTGATTCCGTTCGAGTAAAAAGGAGACAATCAGACAAAAGTCATTATTTTTTAATGCCTCAGTGGGCCATCAAGAACCATAGAGTTGGATCAAACAAGAGTGTGATCAAATAAATGTTGGGTTGGGGTTTCATTCTTTTCCATTAGACAGTTAGAGGAGCTGGGATGACAACTGGGTTTCTATTAAGAAGACGAAACCCAAACCACAGCACGGAGACAATAAGTTCTATGAATTTGGAGAATTATGGTTGAAAAAGGAAATGGAACGCAATATCCTGGACAAAATAAGATAATGTCTTTTCAGATAGCATAGATTTTTCCATGGGTCAATACAGCTTTTATTTATTCATTCAGTCTTTCAGTTTTATCTCTACATATGGGCCTTTTGGCCTCGTTTGACATATTCTACTAGAATCAAATTTTATTTCGGAAAAGATACATTCAGGTCAAAGCACTTGCATTTTGCATCAACATGCCAAATTATAAGCACAAATAATAGACTCTTCACAAACACGAACGGAGTAAGCGTTTGATTGTATCAACTCAAACCTTGTGAATGACAATGTCAAATGGACCTTGCTCTGATAAAGGCCTCTTGATATCAATTGAAACAAATTGGATTCCCTTACTTCTGCACCATATAATACCGATTGTTAAGTAGGAAGAAAAGATTGAATTGGTAGTAGATATCTTAGAACATTTTTCTTGTGTAAGTTGGAGAGACGAGCAGCATTTGGACATAAATATTAGGAAATATATATATGTGTTAACAAGACTGCAAATGCATATATCATTCATTCAAGCAAAATGGCGTAAAATACAAAACTGAGGGAATTTAGTAATTAATTCTTTTATAGAAAAATACCAAATCTTCCTACTGTGGAAGAAAGCAACAAAATTGACTTTGGATACATCACCATAAAGTCATTGATAAAATTGACTGCAGTCTTAGTAGCACATATTATGGAATATTCCAACTAAAGCATAATAACATAAGGTCCAATATTCCTCCTGATACAGTTGAAGGGATATGTCAAATAAAAGGCTGGTAAAGAACTGCCAAACCCTTAAACACTGCACGCGCAATAATGTTTACCTCATAACTCTAGACTCACTATTGTATTTTTTTTAATTTTTAATTGAAAAGACGAGACGTATCCTGAACCAATATACCTACTCCCAGGAGGCAAAATTAAAAACACAAAAATAACAATAACAAATTAGTGGTTTACATAATAGAAAGAAATGTTAAAATTTCCAACAAAGTTCTTGCGTTTCATCCAAGTAGAAATAATCAACTTCTTGAAATAAAACAATATTAGTAACTAATTTAAAAAAAAAAAAAAAAAAAAAAACTAAACCATATTTGCATTTAGAGTAGAAAATAATATACAAAAGAAATTGAAAATAAAGTAAAAGATTAAAGAAAATCCTAAATGTAGGGTAATATCGCTACATGTACAAAATATCTATCAAAATAAAATTAAATACTAAAAAAAGGTTCACACAGTACCGAGCTAAGAGGATCAGATTGGGTTGCAAGAAACTCTTTTTCTTCTTCGAAGTAAGAGCATAGCCCACTACAATCCTAGTCGGCGGCGAAATTTCGGATTCCTCTACCTCTTCTTTTTCTTCATCCACGCACGAATGTGCACTCACTCCGTTCAATTGCATACCCACCTTATGTGAGCAATTGGTGGCTACTTTTTTTTAATAAAGAAAAACCCTAGTTTTTCGATTAGACTAATCGGAAAAAGTTGCGGCAAAATTCCGATGTACGGAAGAATAACTATTAGCCGTTTTCCCTACACCAAAAGAATTCTTAACGAATTCATACTAAAAAAGAGGTTTATATCTCAGTTTTTCTCACTATATTATCAAAATTTATGGAGATTCGTTCGATTTTTTCACAAACGCTTTGAAATAACGGAAAAGGGAGGATCGAATGCGTAGAGGCGTGTGTGTGTATTTTTATACTTTGTGCAGAATAAGGTTGGGTTTGGAAGATCCTATTTAAGTTTATTTAGGTGAGAATTGCACTTTTTTTACCGCATTTATGTCAATTTTCAATTTTGGTACATCATTTTTTGGGTCCAACACATTGTGTACACTATTAAATTATGACACATATAATATTGCCATTAAAAATCAACATTAAGTGGTGATGTAACATTTAAGTTTTGAAAAATTCTATGGTGCCGCTACATTAGGTGCCGCTAATACCATATTAGATGGTATTACCATACAATGTGTATCATATTTTATGGTACATGATCATAATATTAACCTCATATGTTTAATATGACCCCCACGTCATGTAATATTTATTTCAAATTAGGTGGTATTACCACGCAATGTGTGTCACATTTTATGGTATAAATTATACTCCTTATACCATGCAATGTGATACACATTGTGTGATAATACCACCTAATGTGGTATTAGCGGCACCGAACGTAGCGGCACCCAAGAATCCCCATGTCATTACTTATATTGAGTGACCATTTTACCCTAAAACTTTTTAGGCTACCAAAATAGCCCTACATCTCCAAATTTAATAACGATTTTAGTCTACATAGTTGTCAATTTTTTAAAATTGACTCGAATAAGACTACATCCGGACCAATTTTAAGATTTTACTTATAATATTTACATGATTAATTTGATTTTATAAACAATATTTATAAATTAATATAAATATTCTTTTTGAATCTAATATTTATAAAATAGTATTAATCTATTTAATATTTTATTACAACAATAAATTATAACTAATTATATTTCTTTTTTAAAACTATAAACTCACCCCGCCCGTTCCTAGGCCGGCGGCGGCCTGGGAACTGTGGGCAATATTCTTAATATATAAATATTTTTTATTTTAAGATTAATACTATTATAAAATCTTAAGTTCGAAAAAAAAATGTGTTTCCTTAAATTTTTTTGATATTTATGTTAAAATATTATTATAAATCAGATTAGTTATTTAAATAAAATAAGTAAAATCTTCAAATTGGTCCGGACGTGATCTTATTCGAGTAAATTTTGAAATTTGGCAATTATGTTGACCAAAATTGTCACTAAATTTTTAGATGTGGGACTATTTTGTTATCTTGAAATGATATGGGGTAATAATGTCAGTCAATATAAGTAATAACATTGAATTTGTAATAAAACTTAACTGCAATGTCACCACTTAGCAGTGATTTTAACGGCGTTATCAAATATGTCACAATGTGTAAATATGGTGTGCCAAATGTATTGAACACAAAAATGAAAATTGACCTAAAAGTGTAATTCTCTCGATTATTTTGTGAGGACAATTTTATCTTTGGCTTTTGGGATTTTTAGTTCTATTAAGAGGTGATTGGGTTTATTGAATTAATGAAAGATGAAAACTAAAAAGTGGATTAATTATACTTTCGTGGCATTATTTAAAGAGTATAATAGTATTATTTACTGAATTTAATTGCTTTTATACCATTAACAATAATGTCGGATTGATTTATATAGTGGTGCTACTTCTTTGATTTTTCTTTTCTTTAGGGTGAAATATTATTCCAAATATGATTTTAATACCCTCACTTATTTGAAATTTGAGTACAGTTTACTTGTCATGTGAGTTGTAAACTTCAATGAAATGGTTTGCCATTTTTAAAATATAACTTGAGTAATCCAAAAGTTAGAAAACTTGTATAATTAACTCCAAGTTGTTTGCAGTGGCTTTGACAAGTAATTTCAACATAGTATCTTAAAATTCTTCTACTAAACTAATTTGCAAAATGGAAATGTTTTTTGGTTCATTTCAGATTGTAATTAAGAGTTAGTGAAATGAAGAAATATACTCAACTAATTAATAGATATATTTTTGGATTACTTTAAAACAGAACATGCATATTTATTTAATAAAACAAAATGAAACAACCATACATGCATATATGTGTTAGATTAATAAATAAATAATTTTATTAGGGTTTTATCTTCAAAACCTAATGCTTCCAGTTATATACTATACTATACTAGAACTAGAATTAATTTTGCTGTGGCCAAAGATGTAACGTTGCTTCTGGTATTTAGAGGCAAGCTGGCCGGGTCACCCGGTTGCTATCTGCTGGCCTGTCCGTTCCAAGTTATCTTCAAAAGCATGGACTTCTTATTGGGCTCTAGAGTTGAGGAGGAGCTGTGGAAGGAAGGATAACGGGCCGGTGTTTCGTGGGCCCAACAATATATTCTTGGGCTCTTCTCTTCCTCATTCCTGGGCTGGCACTCAATTTCTACCAGGAAGCAAAATGTTAAAGGAGACAAATTTCAAACTTTTTCTTTCCTTGAATTGGTAAATAATTCCCAGCTAGCATAATTCATTTGGTAAATATTCACGCTATCAATTATTATTATTATGTATAAAACTGTAAAGAAGTGGCTTATTTTTATGTTTCGAATTTTGCTTTGATGGATGCCAACAATTCCATATTTTTTAAAATTTTCATTTCATTTCAACCATTTAAACAGAAAAGAAAAAGGAAAGAGTCATCAAAATATTGACTCATTAACATTAACGGTAAACACCGAATTCTATAGGAAAAAATAAATATCAAATATGTGAATGTTAACATGCATAAAAGTGTGTGACGTTTTAAGGGTAAAACGGGGATTTTGGGAAAATTTCTCTGGCATCAACGAGTAGAGCTCTGGGAATATGATATTCAGCCATTATTATGGATCTATTACATCCTTGTGCATTGGAATTATATGCACTTATCGATAATAATGCATTTAGCACTTGCTGGGAGTTTGTAAAAGACACAACTGTTATTTTATTTAGGATGCACAGGGCATGAGCACGAATAAGAACACAACAATATTGATCTAATACGAAAACAAAGATTAAAAAAAAAAAAAAAAAAAAAAAAAAAAAAAAAAAAAAAAAAAAAAAAAAACTCACAGAAGAAGATACATCAATCATCACATGAATACAAATATACAAATCAAGTCTCAGAAGCAAAAAGCCACTTCTATCTACACAACAATTACAATAAAATATTATTGTCCAACTCCAATTACACAATCATCAAGCTATTACACAATTCTTGGTTTTTTAAAAATTGAGATATGATGTGAATTGGGCTTGGATGTTAGGGTCTGAGGAGAAAAAAAACAGTTGATTAGTGTTTTATGAATGTTTATATAAAGAAAAAATAAATAATTAGTGTCAAATCAATTTCTTTTATAAATTTATTAAAGTTTATTAAATTAAAATGTAATAGTTTGGAACGGATTTGACCCAGTAGTGCAGCCAAAACCTTTCCATATAAATCATATCCTAGCTCTTCCCATCTGGTGTTTAAAAGATCAGAAAAATCACAAAAGCATTACACAAATTCACATCACAATAGTATTCAATATATACCACCAAATTCATCACAAGTAATTTATAATTCTTGAACAGAAAAATATCAATCAGCAGCACTGCATTCAAACCAGAAAACACAAACATATAAAGACTTGACACCTCAGTAATCGTCTTCTCCATCGCCATCTTCTTCAGTTCCCTCAGCACCAACCTCCTCATAATCCTTCTCAAGAGCAGCAAGGTCTTCTCGAGCTTCCGAGAATTCACCTTCCTCCATTCCCTCACCAACATACCAGTGAACAAAGGCCCGTTTGGCATACATGAGATCAAATTTATGGTCAATGCGAGAGAACACCTCAGCCACACTGGTTGAATTAGAAATCATACAAACAGCTCTCTGCACCTTAGCAAGGTCACCACCGGGTACAACAGTGGGTGGCTGATAGTTGATCCCACACTTGAAACCAGTGGGGCACCAGTCGACAAACTGGATAGCGCGTTTGGTTTTAATAGTGGCAACAGCTGCGTTGACATCTTTAGGTACAACATCACCACGATACATCAAACAGCAGGCCATGTATTTACCATGGCGAGGATCACACTTGGCCATCATGGATGAGGGCTCAAAGGCACTGTTGGTGATCTCAGCCACGGAGAGTTGCTCATGGAAGGCTTTATCTGCTGAGATGACGGGTGCGTAGGAGGAAAGCATGAAGTGGATCCTAGGGTAAGGGACCAAGTTGGTTTGGAATTCAGTGACATCAACATTAAGGGCACCATCAAATCTCAGAGACGCGGTCAATGAAGAGATAACCTGAAATCCACAAGAAGCGTTGGTAGGAGGAATCGTGAGATAGAAGTAACTGATCAACAAGATTTTTACCTGAGAGACAAGGCGGTTGAGGTTGGTGTAGGTGGGTTTTTCGATGTCAAGTGACCTCCTGCAGATGTCATATATGGCCTCATTGTCGAGAAGTATAGCAACATCTGTGTGCTCAAGCAGGGAGTGGGTAGAGAGCACACTGTTGTAAGGCTCCACGACAGATGTGGAGACTTGTGGGGAAGGGTAAACTGTGAAGCCAAGCTTGGACTTCTTTCCGTAGTCAACAGACAATCGCTCAAGAAGGAGGGAGCCCAAACCAGAACCAGTTCCTCCACCAACTGCATTGAAGACAAGGAAACCTTGGAGGCCAGTGCAGTTGTCGGCAAGCTTTCTGATACGGTCCAGGCACAGGTCGACAATCTCTTTTCCGATTGTGTAGTGGCCACGGGCAAAGTTGTTGGCTGCATCTTCCTTGCCACTAATTAGCTGCTCAGGGTGGAAGAGCTGGCGGTAAGTTCCAGTCCTGATTTCATCAATCACAGTGGGTTCCAGATCCACAAAGATTGCACGAGGGACATGCTTTCCAGCTCCTGTTTCACTAAAGAAAGTGCTGAAGGCATCATCGCCTTCTCCAACAGTTTTGTCACTTGGCATTTGGCCATCAGGCTGAAGATAACAAGGAAAATTCATCAGCTCGAACAATCAAACAAACATGAAGATTTAAATAGAAAACAGAAATGATAACAAGAAAACAACATCATTATGATACATTCCCTGTCTCCCGATTTTTTTTCTTTCTGGAAATATCCCAGAACTATCCTCTAGAATAATTATTGAGATCATTAATTCTAGAAGCATTATTGTAAAGACATACTATAAAATCTTCAATTTGTTAACTCTTACCTCAAACTCCGAGTCGAAACTAAAGAGAACGAAATATGGGGGAGTGAGAATAAAATTAAACATATGAAACAAATAAAAATATAATTTTTTTCCCGTAAACCAAACTCAATCATAAAACTCCAGTAAAATCTGAGCAATTCTAACACTGGCACAATTTATCCTTTATGTATCATATCTCATACATTTATGCTTTCATAATTTACAAATCTACCACATAACCAAAATATTCAAAATTATTTAATAAAATCCTTTAAGAATCATGCATTTCCACATTCAATAACCACATGTATATCACATATACCGGAATCCTTAATATAAAAAACCTTATTCACAAGAAATTCATGTATAAATCAACACAATATCGTCAATATGAATAGATTCATTGATAAAAAAATTTTTTATCAGTAATCCAATGATAATTTTTTTTTTTTTGGTACAAAAGGCAAAGAAAAACACCTAACTATCGCCTTCTAACAATTCCAATATAGACTGAGGGGGGCTATCCCAACATTGCGATCCTCTCAAAAGTAATCCAATGATAATTGAGTAAAAGGAATTACCTGAATTCCGTGCTCAAGGCAATAAAGTTCCCAGCACGAATTTCCGACCTGGATACCGGCCTGACCAATGTGAACGGAGATGCACTCTCTCATCTTCGAACGAAACAGAAATTCACAAAATTCGCGATTGATTACAAATAAGAGAAGAAGCAATCAAAAGAAATCAGCACGAATATTTTTCCTAACGGCGTTTATCAAGACGCCTTCTGAAATTCGAATGCAGGGGAAAATGAGTTTAGGGGTGAATATTTATATTGAGGAAAACAGTAATTGCGGCAATTCTTTTGAAATGTAACGGACGGCTGATAATGGGCCGATGCCGGTGGTTAGACAATAAGCAGGCTGGGCCCATTAAGTTTATTAGTAATTTATATTTTTCAAATAGAAAAATTGCCGCTTCTGATTATAATTCTATCGTAGGTTTATTGGGAACGAGACACTTTATCCACTCACAGAAAAAGAGACATGGTTATGACTTTAAAATAATTATATTAAAAGTGACATGTTTGATTACTATTGATCGAAATTGTATTATACGAGATTGTGCGTAAATAATTGAAGACTAGAAGGATTTAGTCCCCACAAATAAATTGATGCATTCAGATTCAAATTTTCATGAAGAGAGGTATCCATATAATATATTTGAATCTATCTCGATTGATTAGAATTTTATGCAACGAGGACATAAAGATAAAGTTTAAACTCCTTGTATTATGAACTTGCAACAATTTCAATTCTCTCTCTATGTGTTACTAACTTCTCACAAGGCCTTGTTCTTTTGCCCAACGTGACCAATTCCAAGTTGAATTTAACCAATTTTTAACTAGAAGGAAGTTAATTGATTGACAAATCTTGTTGAATTTTAGAACCTTGTTCTTTGAGTGTGGATTAAAGATAAATCCATTAAGATAGTGGTCAATGGGTGAAAGTAGAACATATGGAACATCCAAACTCAACATTACGCATAAAACATATATCCAAACACATTTCTATAAATTTCTAATAGCTCCTAAAAAAATCCGCAGTTCAAACTCAAAAGACAGCAAGCTAAGCTACTAGTTAACGATGCAGGACATTACTTGATCACAAAGACTTGGATATTGTTGCCAGTGGACAAGTGTAAAACATGTTCAATGAACCAACATGGATGTGTTTCAATAATATAGAAAAATAATAAATACTAATAATAGTAAACGAACACCTCGAACCAAAATCATTTCCTTCAATATCTTTTTCATGCCTCCAGAAGATGCATAATATATCATAAGAGGAAGGTAAACAGATTATTTATAATTAATCAATCACTTCAGTTCAGAACAAAACCAAGGAGATTTACACTACATTTGCAAACAACTAGAAATTGAAAAGCACAAGAATCCATCTTCCATTAAAAGGAACATATCCAAGTCAAATCAAATTATTTTAAAGGGCAATACACAGAATAAAGATGGTTATAATTCAAATAAAAAATCCTGTCTCCTAAGTTTCTTCATTAGAAGCATGCATCTAGTAGGCAACAGCAGCAGAGGGCAGCCAAACTGCACAAAAAACACCAACAATTACTTCAGGGTCATGGAAAGCAAAATTACCAGCATCAAATCAAATATTAAGATGTGCCAGCGTTTAACATCTGTGCATTTCTAAGAGGGAATAAAAGCAAAAAACTGAGAGCACATTGATCTATTTGATGATTTACTGAATCATTTTACAGGGTCAATCAATTCCTAAAGAAAATGAAGCCTCATCTGAATTGCATTTCAGAGATTCCAATATTCTAAAAACAAGTGTAAAATTTTTAGATTTAGTTTCTAAAATGTTTTAAGTAACTAATAGGATATCAGGTAACAATGATTTTTGTCAGAAATAAATAAATAGATGTGCTTAGTTTGAGTTTTAAATTAGAATTTTGTTAAATCGAGTTATTAAATGTAAAATTTGTAAATAGAACAATGGTGCTGTTTTTGTTAGGAACATTAAGCCTGAGAATCTTTAGAAAGCCAAACTAATGAGGGAACAGGTGTTTTGGGTTAAACTTAAATCTTTTAAAGCAGCAAAATTTGAGAAATTCTAGCCAAGACCGGGCGGATAAGTTAATTATGCCACTAACACTCCAGAATGACAAGACCCAATTCACCAAAACCAAAGTTACTCATACGACAACTGAGTCAATACACTAGATTTATCTTGTGTAAATCCATTTTGTATGCAATGGGTCACTAATACTAAAAAATCACAAATCTCGGGTAGATAAATAAGCAATTGAGCACCAAGCAGAAGTATATTAAGATTTTCACATATAATTAAACACACGCACATATGTGATTAATGAAATGTTGGGTTGTGTGTTTTCCAAATCATTACTTATTTGTCATCTTTAATTTTAAACTCCTTTGACAAGTACATGTCACGGACAAAGCACATTAATTCCATACAGATTATCCTTAGTTGTACATCCATAAATTCGAAAGAAAAACAAAAAAAAATAAAATGAAAAAAGAGGCAGGCAAAACGCGTGATATCTAATGATCACAGGCAAACAAACCCTAGATCTGAATCCACGCACCGCCACACCACCAGCCAAATTACGATACAAAATTATGCATGCAAGAGAAAGAAAACGAAATTTACCATCCTTCCATGAAACCGCCGGAACTAGATTGTTGTTGTTGAGGCGGCGGAGCGGCGTATTGTGGAGCGTACTGCGGCGGATACCCCTGGGGTGGGTAGCCCTGTGGGTAGCCCTGCGGCGGATAACCTTGCGGTGGATAAGCATCCTTTGGATATCCCTCCGGTGGATATCCTGTAAAATCATAATCCGCAATTGAAAAAAAAAAATCAAATAAAATTAAAAAACAGCAGATCAAATCAACTATTTAACAAAAAAAGTTGAAAAAAGAAAAAAAAAGTAAATGAAGGACGAATTGCCTTGAGGGGGAGGTACACCAACAGGGGGTTGATTCTGATTGTAGTAACTCATGTTTTCTCCCTTTCGCTCTGCGGATGCTTTTTTTGAGTTGGGGAAAGGGGAGATTGGATGGATTTTTTTGGACTGGGAAAATAAGAATGAGAGGATTTTTTTTTTTTCTTGAGGAGAGAAAATAGGGGGAGAGAAGACGTACAGTTAAAGGGTGATAATGGGTTTTTGTAGTATTTTATAGGGGTAGGAAGGGGAGACAAAAAAGGAATTTTATTGATTTACGAGATTCTGTTTTAAATTTGGTAAATGTCTTCAGATATTTTTTAAATAATAATAATAATCCTAATTGTGCGCGTACAAAACGCGTCTTTGGTTCGGATGATTGCTTCAATCCTAAGGATATACTGCCTCCGTTTTCTTTTATATGTCGTTTAAGGTTGTTTCACAAAGATTAAAAAATTATTTAATACTCTAGATTTTAGAAAAATTAATGGATAGTTGGACAAAATTGTCCTTAATAAATGCATGGTTATTTGTTTTGAAAATTGGGAGATATTAAGTATAGTATTTAGGATTAAAGAAGGGTAAAAATGTCAAATTAGCATTTAAATCTATTTTGAAATTATAAAGTGACATGTATTGTGGAATTTTTTTTTCTCTAAAGTGACATGTAAAAAGGGAACGGAGGGAGTAATAAATTGGGACTACCTCTTCTCTTTTCTTTTTCTGTGTTCTTTACTTTTCTAGGAAAATCACCACCGCTCCAATGAACTTACGCAAACCGACTGACTGTTTTTATCGCAATCAGAATTTTATGTATTGTTTGGTTGTCGGGAAAGTGAAGGAAAGTCAATTTTTTTTCTCCCACATGTTGTTTGGATAGCAGGAAAGGAATTTATTATTTTTCTTCAACTTTCCTGCAGGAAAATTTTGTGAAGAAAAAAAAATCCCCACCACCAATTTGATGGGGAAATCTCGGGAAAATCGTGGGAAATTTTTAAAGTAAATTGAAAACGCCCTTGTACTTCGTCTAACTATCAAAATCCCTCATTTGTAATTTTTTCTTACTGAAAGCCCCTTTGTAATTATTTATTATTAGCAAAATATTATCTTCTCAAGTCATATAACAATTATACTCCCACAAAATGACGCAAAAACAACTTTTTACCTAAAAAAATTATCAATAACCCCTGTTAACTTTAAAAATTAACAATAACCCCCTGTTAACTTTGAAGATGAATATAAATTAGGTGACTAAAAAATATAAAATAGCGTCAAATTAATTTATAATAAAGTTAATATAATAAAAACGTGATTATTCATACAATATTTTATCAACAAAGAAAACGTAATTCATAATCAAACAAAAATATTTATCAAAAATATTATGTTTCTAAACTTTCTTAACAACCAAACAATTGCACGAAAATAGTTTTCTTCACAACTAAACATGTAGAGAAAAATGACTTTCTTTTCCTTTTCCTTTCCTTTTCTTTCTTTTTCCTTTCCCAACAATTTTCTCTCACTTTCCTGACAACCAAACAAACTGTTAAAGGATTATCAATATGCCACATATCGTGGAAAATCCAAAATATTTTGATAACTTTTATCATTGACATACTCATACCTCTAAATTATTAAACTAAAAAAACATACAATTACAAAAAACTCTACGTAAGCAAGAAGTAATATTCTAATATAGCATAGTCTCTTAAATTATTGTTTTTCCGCTTAATAATAGAACATCAAGTATTGAAAAGTTATTAAAACACTGTGTTAATTACGTTATCAATCTGTTACGGTGTACTATAAATGCATGTGTTTAGCAATACACAACAATGTTACCCTTTTTAAATGACTCACGATGTAATTAACCTTATCAATATTAGTGACATAGACAAATTAATCAAATGAGGCAACATTTGACAAGGATAATTAGGAAATTTTATCACGCTAATTCATTGTTTATTCCATAAAATTCTGTATATATTTTCGAAGTTGGACCTACTAATTATGTTATATCAGCAAATGTTAGTAGTTCTTATTCTATAAGATAATAACTTAACACAAAGGAAACTTTGATTTTATGGTTTACTTACTTATCTATATTTCCTTAGTTCCATTTATTTTACTCTATTTGCTGCAGTATCCGGTCAAACTTTTCAATCTTTTAAGTGACTTATCATATTAAATTATTCACATTTATGGTGTATTAAACATTTTAAATATTAATATATATGGTGTCATATGATTTTATCAAAAAAAATATTAATTAAATTATTTATCATAATTTTTTATAAATTTAATCAAGTTGACAGATCAACTGTACCAAGAGATAAATATAATTGAGACGGTGAAAGTATTATAAGTTGTGAATCTGCGATTTTAAAATCCATTAAGTCATTTTCAAAATTATTTTCTGATGTTATGTTGAAATTTTTATAAAGTTAAAAAAAAAAAAAAATATATGCATCATAAATTGACCAAATTTACAATAATCCTAGTAGGAGAAACATAGTACTACGTTTGTGTCAGGATTATAAAAGTTGATTACAAGAAAAAGTAATTAAAAAGAACAGATTTGAGTTGGCAATAGCAGCCACTATGTGCTGTACATTGCACTTTTGAAACAAAAGAATATTCTATCTAGCTAGCTCTCGTCGAAACATCTGAAATACTATTAGTTATTCAATAATGATCGAATTATTTATATATAATTAATTATTTACGAAACGAACACAGTACAATTATTATTTGATAGTAATTAGTAATAAAAATGAACCATCCGGTAGTAGCCTCCACAAAGCCAGCCAAAAACAAACTTAAAAGAAAGAAAAAATTCATGAAATTAATCCGAGACTGGTAATAATAATAAAATACTACGTACAATTAAATCCTTCAAATATTTCAATAGAGGGACTCATAATTAATTAAGTGCAAGTGGAGTTGTTGTGGTGACTTCTGATCTGACTAGTTGCTTGTCTGAGTCTCACTCTATTTTGCTGACAAGTGGAGTTGTGGGGGATCATGTTACTTGGAACTAATGGATTTTGTTGTTTACCTGTTAAAAAAACAAACACATGCTTATTAATCAAATCGTTATTGATGTGATTGATAAATAATGACTAGTTTTTAGGTCATTAAAATTAGATTGTATGGAGTTCATGTCATTTACAGATGGATGGTCCATGCGCCATGACCCAGGCTATAGTCATATATATATTTTATGATGAATTTCAATTATTAATTTATAAGAAAGCGACTGAAATTATTAGATGGACAGGACTCAGGCATGCATTATATATGCATGACATCTTAATTATTTCACAAAACAGCAAATTTTAAGTCTCCTAAAATGTCTCTAAATATCACTGTATATAAAATTCTTAGTGCTTAACAACTCATCCTTTTTCATCTTTTTTCTTCATTGATGATAATCGAGATAATATAATTTAATAGAAATAGGTTATATTATAGTCTAGTCTAGCCAAATTATTAAAACTAATTTAGTGACTAAACTTTAATAATTATGTCTCTCTTAGAACTGGGCTAGACCAACGATTGATGCCTAAACCTGGCCCATATGTTATTGGATTATGTGATATTGTAGTCAGCTTTACCAGCCCAATAGTAGATCTAGCAATATTACCCCAATAATGAAACGATTTAGGAGATGCTACATGGTGGGTATTGCATTATGGGTCTCTATGAATGACACGTGTCCAAAGTGAACCAATTCCTTTTGCTTTTATATTAAAAAAGTAGTCTACTTTAGACATGTGTCATTCATAGAGACTCATAATGTAATACCCACCATGTAGCATCTCCTAAACCTAATGAAACCCGTAAGAGAGAGAGAATACTAATACTAATAATAATAACATTAAAGAGCCAGAGAATGTTTTTGAAGGATTGAGTTGATAAATTTTTATTGTGAGAAAAATTAATTTTACATATATAACAAAAAACAGCTTCCATATTAGTTTGCGCCTAGGACTAGCTATAGTTTCTAAGTCTTAAAACAAAAAGTTAACAGGCTTTTCGCACTTTGCACCCTGAAATCATAGAGTATTGACACTTTATACCTTGAAAATGAAATTTAGTTGGCTCTTGCACTCTAGTGTGTGTTTTGAAGAAAAAAACTCATTGATTGAAGAGTATAATAGTTATTTTCGAATATTTTTGGGACTTTGCACCCTAAAAGTACAGATTTTGACACTTTGCACTCTGAAATATAAAATATTGGCACTTTACACCCAAAAATGTAATTTCTGGCAATTTTCAACCCCGACTTACTTAATAAGATAATCTAAACTGTGTAAATAACATGCAATATAAAAATATGTTAAATATGTAAACGTATATTTTAGATATAGAGTAAATAATCTAGAGGATACTTGAAAATAAAATGAAGATAATGTCTTTTTTTTAATCTAAATTTTACTGAGAGAAAATGTTAAAATAAGTTATTATAAAGTAAAATAAATTTAGAATAACAAGTTAATGATTGTTGTGCATAGAAATAACCATTTTATCTCTACATCACCGACATTCATGAGTTTCTTTTTTTTTTAAGAAAACTGCATTAGGGTACAAAATGTCATACAAATTATATTTTAGGATGCAGAGTGCCAAAAAATTTAAATCGGGATGAAAATATTAATATTTTATAATTTTAGGTTGCAAAATGCCAATATTCGATACTTTAAGGGCGCAAAATCTATAATGCTAAGGTGCAAAGTGAAAAAAAAAATTGAAAATAACTATTCTACCCTTCTATCTATGAATTTTCTCACTAAAACACACATTAGGGTGCAAAATAAATTATATTTTCAGGATATAAAGTGCCAAAACTTTTAAGTCAGAGTGCAAAGTGACAAAACCTTATAATATAAGGGTGCAAAATGCCAAAAACTCAAAATTAAGCATTTATTTATAAATCAAATCGATATTACTACTTCCTTGAATGGTATATATTAGAATTCATCACATGGATTGGGCTAAGTTCACTTACTTGGCTTGGGCCTAACTCAATCTCAAAAGCTAGCTTGTAAGGTGAGGATTGCCCAAGACCTTATAAGGTGGACTCAACCAATGTGGGACAATTAGTCTCAATACTCCCCCTTCACGTGTGGGCGGGCTGAATGTATGGGTGAAACAAGCCCAACACGTGACATATTAAAGCACAACATTTGCGAATTATTAACATGTGGGTAAAAGTCCAACACGCGAATTTGCCCAGATCGTGTGGATCCCAACACGCGGATTTTCCAGACCGTGTGGGTAAAGAATAAATCCCATCATGCGCGCAAGGAAGAGCCCATCACGGAATGAGGTGCCCACTTCAACCTGATGCTCTGATACCATATTAGAATTCACCACATGGGTTGGGCTAAGTCCACTTACTTGGCTTGTGCCTAACTCAATCCCAAAAGCTAGCTTTTGGGGTTGAGTTAGGCCCAAGCCAAATAAATGAACTTAGCCCAACCCATGTGGTGAATTCTAATAGTATAACTATCAATATTATAGATGCAAGAAAAAAACATCGATGATAAAATAAAAGGATATGATATTAACTTTTGGGGTTGAATTAGACCCAAACCAAATAAATGAACTTAACCCAACCTATATGGTGAATTCTAATAGTATAACTATCAATATTGAGACTAAATGTCCCACATTGGTTGAAAACAATAGTTAAGTCCACCTTATAAGGACTTGGGCAATCCTCACCTTACAAGCTAGCTTTTGAGGTTGAGTTAGGCCCAAGCCAAGTAAGTGGACTTAGCCCAATCCATGTGGTGAATTCTAATATGGTATCAGAGCCCCAGGTTAAAATGGGCCGCCTCCTTCCGTGATGGGCTCCTCCTTGTTCGCATGATGGGCTTCATTATCTACCAACACACTTCACCCAGATAACAAAGGCCTGGGTTGTCATTATTCCTCCAGTTATTCAAGGCTTGGAGATTCATTATTCCTCCGGTTAACAAAGGCCCGGAGTGTCATTATTCGTGTGTTAGATCTTCACCCACATGTCGCAAATTCACAAGGTTGGGCTTTCATATGTCACGTGTTGGGCTTGTTTCACCCACACATTCTGCCCGCCCACACGTGAAGGGGGAGTATTGAGACTAAATGTCCCACATTGGTTGAAAACAATAGTTAAGTCCACCTTATAAGGACTTGGGCAATCCTCACCTTACAAGCTAGCTTTTGAGGTTGAGTTAGGCCCAAGCCAAGTAAGTGGACTTAGCCCAATCCATGTGGTGAATTCTAATAATCAATATTATAGATGCAAGAAAAAAACATCGATGATAAAATAAAAGGATATGATATTAACTTTTGGGGTTGAATTAGACCCAATCCAAATAAATGAACTTAACCCAACCTATATGTTATAGGTGAATTCTAATAGTATAACTATCAATATTATAGATGCAAGAAAAAAACATCGATGATAAAATAAAAGGATATGATATTGCAAGTGATGCGTTGATTTTATGCCCCTAGATTATCACCTAGTATATAATATAATATAAAATAGTGCTTCACCGCTTTGGGAAGTTGGAATATGCTTTTCTATCTACGCACCCACCATCGAATAAGATTAGTCAAATCTAACTTCATTCTTCTATTTAATTTTTGCATAAACAAATAGACATATATTAGCCCGCAGTGCAGACTATAAAATCAATTTGTAATTTTAGCGAAGTAAAAACCACCGCTAAAACAAACGGAAGTTTGAATATATAAGTCCGCATTAAAATACGTATACAGTATTAAAGAAATCTACAGATAATTAATGTGACAAATCTAAATTTAAATTCCAGTAGGTATCCATGCAAAATTTCTAGCATGAGATCTCCCTATCTAAAACTGACCTACATAAATATTAAATAATTATGACAGTAAATTCAGAATATTTGTGTGAATAAATCACTGTAAGTAAATATTAATGTTGACCATTGTAAGTTTATAACTCAGTTCAAATAAATTATACTATTATACTTATATAAGAATCAGAAACATAAATTAAATAAAATAAGAATATATAGGGTCCCGAAATTCCCTCTGAAGCAACCTTGTACTTTGTATGACACTTGGGCAGAATTGAAAGACAAAAAAAAAAAAAGAGAAAAAACAACCAAGTAAAGCACATGGTAAAGGGGAATTGAAAGTTGTAGTTCTCTCTCAGACTCAGAGCATTAAAAATTACAGCTACACGAAAGACCAAGACTAGTCAATCCCGAAAACCAAAGTATTACAAAGACTAGGAGTAGTATTCTATTCTATTAATATAGTAGTAATTAATTTGAGAAAGGCATCAATTAGTAAAATCATCCAGTTTTCTTTTTGGTTTTCTAAGCTATTCTAAATTTTTTGGAGACACACCAGACTCAATATATGGCTTTTAGGCAATGTTTTTTTAAAAAAAAAGGCAATGTTTTTAAAATCGGACCGGAGAGCGAAGCGGTGAGCCTACTGGTTTAACGATTTTACTGATCGAACCGGACGAATCGTTGGTCAAACCGCTAAAATCAATGAATTAACCGGACCGGACCAGCTTTCGATTCACGGTCAAACCGATCGGACCGACCGGTCCGGTTTTAATAACATTGCTTTTAGACTATCTTTTTTTATTTTTTTTATTTTAGTAAACGAAATTCAAACTTATCATATTGATATATTGATAATTGGTTGGGTTAGTCATTTTCACTAAATCAATTATTATATTATTACTTGTTTATAAATTATATATGCTTATTATAACCACGAAGTTAATTCAAATTCTTTGAACTTGGACAGGAAATTTTTTCTTGTACAATTGTCATATATATATATATATTTTTAAATGACTAGCCGTGTGATTGAATTATTTGAATTAATGAAACAGCACGTAACAGAATGTGTTAAGATAATAATGTACATGAAAGTAATTACAACTTATGGTCATAGTATCAATACACGGATGCTAGCTAATTAAAATTAATTTTATGTTTCATGGTGTATGTTATTTATTGATTTCATGTCTATCTAACTATGGTAAGGTTTGCATTTCTTTTCAAACCAAGGACGGCTAACCTTAATTATTTAGTAAAATGACACCGGCCCGTACTCAAACTGTTTGAACTAATTATTTATTGACATGCATATAAAGAATTACAAATACTAAAGTTGTAAAGAAGGACGAAATTAAATAAAATAAAATCATTGAGGGGACGAGCACGTACCCAATACTTTTTGGACGCGTTTAATTATATGACAAAAATATTTATTTATTAACATATTTGATCACATAAACAGTGAAAAATAATTATCTTTCCAAAAAAAAAAAAATTTAAACATTTAAATTTTAATTCATAATGTTTCATTGAATATAAATGTTAAAGTATCAGTACTTCTTTTTTAATATGTAGAGATGGAAATCTCCGAGAAAATTGAAAAGTTATTAGAGTAAGCAATAGTGTACTTGGATTTTTCCTCTACCTCGGGTTGTCTCGGGATACCACTATAGCTTGACGCACGACAATTCATTGACCAACTTCAGGTCTAATAGAAGCAAGTCCTACGACCATCTTACAACAACAATGGATGTATCAGATCATACGTGTTGTTTCGAAGTCTACTATGAATGAGCTTTAAAGCAGAATATTCGTTATGTAGTAGACATTAAAAATAAAAGAAAATCAGAAAATCAACCGAGTAAGAAGTATTTTCGCATGACATTGAGCAATAGTACAACAACTTACATAAATAAATACAAAGAGTCAAAATATGTCCAAGTATTCAATAATACGTTATTTGAGCCATAGATATATTTCATTTTTCTCAAATAATTGAGTTTTAATTTCATGCCCTCAATATATATATGGACTTTAAGAAAACAAAATCATCGTAATTAAATAATGTCTAAGCAAAGACAACATGACATCATCGTTCAAACACAATGTCCATGGTGAAGCCCATATATATAAACTTTGGAAAAAGAAAAATAGAATTCAATATTAACCTTCATTCCTTTATGAGAAATAATTTTGTGAATCACATAAACAACATGTGATGTCGTGAATCTAATAGCATCTCATTATATTATTTACATCATAAGTAGTCAACCAATCATACAAATATTGTATTGACATCTAAAAAATGTAGTTAGTATATAAAGTTTATAAACCCTATATAATCATACAAGTATAGTATAACAAACACACATCAGAATGATTGACCTTATGATATATTGCACAAAATCAAACCAAAATTACATAAACAATATTCTAAACACCAACGGACCCATCCCAAAAATATAAATATAAAAAACAAAAACCAAAGCCATTGCAATTTTCAAATCCCCCAACCAAGAAGTACTATTTATTTAGAGAGAGAGAGAGAGAGAGAGAAACAGCACACACACACACACACGTTACAACTAGAGAGAGTGAGTGAGTGAGTGAGTGAGTGAGTGAGACTGAGAGGTGTGAAAAAAAAATGTCCTTACTGTTACAAATCCTCCTCCACAAACCATAAGCGGCCATGTGTATCTCCACCAAATCCCTAACACCACACAACAACATCTCCGCCACCAATGCCGTTCTCTCGCCGCCGTTAACTACTTCTTCTTCCCACCACCATGTACGATCATTCCTCTGCTAACATAAAATTATCCCCGGAACATTCTCCACAGTCCGATGAATCTTCATTTATAGCCAGATTGTTGGATTCGGAGTCCCATCACATGCCCCACCCGGATTACCTCCTCCTCTGTCAAGATAGCCCCATCCAACTCGCCTCTCGCCAGGACTCCATTAACTATATCCTCAAGGTATAGTATAAAATAATAGTACGATTTTACACTTTATGAACATAATAATAATAATTACTTTTCATTAATTTCTAATGAGTTTAATTAATTATAAGGTCCACGAGCATTATCAATTCAAACCGGTTACTGCCTTTCTGTCGATTACTTACTTGGACCGTTTCCTCTCTTCTCATAAACTCCAGGTAAACCCTCTATCTTCAATTAAACCTAATAAATACAATACAGGTCTAATTATAAAATAAGATGGACTCTGATGTGCTGATTTGTTAAATAGGAAAGCAGAGGATGGACATTTCAGCTTGTATCAGTGGCGTGTTTGTCTATAGCGGCGAAAATGGAGGAAGTATACGCGCCATTGCTTCTGGACTTGCAATTGGATGGGGACCCCACTTGTAGATACGTTTTCGAACCCAAAACCGTGCAGAGAATGGAACTTTGGGTAATGACAACACTCAATTGGAGACTTCGTTCTGTTACTCCATTTGATTATCTCCATTATTTCATCTCCAAACTCCCTTCCTGTAAATCTGATTCAATTTCTGTCGTTCAATCGCTCGCTTCCAATCTTATCCTCAATACAACCCGTGGTAAATTACATAATCATTATTTATTGTGATCGATCTATGTTATATCCTTGATATTTAACTTAACTTGTGTAAAATTGATTTTAATCAGTAATAGATTTCTTGGGGTTTCCGCCGTCAGTAATTGCAGCAGCGGCCGTGATTTCCGCCGCCGGCGATGGCGCGATTTTCGATGAGAGAGTTAACAGAGTAAGTTTCGGCTTCTAACTTTTCTTCTTCGTTTAGGTGTAAAGTTAAATATATGAACAATTTGGGGTGCAGAATTTAAATTTTATTTTGTTTCCTGGAAAAAGGAAATGGTGAGAAGCTGTCATCAACTAATGGAGGAATACTTGTTGGACACGTGTCCCGCTGAGGATCTTAAAGTCACGAGCATTGATCCCCACGCGCCTCCGAGTCCTATAGGTGTCCTTGACGCGGCGGCTTGTACTAGCTGCGACACCCACCCCGAAAATCTAGCATCGGTTTCCGGCTCCAGATCCGGTGCTGGCGGTGCCGAGCCAGAAAACAAGCGGCAGAGATTGTCTACGTCGGATGTACAAGAGCCGCAACCATAGACAAGCATTTCTTTGTCACTTCCCTTTCTATGAGCTAGAACCATTTTTTAATTGTGTTGCTATGTTTATTAATTAAGGTTAAAAAATATTAGATTTGTGATTTATGAAGGTAATAAATTTTTTTCAAAATTTGGTTTTCTATTATTTGATGCCTGCCAATAAATTATAATTATGTGGTGTTTGGCCGAACCCAAATTAACTATAAGACAAGTGCAATACACTTGTTTTGGGATTGGATGTAACTCCCAGGAGAGTGACCAATCACAAATCAAGTGCAATACACTTGCTTGGTGGTTGGATGGGTTTGGCCAAGCCAGACTTGGACAAAATTTTTTCTTATGTGGTAAGAAGTCAGCTTACAGATAATATATTTGTGAATTACAAATTATGTCGCAAGGAATATTTATTTATCTTTTTTGCTTTTGATTACAAAGGGTGTATGTAGATGGGTTTTGACCCAAACGGAGTCAAAATCCTTTCAAATAAGTTTCGTCGAACACATAAAAATCATCAAAAACCTATTCAGGAAACTCACACTCAATGACTCAAACTCTTCAAACCTATAAAATATTGATTTGACACCTGGCATCTACTTTTTCTCTCAAGTCTCACTTAAAAAGACATTAATTTAACACCTATCACCAACTTTTTCCCATAAATCCCAACATCAATGTTGGGTTTTGGGTCCCTTCCTATGTGGATAAATGCCCAATCTTTTGGTAGTCCATTTTGTATTCACTTAGCCCATTACTTGACCCACATATTTAAGGTTATGTTAGGGTTATTGGCAAGTAACTTTCAGCACATTTTCTACCACACAAATCAAGAGAGAAAAGAGAGGAAACAATTTTCGGCTACACTCACAGCAGCTTCGGTTTTTTGGCCATTCCGACTTTATCCACCGTTGGATCATCGTCAAATTTTAACTGGAGGTTCTACACATCCAGATCTATCATTTGACCGTTCGGATCGTCATTTTGGTGCCTGAAGGTGAAACGACAGCCATTGGAAGTAGGTGTAAAAGTGTGAGCTTTATCTCTATTTTTGTTCCTTGTATTGCTATCTCTTGTGTAAGTGTTGGGTGAAGGTTTTGTACCTATTTGGGGCTGTATTGAACACTTGTATTTGTGATTGGTGATAGTGGAATGCTTTGGGGCTCCCGTGGTTTTTCCCTCTTCGATTTGGAGAGGTTTTCCACGTAAAAATCTTTGTGTTGATTATTTACTTTTTGTTGCATATTGATTGGTTGTTTTTGATAAGTTGTCGCATTTCCATCTTGGTTCAATCAAGGGAAAAAGATTTGGTGTTGTGTTCTTTGTGAAATATTGATTCTTTCTCAACAATCAAAACTCGATTCAAATGGGGTCAATTTATTCAAACCACAAAACACATCCATATGAAGTCAAAAGATCTCCTGACTTCATAAACAACTCCTATATGGAAAAATCTTGTCCAAGTCAGTTTTGGCTAAATCCATCCAACCACCAAGCAAATCTATTGCACTTTTTTTGTAATTGGTCACTCTCATGGGAGTTACATCCAATCTCAAAGCAAGTATAGTAATTACTTTGGGTTTGACGAAACGTGGTGTGATTAAGAATTTTCCCTCCTATACTTCTGGAATCGGCATGGCGCGTTGTGATTTTTCTTTATCCACAAATCAATTGTTAATTGAAATTATATTATTGTACATTAAAGAAGAAGTTCAAATGGTAATTTTGACGAGTACTAAATAACAGTATTTGTAAATAACTTTCAGTAATTATTAAAAAATATACTTATACATACAAAAATATTATATTTATTAACTAGTTTTCTATTGTAATATAACTTCGATAAAGTTATTCTTCTACTTAAATAATCGATCTTAAATTTTGATGATATATATTATTTTATAAAATACATTACAAAACTTGAAACAAAAGTCTACAATATTAAAACTTAGTCCAATTCCATGAGGACCAGATTCTAATACGATAATTTTATTCAGGTGACATCAATGCATTATTATTACGTTAGAATTTATCTTATAATACGTAACTTTGGAATTAACCAAACAATTAAAAATTGCAAAGAATATTTAAACAATATTAATAATAAAATTAGAAAAAGACTCATTCTATAATAGGAATTTGCATATGTTAATTAGGGGTAGTAATAATTGTTGTTACCAGAATAATTTTTTAAAATTCCTAAAATACCCTTCAAGATTAGAATTTTAATAATAAGATGAGTTTTTCTTCTACAATATCCTAAATCTGGACTTTTCAAGGGAAGAAAAAGACCTAATCAATCTCTCCTTGATTTTAGTTGTGTCTAATCAACAGCAAATGGAATTAATATAGTTGAAATTCATCTTCAAATCAGAAAATACGAATATTTTTTTCGAGAGAAATAAAAATATTTGCTTAAAACTTTATGTCATCTTCTTTCCGTTTAATTTTTTCTTAATTTTTGAGGTAATGGGCTAAGGGGATTTTAATATCCGAAATATTATCTTTAATTAAAATCAATCGTTAAAAATTAAAAAAGAGAAAAGAGGGAAAATTGAAAATTTTGAGATTAGGATTTACATGCTTCAATGGCTATGGAATATTCTGCTTTTTTTAGCTTTATTTTATCTCTGTCATGGTGGTTTCATCATCACTAAGAAATAGTAATGAAATTCAAGCCAGACCAAAAAAATAATTTTAATTCGTATGTTTATTAAGAACATCGCGGATATTAACTTAAATTTAATTTTATCAAATTATTGCTTTTTGATAAACGAGATGTGGATGTCTTAATTAGAAGTGGATAAAGAGTAGAAAATAGAGGTCTATGTAACATAGAAAATTAGATAAATTAACTAAATCATTTTAAGAAAGGGTATAACATGAATTTTAAAGAAATTTTTCTAACAGTAGCAATTTTTTTTTTTTTTTGATAATCCAGGTGTACAAGCTTACACTTGACTAATCCTGAACCCTCAGAACCCTTGCACTAAAATTCTGAAGGATGTAAATCGCAGGATGTACCTCCATCAAGCCCCGGGTTCCCACCATAATATATATACCTACTAATTTAAGGTGTGATCAGTGATGTTATATTTTCAAAGATTGACTTGTTTTAATTCGTTTTCTAGTCCCATTTTGGTATGTTAATATATTTTGTTCTGATTTTTTTGAGAGAAGAAAGAGGTAAAGAAACAAATTGATGAAACGTAGTTTAGTTTAGCTCATATCATATTATATTATTATGCACAAAATCTTTTGAAAAATGTGTTTAGCTTGGCGGTTGTGTACCAGTGATGGATGGGGCCACGGGGCGATGCCACGTATCCGACATAAAGTACGATAGAGGCAGGGTAGGGTCAGGTACATCGCTGTACCTGAATATCTGATTTGGACGTATTCCCATCTCACCTTTTCCACATTTTATGAATTCCTATTCAAAATTGGCCTTTTTTGGGAGTATTATTTTTATAGATTATTTTGTTTTTGTTTCTATAATCATACTTTGCTTTTACAAATTATAAGAATAAGAAAAAAAACCCTTATAACTCATCTTTTTTGTGCATATTTCAAATATTTGATCTCGACGCTCCTGGTGTTGCCTCACTCTGCTCGTCATATACATGCATCCATTTTCGTGTGCATAAATTTACTTAAGCTCATAAAATAATAATTCTTTTTGGGAATTGATTAAATATAAAAGTGGAAGTAAATTTTATTAATGAATATAATGTGAAACATACTTTAGTTAAAAAGCTACATCAGATAACTATAAAAAAATGGTGTAGACTTCTCTTTGTTTTTTATATATATATATATATATATATATATATATATATATATATATATATATTTTCACGCGTCTAATTTTTTTTTCTTTATACCTTTAATTTTGGCACTTAAATTTGGATAAAAGTTTATGTTCTTAAAAATGGTGATGAATAATTATAGTATCAACGTATTACTCGTATTTTATGTGAGAAAATATAATTTAACATAATAATTATAAGTAAAAATAAAATGACAGATGAAGTAAAGTTTAGCTTGAAAAAATAGGTTTCAATTATGAGAATATTTGAATATAAAAAACAAAGTCTGAGAATGTTTAAACATATATAATTCTTAGAATTATAGAGAAATAGTCGGTTTAATATTTTATATGTCCGAAAATTCAAAATGTATTTCAATTTGGTATTCCATCTAACCCTGTTTTTTGAAAATGTTTTAGAGCTTGATTCATTTTCTAATTAAAAATATATTTCTCAAAACCAAATGGGGTTCTAATTAAAAATATATTTCTCAAAAGCAAATCACAAAACAAATTGGGGCATGTAGAAAAACGGATTTGATGATTAAACACAAATGGGTTGAGGTAAGCCCCATATGATTTAATTCTAACTCCAGTTGCGCAATTCACATGAACTTAGTCTAATTAATACGTATCTAATATGATATCAATGTCTTGTGTCACCAACATGTGATTGGTCTAGTGGAAGGGACTAGTCACTACAAAGACTATTTATGACATTTCTTAATTTATGTGCAATTCTCCAAAGCGACAAATAAAAAAAACGGACGGAGTTAATTTTAAAATTAAATATCATAAATAATTCATTTAATGAGTTATAAAATTTCTATATATATATATATATATATATATATGTATATATATGTGTGTGTATATAAGAATCATTGTGCTTTAAATGTTTTACCTAATTCGATTTTGAACATTGTATTGGCTGAAGCCGTTTCTTATTTGCATTCTTTTTTGTTCTAAAAAAAATGTCAATTGGTGCGAAATAAGTGAATTGCATTTGCTGTGAAGTGATGTTAATTAAAAGAAAAGAAATTTGTGTGAGTAATAATGAGCGATTAGTTCCTTTTGGGTTAGTGGTGTTACGTTGCGTACAGTTCCTTCATTGAAATGAAATGATGATGTGGTAACATTAATTTAATACTTCTGGTTTTTCACTTAATTGCCTTCTCACGTCCTACATATGTAATAAATTAATTAAATGGGATTATTATTTTTACTAGCTAGCAATTATGCACGTGACAATTACCTCGTTTTTTAATTTCTTTTAGAAAAATGATAGAGTTTCTCTCGAATAGACGATAACTCGATAAGGAATGAAAGCTAGCTGAAGAAATAACAATTGTCTATAATTTTATAAAAAATAATTAATTCTTAAAATTGTCCATGACTTTAAAGCGTAAGACTCTAGAATATGGGTCTTTTGCACTTTGCACCCCCGAAACATGGTAAATAGGCACTTTGCACCTCCGAAACTTAGATTTAGTACTTTGCACCCTCGAAATATGAAAAATGTAGCACTTTGCACCCTCTTTTATTTTCAAGCAAAAATTCAAGGGCAAAATAGATAATTCAATAGTATTGGCACTTTGCACACTCAAAACTTGAGAATTTCGCACTTTGTACCCCCAAAATAGAATTATCACTTAACACCCTCTAATTAAGAACAAATAAGCAACTTCCACCCCCGAAACACAATAAATGGGCAATTTGCACCCCAAAATATAAAATTAACACTTAACACCCTCAAATTAAAAAAACTCAAACCCCTCATTTTTTTCACCAAAGTTGACCGTTGGAGTGAAAAAAATCTAAGGCAAAATAGGTATTTAATTTTTTTTCCTTAAATTTTGCAAAATACAATTATAAATACTCGAATACTCATTTCTCTCTCCATCTTTCTTTTCAACAATATAACTAAATAAAATACAAGTAAACTTCTCGAAGACTCTAGAAGACTCATTGTCTACTTCAAAATATCAAAGACCCATAATTTATTACCTAATAAATTTTTTTCACCTTAATGGTCATTTTTGCCGGGAAAAATGAGGGGTTTGAGTTTTTTTTTTTAATTTGAGGGTGTTAAGTGTTAATTTTGTGTTTTGGGATGCAAAGTGTTCATTTATTGTGTTTCGGGGGTGCAAGTTGTTGATTTGTTTTTAATTAGGGAGTGTTAAGTGCTAATTTTATTTTGGGGGTGCAAAGTGCCAAAGATTTATAATAGAATTACCTATTTTGTCCTTGAGTTTTTGCTTGAAAATGAAAGAGGGTGCAAAGTGCTGCATTTTTCATATTTCGAGGGTGCAAAGTGCTAAATCTAAGTTTCGGGGGTGTAAAAGTGCCTATTTTCTATATTTCGGGGGTGCAAAGTGCAAAAAACCCCTAGAATATATCATTTTTCGCAATTATAAAAAAACGTTAACCTAACCTGGTGCACCACAAGTCCAAGTTATATTATTATATTATATTGTGGGAAGGGAAGGGAAGGGAAGGGAAGTGTTAAATAGATTAGGGACCTGTGGTGAGTCAGATTGATAAAGATGTATGGCTCTGATTTTCCGTGTATATTAGTCAAGCTGGGCCAAAACACAGGCTGTTACCTCTCTCTGAAATATGGACCATTCTTTTTTTATATATATATATATTTATTTACTTCATCATTGCTCCTCACATAATTAAATATTTGAAAATAGCTTTGGACGTAGTTAACTAGGCAAAACAGGGTTTTATATTGATTGAAGCGAAAATATTACTATACATATAGAGAGAGAGGGGGGAACTGGGGGAAGAGACAGAACATCATTAACAACCATCTCAGATCGATCTGTGTACGTCAAAATTAAAGTGAATGAACCCACCATGACCTGACCTGACCTGACCCGGCCCACAAATATTTACATTACATACTAGATACTACATTGGATTTGCATCTTTAATGTGAGAGTGAGACCTTTTTCATATGGTCCTCCCGCCTCCCATCATCTCATATTATATCATCCCTGCACGTATACCTTTTCCTTTAGGGTAATTGATTTGACACTCTTACCCTTGAGATTTATGTTAATTATCAAAAGCTCTAATTTGATTTACAAGAACCTCCAAATTTATTTCATCTTTCTTTTGAGGTGAGATTTTGTAAACCATGATGGTGTGGTTCTTGTGATTAACAGCTAATATTGTGTTGGAATGTCATTTTAGTGTGTTGGAATGTCAAAAAGTAACGATCCAGAAGTAAAATCACATATATAATATTTAATTTAATTTGAATATCTCACTATATATCCATTCATAAACATATATAATAACTATATATATAATATATATAATAATACTTAATTCCAGGCCCAATCCACTTGGGTTATTGGTATGGTATGGAGTTGTTAAATTAATATTTAATACGGATGCTGAATATTGGTTTTTCTCCATTACATATTGGGCCTGATTGTGAAACCTACACCCTGGATCCGATTTGCCTCTTTCTCGCCTTCGTCCTTTTTCCTTTTCCGTTCTCTTTTCATAATATTTATTTATATAGACCCACAAATAAGGATAGGATACATTATCAAAATCTAACACTGATATAATTAATATTTTGCCAACTTTTCTATGTCGATCCGTACGGCGTACTTGGAGTATGTACGACAAAATAATAATAAAAAATATTAGTATTACACGAGATGAGAGGTTGAGACCACCTACCACGTGGCACGGGAGCCTAGCTATCTTTCCTTCCTTTCATGGAAATAAATCATAATTTAAATTTCTCAAAATTTAATGAAATTTGGATTTTTCCCACAAAATTACTTATTTCTCTCATGTGCTCATATCAATATAGGCTTTTGTTTTGTGTGTTTTATTTAGTTTCTTCTCTCTTTTCAATTTTTGATAATTAACTTTAGGCCATCTCCAATGGTTCAGGGCAGCCCCAGGGCTAGCCCTGAGCCCTGTCGTCGTCTCCAATGGTTGGGGCTCCGTGGGGGAATTAATTCCATTTTGAAACTTTGCCCACTCTCACCTATTAATATTATAGTTTTAAATTTTTTTAATATTAATAATAGTAATTATATTAGTACTCGTAATTTAATTATTAATTATATTAAAATATTAATATTAAATAGAATATTTAATTAAAGTAACTTAAAATTAATACATAATACGCAAACTCTCACCTATTAATATTATAGTTTTATTTTTTTAAGTACGGAGTATTAATTAAAATAACACATTAATTACAACAATACACAACATTAATTACACAACAATACACAACATAATCAAGGAAAAGAAAATAAAAATACATCCACAAATGTCGTCTGCGGACATTGTGCGTGCCCGCGGCCTGCGGACACGAATGTCGTCCAAAAATCCTATTTCGGGCAGATCTAGTTTTGCTATTTTCGGCCCAAAATAATTTATTTTATTTAACTAAAAATACATACAACACATTAATTAACCATTTAAAATTTTTATTTAATTAAAACAACACATTAATTACTATAACACATTAATTATACAAAATTAACCATACACACATTAAATAAACCATACACCAATTAATACATCCAATTAATTCATTAAAGAAAAACAAAAAAAAAAAGAAAGAAAGACCAATCAGGTGCCGCCACTTGGCGGCACCTGTTTTAAAGAGGGGCGCGTGTAAACACGCGCCCCTCCTTCTTCAATCGCGGCCCGGGCTGGGCGCAGGGCTCCGCCGAGCCCTGCGCCCAGCCCGTTCCGCCCCGTTTCCCACCCCGGCCCCCGCCCCGCGCCGTCTCCAGCGGTTTCCCTCCTCAGCCCGGCCCCGAGCCCGACCCCGCGAGACACCGCTGGAGATGGCCTTAGTAATTAGTTTCTTCTCTGCTACTGATTTTTTTTCCCGTTTTGATAAGCTACTACTTTTAAATTACATACATTGGTAAAAGTATATAAGGAGAATACCATATTATAAAGAAAATAAAAAAATAGCATTCCTTTTACTATTTTATATATTAAGATTAATGGAGAAAAAAAATTAAAAGAAGGAAAAAAATAATGAATTAAGGGAGTAATTAATTAATATATATGATGTAATGTAATGACTCCAAAATCTAACTTTATATATATATATATATATATATATATATATATATATATATATATATATGATGCTTGGATTTGGAAAGCTGGTTATGGTGGGTTAAGTCGATCTGGTCGATTAGGATCGGATCTGGTTGAAACTTGTAGTAGTAATGGATGAAAAGGAAGAGATCGACAAGACAAGTGATGGGGTGAGCAAACAAACAGCAGCAGCAGCAATTGTCGAGTCAAATTATGGACCCACCCGTAAATGAGCTGTATATTTTTAATGCATCATATTCATAAGTTAATGTGTATGGAGGAGACATATAGTATGTGTATCTTTGTACAGTCTCCTCACCCCTTTCTACTACATTTTTTGGACTAGTACGACAAATTCAATGTAATAGATCAATCCATTTTCTTTTTTGCCTCAATTTTTACTTATATACAAATTAATAAATCAGATCCAAATTTTCTATGCCCTCTTAATTAATAGTAAATCTGTTTAATTAATTAGAGAAGCATATATGCACAAGCACATCAACATAATTAAGTTCAATTAGCTCGCTCAACCCAATTTATATATACATATATATTGTTAGTCAAGTTTGTAGAAATCTTCAAATCTAGCTTCGGTCAAGCTCCACATAAAACTAAAACTACTAGTATTTGAGTCGATTGTAATTTAAATAAGTTCTTAGTAAAAACTTATTTTTATCCAAGTTCATTCATTAATGCATATATATATATATATATATATATATATATATATATATTTATATCTATTCTATACTATTATAAAAACATGAATATTTCTTAACTTTTTTGTGCGGACTAAAATACCTTTATTTGAATATATTATTATTTGATTAAATGATAAATATATAAAAGTAATTGAAGAGGTATAATTCGACATAAAGTCTTATTGTATTTATCTTCTACATAAACTCCTAAAATTTATAAATTATCTCTTACATCATTTTTTGTTTTTTTAATCTTCTCTTATAATAGATAAAAACGAACCATAAAAATACACTATTATTTTAAATAGTCACTAAATAATAGATGAACATTATTATATTATAGTATCAATATTTATTTAAACAAGAAAATATTAATTTAAAATTTTAGTACAACATAAAGTCATAAACATTCTAAATATAAAAATTTAAATTGAAATTTTCTTAAATATCTTGATGTTACAAAACAAAAATAAAATTTAATCGTATCTTAATATGATAGAATAAAAAATACTTATGGCATGGCTAATTACGTAATTTTACTTTGACTAGAATAGAAAAATATAAAGAATATTCAATAATATCAAGACATGCATAACCTTGAATTTTCATGGAATTGTTTTCGTGAAAAACGGGTGAAATCGATAAAAAAAAAATAAGAAATCTTTAAAATATGTGAAATTGATGAAAATTCGAGTGCAATTGGTGAACACTGACGAAGTTGGTGAAAATTTGGGTGAAATCGGTAAAAAAAAGTGCACCCGAAATTGGTAAGAACATATGAAATCGATGAAAATTCGGATTAAATTCGTACAAAAATCATGAAATCAGTGAAACGACAATATCAATGAAAAGTATGTTAAAATCGGTGAAAAATGAATAAAGTCGGTGAAAATGTTTTAGATTAATAAAAATTCAGGTTGGTGAAAAGAACATGTGAAATCAGTAAAAAAATGTTCAAAATAGGTGAACACGGGTAGTATGATAAAAATGTGTGAAAAATCAGTTAAAACAAAAGAGTTTAATTGACAATATAAGGTGAAACCGGTAGAAAAATGGTTTAAAACGGAAAAAATAATGGGACAAAATAATGGGACAAAATCTTAAAACTATAAAAATAAGTTATAACCGATAAAAAAAAAGGTAAAATAGTGAAAAAATGAAACTGGTTAAACAGTTGAAAATTAATTAAACTAAAAATAGGTGAAAACGGATTAATTTACTTTATTTTATGACATAATCAAATTAATTTTACTCTTATTTACAAAAGACACCCATAAAATTAACTAAAAACGTACAACGTAGGTGCACTTTCCTAATATATATAAAATATACGAAGAACATATAAAGTAAAAATATGGACGACTAAAATTGGTTATCACCTTAAAATCAAAGTAGGAAACATTTAATCTGAGGGGACTAATCATACTAAATCAAGATGATCTTTAATTAATTTTGAAATTAATCAGAATTAATTTTGAAAACTAATACATACACAATACAATATATATAGTTGAGTGATCCGAGAGTAGGACAGAGCACATGAGCGTTTTAATCTTAATTTGACTGATGAGACGAAGAAACCAAAGCCCCATCATATATATATATATGCTTGCTAGCTGCATGCCTCTCTCGCAGTAACAAAAACCATACTCCATATACATACTTGTTCATTATTTATATATATGTATATATATATAAAATACTAATTAATTTCCAACCATTTTGAACTTATAATTAGTCGTCACTGCAATTAATTAATTAATCCACACACACACACACGTCTCTTTGCGAGAGATCCATTGTTTAGATCAATCCATCTCATCTCATCCCAAAAATCTTCATGTGTCTTATGACACTCTCATATATGTTTCTTAATTTAATTTCATGGAGAATTATTGCAAATGCGCTTTATTTCTAATTTTCCTTCTACTATTGGTTTAGAATCACCCCTCCCTTCCCTTAATTATAAGACCAATAACCCACTAGAGTTGAAAATTTAATATACGAGAAAAATGAATTCTGTACTAAAAATGTCAAATATGACAACAATTAAAATGAAATGAATGGTTAGTATATTATTACTGATTTATGAGATTAATTAAACCTAAGGAGGTCTTTTTTAAGATTGAAATGTGTGCGCACGTGCATACATGTGTGTAAATCTGTTGGGAAATTCTGAATGCAATACATATGCACACGTGTATACATGTGTGTGTGAGTGCGTGTAAAAATTTGGAGTGGAGGAGAGGAAGTGAGATCATGTGAATTTTCATAAGACAGAAGTTAAGTTGCAGTTTTTTCTTAATTAGTATAAATAAAACATAAAAAAATATATATATATATAAGTACAATAAGGAGACATAATCTGGTGTTTTAAGCAATCCAACATCAGGTTTTAATTTCCTGAGGTAAAAGAATCTGATGTACAATTATTTTAGTTTTAACTGAGTACAAGTTGCAGTTATATTAACCACACAAGTGTTTCTTTTTCAGGCAAAAGGAAACATCTTTTTTGAACACGTAGCAGTCAAACTGACTGGCTTCATAGTTCATAGCAAGCATGTGTGTGTTTTCTTCATCCTTTGTTTTATTTTTTTATTTATTATTTATATAGGAGTATTTTTTTTAATCTGAGCTACCTAGCTAGCTAGTACTTAATTAATTGGAAACATTTTATAATACGTACCGTACATTTTTGTTTTCAATTTTAATTCTACCTATCAATTGGTCTGTCTAACTTACATTTTGAACCATTAACCAATTAGTATCAATTTATACATACATATTTTTTCAAACGATCAAAAAATCTTCAAATCATTTGTGGCCATATTGCTGAGGAAATTAAAGAATATTGTGCATGTTAGTACTGTATATGTACTTAGGGCTGAAAATCAAATCAAACTATTCGATACCCGGCTTGAGCTCGTTCGATAAAAGCTCGTTGGAGCTCGATTCGTTAAATAAATCAAACCAAGCTCAAACACAAAATTTCAAGTTCGATAAAATTCAAACCAAACTTGAACAATGTGTTATTCTATATTGCTCGGCTAGTTTACACCCCTTTCTGTATCCCGTTTTGTTTTTAATTAGTTAGTGCTTCGCTGTATTGCATTGCATGTGATTGTGAACTATACAGTATACTATACATTCCCCCCGCTCCTCTTCATCAACCCACCCCACCACTTATACAAATACACATACATTAATACATATAGTATGTAATGTACGTACAATCAATATTACCCAACTGGCACTTTTTGATTCATTCTCATAAAGGGTTGAATTCTACTGTACAATACATGAGGACAAAATACTCTTTCGTCCACCCCCTTTTTATCCTTAACATTAATTAATTATTTCTAGAAGAAGAAAAGATTAAATAAATAAAACCTCATATACTATAATATTATATATACACACACATAATCAAATATCAAGAAAATGAACATCATGTATTCAAATCAAGAATGCAGTAGTGGTTGTGAGTCCGGTTGGACTCTATACTTGGAAGACCATTCTTCAATCGATTTTGTCGATGCAAGAAAAAGGATTAATCCTTCTTTTAGTACTAAACTAAAACGATCAAAACAAGAAACAGAGGAAACAGAGGATGATGAAGAAGAAGAAGAAGATTTGTCTATGGTTTCTGATGCTTCATCTGGACCTCCACATTTTCAACAAGACAATAATACTAATGGGAGCTTTTATAATTTCAACATTGACCCTTCATTGTCCAGAAACAGCCTTAATAGGCAGAAGAAGATTAAAGAAAAAAATCCAACTCGACAAGTTAAAGATCGCTGTTCTTCCTTGCTTGATGATACTGCTAGTTCTCCCCTCTTCGATTTCTCCAACGTAAGTTTTTTTTTAATTTTAATGTAGATCATTGATTTCTTGAGTTAATATATAATCAAATTATCATTTTTTGTATTTGATTTCTGCATGTACAGAAAAGTTACACAATGACAAGAAGCCAGCATTCAGTTGGGAATGAATATTCACAAGGCTACTCTTCAACTCAGTTTGAGGTATGAGAAATTACAAATTAATCAATTATATAAAATGATTTTATTTTTATTGGAAAAACCAATGTCATTTAATTTGTATAGGTGAGACCACAATATCAGGAGCAATATGATTTCTTTCAGTCATCACTGTCTGAAGATCAGTTGCAGCAAAACCAGTTGAGTTAATTTCTTATTTAATTGCATCTTTACTTATAGTATTTTGGTAATGATTATAATCTTTTATTATTACTATATCTTAATTTGGTTTTCACATTTCAGCAGGTGGTTTGAAGGTAAGATGTGGTGATGCAATGAGATGTCTTTCAACAGCTCTTAACATTTTGTTTGTTTTGGATAAAGAGGAGGACATAGAGTTTTCTTTCAAAGGCAAAGGGAATTGAATCCCAAAAGGGGTTTTCTTTTCTTTTCTTCTCTCTTCTTTTGTAGTTAGTTATGAATGTAGTGGAGAACAGCTTCATAGGCCCAAAAAAAAAAAAAAAAAGGTGGTAGTTGAATTCCATTTTGTTAAGGATGAAGATTTCTTGTCTACAAATAATGGCAATGGAATAAGCTATTTGTTTTTCATTCTCATGGAGCCCTCATGCTCCCTTTACTTCAACATGGGAATATGGTCCACCTCAAGAATGAATATTAACAGTAATTGATGCAAACAAAAAGCTTTATATTAATCTCTCTTCTCCTAACAATAAGTAATAGGACAAAAATACTACTTAGGTAGGTTTCATTTAATAAATAATCTTGCAAGATTTCTTTGTGGAAAAGGAAACTATATCCTTAGATCTTAAAAGCTCTTCTAATTTGGATTCTGAAGTAATATTCTGCTCAATTCAATCATTTAATCAAAAGAAATAGAAAAGAAGAATTGTAAGAGAAAAAGAAAAACAAATAGTGGGCTAGATGTATGTATGTATGTATGTATGTATGTATGCAGGGAATTATTATGATAGATAGGGTCAACAACAGGGTATGGAGGAAAACATTTTTGTCCTACAAAAACAAAACAATCATCCCCTTATGAAACAGAGCAAGAGATTAAAAATAACAATCTTTACTGGACTGGACTGGACTAGTATATTTCCAAATTAAATTTTCATCTCCAACTGTTCGTTTCCCAATCCTCATGACAACACTCTTCTTCCTCTATACACAAAAATGTAAAATTAATGGCTTTCTATTCCTTATCTCTGCACTTTCCAGAACTGTACAGGCATGTGTTTATATCACCCCCATTCATTCTGGTTGAAATTGAAAACAACTAACTGGATCTATCTTTATCTCCCAATCTACTTTAATATCATAAAAACTGCACCTTGATATACTAAATATAGGACTTCCATCGACTCATAAAGGCATCAACCACATTGGTAGTGCAATTCTCGGCCTCATTGACTACATGTCAGCCTCTAGTAAAATGATCATAACTATTTCCACAAACTTGATGTTCGTGATACGCTTTATTTTCTGTTATTTAGTAAACTAGATCCTGCATTTGGAGTGAGGTATTTCAGGGAACCTACTTACCTGGACTTCCAATATCGGTCAAGCGGAGCTATCCACATCACACTTGAAACTCGATATCTGTTTTCAAAAGTTGGCCCGTGAACATAAGCATAACTTACTGCTAAAACCTAGTGTGTCCAATTTACATTAGTATTATTTATCTGTACTATAAAAAAAAATGGAGAAGTTGAGGACATTAATTCATCAAGATCCACAGATTTTCAACAAGGAAATGCAAATTAATTGAAACAGCTGTCACACAATCATAAAGGGTCATGGCAGTTATAAGAACCTTGACGAAAGGACCACACATCAATTTGAATTTGAATATGATTGAGCAAAGGCACAAAGCAGAAAAGGATTGAATCTAATTAGATCCATTGCATGAGTTGGACTACCTCAGAACAATTATCATCCATTGTGCAAGTGTCATGAACCATATCCACAGTAGCTACTCCCATCTTATTCAGATAAACTTTAGGGTAAAATCCACTTTGCCGCCTCAACTTTTAATTGCATCATTTTTGTCCACTCCAACTATCCTTCACGCTTTAATTGCACCAGGCTATTAGTTTCAACACATTCTCTTGAAAAATACGTTAGCGCAATGCCTCAAATTTCCAATTTGACCCTCATATTTATTGAACAAATTTGTCCCCTGGCACTATCTTTATAATATGAGGGCAGAAGGAGAAACTAGAGGCTTTTTACTAACAGCCTTTCTTTGACTGAAATATGTCTGGTGAAAGAGAAGTTGGAGGGGGTACAGTAATGCCACTGATAGTTATGCAGGTAAATTGGGAACTAAAGATAGTTAGAGGGGGCACAATGGTCTTCAACCAAAGGTTTACAGTATTTTGTTTTGTGTTGTAAAATTGAAACCCTAGAATCAGAATTTTTATATTTAACCGTTCTCAAATTTAAGTAATTTAAAAGTTACAATACTGTGGAAGTTACATATATGAACCACTTATTTAGTATGCAACAATATACTGTATGAATGAGAAATGTAATGAAGAGTAACATTTTCATACATGTAAAGAGAAGAACACTATGACTCGTAAATCAGCACTCGTCTACAGTGCATCTCGAGACAACCACCTATTAATCATAGCGAGACATTGCTTTGGCATATATTCTGGAGCTGTATGACCTGCACCCTGAAAAATACAAGTGCCAACATATATCTTCAAAACTTTTTTGCCTCATCTAATTCACATGATTTATTGACAATTTAGAACCAAGCTTTTAAATACCTTCACTGTAGCAAAGGTGATATAGGCTTGATCGCTTTCGTATTTTTCTGTGTATCTACAGTGGGCAATGTTTCTTCAATTATAAGAACAATTAACATGACCATACTATGTACATCAACATTTACACCACGTAAATAAATGGAAACTGACCCTGCAACTTGGCCGTTGACAGTCCAAAGCCTCCATTGATCATCAATGGTGAGATTTAGACTGCGTATGCAATTTAAAGTACTCATATAAAGTACACGCATGTCATGATCACCACTGCAGTGAAGCCATACAGTTGGAGCCAGCAATATGCATTTAATCCCCCATTTTATTAGTAATTACAGTAGTTTTTTTCTGTATTTTAATTTCAGAATAAGGGCTACACATAAGTAAATACAAGACAAATTATAGTAAGTACCAAACATCATAAGAAAACAATATAGCAAAAAAAATGTACCAAGAGTGACTGACCTATATACCAAAGCTTGATAGCCTTTATTATTGAGAAGTTGATGATATTTTATAACACTTTCTACATTCTTATCATAGGACACTTGGTTGCACCTTGTCCAATACTTAGATGTTCCCTGATTGCAAAGGAACAACCTCACATAAGACGTTTATTGAAAATAATTCCTCGAATGATATGAGAAAGTAATAGATAGTTTAAACTCGAACTTGTTTCTTTGTCAACTTACCTGTCGGATATGAAGTGCTTCCCGGACAGTTTCATCATTTGCCCAAACATAAGACGTCATGTAATTATGGTTCTGCATAGTTGAAGAATTTTTGTTCAGTTTGGTTATTGGATTTTAGTAAGTGAAACAATATTTTCTTGCATCAAACGATAGAACATTGACTTCAGGTTTTCATTTTCTTTATTTCGTGTTTCACTAAAACCCAAGTTCCAAACATAGCCTTAGGAATCTGTTTTAGATTCACAGGAGCATATCTTCTAGAGCATGGAAAAATAGGTCAGTTAGAGAGGATAAAATTACCCAGCACCATGGTTCCTCCTGTTTGGATTGGAGGAGGTAGTGAACTGGAAGGTCTTTCAGAAATGTTGGCCTTCGTTTGATGTTTTCTGGTTTTGGTGATAAGAATTCACATTTTGGCTCCAAAATATGCTCTTCAGTAATCAAACTTGTGCACTGCACTTGATCGTGTGGTAAAAACATCATAACTTTCTAACAGACTCGGACAAGAGATCACAAGTGAGAACAATAACCAAAACTAAGAAAATGTAATTTTACCTCTTGGATGAGTCGAAGAGAATAATGACATTGATAATTGTTCGAATCTGGAGTCACATACTCCCCATTACAGCTGTTTTTTGCTAGCTGAAATTCAAAGCTACTAATATGTTAGTGTTTCTCGTGAAACTTCTATATACAAAGATACTCATAAAAAAGGTATGAACTACCTCAAAATATTCACCTGGTATAACTGCCATTCTGTGAGCATAAGAAATCTTCTCATTAGCTTCCTTATTACCTATCACTGGCTTGCAAACCAAGTATCCCTGGTTGACTTATCAAAATCGTGACCTCAACTCATGAATATCATTTCGAAATTAGCATGACTAATCGACTATAAGAAAATCAATTACTTGGAGGAGAATTTGTGGCTCGAGTCCAGCTTCGTTACCTGGAGAACACCCATATCAACTTATTAATGATAAATATACAAAAATAAATAATTTTCAAAAAAACCTATTACTATATCTTAAATGTCACCTCTTGTTATTTCCAGAGACACCATAGGCACAATTTTTTCTCCATAGGAGTCGCCAGCAACATAGAGGCGGTTATTGATAAATGATGGGTGTTTCAACAGCCACTGCATTTTCCAGTATGACATTAGCTTCTAAAAAAAAAATTAAAAAAAAAGTTGATTTCCTGCAATTACCCAAAACAATACTCTATATAAAATCCTTTTGTGTTTCCTTAGAATTCTTCCACAGCAACAAAGAGGTGAGAAACGTGGATTCTACTTCTTTTAAGGTACCTTCCTGAGAAACGTGTAATTCTGGTTGCTACTTTGTTGCCATAGGAAACATAACCGTTCGCTGTAGCCGCATAGGAGAATCCAGCTCCAACAGGGGAGTCTACGAAGATGATGTTAGCAACCTGGAGATGGAAGAAAATGATTCCAAATTTTAAGGTTTTTAATGCTAATATATTTGCTCTAATAATCTAAGAATTAAAAAAAAAATTGTAAGATTGGAAATATCAGCCGCTGATTGGAATGCACAAATAAAAGAAAACGGCTATAATTCATACCTCGTATCTTGGGGGTTCATACAACCAGCCAAGAACTAAATTGGCTAATACGCTCCAGAAAGCGAAACATTCTCGAGAGTCAAAATTAACCCTTATTACCTAAAGGGCAAAATAGCATTTTTAGTCCCTTAAGTTTTACTAGTCCGCGAAAGTAGGACACTTAAATCTCCGGCAAGCATTTTTAGTCCCATAAGTTTCGTAAGTCTGCGAAATTAGGACATTTAAACCTCCGGCAAGCATTTTTAGTCCCATAAGTTTCACAAATCCGCGAAAGTAGGACATTTAAATATTCGGCAAGCATTTTTAGTCCCTTAAGTTTCACTTGTCCGCGAAGTCAGGACAATTAAATTTTCGGAAAGCATTTTACATCTTTTAATTTTTATTTTTCGCGGAATCAGGACACTTAATTTTTCAACAAGCATTTTACGTCCCTTAACTTTCACAAGTCGGCAAAATCAGGACACTTACTTTTCCAGCATGCAAGATACGTCCTATAACTTTTCTATACCCGCAAATTTAGTCCACTTGACTGCAATTATAGTCCACAATTTGCCAAAAATTGCATAATTGCCCATTGGACAATTAATTTGAGAATTTTGCCACATTGAACAATTAATTTAGGGATTTTGCCAAACTGGATAATTAATTTGAGAATTTTGTCACACTGAACAATTAATTTTGGGATTTTGCCAAACTGGACTATTAATTCGGGGATTCATGTGCTTTATTTGTAAAATTTAGAGCATCAACTTAGGTAGGTTCTTATTTATAGAATATTGTTCTTTGTTTTCAATAGTTGTACTATTTAATGTTATGAATGAATTGGAAAGCGGCGTATAGCCATTAAATTCAATTTTTTTCCAATATAGCCTTTTAGATAAAAGTATTTCCCGAAATGACTCAAACTGAAAAGTATTTCCCTAAATGTACCTTTTGTGAAAAAACGCAGTTGCCAACTGCAGTTCTTCATTTTTACGAAATCATGAAAAATTATAAAAAAAAAAAAATTTACCAAAAATCGCAGTTAGCAACTGCGATTTTTGGTATATTTTTTTTGGTTTTTTTTTTTTTTTGATAAAATGGTTTGAGTTTTGTAATTATTTGATATTTATATTAGTAATAGTATTTTAAATGAAATGTTTGTCTTCTATTTCAGTATAAGTATGACATTGTGTTATCTCTTATATTTATAAATAATAAATCAAGTGTCTCCTGCATTCTTATCAAGCATGTTTATATATAATCAGGTAAAATATAGTTGTGCCCAAGACATTCATGTATTGTTCAAGTATTGCTATTGGAGTATAATTATATTGCTAGAGTGTGACCCATTTTTTCTGTGTTAATAATGTTTATTTGAGATGCTTTATGGCACTATGTTTGTAACGATCCATGCAAAAAGATAATACCACCCATCTACATAGTAAAAGATAACATAATAAGTTAATTATTTAAATTTGCATACCACCCATCTACATAGTAAAAAGTCGCACATATCTTCTTTTTCAGCAAGCATTTTACGTCACTTAACTTTCACCTATTTGTGCGATTTTTAGTTTATCAAGGCAATTTCGTTACAATAAAAAAAACCAAAAAAAATAAAAAAATTTACCTAACTGCGATTTTTGGTAAATTTTTTTTTATTTTATTTTTCATAATATCATAAAAATGCAGAATCGCAGTTGGCAACTGCGATTTTTCATAAAAGGTACAATTAGGGAAATACTTTTCAGTTTGAGTCATTTTGGAAAATACTTTTCAGTTTGAGTCATTTTGGGAAATACTTTTATCTAAAAGGCTATATTGGAAAAAAAATTCAATTTAATGGTTATACACCGCTTTCTAATTCATTCATAACATTAAATAGTACAACTATTGAAAACAAAGAACACTATTCTATAAATAAGAATTTACCTAAGTTGATGCTCTAAATTTTACAAATAAAGCACATGAATCCTCGAATTAATTGTCCAGTTTGGCAAAATCCCTAAATTAATTGTTCAGTGTGGCAAAATTCTCAAATTAAATGTCCAGTTTGGCAAAATCCCTAAATTAATTGTTCAATGTGGCAAAATTCTCAAATTAATTGTCCAATGGGCAATTATGCAATTTTTGGCAAATTGTGGACTATAATTGCAGTCAAGTGGACTAAATTTGCGGGTATAGAAAAGTTATAGGACGTATCTTGCATGCTGGAAAATTTAGTGTCCTGATTTTGCCGACTTGTGAAAGCTAAGGGACGTAAAATGCTTGCTGAAAAATTAAGTGTCCTGATTTCGCGGACAAGTGAAACTTAAGGGACTAAAAATGCTTGCCGAATATTTAAATGTCCTACTTTTGCGGATTTGTGAAACTTATGGGACTAAAAATGCTTGCCGGAGATTTAAATGTCCTAATTTCGCAGACTTACGAAACTTATGGGACTAAAAATGCTTGCCGGAGATTTAAATGTCCTACTTTTGCGGACTAGTAAAACTTAAGGGACTAAAAATGCTAATTTGCCTTACCTAAAGGGTGATGGAGCAATTTCGGTCGAATTCATACCCAATTTCACTCGCGCTTGGTTTATGTGTTTTGTGAAAAGTACTTATGCAGTGCATTGTTGGGTTGTATCGCGGATACTTCTTGTGCTCCGTCTTATTATTTTTATTTTGTTAGCTATACTATTCGATCAAATTTTTCAAAGTATTAATTTTTAATATGTATATATATATATATAATATTATCAGCTTATTAATAAATTATATTAATTATATTTTTTATTATAATTTTTATAAATTTAATTAAATTAATTGATCAATTTCAGCACAGGATATATAATTAAACGGAGGAAGTACTATATTATAAAAAATGGAAAATTATTTTGTATGATGATTGATTGATTGAATATGATGTAATCATATATGTTGGAGACGGGATTGTAAAATTTCACTTCACTTTTTCGCAGAGTAGTGTTGCTGAAGGGGGGGGGGAGGGGGGATAGGGTTTGGGTTTCACTTTAGTTACTGAGTAGGGATAGTCTATCGTGACTCATTCTTCAATGTGAGTCACCAACAACTCCTTTGAAATCCAATCAAATTTTGACGTATGTCCAAAGTGCAACTCCAAGTACAACCCCAACTAATGTAAGATTCCGATTTTAGCCTTACCATTTCTTTTGTAAAATACCCATTTGACCTTCTTTCTAAAAGAAAAAAAAATCTGAGACCTCCTTCGTGAAAGCTCTTCTTCCTTTCCCTAATTCCTCTCTCATTAATTTCAGACCGAAAAATCACTTAATAAACTGGTAGCCATGGAAGCTCTTAAAGCTTCTTCCTTTCCTTCACTCCACCGCCCAACAATCTCACCAAGAAATCCTAAGGCCCAAACCCATTTCACCCATTCCATTAAATCCATCTCTACTCTCTATTGGACGCCGGAGATTTAAAAGTGACATTCAAGATTTAAAATCCAAAAAGAAATTATTAACACTAAGAGCAAAACTGAAATCAGCATTAAGTATTTAATGCAATTCCTTATATTCTAAAATAAATCAAAATATTCTTTATCTAATTAAATAAAAACAAATCTCAAAATAAAAAAAAATAAAAATAAAAAGTCTTTTTCCTGGAATGCTTCACCGGAGAAGGAGCTTCACTGTTGAAGCATCACTTCGTTCTGGTCGCGACCAGAACGGGGGCGGCACCGTACTCGTCGCGACCAGAGCGGCGGCGGCGTAGTGCTGCCTATGATCTGATCGTGACGAAAACGGACTTCGTTCTGGTAGAGACCGGAATGGCCGCGAAGGAAGTGCCATCATGCTGGTGGCAAAGAGAATGAAAGCGGCACTTCACCGTCATCGTCCTTGTCGAACTAGGAGATGGTGATGGTGGTGGTGGTGGTGGTGGTGGTATGGGATAAGGTTTGGAAAGGGGTTAGAGAGAATTGGGGGAGATGAAAAGAGAGGGACATTTTGGTCAATTGAGTATTTTTCATAAAGGGTAATGATGTAAATTTCCTATTTACGATCTATTGTTTATTAATTTTTTGGGTACAATACATAAAATGTGGGGTTGATACACATTTGTACACATTTAATGGACAAGATAATTTTAATTTCTTTTTTAAGGGTAGAGATTGAATTGATTTGGTGACTCAACTTTGAGGTGAAAGTCATGATAGAATCCCCCTACTGAGTATTTATTTCTCAAAACTTTTGGAATGTGGTTTTTAGTTGGATCAATTAATTTGTGACCAGAATGCATTAAGTTAAAGAAAAGCTACTTAATATTTTCATTAACGTAGTAGTTAGTTATCACCTAATACTTTCAATTCCATATTTTTGAAAATAGCACTCTCGGTAAATAAATTGCATTTCATATCCTTGCAGTTGTACCTCCTTGTCGTCTCCCCCAGGGCATATCTCCAATTGGTTGACCAACAATTCATAAGGCTTGCTCCAGCGACAAGGGTAGGGTTCGAATCCCATTTGGAAGTTGGATGGAAGCATTTAAGGGGCATTTGTGGTGAAGACCCCTTTGTGCGCAGAGTGACAACAGTATGATTGGATCCGGAGGCTTGGTGGAAGCACATCCTGCGATTTACATCCTTCAGGGTTCTAGGGCAAGGGTACTGAGGGTCCAGGATTAGTCTAATGTAAGCATGTACACCTGGATTATCAAAAAAAAAAAAATCACATTCACACTCACTGCACGTGGGCATTAAATAAATATTTCGACCAAAATTTTTAATATCTAATTTTTAATGGTTATATAAAAGGTAAAATTGCAGAAAACATCCTATATTAATCATATATTCTGAGTTTTCGCCTCAAACTCTATTATCTCACTGAATTTCATCTAGTAATTTAATGTTTATTTGGAATATCGTCCCACCGTAAATTATGAGACGAAAATTGTGCATTCGTCCATTAAATTGCCATTTGACTGTTTACGTGTCATGACGTGATAAATTTCAACATGAATAATCATACAATATTGCAGAATTCATCCCAAATAATTACAAGATTGAACCGTTATTTTCATTAAATTAGAAATTTAATATTGGGATTAAATTCATGCACGAAATTCGATGAGTTGAAATATATAGTTTGGGACGAAATCAAATTAATAATTAGTTTGGGACAATATTCCAAAAAATATTAAATTAAGGGATAAATTTCGATGAGGTGATATAGTTCAAGACGAAAACCTAAAATCATGAATTAGTTTGGGACGTTTTCTACAATTATGCCTATATAAAATTATAAAGTTCATCAGTGTTTACTACAAATAACAACTTTATGTACCAAAAAAAAAATAACAACTTTATGTCAGACGTTATTACATTTTCTCTATCTCTATCTCTATCTCTATTTTTATTATAAAAGCGTGAATATTTCTTAATTTTTTTGGGCGGACTAAAATACCCTTATTTAAATTATAAAATAATGTTTAATTTAGTGGTAAATATGTAAAAGTAATTGAAGAGGTATTATTAGACATGAAGTTTTATTATATTTATCTCCTACCTAGACTCCTAAAATTTATAAATTCTCTCAATTTTTATAATTTCAATCTTCTTCTCTTATAATAGATAAAAACGAACATTAAAAAATATAAGAATTATTATATTTTAGCATCAATATTTATTTAAGTAAAAAAATATTAATTTAAATATTTAGTACAACATAAGTCATAAACACTCTAAATATAAAAAATTATAATTAAATTCTCTTAAATATCATTATATTACAAAAAAAAAAAATATTAAATTGAACCGCATCTTACTATGAAAGTATAAAAACTAGGGGGAAATACAATTTCCCCCATAAAGTATGAGATTGTATCAGTTACCCCCTTAAAGTATCTATTGTAACACTTAACCCCCTATTTTATAGTATTGAACATTTTATTCCAAAACTACCCCCGTCCCATTTAAAACAAAAACATTATTTCTTTATTAATTTATCAAAAAAAATATACTCCTATATTTTGATCATGAATTCATCCATAATATTTCAATTTCTTCATTTATTCGGTTTCCTTCGGTTTTACAGTCTCGAATTCTTTCTTTATTTTATGTTTCAACTTTTTTATATTTCTACCTCAACTTTTTTCTTTATATTTTTCTATGTTTTTATTTGGTGATAATTATTTTATTATTATTTAAATTATTGTTTTGCTGTCGTAAACTTTGTTGTTTTTCTTGCATCTAGCTAGATGCCCTTTTTGAACTTTTTTTTTCTTTCAAGAAATTATTGTTTTGCATCTCCACGTGGCCCAATCAGATATTATACATAACATATATCACACATACATACTACTCAAGATGGCATTGTATGTAACAAGTGTGTGATGCATATATGTATGCAGGGCTGTCAATGGGGCGGATTTCAATCCGGATCTGTTCGAATTCGGTCCGATTTATTAGGATAATTTTTCGATTAGAGATTCGATGGACCTGATCCGATTATAAAGATCCGAAATCCAAAACTCATGGAGCGAATATGGATTTAGGTCGATCCGATCTGTTAAAGATCCGTATCCGATAACAAATAAAAAGAAAGATATATATATACAAAATGATTTATAAAAATAAGTATCATTAATAATATTTCAACGTGAATTTAAGAAAATAGTAATTTATAATTCGTTTATAAATTTATTCAAACCAATATATTCATTCTACAAATATGAATATAGTAAAGAAACTTTGAAAATGTGAGCTAAAATTAAATAAAGTTGAAAAGATAATAAACTTGTTTTAGAAAAAAATATTAATTTAACTTTTAAATACAAATTTATTGGATCCGAAAAATATCCGATATCCGGTCAAATTCGACCAAGATCCGTTGGATTCAAAAAATCTAGATCCGAACACAATTCGAGCAAGATCCGAATCCAACAGGATTCAATCCGATATAAATGGAGCCGAATCTGGACGAGCCTGATCCGACCAGAATCCGACCCATTGACAACCCTATATGTATGTAAGCTGAACACAATTCAATATTTTCAATGACCATACTCAAGCGCGCGAGAGTTTTTGAATTTTAAATTGCAAGCATACATAGTCCAATCCAATTGAGAGAGGAAAATATTGAGAAAGGATTAGGATTTTTTTATTAATTTGGGGATTATTTACATGTGTTGGATATTTTCCCCACAAATAAAGCATTTATTCCTTTAACCGACCCGCCCAAATTTCAACTTAACGATTCAACCTGATTGTAAAATACTAAACTTTAGATTGGGCCAGGTTAATTAATTGGATTGGACCAACAACCCATGAACCATTGACCCATTTGCCACACTCATACAATTCTACTTAAAGAATTCTCAAAAGGAATAAAGAAAAAAAAAAGTCAATAACCGGACCGGATCTGTGTGTGGTTGGAGGTTAAATCGGTCGAACCAAACGGTCCAATCCGGTGTTAAAACCATGTGTTAAAATTAAAATTTCGCCTACAGAGTAAGATCACTTTTCTATTACTAATCAATTACCCAAACCTTTCTTCAGTAACTTTTTGTTAGGTGAGGTGGTAAAAATGAGAAATTATATCGCACATGTAAAGGATTGCATATGAATTTCCTTGATATATTTGAAGTCTCATTTTTTGTATAATTAAAAAAATATAATCCACTATTATTAATTTTTATTGATAACTTACGTTGCACTAAACAATTAATATGGAATTTTACCTAGCAAAATTACCGATTTGTTTGTTTTGCTTTCGGGTGAGCAATTTAAAAAAAAGCCATGTGGGGGATCTGGGTATACTATTTATTTCACGAGGTTGAAACAATTAGTAGTAAGTATTTTGTAATTCGAGGTGGTAAAATGAAAAGAAGAACTGGGGTGTAAACCATCAATCATTCATTATTGGTTTCAAATCCCAAACTCCATCTGAAAATGGAAACAAACAAACTTTGTATAGATGAATTCTTCCTGAAATTTCCATTATATATATAGTATTACATCATTCATAACTAACCCTTAGAGAGAGAAAGTAGTAAAATGGAAAAGAAGAAACACAGAAATAAATTCAAATTCAAATTCAAATTCAAATTCAAACTCAAAATTCAAGAGACAGGAGCCTTGCCGGGTTTATCAGCAGCCTTGAGAGTCTTCGTAATAAGCTTTCTCGCCTTGCGGCTACGGATCTCAACTCTAACACTCGCACTTTTATCCATCTTCACGTACGGCTTCTTCGATTTCTTCAACGATCGAACCTTTGATTTTATTGATTCCATCAAATTCTCCAATTGAATCGCCATTTCTGATTGATTATAGTTAATTTGGTGTGGTGTGGGCATTTATTTAATGTACGTAATGGATGTGATTCACATCACAGACAGGTGGTCGGAATTTAATTTAATCTTAGGGAAATTAATTAATGGTACTGTACACCTAAACGTATTGCTAATTTCGAGGAAGAAATAGTAAACAGAGGAGGACTGTATCCATCTGCCGTTGTCAAAGGGGAGGAGAGGAGAGGAGAGGAGAGGGGTTTTCTTGCCACATGAGAACTCACTCGTACTAGTATTATTTACTATTTATAGATTTTCTTTCTGATTTGTGTGACAATTCTTTTTCTTTTTCTTTTTTTGATAATTTTCCTTCTCTCTCTTTCTTTCTTTCTTTCTTTATGGATGGGAAATTTGGCATTAGAGATATAGTAGTAGTATTTAATATTTATCTTATCTTTGGATGACTGCTATATAGTAATAATTCTTCGGTTATAATTATATTATGACCTAACTTACATACTTCATTAAACAAATTAAAATACATCTTCAGAGTTGAAAGTATTAAGCCACAGAAATAGCCATAACTAATGATTCTATTTTCAGATTAAAGTACTGAAATACAAACATATCCCACTCAATCTTTAGGTAATAAAATCTACTTAAAGTAGGATCAAATTGGTAAAGATTTCAATTTCAATTTGAACAAGAATTTGTTTTGTAACCCCCATAGCCATATGTGAAGGAATCCACATACGATTCTACCAACATCCAAGACGAATCAATACATATTAATTAAATTAACTGCGTAATATTACTATAAGCAGTTTTTAAATCTATTTCGATTCAGTTCAAATCATAATATTCAAATTATAAGGGGGTAAAGCTGACTTTATAAACAATTTATGATCAAATAGAAATGGCAGTCAAATTTGACAGCCGCAACCGTTCAACGGCGCCGTTACTCTAAGAAATTCCTGAAGCAGACTTATTATTACATCAATAAGAAAACCAATTTCAGATAGACATCATATGGAGTATTATTAAAGTCATTGGTTGACTTTAATATGCAATAGAGGCGTGGATTGGCGTGCAATTGCAAAGGTATTCTCAACCTGAAGGAGCAGATTTGACAAGATATTATTTTTTCAAGGGGCATATAACTTTCTGCATCTATATCAATTTTTACATACAATATGCGGTAAGGACAGGACGACATCTTGAGGTAAAACAACTTAAATTCCAAGAGCAACATAATCTTAACGTGATAAGTAACATAATCTTCTCCATATTTAGCATCATATCACCCGTACAACGAACAACGTAAACGGACGCACAAAATAACTTTTCAGATTCTACATTAACATGAAAAAGCAAATACCCAGAAATTCAATTATATTATAGTAACAATAATAGAATTCACGATGAATATTTTTATTTCTAGGATGAACACACAAAAATATAGGAAAATTGACTAAGCTTATCGGCATCAAATAAACATCACGCTCAAGATAAACAATGTAAATATCAATTTTCAACACACTTGACCTTGACATTTGAATTCTTGCTATATTAAGAACCACTTGAAGTTTTTATATTATCAACTCAACTACTAGAGGGACAACAGGTATTTAGCATATGTAACACATTCCTTAATTTTGAATTCTCCTCTTAAATATCAAAGAAAAGAAATTATAGGGAGTATTAGTCAACTAATATCATAATCACTTTATTTAATAAACATATATATATATATATATATATATATATGAATATTTTTAGCTTAGATCCGTGACTTTCTCATCATAAGAGATATTCCTTTTGACTTCTAGATCTGGAAAAAACTTTAGTTAATGAACTTAGAATTTTGAATAAACCTTCCCTAGTTACACCTCATCTCTTAAATTTCCCAAGCTATAACAAACTAATGGAGTACAAGAATTCCCTAAAAGAAAAGTAACAACAAATGAATAATAGATTAGGGGGCAAGCAAGCAAAAGGAGGTCATCAAACTTCATCCTAAAAAGCTCATCTAAAAATGAACTACCAAAATTCTGATCCTCCATGTCAACTAAATTTAACAACTCAAAATACATGAGGAAGTCAACCTTGCAAATCGCAAAGATTTTCGATTACATGATCCTAATTTTAAAGCTCTAGGTCAACTACAAAAGTTTATGAATGACTTAGACAACATGCTACAGAGACAAAGCAAAGATGTGTAGTTAGATAATAGGATTTCATGTAGCTTGTTTAGTGAAACTCAGGTTAACCATATAACTGAGGAAAACCCTCATGTGCCTAAATGTAAATCAAAGACTAAATATGGATTTATAATAAAAAAGTAAATCAATGAACTCCCCCCTCAACCTAGCAAAATATTATTGATCACCCCGGAAATCAACGGGTGCATATAAACAATGTGACAGAAAGTCACAACTGCAGTAATAGAAATAAAATAATAATGTATAAACTGCCTTACAGGGAAAGATGGCACAACCTTGACTAGTGACGGCATATTCCTGCACATAATGGTAATGAACTAATTGTAAATACTTACAATTAGCTGATAAGAGAATCATTAAAGGTATTGATAAGTTGATCATTATACATATATACCTTTTGGTGGGATAGCACAATCAATATAATATTGATTCATCTTGAAATAGATCAAATGAATGTAAAATTGACAACATATTGCTCTAAGAAATTATTTCAAGTGTCACAACATGGGCATTTTTATCTTCCTATATAAAACTGAATCTTTTCAATCACAATCCAGAAAACTGAAATCATGGGAAATACATTAATCCGCAGGGGTATTAACATGCACTCGTAACTTCTAAAATCCATTCTTCCATATTTTTATCCCACCATATATCTTCATTCCTGAAATATAAGACAAGTATGAGTAAAATAAGCATGCCAATCTATCTGAGCCATATGACGTGTTGAAGTAGAAAACAGTTGACTAATTTGAGAATCACACATTCCATAATAGATTACTCCCTTATTGCCAAAGAAAATCATAGACATGTAAGGATTGTGAACCTGTGATTGCATACAACAAAATTCCCTGTGAAAAACAGGGTGATTATAAACATAATTACAACATTTAAATTGGATATATAAGAGCATCTCGTGATTCCATGGAAAGTAATGCCAGCAACATGGCAACTTGCCTAATCTGCAGCTAACAACTGACTATTTCTTGGGAATCAGACCAAAACATCAGAGTTGATAGGATAGCCACTGTAGCAGTTTCAACACGTAGGCGGTGTGCGCCAAGACCAACAGCAATTGCACCAGCCTTCATTAGGGAGTCCAGCTCCTTCTTGGTGAAGTCTAAGAAAAGCGGATTACAGTCAATTATAAGAATTCAGAATTGCAAAATTGAAGTTCAATAAGTCCTCACAGATTTGATTTTCCATCATGAAATATGGATGGGTAGTGGAGATGACATTTCTAATTCATCAAAGTAATAAAGGTGCAGCAGAAGCAATTTCTCATTCTAAATGAAACACATACGCACACATGAGTCAGGAACATAAAAATCATGAGTGGTAAACTAAAATTAAACAACATACAAATTACCCTGGGATAAAACAATCACATGAGTTAACGCCAATTACAATCAATGAAGTAGAAACTTCTTCTAGTAATCTGTTAAAATTGTTTGTTTTGTTTAGAATGAGTTTTTGCATGCTCGTGAGGGTCTTGCTGGAGATCTCAATATCCTATTAAAACTGCAATCAATGTGTACTAATTCAGCGCTTTCCAAACATAGATCCTTCTTCCATGTAGGTTTTGCTATAGGTGTAATAAGATAGAAGAAAACGTTTATGCGAGCCTAGGTAGCTTCAGACTACTTACACAGTGCATCATTATTGAAATGCAAATTCTTACATGCCTGTAAATTAAGCAGATGGGTGGACTTAGCTTTCTTTGAGGAATGTAGGAATGAGCAGTAAATGTAGTGAATGTTGACTACTAACCTCCTTCTGGTCCAATGATCATGACTCCAGCAGGTTCTTTTTTTAAAACACTAAGAGTACTTAAAATAGGAGCAGCCTCTGCTACAGCCACAAAAGATAATCTTGACTGAGCAACCTAAATGAAAGATAAAGATCAAAACAAGATTCAGGTGAACTGAAGGGCAGAGGTGAAGTCTCATACTTAGCAGCTTAAGAAAATAAAAAAGCATACATATCATGCAATGAACTTACAACAGGAAGAAGTTCACCCACTACTATAGGAGGCTTCAATATCATTTCATGTAAGCGTTGACCTATAATGAAAGTAGCATACATAAAACATCAAAAATGTAATTAAGTAATCAGAGTCATGGATTCAAATGATTCAGGATGAAAAACATAAAAAGTGTACTGAACAACTTACATTGTTTGGCTGCAGCTAAAATAACTCGTTGAAGCCTGTCTGCACGATTTTCTGATATTGAGGGAGAACGTTCAGTCAATAAAGGTGTCACACTGGAAGCTCCAAGCTCCTGAGATGCATATGTCGAAAGAACGGAAATTGAGAATGTCGCTAAAGATTCCAACTATAAAAGGAGATATACCATCAGAAACAACTGAAGAATTTACAGTGCATTTTTCCACTAGCCAATCAGCACGGCCTCCTTTGAGAGTGCCTTAAAATCAACAAGTTAAAAGGAAGTTAAACAAGTATAGCTAGATGTCAAAATGCACAAAGATGAAAAAAAAACGATCACCTAGAAACTCACCTAAAGGAGCAAAAACATGCCACTGTGTGGTCTGTGCAGAAACTAATCTTGGGTCCTCTAGTGCTTCAAATTCTACCCCTGATCGATCAGTCTTCTCAATGCGACCTTCAACTAAACCTCCCTTCCAATTAAATAGCTCTACCCTTGCAAAATAAATAAAAAATACATGAATAAAATCTTGATAATGACTCACTCAAATGGGACACGAGCTTTTGTAAGACATGATCTGATCTTAACCAAGGAAACTATATGATACCTGTATTTAAATAAAAAAATAGCTCCGACACATATTAATGAATTTCAAGGTCCTAATACCTAGGTTGCTCAAAAAAAAAAAAAAAAAAAGGGTCCTAATACTTAGGTAAACAGTTCTGCAGATCACTGTATTTGGAAATCCCAAATGCCAAAAATTAATCTATTTGGAATAGACATTAATAAAATTTCTATTTCACTGGTATTTATCAGGATAATGAAAAAAGACATGGTAAAAAAATAGAAACGTAATCACGAGAAATGAATGAACTCATTAAGCCATACTTATCGTTAATCCCTAGCCTCAGAACCTTGGTCATGTGCCAGAATTCGTCACCTTCCACTCGAACAAGACCACCCTGCAAATTATCAAGCACTTTAAATACACAAAAAGAGAAAACAATGTTTATTTGACAGTGTAGTGTAGTAATGTGAAAGCGAGTTAACCTTGGAAGGAGGTAGGGTTTCGGAGAAGAAGCGAGGAAGGCCACCGCGTGATTGGTTTGAATAATCTGAAGTTGAGAATGCTGCACGCAAAGACGAGCGGTTCAGTTGGTTAATTAGCCGGGGGCTCAAGAATAGGGTTTGCATCTCTATACACGCCACAATCTTCTATCACCGGCGCCGGGAGTAAGTTCTCTTGTCTGTGGTGGATGTTGCAGTAGTCCTCTCCGTTTCTTTTTCCTCAAGTGGCCTGCGGTTAAATGTAAACGCACGCGTTCAATAGTTTGATAAGTTTAAACTTAAAAATGCTGGTAATTTATTTTATTTGCACACACGTTATATAGTTCTTTTTCTAATAAAAATAACATGAAGTAATAATTATTTACAATAACAATAACTCATTGAATAATCCTCACTAAAATACAAATACTTCTTAAATATAAAAAAAAAAAAAATTACGATTCATTATTCCAATGCTATAAGTATAACTACCGTGTAGCAGATGTATAAAATAATAAGTATATTTTATATTTAAAATATGATATGTGTAACACTAGAAGACATGCTGGAAGACAGGGAGGGAGAGAGTGTATTTTCATTCTCATAATGCTCTATATTATATGGGCTTGCAAACATAATGTATTGTGATTGTCATTGTAATTGTAATTGTATACACACAACACAACACAACACAACACAAGTACACATCATAACTAGTGAATCAAAAAGTAGAAATTAGTTGCTGCTGCTGCTGCTATCATATTTCATTGATCAACATCTATCATCATCTCAAACTACAACAACTACAGAATGAATATACATTTCTATAATGCCATGCCAGTCACAGTCAGAGACAGAGTCAGTGAAACAAGTAGCAACTCCAACAATGCCCATTGGGGTATTTTAACAAACACCTTACTTACTTCAATTCACTATTCATAACCACCGCCCATTTCACAAACTTTATCCCAAACCCCCTTCTCCACCGGCACAACAGACAACCTGGGCTGCCTAAAAAGCGCGAAATCCACCCCTTTCAGTTCCCTTTTCATCTCTCCCAATCCCACCGCCGTCTTCATCTCACCCACCGCCTTCACATCCACCGCATCCTCGTACCACTCACGCACCACCTCCACCACGCCAACCACGCGCCGTGATTTTGTGCCGGAATGGTAGAAGAAACACAAGTCCCCCGCGCGCATCGACTTCATGTACTTCTGGGCTTGCTTGTTCTTCACACCGTCCCATTTTGAGATGTCCGCGTTCGCAGATTGATCGTCCCATGACCACTCCCCTGGCTCTGTTTTCAGTAGCCAGTAGTTTTTCTCCTTGCCCATTTCCCCTCAATTTTCTGTCTCTCTTTCTTGGGTTTGGGTTTTCGACTTTAAGAGGAAGAGGGAAGTCGATTAAAGGCGGCAAGTAAAATGTCATTGGCGCCAAAATAAATATTTTCGCTAGATACCCCCACTTTATTATTATTATTATTATTATTATTATTATTATTTTCCCGTTTTGTATGATTGATTGCAAGAAATGAAATAAATATTTACTTTTTTTAAGTAGAAACACACAACCAACCAACGATAAGCCTCTCTCTTCATATATTAAGTGTCCTCAAGCAGACAGACATTCAAGAACCAATGCATACGAGAAAACCAAAAACATGGTTATCATCACATAAATATAATAACATGTAAATTTAGCTACTAACATGCATTATTCATTAATTAATAAAATTATCTATAAAGTTACACTTCTCATGACAAAGAAAAAGTAGATTAAATTATAAAATAAAAGTTGGAATTATTCTACCACCGGACCTCTCCTCCATCTTCACCGACGACTTCCTCTCTCTCTCTCTCTATCATTCATTATTATACTTATTACTTTTTTCCTTCAGAATCCACTTCGAATAATGGCTTCTCCTTCTATCACATTAAAACACTTGGAATAAGATTCAACTAAAAGTAAATTTCAAGCAGCTTACAATTAAAGATAAAGATGGACATATATACCTGAGACTTTTGACTTCTTGGAATCACCACTACTATCATCACTACGTCTTCTACGATTCCTGCCCCTGTCCCTTGATCTTCTATTCTCTTCTAAACTATTATCATCACTATCACTTTCGTTCCTCTTACGCCTATCCTTGCCCTTTCTACTCTTATTATGATGCTTTCTCTCCTTTTCCTTCTTCTCCTTCTCCTTCTTCTCTTTATCCTTTCTCTCCTTCTTTGACTTTTCATCTCTTCTCTTACGCTCCTTCTCTTTTCCCTTTTCTTTTAAATCATTAACAACCTTATCAAATATTTCTTGCAAATATATCTCCTCCCCAGCAAATCTATTAACAACACACAAAAAAAAAAAAAGGAATTCTAAATTATATTCTAAAGTATAAACATCATTTTTATTTTATGTTAATGTGCATATAAACTGTTCACCTCTCCTCAACGAGCAATTTGGAATCCTCCCACTTTGAAGATGCTGTTATTTCCTGCATACGCCCAATTTTATTGTTTGTGTTAAAAAGATAAATGACAAGTGAGAGCATATTAAAACATAGGTCAAATACCTTTGAACTAAATAGGAATTCATATAATTCTTCAGTTTGACGTTTACGCCTCTTAGTTTCTTTTCCCTCTTTCTCCTTTGTTTTCTCCATTAACTCATCAAATGCACGCTGCAAACACGTTCAAATTTTATTAAAACTAATTTTAAATTATTTGAGAAACATAATTTTCTCACTCTAATGAATAAGTAAAATTAATAAAAGGAAAAAGCATGCCTTCAAGTTGAAATCTGATATTGGTTTCGAGCTTCTCTCTTTGGAAAGAGCAGACTTCAAGTCTTCAATAGTCCAATTTGTAGCCAAGGATATCTACAACCACAACACGAGGTTAATTCACTATCAAGTTAAAACCTCAAAAGAAAATTCTTAAAGGGATACCTTTTCAAACTTCAGCACATCTTCTATTCGCTCCTTATCCTCCACATACTGAAATTAAATTCATCAAAAAACACTTTTAAGAATCTGGCTCGAAAAACAAGATCACTAAAAAAATTAAAAACAAGGCCTAGTTCAACAACCTGTTTCTCTAGGTCCTCTATGACATCTTCAAACAGATCTTTTGCAGTGGATCCTGAGGTGTTTGAAAATACAGCCAGATATGCAGGTGCATCCTTAACCTAAAGCCACATTAAAAATAAAACACCATACAAGAAAAATACCTTTATTTAAACCATATTCATGAAACAGAACTAACCTTCGTGCAATAGTCACGCCAAGGAGTTTTTGCATTAATTGTTCCACTAGTAACATGTTCCTCCATCAGCTTCCTAAACTCATCACGATTCTTTCTTTCTGCTTTCCTCAGTTCATCCTAGAGAGAGAGAGAGAGAGAGAGAGAGAGAGTAATAAAGGGAGAAAGTCATAAATATTTGCAAACAAGTACTAGCACATTGATAGCACTATCATAGAAAATTTACAAATATGTTACCATTCTTAATTTTCTCAGTTCCTCTTCTTCCTTCTCTAAATCTCGAGTATATTCCTGCAATATGATAACAATTATAAATGCAACATAAATTATAAATAGAAAAACTGCATAGGAATGAAATGAGATTAGCATTACTTGGAAAATTTCCAGCCGTTCAATTTTGTCAAGGCGTGAGCATCTCTCATCAGCTTCTAGGCGTTGTTGAACTTTTCGCCATTGGCTACTTGCCTGAGAAGTAAAAAATTAGCATGTCATATTATATTGGAGGACTCAGAAGAGAATTAGGAAAGAAGTTACCTTAATAAAGTCACACGACTTTAATAATTCCAAATATTCCATCTTATTACGCCTGTGCTCCTCCAAAGCCTTTGCTCGTTCCTACTCAAGGTAAACACCACGTTAGAATAATCATAGCAGACTGCAACACACAATTCTAGTAGAAATTATTCAATCAATTATCTATAGAAAGCAAAAGGTTTATTTTTGCTACAATAGTAGTAGACACATTACCTTTTTCATAACCTCTTCTATATGATCAGCAAAGAGTTCCTCACGATCTTTATATCGTTCCAGAGCGAGAAAACGTCCATCGTTTTCAAACATAGATACCGCTTTGCTGCAAGAATTAGTTCTATATAACAAGGCAGGCAACAAATAAACTTCAATTATAGGAGTATATAATGAGAAGATAAAGACAAACCTCCATTTTGTCGATGCTGTCAGATCTTTAGATTCCTGTGCACATTAAAGTGGGGGGGATTTGATTAGGGAAATAATCGGGAAAAAATGCATGTTAAATGATATATTATGAGTTGTCCTCAAAAAAATAAACATAAACCTACTTCTAACATTTTCTTGAAATCTTCTCGTGCTTTCTTCTGTCTAGCACGTCTCTCTTCAACTTCCTGTTTTTTCTTCTTCCCCACAAACTGAAAAACACCACAAACATATTTTATGCTGAAGGTAGAAAGAAAGATTAAGAAATTGTTTGAGCATTAGTTACCAAATTAAAAGTTTACCTCGTTGAAAACTTGCTTTCGCTCTCCAAGAGTTCTTAATGCAGCATATCTTGGATCATTTATAATAACTCTCATGGCCTAGATAGATTCAGTTTTTCATTTAAAAAATTACCTCACTAAATTTAAGAAAATTTCCAAAAAGAAACAACATACCTGGTCCCAGTTCCAGCCGGACCCAACATTTGCTGTTTCTAGAAGAGCTTTAAAAGCATTTTTTGCATCCTAAAGCAAAAACTCAAACCAATCATGCAAGTAATCTCAAACATAGGCAAAAACTATGTAAATAGCTATTGCCAATCAACTTACCTCTTTACTCTCATAAACTACTTTTTTCTCTTCTGGTGCATTACTGCCCCCACTTTCAGAAATTCCGGCGCTTTTATTGATTTCCTGCAGCTGAATGAACTGAATGAATATTCAAATAACATTGACAAAAACAAAATATAAATAGAAACCATAAGTTTACCTGTAAAGTTGAAGTTCCATTAGAAGAAGACGGTTCTGCTTCCTTTGACAATGTAATATCAGAGGTTCTCCTGCAAACAGAATTCGAAAGTCTTCTAAGATAAATTATGGTGTATTACAAGTATTTCAGACGAAAATATGACCTACTTTGGTGTAGCCATGGCACTGGCTGTAATTATGTCAATGGGTGTGGTTGTTTCAAGAGGACTGGGCAGTCCAGTTGCATCTTCTTTTACATTTGCAACCTCATCTTGTACACTTGATGATCCAGGTGTCAAAGAATCATTGGGTGTCGATGCTTGGCCAGAAACGGAAACAGTAGCTAAGGCATTGGATCCTATGTCCTTTATTGTCGGTGTTCCTTCACACAAACTCATATTTTCTTTTGCACGAGCCAACTATGCATAAATTTATGAACATTAAGTAAATGTAGGCCTCATAAATATTAGCATGGTATTTGGTTAATCACATTAAAAGTACCTGGACTTCATATGGAATTATCCAGCTCGATATTTTACTTAACTTATTATAATAATACCTGCAAAAAACAATCTTAAAATGTCAAACATTAATTGTAAAATAAAAAATGATTTTTTGCAGATGCAAGCAATAAGTTTAAACACTATTTCCCATAGTTTACACACTTTCTTCCAGCGGGACTAGTGAATTCTCTCCAGTCAGTAGATGCATCTGCCCTCTGTAAAATAATGAAATAAAAGGAGCAAGAAAATAATTAAACGAAATGAATTTTAAGTTTTTTTATCTAGTCTGAATTACAAGGAAAAATGCATAAGAGATCAATGGTATCTGAAGCACATATCGAACAAAATCCAACTCACCTCCGATGGCGTCATCAATTCTAAAGGCTTCTCCCAGTCAGAAACCTTTGTCCTTTTGTTGTAATAATATCTGCAATAGAATATACGTAATGAGATTTGACAACTGTGATAACAGATGCACGGCAGCAATTTTAGTATCCAAATAGGTAAAGATGCCTCATATATATTTCATCACATGCTTTATCTTTATTCTAAGTATAGTGTCGACTAATTACCCTCGTTATCCATATTTACTCCTCGTATATATCCTTGGGATGATAAAAAGTGGCCACGATTTTGCCAGATGTCTAATAAAGAACTCTTTGGTACATGACAAAGGGATTTATACATTCAGATATGATATATAGCAAGCTTTTCAACCAATTATGAGAACAGAATTATAAAACGCTTCATAGTCACATACATTTTTCCAGCACGAGTAGTATATACTCCCCAATCCAATGAAGCCCGTTTAATGAAGTCAGACTTAGACTTCTCCTGAGATCAAACGAGGAATTATATTTAAAAAAAAAATGAATGAGATGAATTAATATAAACATAACAAAACTTTTAATAATAGTACTAAAAATAATATCGAAGTACTTTCGAGAAACTACTCACACTTTGTTCCTCGATCGTCTTCTGAGAAGGCATATCAGATTGTACATTCTCACTCCCAATAGAAACCCATTGTTGTGCCACATCATTTGGCCCCGAAGTCTGCCGCAAAGGGGTAATAGTGTTTATACTCTGGTTTACTGTTGGAAACCAAGGTTGGCCCCCACCATTTTGTTCCACGGGTTGTTGCTGAGGCATAATCGCTTGCATGGTTTGATTCCCATTAGGAAACCATGGCTGTCCTCCAGCAGTAAAATGGGGAATAATTGTTGTGGGACCCACACTACTTTGTTGTTGGCTGATAGACGACGAGGGTAACTAAAGCAATAAGGTTATAAAAAGGATATTAATTAATCTTCCATGCAAGCCACTCACAAATCAGAAATAGGAGGGATCCTAAAATTTACTTACGGGGTATGATGGAGGCGGAATTCTGGAACCACCAAAATTAGGCATGAAACTGACAGACATCACAGGTGGGGGTGGAAGTGGTGGTCCTTGCGGTGGTCTTGGAGGTTGTGGTGGAGGCGGTGCTGCTTGAGGATACTGAAGTGGTGGAGGATGAGGTGGCATTCCCATGTGCTGAAATTGCTGAGGTGGCACCGGACTGAAAGGTTGCGGCGGCGGTGGAGGAACTCCAGGGCGAAACTAAAACAAAATTGTGATTAATAGGATAACATACTAAAGAAACTTTCAAAGACCTCATTTGAAATTAAAACAAGGAAATCTTACTTGCATTGACATAGGAGGAGGAAGAGGATTTGGAGGAGGACCAGCATTAACAATCATATGAGGTTGAAGAGGCTATTGAAAATAGGAGACAATTAAAAGGCAAATATAAGTACATAAACTAAAATTAAGCACAATAATAGATAGCAGTTATATTCACACAAAAAAACTAACTATTGCTTAAAAGATACCCCCTCCCTTTATAATGTTAAGAAACCCACTCAAGTTCCCATTAAACTTTGTCCAGACAAAATCGTTCAAGTCAAAACGTGCTCGAACTTATGTATCTCAGCAAACATGTAAATATACTTGCAGTTTTCATTTACCTTTTCTTAAACATAGTATTTATGAAAGCATCTAAAATTCATTACCTGCATGCCTGTGAAGTGAGGATTATTGGCCATTTCAGGAAAATGGCCAACTTCTGAATCATCAATGAGAAAAACACTGGATGTTAGTGAAGTCGTACAAAACAAGCTAACAGTTTATGGAATAAAACATGAAATCATAGAGAACAAAAGGAAAATGATCCATAAAGCAACGATAAGACAGAGATCATTTATAACAAAGATAGAACTTAACAACAACATTTGATAATTAACCGCTATTTCCGTACAAAACCGTTAATTTTGTTGTATTAAATTAGTTTATAGAATTAAACATGAAGTGATAGAGAATAGGAGGAAAATGATCCTTAAAGCAACGATAACACATATCATTTATAACAAAGATAAAACTTAAAACAACATTTAATTATTAACAGCTAATCCGGACAAGATAGTTAAACTAGTTGTACTAGAAACAGAACCAAAATAGTTCCAAACAACTTAAAGATTCAGAATTCAATCTCATGACCAATACCAAAAAAAACACAAGGATAATGATTAAAATAGTTGCAAACAACTAGATGTTTTGAAATGCAATGAAATCTAGCAACTTATCAACCAAGAAGAAAGAGATAGAGGCACAATATTTTTTATCTTAATCTATTTTTCTACATATTAATGATAATCAGAATCACATGCCAATAACTTGTTAATGGAGCTAGGTCAAACGACACCTTTAATCTATACACATAAAAATCTCCAACCCTAAGGCCAAAAGAAATATGCATCTTTTATGATATGGGGGTAAGACCAAACCGAAAAAATGGTTACTTTCTATTTGAGAATGTAATCAATTGAATCAATGTTTACTTGGAATTCTTCTTTCGCTGCATAAAATGCTGCCCTTTCACACATTTGCAAACACCCTAAATTTCCTTAAAAAAGATTCTTGAAAATCTTGAAAAAAATCGTGAAGATCAGAAGTCTCAATTAACCGTTTAATAATCCTGAGAAACAACTTAAAATTTCCCAGAATCACATTTTAAAAATCTTGAAAAAAAAGCATCTTGAACCCTAAGAAACAACCACAAACCTTTCAAACACTTACAAGTTTTACCCACACAAAAAAAAGTTAAAAAAGAATAAAGTTTTAATTCTGGAATTCAATTACATGAGCAACCAACAAGAGTCTAATCCAATCAAGAAAACAAGAATTCAACTAAAGGATAAAAGCAAGAACCCCATTTTACAGTCTAAAGAAACAAACAAAAAAAGAGGGAAAAAACAGAGCATTGTTTCTTCTACTATATCAAGATTCAAGTAAATCAAAGGCAACTCAAGAAATTGAAGAGGGTAAGAGTGTAGAGTTGAATTACAATCAAAGAGAAGAGAAACCACTCCGTTTTGCAAATGCAGCACTGCCGCTACACACACATATATATATACAGCAATGAAATATATTCGACAAAATCGATGAGTAAGGAGTAAGGACGGACAAAAAGTTTGGTGGTTGCTTTAATTTTTTATGAAACTGAAATTCGCTGGACATATTTATACCATCCCGTCTCAAAATTTGAAGCGGGTTCTTGCGTTGTTGTTGCATATTCTGTAATAAATTTTATTTTCCACTTTCCTTTTTCCCTTTTTCTTCCCGTTTCATTTTCTTTCCTTTTTGTGGGCTTGGACGTAATCACAATTTGGGCCCAACATTTCAAAAAAGGATTGTAAAATTGTTTTGTGATATTTTTTCAAATAGGGCAAGGGGGGGCTATAGCCCCTCCTGGAATTTTTTTTTTTTTTATGTAGGTGTGTTGTATTTTTTTTAAAAAAAAAAATTTAATATATTAGCTCAATATGAATTTTTAGCCCAAATATAATTTCAATTCAATTAATATACACAAGTGACTATCGAGCATCATTACAAAGTCGAGAGATTCAACTCGGTGATAGATAGACAATTGCAAGAGTTGAACAACCGTTTCAATGAAGTAAACACGGAGTTGCTTCTTTGTGTTGCATGCTTGAACCCATCCAATCACTTTGAAGCTTTTGACAAAGGAAAACTTGTTCGTCGTGCCGAATTTTACCCAAATGACTTTTCTTTTCTTGAGCTCTCGGCTCTTCCCAATCAACTTGAAAATTATATAAAGGATGTTCGATCAAGTGATGATTTTTCTAGTTTGATAGGGATTGGTGATCTTGCTAAGAAGATGGTTGCAACTAAAAGACATGTCACATTCTCGATGGTTTACAAACTTGTGACATTGGCGTTTATTCTACCCGTTACAACTGCATCAGTGGAGAGAGCTTTTTCGGCTATAAATATAGTAAAGAATCGACTTCATAACCGAATGGGTGATCAATGGCTAAATAATAGTTTAGTTATCTTTATAGAGAGAGACATATTTAGTAGTATTTCCAACGATGCTATCATGGACCGATTTCAAAAAATTAAAAACCGTCGTGGTCAATTATTAAAATAAATATATAGATATTTTGGGTTCTTACGTGAATAATATAAACTTTATGTTTGACTATTTGATAGACTTTTTTTTTGTGTATAAATTTAGCCCCCCGATCAAAATTCCTGGATCCACCCCTGCTTGAGGGCATTGATATATTTATACTTTAATGGTATTAAATAGTGTCGTAACTTTTGTTGCATTCAGTTATATGTATATTTTTTTTGGTTTCTGTTGCATTCTGTTATATTTATATACGCAAGTGAGGTTCATGGCTAATTTTGTATAAACAGACGACATTAACTATTGGCGAAGTAAGAGAGCTAAATGTACTTATTTGTGGTGGTTTTTCACGAGAACTTAGGGCATCTCTAATGACTAGTGGGGAGATGCCCTAGAGAGTATATGGGGGAAGGGGGAAAAAAATTCATCTCTAATGACTAGGGGGAGAGGGTATACGGACTGGAGGGACCCTGGAGGGAGGGGGAGGGGGAGCTTCTCCCATCCAAGCCCCCTCCCTCTCATGCTATTTTGTTTTTATATTTTGTTTTGTTTTGTTTGGTTCTTTTTTTATCTTTATTTAAAAATAAAAAATTCCTAAATTTGTATATTATTTGGAGATAATTATTTTTAATTATAAAAATATAACTTTCATTTCATTAAATTAACACTATTATTTTAATATTGATTTGTTTTAATAATTTTGGGGTTGTATTTATCACCCAAATATAATTCTTTCTAAAAATTTAAAATAATACGATACAATCATGAAATCCTGTTCGACTAAAAACATAGACGAATATGGCGGAGATGATGAATTTCCTTATATGAATTAATTTAATATTTGATGTAATTTTTTATTTTCTAAGTTCCCTAATGTAATTTTAATTTTAAATTAATGTTAATTTTAAATTTATTTTTGGTGTAGTAGTAGTAATAATAATAATAATAATAATAATAATAATGAAGAAGAAGAATAAAATTTATTATTAAATGAGTTTGATAGAATGAGTCATTAGAGATGACTAAAAAACTAGGGAGAGAGAGAGAGGGAGGGGGAAGGGGAGAGGGATAGGGTATTATCTCTCGAAGTCATTATAGATGCTCTTATATGTTATACAACATCCAATATACATAGACATATTTTAAATGGCACGTGTCCACTTTCTAAACTAAATACCTTCAATAAAATAGACTCTAAAAAATGAAACGAATATGGACAAGAATGTATATGTACTTTACACCGCGACAATATCATCTAAATTTCTGATTCATCATGAACATGGAATTGGAGCTGGAACATGGATGAGAAATTTTATGTTGATTAAAAGTTAAAGATGATAAGGATTATATGACAAACGTGTGTTAAACAATTAGACAACTTTATCCTTGATAATGTAATTTAAATATTTATGATTCTTACAAAAATTGGGTGATATTGTAACAAATTGTTTTTAAATTTATTTAGCATGCAAGGTCTACTTAATTAAGGTTTGAACACGAATGTTTCTATCCCTTTTCAGATAGTATTTCGGTGCTTTATAAAAAGTCAAACAAATAACATACATTGTGTACTTTTAAAAATAAATGCATCATTCTCAATTTTCAAAAAAATCATATCTTAATTTTTTTTTCTTATCTCTTAAAAAACCTTAACAAATTATATTCTGATTTGATATAAGAAACTTATCAGTTACTTAACATATTTCACATACACAAATATAATTTGACATAAAATAACATATATCTTACATTAATGATTATATGTCCATAATTTCTAAAAAAAAACTTACTAATTTCTAAAACATATACTTATCTATTATTTTCTGATAAAAACTCAAACAAAAAAATTACAAAAATCAATTTTCTTTTATTAAATCTCAATTTATCAATTCAACTACTTAAAAAACGCGAGACAAGAAACTTAAAATTATTACCTCAACTTATTTAATCCACGTGGAAAATAAATAAAATTAGGCCGTTAATTTACAAATGTTCAATCTTCTTGCGCACAGTTGCACATACGTATACCGTATGAAAGAAGAAAGCGGAAAAGGGGGCATTTAAACTTTTTGCAATCAGATCTTGAAATCACGACATCGATCTCCACATTTGAGGTATTTTATCATCTTAGCATCGTTTAATTCCTGATTTGAGATTCAGTTTACACCCAATTTCGAAAAATTCTTATTCCTATAATGAAATTAGGGTTAGGGTTCCAATCTTGCGGCTCCATGAATTCTTAATTTTATTGTTCTTTGTGAAAAAAGGCACGTAATTTTCATTGAATTTGGGTTGATTCACCCACAAGTTGGCCAATCATAATTTCTCCACGGAGTGCTTGAATCATGAATTTGTGTTTTTCTCTTTTGTAAGCCATTGTTACCAGCAATGCTGTGCTGTATGAATTAATAGGAATCAATAGATTCAAAATTATGCTTCCTAGCTGAATATTATGATAAACTTTTTGGTGTAGTTGATCTCTTCCTAGAATTTGCGTGTATCTGATAATTCATGGGAGCACCTAAGCAGAAGTGGACCCCAGAGGAAGAAGCAGCTCTCAAAGCTGGAGTCCTTAAGCATGGTCCTGGGAAATGGCGTACGATTCTCAAGGACCCACAATTCAGTAGAGTTTTGTATCTGCGATCTAATGTTGATCTCAAGGTAGTTCGGTTGTGCCTTTGTACGGAAATGATACATCCATCTGATCCTGAATTATATTAGTTGTATTGTACGTGTTGTTTAAAGAGTTTCTGGGTTTGATGTTGGTTAGGACAAGTGGAGGAACATGAGTGTCATGGCGAATGGATGGGGTTCTCGGGAGAGGGCCAGGCTGGCACTTAAGAGGACTCGTCATGCCCCTAAGTTTGGAGAGAGTTATTCAACTGCAAGTCAAAGTGACGAAGAAATGTTTGATGCAAGGTCTCTTGATGCTTCTGGTAGTTCTTCACCAAATGATGGTCCAAAGAGATCTCTCATGAGGTTAGATATATAAATGTACAAGTTGGAAGCATTCTTTTCTCAAAGTTCCTATACCCGGTCCACTTCGACATATAATAAATTTGAGAAAATAAGTTTTCATTCTAATTCAGTTAGATATCATGTTCCTTTAATTTGTAAGAGTGAACTACCTAGTTTTGTTGGAAGATTTAGATCTCTTTCTGACTTATACCTGCCTATGAGATATTTTTGCAAGACTCTGATTCTTGGATATTATTGAATTGAAGTTTTGATTACGCATAGCACCAAAGTTTTTTGAAAAATACTGAAATTTTGATATCATTGTTCAGTAGTATTTATACTTTAGATCTACATTATGATGCTGAATTATCCTCCAGTGGTATTTTATGATGATTACATTCGACCTGTTCTGAAACACAGTCACTAAAGTAGGGAGTATTTGCTCTTCATTACAGGCTGGACAATCTTATTATGGAGGCTATAAACAACTTGAGGGAGCCTAGTGGTTCTAACAAGACAAACATAGCAGCATACATAGAGGTGCCGTTTCTATTATATTCAAGTCTATCACGGGAACCACATATTCTCCGTTTGTTCATGTAATCTACAATTTACTCTATTTCTATTTATAAAAGCATTCAATTTCATGGAGGATGACCGACGACCCAAAATCTTGCATTATGCTTTATGATTGCTTGATGCTTGATGCTAAGTACTACAAGAAAGACAGTTTCTGCGCGATGGCTATATTTGCAGACATCATTTTTGTAAACCATTCTTCCTGTTAAAACTCTTAATTTGGGGAAATATACAATGTTATTGTAAAACGAAACGGGACGGTTGTAGAAAAGATGAAAAATACAGATAAAGCTAACTCCTTTGCGTGGCCTTAATTTTTTTTTTTTTTTTGTCTTCCCCTTTTTACTTTGATTCTACTATGAGATTGGGCTTTATTATCTTTGAAGAGTTTTGACATTTTGCTTTGTTTAATTTTTTGAGGCCTCATTTGTCACGGAGACAGTTTGGGGCAGTCTTTGTACAAACATGATTTTATGTGGAGTCTCTACCTTCCCAGAGATTTGAAGAAAAAAAGGATTGGTCTTAGTTTAGTCTAATTTGTATAATCATCTCAAATATTAACTATTCTTATCTTAAAGTTCCTTTTGTCTGCAGGATCAATACTGGGCACCTCCAAACTTTAAGAGAATATTGTCTGGGAAGCTGAAGCGAATGGCTGCAGCTGGGAAACTTATCAAGGTGTTTTGACCTTTTAATTCATGATTTGCTCCCTTGAGTTGTTGTATTTGAGATTTTGCGTCACTCAAAAGTGTTTAAGCTCTTTACTTTTTCCCAGATGAAACGCAAATATAGAATAGCAACAACATCTGCACTATTTGAAAGAAAACAGAATCCCTCCACTCAAATTCTTGAAGGAAGACAGCGAATTTCCTCGAGAAATGAACACGATGATGTTAATTATCTCACAAAGTCTCAGATTGATTTAGAGTTAGCCAAGATGAGGAGTATGACTCCACAAGAAGCAGCTGCTGCTGCTGCTCAAGCAGTTGCTGAAGCAGAGGCTGCAATGGCTGAAGCTGAAGAGGCTGTACGAGAGGCTGATGCAGCAGAAGCAGATGCTGAAGCAGCACAAGCTTTTGCTGATGCAGCGAGGAAGACGCTGAAAGGAAGAAGCACTCCTTCAACGGTACGATATATAAGCCATAAATCTCAAAATTTCATTTTTCTTAACACCAAAGATGGTTTATTTTGGAGAAACTTTGCTCTAAGTTTATTGAAACAAAAAATTAGAAGTTTCAAGATACGAGGTATACTTGGAACCATTAATGTAAAACTGTGTATTTTTCCAACTTACAGATAAATTTGCTTCCTTTGCAGAATGTACAGATGGTTCATGCATGATGGAATTTCATATGATGGTTGGTCATTTTAGAGCTCACGTCTGATTGGAGTCCAGTTGTTTGTATGCCTCCTAAGTACTTGTTCTACGAATGTAAATATAGTAGAAGAATTATATCCTGTAAAATAGGGATCGATCTCCTTAGACCTTGGAGCGGTCGTTGCTAGTACCCCTGAAGATGCAGGAAATGGTGTCAGTAGATGAGAGTAAGGTCAATTTATTTTTAGATGAAATGTCAGGATAGAAGCTTCAAGCCGAAACTGATACATGTTCAGAACATGGCTTATAAAGAAGTTGTAGCATTATTTATTGTGTCTTTTCTTAAAAATGGATTGATTTACGAGTCTGTGGAGTTGTGTCTCAGTTTATGCATTCTTGTTGTCCAGTCTAATGTATCACACTTAGTTCATTGTTGTTGTTTAGTTCTTGTCTTAATCTTGCCTTTGCTCATCCAAATTAAGAAGTCTTGAGAAGAAAATTATTGTATACATAATTTTATGACACCAAAAACTGCAAAATCAATGGAATTGTTATATGACAATTAATTTGTGATATCTTTGACCCATGCTTTATATTAAGAAATATCTAATCTAATTCGTCTTTGACCCGAACTCGTGTCATGATGTTTGCAGGGCCTCTGGTATTGAAGAGTATAAGATTATAGGGGCATTTTGTGGAACTAAATCTAATGATACGACTTATTGTATTTGTATATATAATTGTACTTGCATATTTAATTGTGCAAGTCAAGACCAAAATTAGTATTCCTTGTAATGGATCTATTTCTATTGATAATAATTATGCTTTGCATTATGCTATATCTTGTAATTTTTATTTGAATACAATATAATTCCATAGGAATTTTCATCACTCAATAGAATCAATTACATTATAAGTTGCCATTTTGGTAATGTTCAGTTTTTTAATTTTAAGGAATCCAAAACACGTTAAGTTCATTGTTATTGTTTTGTTCTTGTCTTAATCATGCCAAAATTGCCCTTGTTTGCCAAATTTAGAGGTTCAAAATGTGTCTGAGACTTCAGTTCGACATGGAAAAATGACAAATTTAACCTTACATTGACAAAATATAATGGACAATTCAATTTACATTTGACACTCTTAGATATTGTCTACGGGCACTTTACACCCCCTGGGAAAATGCAAAAAATCAAAGGGGGGAGAAAGTGCTTCTTTTACGAGAATATGGTGAATTGTTCTTTTAATTTTCACAGGAATAATAACGCAAACAGGTACTTTCAGATTAAGTCGTAAGTCGTTAAAGTTATGTTGATTATCATATTACTCCCTTTTGGAACATAAAAAAATGACAAACATTTAGACTCAACTTCATTAATTTTTCCAGAACATGATATATATATATATCTTGTCTTGAAATTAACTTATTTTCTTGCTAAAACATATCAAAATAAATTCCACTGCACAAACAAGAAGACATTAAAAAAAGGTATGCTAGAATCCTATCTTATTACCAAAAAAGTAGAAAATGGTGGAGTAGCTAAATTAAGGTAGAATAGATAAGGAAATTAAAAGATTGGATCGAAATCTTCACAAAGCCGCGATTGCTGAGATTTGTTCTTTTTCTAGATCAGTCTCAAGCTGGCTGTAATTGCCCTTGCTTTTGATAAGTTGGATATGGTGGTGCTTGCAGTAAAGTACACCCTCGTGTGCGATGTAATTTGATGGACTGATGGTACAACCTCCATAGCTGCATTTGAAGCAACTCTTGTGGTATGTAGTACCATTCACCGTAACCTTCTCAATTGGATAAACCGTTTTATCACAACCGACACATTTGTCCCTCGTACCTCCAAGGAGGTTTGAAACCTTCACAGCTTTCTGCGTGCGTGTTTTAGAGAAAAATGAGATCAAATCTGATACACTAGTTAATATTATTAATTTGCACTCTAATATTTTTTACCTCATTCTCTGTGGTCCTTTCTGGTTTCAAGATTTTTGGTGTTCCTGAAAGTAATTTTTCAATGTAATAAAATTGATACTAGAAAAAAGAACAAACAAATTTATAAACTGAATAGAATATATTACCTTCAAAACTTTTCTCTAGGCTGCCAGTTCTTTTGAAGATCTGATCATAGTGAGCTCTGCAGTAAAGAACTCCCTCAAAAGAATTGAAATTGCCAAGCTGAATTAAATCAAATTAAAAAAAATAAAATAATAATAATAACCAATGTGACATATATTGAGACAAAATCATGCAAAAAAGACACAGTATATATATATATATATATTTATTGTCATATATAACAAGATGAATACATATATATAATGCTTGTAGTATATGTACCTTAAGGGTTCCATTGCAATGGTGGCAACGAAAACAGGCCTTGTGATAAATCCGGTTATCAGCCGCCAGTCGATCGACCAAATACACAGTTCTGAAGCAAGCAGTGCATTTCTGAGTTGTACCTGCAAATGCCATTTATTTCTTTTAATTTTTGCAGATTCTATATATCAAAACTGAGAAAGAGAACAATTAATGGACTTTTTTTTTTTTATTGTTCTCTTCTTCTGTTTCTTTGCTTTAACAGCTTCGGCTTTTCTGTTTTTTCTTTTCACTCTTTTATTGAAAAGAAAGTTAATGTTAATGGCAGCCCAAATAAAATTTTGAAAGACTAAGAAAAATTGTGCTGTGAAGTGAATTGCGGGTGGGATGATATTTTTTTATTCTTGATACAATTAAGGGATGGACATGGATGTACTGTTTTCCGAAATTAAAGCAATTTCATTCCAAAATTGGAACTAGCATGGGCTAAATATAGCAAGTGTTTTACTTTTAGTTTTTTTTTTTGAGAAATTTACTTTCAGTTAAATAGATAGAGATTTAATTTAATATTCTCTGAGCTTTCAAAAAAAAAAAATTAATATTCTCTGAATTTTAGAAGAAGTTATTGCAACAACTAATTTACTTGGAAAATAATGCTTCAAATTAAAAATAAGATAAAAAAGAATGTAATGATTCATATTGGATAAAAAATAAAATATATGGGGGCATTCCGAGAATCGAACTCGGGACCTCTCGCACCCGAAGCGAGAATCATACCACTAGACCAAATGCCCTCTTGTTACAAATCCACCTATTTAAATTTATATTCGATCAAGAAAAAAAGATAACAAAATTACATGTAAAATCAAAAGTTGGGGGCATTCCGAGAATCGAACTCGGGACCTCTCGCACCCAAAGCGAGAATCATACCACTAGACCAAATGCCCTTTCTTTTAAATCATCGAATTACTTTTCGTAATTTTTAAAAATATGGGATCTGAGACCACTGCACAAAAAAAAGGAATTAACAGACATTAAAACACTGTCACTGTCACTCCATAAATGGAGATTTACCACTACAAGAGAGTTATGGGGCCTGGTTGGCCTTTCGGAGAGTGGTTTGGGAAAGTGGTAGATGTTTGAGAAATAATCTTGATTTGCGTAATGTTGTTTGTTTGGGTTTTAGGAGAGTTGTTTGGGAAAAAAAGTAGGTGTATGTTTTGTTTGTAGGTTTGAATTAGTTAATTAGGTGTAAGAATAGTGTAAGACTTTATGTCACATCAGTTAGTTATATATAATTAATTAATTGATGTATATATTATATGTAATATATGTGATAAATAATATTTTATAACTAGTTATTTGTGGTTTTTAAAATAATAAAAAATAAAGTAGATTAATTTTCATTTTGTTGATTTTTGCTTTTAAAAATATTATAATAAAATTATTTTAATCATTTTATCTCACCGACGAATTCATTCAAATAACATATTAAATATGCTAAAAATTACATAATATCCTTAAAGTATTAATCTAATAGTTATTACACAATATCCAGATTAATCTACGTCGGGCCAACCGCCTTCGAGTCAACTTAATTGGGTATTTTATTCTAATATCAAAATCGTTAAAATATACTATTAATGAGATGTTTTATGGTGTTTTTCTAATAAAACAATGTTGTAGAATGTGCATTTTTATTTTCTTAATAATTTATACTCATCAAATGATTTTATTAGTTAAATTACCAACATATCTTTTTTATTTTTTTTTAAGAAGAACCCAACAAAAATAATATTAACATTGTCAAATAACAAACTTCTCCAGTTAAAATCTCCAACTGCTTTAGTCGCTTTTTTGGACTTGTTTCTGAAAAAGTCAGGAGAAATAGAATAGCCTGAAAGAGAGAAATAGAGTAGAAGAGTAGGGCTTTTTTGTAAAAAAATCCAGCCGCTTTTTGAGACTTATTTCTGGAAAAAAAATTAATTGTAGCTAATTAATTGAGAAAGTGGTTGGGCTGTTTGTCTGGCCTTTCCGAAAACCAAATTTTTTTTCGGGAAAGCGAGACAAACAGGTTTTGACCGGGAGACAAACGGGTAGATAATGTCTCTTACAAACTTTATCCAAAAAAAAAAGGAATGTTATATTTCATACATGCTAATAACATAATTAATCTGAAAATTCATAATTTTTTTTTAAAAACTCCATGATATTTTTTATTAAAAAAATAAAACTCCAATGCATTTGGGGCAAAGATGTTTATAGGTTGGAGGATTAGAATAATTAAGATTTCAATAATTCAAAGAGAGGTTGCGTAGTTAATTCATCCAGGTAATGTTTAAGCCAAAGTAAAATAAATATGTCACAAACCCTATAAAATTCAGATTTTTGCTTAAAAAAAAAACTTGCATTAAAAACAACGGGAAAATGCAAAATATTCTCCCATGTTATGCGAAACAAAAACCAAATTACCTCATAAAATTTTTATAGCATAGAGCACCCTTATACTTATAAAAAACCCCCAACATCTTTAAAATAAGACATTTAAGATCGACTTATTTTCAAGAAGTATTTTAAAAATAACTTCTTGAGATATGTCAATCCAAAATGACCTATTTATTTACAAATTGGGGGTCTCATACTGAATTTTTAAATGTACAAGAGGATTCTATACAATAAACATTTTACATGATAGTTTCATGCAAGTTCAACATAACATTGGAGAGTATTATGCATAACAAAATGACAAATAAATAGAAAAGGTAGTATTTCTCTGCAGTAGTGTTCAAACGCCTCTATTCCACCAAGATCAGGTGAGAGTTTAAATACTTCATGGCATATTTGTTTGGCGTCTGCGATCATAGTTTGGTAGAGTAGTGAAGACTTGTAAAAGAATTATAATTTACGTTATCTTATTTGTTTGAATTTTGAGAGAATGATTTGAGAAATAAAATAGTTGTAGATTTTTATACATTTTTTTTAGAGAGTTTAGTTGTAAGTATAAAATGTGTAGGACTTTATATTAAATCATATTTTTTTAAGTGAAATATATTATGTAATAGATGAGTTACTTTATGACAAATTAAAATTAAAGTAGCGTTTGTACATATTTTGTTTGTAAAATTAAGAGATGATAAATTTATTTCAGACAATAAAGAACATGCTTCTTTTGCTTTTCCCAAATTTGAAATAATTTTAAAAAAAGCCAAACAAACATGGCCAATTGCTACTTAATATTTTATGGGGAAGTATTTAATATCAAGACTTGACTTGTACAAATAAACAAAAGAGAGGACGAACATCAACAGAAAGGCATTTGGTCTAGAGGTATGATTCTCGCTTTGGGTGCGAGAGGTCCCCAGTTCGATTCTTGGAATGCCCCAGTCAAACATGGTATTGAATTGTTTTGTATTTTTATATTTTCTATTAGGGAGCAAGAATTAAGAAGAATATCCTAAAAATGCGTCCACGGATCATTATTACAGGTCATGCCATATATTTGAATAGTACAGCTGTGTCTGAAGAAAAGTATTAGTATCAGCAACAAAATAAATGAAGAAAAAAATTAACACGATATATAAGTTAGTTATCATACATACAGCATTGCAAATTTGAAATAAAACATTAGCATTAGTTATTGTTTCAGAATAATGAAATGACTAGAATCTCAATTTAGGAAAGGAAGTTTGTTTTAGATACAAATAATTCCTGACATTTAGAGCTAAGAACTAGAATACTTTTGTTTTAGATAGAGGATCTCAGATCAGCTTTAAGTAAGTTCCAAAGATTGTGAATCATGTAGTCCTGGAAGCACAAAATGATCGATCGAATGGATTAACATATGCTTGGCACAAACTCTATGAGCTAGGAGCAGCAGCAGATGGTATTTGATTATTTTGGATTCCGTGCAGGGCTCGAACCTCTACATATATATAATACTATTTGATTATTAATTGAAATCTACATTAATTTATATATGTTGTCTTAAAGTAACTAGTATTTGATCTATGAAACTTGGATTTGAGATTGGCTCATCAAATTAACATAATAAATCATATTCAAACATTATCGTTAAATGTTTCTAAGCTTGGTTTGAGATAAATTAAATTATAACAAAAAATATAAAAAAATTAGTATATATTGAGAAAGTTGAAATGCATAAACTCATGAAACAAATATTGGTAGGATTTAGTTATATATAATTAAGCAAAAAAAGGAGGGGTATTTTTGGCATGGGCGGGAGGACAGTTGAAGACACAATAACAATAGGAATAGCTAGAGCCACGACTGGATCCTGCTCTTCTATGGCACTCAGATCTGACCAGGAGATTTCCTCCAACATTACTTGCACATATATTGAGGCATGCACCTGGACTTCCTAGAGCACATGCATAAGGTATTTCTCCTGTACATTCACCCCAACTACCAAACGTACCTGCACATATAATATACATATTTAAAATATTTATTAATTCCCCCTCACCCCCATAAATTAATTAAATATCCAACAAGAATAATTAATTAAATATCAACATACTAGCTACAGTATTATTATTATTATTATTATTTAATCTAATACCTGAGACAAGCACTGAAAAAACGATTGCAGCCAATAATGAAGATGCCAACACCTTTGCCATTTACGTACTATTAATTTAATTTATGATCTTTACAAAAGTGTAGCTCCAAATATCTCTAAATCTCTATTATTTGTTTGTTATATGTACAATCATATATATATATATATATATACATAGGCTCTATGTAAATCCTTTTCAAGATACTATTTCCTAAATACTCTTTTAAACATGCATGTGAATTAAATAACATATGAAATTATTCACAAATTCATTTGGAGAATATACCATTTGTGTCTACTTATATAGGGTAAGAAATAATTTTAAATAAATATTTATAGAATAATTATAATTACTTTCTTTATTAGAAAAAGAAAATCAATTTGATATAATTTGGAGAATATACCATTTGTGTCTACTTATATAGGGTAAGAAATAATTATAAATAAATATTTATAGAATGATTATAATTACTTTCTTTATTAGAAAAAGAAAATCAATTTGATATGTTTAGACCTTACTTACTTTAATTTTCTTTTGATATTGGGCCAAATGGAAGAAACCCCAATCCGACCCAATCTTAAATAGAACCATGACAATTTGGATCCTCAGCGGAACCATTAAATGGGCCTCCAGTTTGCGTAACTTTTGTATTGAATTCCAATAATCCAATCGCTCATCCCACAAAAAGGTTATGCTGCAATTTTCATCTCTTTTGAATTTACCCTAATGTCTCGTCGGGAAGATCGTAACTCCGACTCAAAACGCCACCGTTCTCGGTTCGATCGCGAACCAAGGTGAAAAAAGAAACTCAACTTTTTGTGTTTTCCAATCTTATATAACGTTATTTCTGACTTTTAATTTGAAATGTTTGTTTTACTTTTCGAATCGCGAAATTTGGAACTCTTAATAACATGTAGATAGTTGGAGCAGATTTTATTTTCATAAGAATTTAGGTTGAGGATAGAATTTTAAGTGAGTGGAATAAAATCTATGGACCTTAATCTGTAAGCTTGATTTGTAGCATTTCGTATCTATTCAAGGAAAAAGTTACTTCCCCTTAACATTTTATCATCCATGGATGTAGGGTTTCTGTTGACACCACAGTTTTGATTATTGTCCAAGTTATATGGACAATGGTTATTGCATATTTAAGCTTCGTAGTATCTCTATTAAGTTTGTGCATTGAGGAAATGTATTATCTGTAAACTTTAAATATTTTATATAACTAATTACTGAAACTAGTCTAATCCCCCATTTACTGGATCTTATCCTCCATTAAATGAACCCATGTAGGAAGGTTAGTTCGAGTGGAGATGGAAAAAATGAACTTTAGTGATAACTGATCCATTCTTTGGTTTATCCTGCTAGCCCAAAGAGATCTAGAAGGGATGGCAAACCAGAAACTGAAAGGTCACATAACAAATCTGAGTTTGATAAGGATGGATTGGACCGCGATCAGAAGCAACGTCGTCGACTCCAGGATGCAGTGGCACATGATTTGAAGGTTGAAACTGGAACCACAAGCAAAGAATCTGAAAACAGAAGTGGTGGACGCCATGGAGGTACTGTAGATTCTTCCGAGCCAACGAAAGTACCTCGTTCACAATCATACTTCCAGGTAAGATATTGTACAACCGCCAAGAATTTTATGTTGCCCTTCCATGCACTAATGCTTCTTTATAATCTTTTGGATACCAGGTCTTTTGAGAAGCTTTTCTCCTTTGCCATCATGAGTTATTATTTTGCCACATTGAATGATACTTTAGTCTTTATTTCGATAGCTAGCTGTGTCCTGGAGTTCGGGTGATTTTGTTCTGTTGTATTTATCCCAATTTTATGGTCCAACATGCGTGGTTGCCTTTAGTTTAAATTTCTTAGCTTTTCGAATGTGGTACTTTATACTCGACAAATAACTGGGCCCAGATAGGAGTTTGTTCCGTCTTTGGAACATGTAGTTGAATTAGATTAACTTTTACCTCTCCAACTTTTATTCAAGATATCTCACAAATTTTTGTGTAGCTTTTAAGAGACCAATCCGTTTTATCTCTTTGTTTGAGGGTTGGGGATTAGAAATTGATTTAAGTATTGTGTGGTTATCATTTGGTTGTTTCTTATTTTAATTGGGAATTGGTTTTCTGTACATCCTGGTGACTTCAAGTACATCCACTTATATAACAGTGTTAGGCCTGCCTGTACATGTCTTATAACAGCATGACGACCGTGGTAGTGTTGGGCAAAATGGAAGAAGCTCTGGTCGCAGGACAGACAAAGGTTAGTTTTTGGCTCAAGAGCTTTGCCTTTTTTGTATTTGCTATCGATGTTTAGGTCAGTCCTTTAATTCTTTTGGGAGGTTATAATTAAGCTAAATGTTTACCAGGTTATAGGTCTCAATGTCATATTGGTTGGATATCTGACGAGCTTGTTTCCATGATATATGCTTATGGGCCCACCTAGAAATGCTTGCATGAATAGAGGTTCAGTCTCAATTAAGAATGTACTCAAAAATGTTGAAACTGTTCCTTGAATAGCTTAATAAATGAACAGGATTTTCTTCCTTCCATGTCTCACGTGTTCAAGTTTCCAAGGCATCTATAATGTTGAAACTGTTCACTATTTTCCTATTTTTTTATATAAAAAAATAAAGAAACTGTTCACTACTTTGTTTCAGATATATCATAGAATTTGTATGTCCTAGTTCTCAAGAGTCAAGCATCACAGTGTCTTGTGAGCTGTAAATTGCTTGCCTCAGCCTCTACAACCTGCGAAATAATTTTGTTATAGTTCATCTTTTATATCATCAATTGATTTTTTTAGAATCATTTTATTGTCAAGAACGTGGATGGTGGAGAGATCCAAATGAGCAGAAAAATGACCATGCAGAAAATACAAAGGTAGAAAGTCTTACGGAGCAAACAGATGGGAAAGCTAAAGATAACAGAGAAGTCAATCGTGCCTGGAGACATGATGGGTACTTTGAAATGGAAGCAAATCCAGAACCTCCAGCACGGAAAAGGCCTTCTTTCAGAGAGCAGAAGCTTCCTGCTAAATCTGAAGATACCGGCACAGCTGCATCAGCAGATCCAATGGTGCCAAACCGTGGTGATCGTGCTGTAGAAAGTGGAAGAAGAGATGAGAGGGGGCATACCTCCAGGTATTCTGGCAACAGATATGAGAGGTCATTTTCTGGGCAGAGGGAGTATAATAGGGCTGAAGCATGGAGGGGCAACTCCTCATCATCTTTTAGAGATAGGAATAATGCCAGCGGGAACTATAGAGATAGGTTCACTGCAACAGGGCAGGACTCTCGTCCAACCGGAGGTCGTGTTGATAAATGGAAGCATGATCTATACGATGAGGCCAATAAAAGTCCAACCCCTAAGAAAGAAGAAGACCAGATTTCAAAAATCGAAGCGTTGTTGGCTTCATAAATTGCAGATGCTTTTTTGTCTCGGAATGGTTGTGAATTAATACACTTCACTTGTTTTGACCAGTTGAGTTGAGAAACAAGTTAAATGGTTATTTGCTCGTATCTTGTGTTATTTTGTATGTCCCCCCTTGAAATATGGAAGATATGTTTTCATTTTGTGTTGAATTATTTTGGCTTTTTTTAGTTTGAATCTTTTGACCCCATAATACTTAATTAGAATTAGTTTTATCTTGCGGTAATGCTGTTTTTGGGTTTCTAAATGTGAGTGAACCAACACAGTGTTTTATATTTGGTTCTTGTAAGATGCAACAGAGCTGGTTTCTGGCTATATGGTTATAATCATGAGCTCAATGACAATTCTAAATGGACAATTTCAAATTTATTTGTAGTTCTTAAAATACAAGAAATCTTGTTACAATATAATTGAGTTTCATAAGAATTGAAGTCTCAAACCATATTTGATGCGCATTTATGAAAATTTTACAAAAGAAAACTTTACAGGCCAAAAATGACCCAGTTGTAAACGCAATATGAAACAGAAGGTTACTGCCACCTTGTGCTCTTCAACTTAGGATTTAAGCTTGAGGGCAATGGGTGCTTGTTTAATAGCTAACCCAGCTATTGCTAGTCCTTCGAGTAAAAGTCCGCTCCAGTTGTCACCTACTGCATTCAAGAAATACACATCATCTCCATTTAGTTGTCCAGCAGTCTGAAATTAAGTGCACAAGAAAAAACTTGAGAAAGGTGAATACGCTCTCTGACATTGAATGATACCCTGCATGGCAAGCACACATCGCTTGAGCGTGTAATCCTTGCTTCTAATCTAAGGGTATGTGTTGGGAAATTATACATGTGTTATACGACTTAAAAAGTAGCCTCGAATTCAAGATTCTGGTTTTTTAGTGTACACTGAAGAAACATAAATAATTTTTGATTCAGTGATGATTCTTGGTGCACAAATAACGAAAAATAACAAAATGTACTTGGTCTGAGTCGTCTGACCTGAAACATCAAATAGTAAGATCTTCAATGTCAGTTAAGAGAGAGGACTTCTTATTAATTACTAGCTGACCACAAGCACCACTTATATCTTGGCCCATTTGCTTACGGACTGTTGTCCGGATATTGTAAGTGTTTCTAAGTATTTTCTGGAATTTGATGACTTTCTGATCATTGCTGGTTGTATAAGTACTCAAAGCGATCGGATTAAAAGGAATCAAGTTCACAACCTGTTGCACAAAGCAGAAGATCACATTTAAGTGTATTTGTGTGTAGCAATCGAGCTAATAATTCTTCTGCCAAAAACTCACCACTTGAAATGTCTCTAGCAATTTGCCAAGCTGGTGCACATGCTGCTCCTCATCATTCACCCCATCAAGCATTATATACTCTATAAATATTTTTTGCTGACTACAGAAAGCAAATCAGATATTTGGACAATCTCAGAAGAAGAACTTAAGGAAACAGATGACAAAACAAATATGGACAAGTAATGTGAAACCTGCTAGTTTGATATTCTCGTAGTGCATTCATTAGTTTATCCAAAGGAAAAGCTCTTGCAGCAGGCATTATCTGACAGCGGATTTCTTGTACGGGTGCATGCAGTGACACTGCTAGGTTCAAGCTTGGTAGATCTTTATGCAGCTTGTTAATAGCATGTATAATACCAACCTGTGTAAATTCAGTGGCGTACACAAAGTTAACTATTGCATCATGATTTTGTAGATTAAACATGATTTCATAGACTAATAATGTTTAGAATGGCCAGGACCAGAAGCGTATTTTTTCATTCCCATAAAATTAGCATAAGTAATGGAAGAAATTACGAAACAGTCATGTGTATTTAAGCAGTTCCAAAAATAATGTGACAGATGTGTAAGATAGCATTTAAAGATAATCTAGCATGAAAAAGGTAGGACATGCACCGTTGAGATAGTAATTTTCTTTGGTGACAGGTGAAATGGAGAGGCTGTCATGGCTCTCACAGCATCCACCACTGCAGAGTAGTTATTCAGTGGTTCTCCCATTCCCTGTACAGGAAACATAATCGTAAAAATATGAACACCATATTTCAAGTTGATTTACACAAAAAATTACAAAATATACAAACGAGATAACCCTTCTTTTTTTATTATTACTTTTGAAAGTCAAACACATAAGTCCAGAATCAACATATTTAATGTCTATCTGGTGACAATTGAGGGCACATTTGATATGAAACATATAAAGTTCTACCATTTCACTCAATAGTTCATACAAAGTATTATACAATTCAATTGCAAACTAAATTGGCAGCCTACGATCTTGAAAGAGGGAGTACGATACCATAAAAACAACATTGCGTATAGCTGATATTCGAGAAGCATGTACTAACTGTTCCAGAATTTCTCCTGAAGAAAGATTGCTTTTAAATCCCATGCTTCCTGTCGCACAAAAATTGCAAGCCATTTTACATCCAACCTGAGGGCAGAAGAAAGTAATAACCATTATACAAAGAATCGAGATTTCTCAAAATAACTCGTGTGAGATCACAGAAGTATCACCTGAGAGGATACACACAAGGTTGATCTTGGACCACCAGACCGAGGTTTTCCATCATATTGACCCAATCGCGAATCATATCTCATTATCACAGCCTCCACAAACTCCCCATTCTAGCAACAAATGTGTAGTCAAAAAAACATTTAGGATGGAATTCATATGCCCTTTTACACTAGCATTTTGTATATGGAAAGCAACACTAGATCCCATGTCCCTTTTTGGCTCAATGAGCAGTCATCCAATAATTTTGATCAATTACAACTGTTGTTTTTCGAAATACATTAATTAAAGAAGTCACTAAATCTTATCCAATTGCTATTAGCGAAAAATATAGCTGTTTCCTTTTCTTTTCCCTAACGTGGGACTGCAAATTAAATGAAATTAGAAAGATGAATCAAACAAGAATGTTAATTCTACAAATAAAACTGTATACAAATTTAAACATATACAGTATATACCTGTAATTTGATTAGAAGCTTAGTGGTGACCTGGTCAGTAGAATCTACGGCGGAGTGGACATTGGAGGTTGAGGTTTTGAACTTGGAATGGAGAAGAGGGTAAGCTGCGGAGGGTAAAGATGGAATTTCATCCCAAACGCAATTAGGGTTTTGCAAAACGTGCTTCCATATAAGGGGGATGAAATTAGGGTTGAGTCCAGCATTCTCGAACTCGAATTTTATGGCGGAAACATGAAATACCGATTTATATGCCATCGGAAATACTCCAATGTTTGGGGGGATTTGTTGTTTGCAGTTTGGAGGGTTTTATTTCTTGTAATCTAATTCAATTTACTGTTTGTTCTAACATACCAAAAAAAAGAAAAACATCTTTGCATGTTTCACCCTCAAAAGAAATATGGTAAAAGATATTCTCGATATAGGATTCCATGTTGCTTTGGCAAAGCCACCACTCTTGTAGGTGTAATTTGCAAACAAATTTTTGTATGCACATCTATCTTCAATATATAAGAATAATAAAAGTATATAAATATTTACTAGGAAAATAAACCACATTACAATACACTAGTGCATTTTTGCATTTTGTTTAATTTCTTTTATAGTATATAATAAAAAAAATAAGGTTTGAACAGTAATTGTTGTTTCATAATTTTAAAATTTAATTTAAATTGAACTCGATAAATCAAAAATAATAAACAAAATATCAAATTTGAATCAGTTTCATACGTGACTTAATGAAAACTCTATCAAATTTAATTCATTTACGAAACAAAATTTATACACAATTTTAAGTTTGATAAGTAGATTAATAGTAATATAATATATGCTGATGTAACTTTGTTGTAATTAATTACCATTGAAAAAAGAAAAGAGAGATTAACCAAAAATACCAAATACTAATACTATTTAAAATTTCATTGCTGTAAGTAAATGGATCAAATTATTAATTTACACTTAAAATTTTAGCATCAAATAAATCAAATTTTCTTTACAATTGCAACTACCAAACAAAACCAACATCAATCCTATTCCTATCTATATGTGTGAAAACATAATATGTATATAAGAGAATGACCAATTAACTCCTCAAATCTTGGCAGAAACTTGAAAATTATCGGCAGAAGTGAAACCCCTCTGCTTCAATCCACTATCGGCGCCAAAGCTTTTGAGGTTTCTCAAATGCTCCGAAGCAGATAAGTAATCAACAGTGGACGATTTTTGAAAATCGGATCGGTTCCGGCGATGAGAGGAGCCCTCGACGGAGTCACCGCCGATGAGAAGGTGGTAGCTCCGCCCGCTTGAGCTTTCCGAGAGGCAACGGTAAGCGTTCTGCGGCCTTTGCTTCTTCACGACGTTGAGGAGGAACGGAATTAAGCCTTCCATTTTCTTCCGGCGATTGATTTTGATCTAATTAATTAATTAATTATAAATAGTTTCTCTATGCAGTTGCAGTTAATTTAATGAGCTGAAATGAAGTTTATATATATAGTGGTGTCTGGCCTGCTCTGGTCAGCATAGTTGATTAAGATTGATCAATTTAAGTGGATTGATATGAATTTGTGTGGATAATCCATTTAACGGAATTCAGAAAGTCAAAATTGTATTGTTGACTTCTCATCTATTTTTTTTTTTTGATAACTCTTTGTAGCTATTTATTGGCATTAATCCCATTCTTCGCAAACAAAAGTCCAACAAATAAATCCGGCTGGCGTATTTACACATGCTCATTTATTTACCAGTATACTTTATAAGTATTATAATAAATTAAATAAATAAAAGTACAGCTGGAGTGCACAAATCGAGCACTATGGAAAAATAAAGTTACTACCTGCTAAATTTGAAAGTTTGGTTTGAACTGATAATTTAGATGCACCTTCACCAGCATCTTCTTGGATAATATTAGGATACAGCTCCTGTGGCTCGCTCAACATTTCTTAAGTCAAAAAAACTGCCACTTGATCCGACTAACTTCAATTCAAATGAGATGATATGGTCTTAACTCTTAATTGAATATAACCAATCCCACACGGCTTAAAACTCAACTCCCTCAATGCTCAAATTAAGTTTTTATCGACTTCACACATATGCAATTCCAATTCAATTGTCTAACTACATCTCATCCAATTTTTTGTGTCAACAAAGCTGGGCCGTCAAATTAACTAACTATGTTATTTGATGGCCCAACTTACTTATTGCCCACCTATGTATTTAATGGGCTTTCCACTTTCTAATTTGGTAAAGAAATCTTTATTTTTTTGTATTTATTTATTGCAAGAAGATCCAATATATACATAATAATAACTATTTAGTCACATAGCTCAAATAATTGAAATCTCTCTTTTATGTTAAGAAATAGACAATTTTATAAAATTGATCTACCAATTAAGGGTAAACATCACTTTTAATTCCTTTTATCATTATTTTTTTACAAAGTGATCCCTTTATATTTTTTTCTCATTTTAGTACCTACTATAAATTATTTATTTCATTTTAGTCATTTGCAGGTGGTCTAAGGCAGTTTCGTTAACATGTGATATGCACATGGTGGCAATTTTGTCATTTCAAGTAAACTAAAAGGGATATTTTCGTTTTTCTAAATTTAAAAAAAAATTAATATATATAGTTTCTTTCAAACTAGACTTTCATTCTAATCCAACTTAATCGTCAATTCCATTCTAAACAAAGTTTTCTCCCAAAATCTTCTTCAAACACCAAAATTGCTCATCAATTAAACAATATTTCGCATAGTCTCAATAGCGAATGGACAAAAATGCCCTAAAAATGTTCATGTGCATGTCACGTGTTATTGAAACCACTTTGACACATAATTCATAGTAGGGACTTAAATGAAGCACATAAAGTGAAATAAATAATTCATAGTAGGGATTTAAACGATAAGAAAACATAAGAGAGATCACTCAGTAAAAAATTAATAATAATAGGGATCTCAATAATATGCACATCTATAAAAGTTCTTTCCATTAGCTTCTACTTCGCATTATGTGTTGAAAAAGGTAAACCATTTGAAAGCAAATCGACATATTAGATCACAGACATTTGGATGATTCATCGAGCAATATAGTCCATACACATTATGCTAGACATACTTTTTCTGTCTCAAAACCTGAAAATTAATAGAGATTGTTTATCGTATGATTGAAAACATTTGGTATATTTGATAATAAATCAAAGGAAATAAGTGATGCATTTCATGAAAATCAGATATGAGTCCAGAGCATAAATTAAATTGCAATTGGTTCTGGTAGAATATAACTGCAATAAAAATAAAAATAAAAATGACATGTCTAGGTAATTAAATGCTATATATATATATATATATATATATATATATATATATATATATATATATATATATATATATATATATATATATATATTTTTTTTTTTTTATTTCCCAAGGGTTTAATCCCTTTCGAGGCGGGTCGGGCACATTAAGTGGGTACCTCTTTCAACAGGGATTCGAACCTGAGTCCGTTACTTTGTAATGACTAATTTCTTTCACTATACCAATCACATGTTGATAATTAAATACTATATTATTAATTCATTTATAATGTATACTATTATATACTCCTATGTTTCCCAAATAAGAAAAATAAAAAACTACTCCTATAATTATCAAATTTGTCACCAGGATTTTCAATCTCTTCTTCCAACGCCCAAGAAACGAAAATTCACACGCGCCAAAAGACACTCGCACACATACTGTGTGTACACACACTTATTACAAGACTCCAGAAGACTAAAGAAAAACCCAAACCCCCAAGAATCTGATTACAATATAATAAACCAACCAAATCTCCAAAATTTTCTCGCGTTTTCTTGAAATTGGAGCATATGGGTTACCCTAAAAGATCAGAAGTTGCAATCTTGCTGGGGTTTTTGCAGTTGATTTTGTTAGAACCGGTGGTGGGTCGGTTTGTGGTAGAGAAGAACAGTTTGAGGGTGACGTCACCTGACAGTATAAAGGGAAATTACGACAGTGCCATTGGCAACTTTGGGATACCACAATATGGAGGAAGTATGGCTGGAACTGTGGTTTATCCAAAGGACAATAGGAAAGGGTGCAAAAGTTTTGATGATTTTGGGATTTCTTATAAGGCTAAAGCTGGAGCTTTGCCTAACTTTGTTCTTATTGATCGTGGAGGTAACAGGCTCTTTTGAATTTGTCAAATTTGTGAGTTTTTATTTTGGTTAAGTTGAGGTTAAGCTGGTACTGAAAATGCCCTTGTTGTTTCTTAATTTGGGGATGTCCTTTTGGGTACCTTATTAATTTAGGAGGAGCATGCCCTTTTTTCTATTATTGTTTTTTCTTTTGTTTGAGACTCCCTTTTTTTTTTTTTTTTTTTTTTTATTACTGTTGAATTTATTCCTGTTGGATTCGTAAAATTTGCTTGATTGATAGTATTGGATCTGAAGTTTATTCTTATTTGAATCTATCTGTTTGTTTGAGGTGATTGAATAGTTGCTTGGTACTCTGGCAATTTTGTGTATATGGTTTATTTTCTTAGTTTTTTTTTGGAAAAAAAAAATTTCCTTTTTTAGCTGATGCTTTATTATAAAGGAATGCAGTTTTTGAAGTTTTAAGTTATATCATCTCTTTGCAGAACAGTTTGGATATCTGATTCCTCATTGATAGCTAATTTAATTGAAGGAGTTGAAGTTTTGTAATGGTTATATACCATGACGTCCTAAAATGCTGCCATGATGTTATCTATGTTTCTTGTAAGTTAAAACTCATAATGATAAATATAATATTAATTACATTTCTTGCTCTTCACTGCAGATTGCTTTTTTGCTCTAAAGGTTTGGAATGCCCAAAATGCTGGTGCAGCTGCAGTTCTAGTAGCTGATAACATTGATGAAGCATTAATAACCATGGACTCTCCTGAAGAAGATGGCTCCTCTGCAAAATACATTGTGAATATAACAATACCCTCAGCACTAATCAGTAAGAGTTTCGGTGAGAAACTAAAGACCGCAATCAGTGGGGGCAATATGGTAAATGTGAATCTCGACTGGAGAGAAGCTGTTCCCCACCCAGACGATCGAGTAGAATACGAACTATGGACTAATAGTAATGACGAATGTGGAGTTAAGTGCGATATGTTAATGGAGTTTGTGAAGGATTTTAAGGGAGCTGCTCAAATTCTCGAGCAAGGTGGTTATACTCAATTTACGCCTCATTATATAACTTGGTATTGCCCTCATGCATTCACTATAAGCAAACAATGTAAGTCTCAGTGCATCAACCATGGAAGATATTGTGCTCCTGACCCTGAACAAGATTTTAGCACTGGTTATGAAGGAAAAGATGTGGTTCTTGAAAATTTGAGACAGTTATGTGTATTTAAAGTCTCAAATGAGTCAAAAAAGCCATGGGTTTGGTGGGATTATGTTACCGATTTTCAAATTAGGTGTCCCATGAAGGAGAAGAAATACAACAAGGAATGTGCAGATGTTGTTATTAAATCTTTAGGTAACTTTTTATGTTATTAGTCATAATCTTGTTTGTCTTCTTTTCCGAATATTTACATACTAACATTTTTTTTTCTTATCAGGGATTGATTTGAGAAAAGTTGAAAAGTGCATGGGTGATCCTGAAACAGATTCGGACAATCCTGTTTTGAAGGAAGAGCAGGCTGCTCAAGTGAGTATTACAATAATTTTTTCTATGTGATAGTAATTGCATAAAATTTCTAAGTAAAAGTTCTGTAGATTGGAAAAGGATCACGCGGAGATGTGACAATATTGCCTACCCTTGTCGTGAATAATCGACAATATAGAGGTATATTTGTTGAATAATATTTTGTATTGAATGGTCTAAAGATTATTTTTTAATGTGTCTATTTTGTAGGGAAGTTGGAGAAAGGTGCTGTCTTGAAGGCTTTATGTGCAGGTTTTGAGGAAACTACAGAGCCATCTGTTTGTTTGAGTGGCGGTAAGTTATTTTCATTTTAAATACTGTCATTGAATTAATAATATTAATAAATCGTGCATATAATAAACATGGAGCTGCTTTTTTCATCCCTTTTTAATTTCAGAGGTAGAAACAAATGAGTGTTTGAATAATAATGCTGGCTGTTGGAAAGACGATAAAGCCAATATTACTGCTTGCAAGGTACCTTCCAATAATCTAATTATTTTTGTTTTAAGTTTCTGACAAATTATTGTGCAAAGTCAGGACACATTTAGAGGAAGAGTGTGCGAATGCCCTGTAGTTAATGGCGTACGGTTTCACGGAGATGGGTATAGCTCTTGCGTTGGTATGTAAATAATATTCTTTGGGTTTTTCATTTATTTTTCTATTGCTAGTAAATCTTGTCAAATTATCAGAACATGCCTACTTAAGTAGCTGTCTGTTGAAATAGTTTACGAGCCCTTTTTAACTCTTACTTGAACGAAAATATCTTAAAGATACTTTTATTGGAATTTTATTGATAAAAAATTCCCTCCATCTGCAGCTACTGGTCCTGGACGATGCAAAGTCAGTAATGGAGGCTGTTGGCATGAAAATAGAAACGGAATCACTTTCTCTGCTTGTTTGGTTGGTTAACCTTTTACAATTTTCTCTCCGAGCCAAAATTTGAATCAGATGGATTTTTTTTTTTAATATAATTCGTCAACAGGATAATGAGGAGGGAAAATGCACATGTCCTCCAGGATTTAAAGGCGACGGCGTTAAAAGTTGTGAAGGTAAGTTAAGTTTTAGAAAAAAGAAACATTCATATTTTGTAATGCTTTAGAAGGGTAACTTTGTACTTTTAACATTGATTTGCACAATTTTTCTTTGAACATGCAGATATCGATGAATGTAAGGAAAAGAAAGCATGTCAATGTCCTGAGTGTAGCTGTAAGAATACGTGGGGCAGTTACGAGTGCACTTGTAATGAGGACTTGTTGTATATAAGGGACCATGATACATGCATAAGTTAGTTCACTTCCAACCCTCTTTTACAATGTCTCTGTAAATATATTTTTTAATTTTTTTTCCCGTTTCTTGTGCAGGTAAGAGGAGTAGTGAAGTAAAATCTGCATGGACTGCTGTTTGGGTTATTTTGATTGGATTGGGGATGGCTGGTGGTGGGTCCTACCTCGTATACAAATATAGGTGGAGGGTAAGTTTTCTTCACCCATGAAATTTGTCTTATTTTTGCAATTTAATCAGCAAGTCAATTAATTTGTCATAAAATCTTACATTCTGGTTGCTTTCTTAATTTGGTCTATAGATTCGAGATTGGGGACAATTTATGTATAGAGAAGTCGGAAAAAAAAATTAAGAAATAAGTCAACAATGAACTTTTACTACTTGTCTAAAAATTATTAATGATAAATGTTTGTGGAAATATTTGTACTTATTTCAACTTTTCACTTGTTCGCATTTTCAGTCGTACATGGATTCAGAGATAAGGGCTATAATGTCACAATACATGCCTCTAGACAGTCAGAATGAGGTACCAGATCACGTACATGAGGATCGTGCTTAATAATAATGTTCAATCTTTGTGTTCTATTGCAAGGGTGAGATGAGGAGGCTCGTACGACTGACCTTGTATCTCCAACAAAAGGCTTTATATATTTATGTATGTATATATTAGTAAAATTTGTTGGAGATATAAGAAATGCCCTGATGTTTTTTAATACGCGACATGTCTGAGTCAGTACCTTCATTTGGGGTACTTTACTAATGGATTAGGTCGAATTATATACAATTTAACATGTGACAGCTTGTGCCCCTAATTTAATTGCAAGCTTTCTTAATGATGTATCTTCATCGTGATCGCATGTTTGTTCGTTTAAGAAGAGTCAACATTTTTTAGTTACAGGAAGCAGAAGTATACTTTTATTTGGTTAGAATTCTTTTATGCTGAGGTTATTGAATGCATATAGATAAATAGATAGATAGATCTCAACTCAAGAATTACTGACATATTATTGTTTGTGCCTTTCAATGAGTTGAAAATGTATATAATATTATATATATATGTATATATATGGATCTGAGTTGTTTGTATTTGAAAAAGAAAAGTTATGTTTAGTATAATGTTGATGGTGTCAGGTCAGTGTGTTGGATCTTGACTTGGATTCATTTCAATCTGATTTTTCCTAATTTGACCGTAACATCTATGTAAACTTCTTCTTATTTATAAATAAACTTGTTATAAAATCAAATACGAATCTGAATTTGGTTATAAAGGTTACGTTTGCTTTTCTAAATCTAAATCGGATTCTACCATTGACAAATTTTATTTGAAAGAAACTACTTGTATGTATTGTTGTGAAGGTACGTGCACGAAACCATGATTGAATTGACCTTAATATGATCAGATTTGGCGTGGCTACGTGTTTCTCCATTAAGATTTACTATTATGATCAGATTATATAGAAGAAAAGCTAAAAATCATGCTGCAGTCATGCAAAATGCAAGAACAAGAAAAACACATTACAACATAACAAAACAGAACAGAACACATGATTTTTAATTTATTGCTCGTGCACTTTGATGAGATATAGATATCTCTTCCTTCATTGGACATCAGATCCTCTATATTACTGTTAGTTGTGTATCACTAATAAATAATTGCCACATGTACATAATAATAATAATAATAAAACTATATTTTGTTGTTTCATACATTAATATACTCAAAATTATTTCAATATATTACAAGTATGCATAACACTCCATTTATAGCAAAAAATTAAAAAAATGAAGATTCATGTTAAACTATTTTTTTGTAGCAATTAAGTTTAGGTAATGAAATTCTAATAAAAATAAACTTTAAAAGTTTTTAAATATGAATTGTTGATCTACAACCATCTAAGATTTTATCATATTCATATGCCGAATGATACATAGCATATGTAAGTAGAAGAGTTTATTATTAATGTAATGATATAATTATCATTTAAAAATAAGAAAAGCATAATCAGTTAATCTTTTCATTAAACGTTGATTCAACCAAGAATTTTTTATACAATTTGAGCGACTTTATCATGTTAAATTGCAAAATAATCGAATTTAAAAATAAAAAAAAAAAACAATGTTAATAATGACATCCACATAGCAGCTTATTAAATTTAATTAATTAATCAACAAGAATAATTAGTCCTCATCAAAGAGCATTTTAGCCGTTGTTTTAGTTAAATTTTCTTTGGAAGAAAAAAATAAGAATGAAGAATAAGGCCATTACAAATGGCAACAATGTATGTATAATTTGGTTTTATTCACAGAAAGTCCGACACAACCGAGCCACCATCTTGATCAGGATTGTGGTTTTGGCTCCGGCATAGGAATCTTCAAATCAAGCCCCAAATCCATTCCATTATAGGCAATAGGAGAATACATCCATAGATCATCAGAGCTCAAAAGCTGCATATAATGTATATGGAAAACCAATATTTAGGTTTCATTTTCATCCCCAAGCAATTCAAGCTCCAATACAAAACGCATGAACCGTAAAATTTTGATCACTGAAACAAGAAAGCACGACAAATTTGATTACTAAAACGAGAATGCTTCTTACCTTAATCTGAAGTTGCAAGAATTTTACGTACTGGACAGCTTCTTCGAGCATTGTGCTAATGTCAACCTATCATGAAAAAGGACTTATTTCAGATTCAACCCAAAATACATGAGAATAGTATAAATGCAATTCTATTTAACCATGCTTACCTTGGTTCCATTAGGGACAAGATTTTGCAAGATTTTCAATCTCTCGTTTATTCTTTCTCTTCTTTTCTGCAAGAAATTGTAAAAGAAAAAGGGTTATCTTTACCGACACATGCATGGGTTAGCAATATATATACTGCACTTCGAAGATAATTACCCTAGCATAGAGGCTCTGTGGATCAGTCGCCGAACCCCTACTGGCTCGTGTTTTTCCATTTATGTTAAGAGCCCCACTTGAACTTGAAGTTAATCCATTAAGATCATGAGAAGCATTGGACTCATCTTCTGAGCAGCAGCTGCTTGAGCTCTGCCTATGAAGCACTTTCTTGTTACTACCATCTTCATCATTGTCGTCAATCTTTGGACATTTCTTGATTTTCGTGTTTCTCTTGCTCCTTTGGACCTTCATTACATTAAAAATCATAAGAAATTGAAGTCGAATTTCACCTCATTAAATGTGTAAAATGCTAACAATGAAAAGTAAAAAGATTAAGAATAAGAATAATAAGCCTTCTTTTACTTACTTCTCCTGTAGGGATTCGAGGTCTTTTCTTAGATATCTCAGAAGGGATGCTGACTTTTTCTTCTTTCAGTACTTCAGGCATTGACATTTCGAGCGCCCTTCCTAGCTTCAAATTCTGACCTTGAAGAACATCTTCGTGTTGACTCTCATTTGATTCTGTGCTATTATTGCTGATATCCTGGTTTAGGAAGTCATCCCCTTCCATTAGATTGTTAGTATATATATGAATTCGGGAGCTATTGTTCTTACTCTCCATTGCATAGTAATCCATTGTCATCAAATTATTATTAGTCACAAAAGTTTGAGGGTAATAGCTTTCATGACTTGAAGTGGGAAAAAGAATGCTACTTTCTCCACTATAACTACTACTCCCTTGTGAAAAGGAATACATTGAACTTTCATCGACACAAGCAATGTTCATGTTCGACTCATGCGTAGACCAATGGTGAGAACCACTTGGTACCTCATTGGGAACAGAACAGTTACCAAGCAATTGTGCCATGAAATCAGCCTCTTCGGAGCACATTCCAAAGGAGTTCCATTCTCCTTCAGAGATTGTTCCTACTGGTTCCATTTTCTTCTTGTGGGGAGTAGAAGCTTACAGAGAAAGGTTTTATTGCTTTAACTATCAAACAGAAGCTCGACTTGCTCGATACTTGGAAATGTTGGGTGATGGAGAAGACATATATATACTGTTAGCTGTTAATTAAATAATTGGTTGTCATTTATTGACATACAATGTATAAAAATCTTTTAAATCTCACTTCCAATAATTTATATATACAAGGGGTCCCAGTTCTCTATATCAAGTAAAAAAAATACAAGCTGGGACCTAATACAACCCACATAAGAACCAGTCACGCAATAATGAGCAAATTATGCTGCCTTTCGGACCCTTAAAAAAACACATTAGGCCAAAACATAAATGATTATCAATATTATAAGAGTACATAATACAATCTCAATCATATTATCAAGCCACAAATGATTAACTGCCATCAGTTACTGTTTAATATCATGCAATATAACCCAAAAACAGATTTGGGGAAAGGAGTTTGGAATTACACCTGGCAATCTGCAGAACGTGGGGGTCCTTTTCAAAATATTAAACATAGTTTTAAATTAATCAGAAGAAAATGACATCACCTAGTTGAAAGAGCGATCGTGGAGCTGAGTCTGATTTTGTTATAACTAATTGGAACAGCCCAGCAGACATAATATCTTCTACATGGTTCCTGTCTCAATGCTTCAATCTTAAAAATGACTAGAACAGGTGTTACAAGGTATTTGGTCAGTATTCAATTCATCAACATCGTTCCAAACTCCAAACTCAGATATTTAAGTGAGAACAAAGCTACATGAATAACTAAATGAATCTAGTCATGTTGCCAGAGAATATTCCCGTACAACTGGTGAATCACAAAGACATCAATTGACTAAAACGTTTAGCTGTGAGAAACTTGCTCAATCGTAATCTTTGGCATAATCATCATTCATCAATCTCATAGTCGAGGAAGCAATAGCCAGCTTGGAGAACAGGATTGGCAAAATTAATTTTCTTTATCAGCTAAAGTTTTAAGAGCTTCGTCATAATAAAGGAAATATTTCGGTCCATGGAGTCTTTGAACAATGATTCTTCCTTCTGTACAGCCTTGCTGGAATCAAAATTCATACAGATTACAAAAAATGTCATGGGAAACAGATAGTGGTTTTATTTTAAACTTCATACATAGTTCGATACTATGATGGTAATAAAAATATTAACTGGAGAAGAAAGCTACATGGGTCACTTCGAAAGTAGGAAACAAGATGAAATATAGATCACCAGTTACTTGAGAAAAAGTTTTACAAATGACTTAAAAAAATCTTCAGAATCTATAGCCAATTGAGCAGCAGCCGAAAGTACGATTTTATCACCACAGTACATAGAAACTATCATAAACTTAAAATGACGGGCATACCAGATATGCTATTATTGGCTATTAATTAATTTAAACATAATCCAACAGCTAGGCTTCTTTATGTATAAATAAATACTCCTTAAATTCTTTGGAAAATATAATTCAAGCTTATTCTCCAACCTAGACTATGGATGTCATAAATTAAATATAAATGTTTTTTTTTTTTTGGAACGTTAAGATTAACTAACCACTGAATATTTTCAGCATCTTTTTCCTATTCTTTAATTTACCAAAGCTTCCACTACTGACAGTTCCTTTAAAATGAACATATTCCACAATAGCCTATCAGCTGGAAGGGTTTAGTTGGAAAAATAATAGAATGAGCTTGTACTTAAATACAAAATTGTAACATTGTGTAAGAAAAAAGTCAGGAAATTTTAAGTGAAACGAAATTGTTTACAGGAGATCCCTACTAGTTGGCACATACAACTTAAAGACGAAAATAATAAAATGTACTGCTCCATATCTTTAGTTATATTCAGAAGAGGAGACATTTTCTCGATTTTTTCGAAACTATCTTTTGTTCCGCCTGACTATTCTGTGTAAAAAATTAACTTAATCTAGAGTGCCAGGAAGAAAACTGATTTTGACAACAAAAGAAGGCTGAGATCCTAGTAAAGGTAAAACAATTATTATCTAATGCTTCTTGCCATTAAAGTGTCAATAATATCTCATATAAAATAATGAAGTAATATCCTAGTTAATTTTGCAAAAAAAATTAAAGTAGAGACAGATTGGAATTTGCTGTGAAATATGATAACATAAAAGAATATCTGGAATAAAATAAAAGGGGTTTATATTTTCAACCATTTAAAAGCATTTCCGTAAAAATATAGCTAAAAGTGTATTTATATATTTTCTCACTGGACGTTGGTCTTCTCCTCTAAAATAATGGCATAATGTATTCTAGCAAACAATGACGTAAATCCAAATTATTCACCTCTAAGGATACATTTTTGAGGTGCAAAACCAGATACGACAGACAATAAATTGATGAGATTACATTGCTTTAACATCCAACATAATGGGGACATATGTACATTCTTACAATTTTATCGAAAAGAAAGAAAAAAAGTACATTCTTACAATCACAAAGTCATATAAGTGATTCTGCATCTACATTTGATTATATTATTTTACCTCCACGAACTCCATATCGTTTTTACACAAAGAACATAAATTCGTAAAAGATTGTTAGATAGATTGTCATAAAATATGTTAATTCGCCTATGAACTACGTACCCACATCATCAACTACCCAAAGTGTCAGAATATTAGAGCTAATTCTATATCTTTTCTCTGAGCCATACTTTTCTATTGCCTGTGGAATATAAGGAGTAATAAATGAGCAGCATATTATTAACTTGTAAATTAACAAATAACAACTACTGCTTATTATATTTTAACCCAAGTTGTCAATAACGTAATGACTAGCAAAGTAGGAGGTACGCAATTGATATTCTTATTAACTATTCAGACATGTAAACCAATTCGGATTCTAAGATAATTCAACTATGTTAGAATCTTGATTGATTCCATATAATTAAGGATCTGCTACTGATTACAATTAAATTCACTAAATCATTAAAAAAATTATAAATCACGAAAGTAGTTAAATTACACATTTAAACAGACGAACTAGGGTAAAACGCTCATCAAAATGATTGGAAAAAAAAAAAAAGCGCTAATTTAATAAAGATGACCTTTGATTACCCTCAATAGGGGATGGGGGAAAAGGAAAATCGCCGAATAAAAGAATGAAAATGTTTCCCGCCAAAATTGACGAAGCCCTTTTCCATGGATATACTAACTATATTGAAGAGTGTGTAGGGGCGGTCAAACCCTAGCCCCCAAGATTCCGGCGATGTTCGCGCTTCAAGCACGCGTCGAATCGAATCATCACCACACGGATTGTAATCGCATTTTTTTTTTTTTAACTTCAAATTCTATCAATTTCTTTTTGTACCCATCGACGTGGCAATTGGCAATTCTGAATGGGACAATGACAATTTACATTTTGCCACCAATTATTTTCAAACGTTGCACCTTTTTTTTTTTTTTTTTTTTTTTTTTTGGTAGTGACACCTTTTTTTTTTAATCTAACAAGTAAGATGGAAATGAGCAAGAAATGAAAATCAATATGCATCATTAGATGCTACAAAAAATACTAGATAAAAACATTTTTTTTTATATTTTACTCACTAAAATCCAATAATCAAACATAGCCAAAGTTTTTTGATTGATATACGAGTTTTTTAGCTGAATTTTTCACTCGATAAACTTGTAAACTAACAATAACAATGATAATATTGTATGATACAACTCAAACTAAAGAAGCTAATAAATTAGTATATGTTTATGATGTAAATATATAGTTTGCAATGGGGTATAATTTATATGAACGAGTAAAGTGTTTGGCCCAGCGGTGGGAGCTCTTAAAAACACTTCTAGACATTCATTGTGATTTTTGAAGTGTTTGGTCCCAATTATAGAAATTGTTTTTAGTCCAATCGTCATTTTAATTAATTTTTGAATCGCTAGGTCAAACTCACCCTGCAACACAAATAACGGTTAGACTAAGTATGAATGTGATTTCGTCGATATTTCTTCTACACTTAAGACAGAATGGTTTGTAATTAGAGCATAAAGCGAGATAATTTTTAAAATTCTGGAAAAATATAAATTTATTGGTTATGTTTGAGTTAAGTATCTGCATTAATTTTATCTTCATATTAGATGGATTTTATATTTATAAATTGATTTGTACGATCGTGAGGCAACTCTCTGGACATGTACCATGCAAAATCCGTTCCAAAAGGCTAAAGTCTCATATTCTCGTGATAGACCGATCTATAATTTGATCTTATTCAAAGAATACATGTTTCAAGCTGATGAAATACGTACGAATTGTTGGCCTAGGTTGTGTTTCATCTCATTCACTAAAATGAATTTTAGCAATTCGAAAATCAATTATATGAGAATTAATTTTAGCAATAATTGATTATGATACAATTTAATTATAAAATAATTATTTTTGGATAATAGATTTTGCAAAAGTAACACTTTAGTCACTTCTGAAATATGGTGTTTTTTAGCTTCTGGAGATCCCCAAAGTAATTATGATATTGGAAGTCAAGCACCATTAAAATCACAATTTAAACAATTTCTATAATTGGAGCCAAACACTTCAAAAATCACAATGAAGGTCTAAAAGTATTTTTAGGAACTCCCACCGTTACCAACATGTGATTGATCTAGTGGAAGGGACTAGTCACTACGAAATAGCGGACTCATGTTCGAATCCCCATTGGGAAAGGTTCCCTCTTTATGTGCCCGACGCGATTAAACCCTTGGAAAACAAAAAAAAAAAAAAAGGAACTCCCACCGCGGAGCCAAAATCACCCTCATTATTCGAGCCTCATACTCTTTATAATTCTTGTTTATATTCCTGTCGATGAAGATGATATTGAAAAATTTCATGAAAAGGGATTAAAATTTATTTTTTCCCGTCACTAATTACTAGAGAATAGAGGGGTACGGGTAGCTAACTAGCTACTACCTACAGCCCATCCACGTATTAAAATTACATTTGGTTGTTGAAACTTCGTATTCGTGCCGGCCAATGCACGATCTTGATTAAATTATCAAACCTTGAGATATTTAAGACATGCACAATGCATGAAAATTTTACATGACACACTTAATTAACAATTTTTTAATAGACATGAAAGAAATCTTAGATTCGGGGGAACAAATAAATTATAGTAAAATAAGTTCTATGAAAATCCAATATCAATAATGTTTCTGGGCGTGGAGAATATTCTTAGACCGGTCTGCACGTTTCGATTTTTCTTCTTTAGAATACATTCATTTTCAATCATGATACATAAATTATTTATTGAGGTTCTGGATTCAACTCCCACTAATATGAATATTTATTCTAGTTTATTACTTGTTTTGACATTTATTAAAATAATTTATGTTGTTATGTAATAATTGATAATGAATGTATTCTTAAAAGTAAAAAAACAAAAGAAGTTTATCTCTGTATCATAATTCATAACGACTAATTAATCGATTGGACAATTAAAAGTAATTAATAGGTATACTTTCTATAAATATTGTGCGTCTGAAAGAGTAACTAAGCTTAATTAAGTAATTAATTGTGAGAGGATGGGTAGGGATCGAGTACATTCTTACATTTTCAATAATAAGTTCGTTGCCAGATTCATAACAAAATTAATCTTCTAGAAAGAAGGCATGCAACTTAAATTTTGCAAAGTGAGAATATCTTCCTTGGAAGAGAAAGCAGGAAAAAAAAAGGTAAGCTTGACTAAAATACTGATATTTTATTGTATGTAAATTATTGAAAGATAATTTTTACTAATGCACCAATGGGTGATTGATTTAGTGGACGAGATTAGTCTGTATAAGGTGATGAACCCATATTCGAATTTTCGTTGGGAGAGATTCCCATATAACGTACATGTGACACCGACGCACTTCGAAAAAAATTAAGTTAGGTGTAAAACTTAACTACCCTTGTAAAACAGAAAATAATAGTAATAATAATAATAATAATTATAAATTAAGGCAACTTCTCAGAAACTAATGAGCCAAATAATGCCAGCTCTCGATGAATTTGTTCTTAATTATATGCTTTTGGTCTTGCTTCGTAGAATAATCATGATCATTAATTAAGCCGTTGAACAAGTTATTTAGATTTGATGCTCACATAATTATTTGTTTAACTAATAAATCTGAAGAGGTATTTGCAGCAAATTATCCATGACTGAATCTGATAAATCTCTTTGTAGAAATTAAACGCCATTTAGGATAATATATAAATATTTTGCTAAATTTCGAAATGATATTTAATTATTTTTGCTAACTGAAATGATTTATGAGACTCCTTCACATTTATATATCAAGGGACAAATAATAATTTCTCACAAAATTCTTTGATTCAATCATTTAAAAAAAGCAGACTATTGCTTGACTTATGTCTGCTATTGATATATAGTGATTACCGCGTATTTAAGATGATACACGCTAGCTAGTGGCTTCCTTAGTATAATTAATTAGAAGAATATAAATTGAATTACTCCACATTTTTTTTAAAAAAATTAGGAGAATATATAGAAAAGTGCATCTACATTAGGAAATCAATGATTATAAATGACCAATCACATATGAAAATGACTAATTAAACTAATATATATATAATACTGGACTAAGAGTTCTAGGTAGCTTTTAACGAATCTTTGTACGTAATTATATAAAGTATATAGTTATATATGATTTGATGTATAATTGCTACTATAAAAAAAGAAATAAAACTATATATATATATAGCATCCTATGTTGCAGCTAAATCTATAAACGATCAATAGTAGCTTTTTATTCCAAGACCTGGAAATATGACAAAAGAAATCTCAGTGTTGTATGTGTGTGTGTGTGTGTTTGACACAGTATTTTACATGTTTATTTTTTCATAACATTTGGACACCTATTAGTTGGAAATATATCATTTTACTTTTATATCATAAATATATATGGAAGATTTGAAAATTGTTTTGTACATTAATTATCATAAATAAAATCGAACTAGACCTAGACTTTTAGCTATTAACTTATCATTATTTTATTTCAAAAAAGAAATCATGTTATCTGAGGAGAGTTTTATTTGTTGACTTTGCTTATAATTAATTAAGTGAATTCATGTTCTTCCGACTATATATAACTAGGTAGGTAGTTATTAAATGATGTACAAATTATATTGTACAATGAAAGAAAAGCATATTCTGAGATCCCTTTCTCCTTAAGATAAAATATTGCTATGGTATATAAATACTTAACAGAATGGAGTTCCATTTAAGGGCATAATTAATTACTTATTGGATTAATTAAGTTTAATTGTACTTGTCTGACTTTAATTGAAGTTGTAGACTGTTAAATGCTCCAATTTTTCAGACAAATGCTCCACTTTGAGAAAACACCCAACATTGGAACAGTCTTTATATATATATATATATATATATGACTTTTGCAATGTTTAGATAACTAAGTAACTTATACTATTTTTTTCCTTTGTCAAAACACAGAATGAGTCTCAATAACATGAAAACATTGAAAACCATTGAGAAAGAAAGAAAATCATAATTTAAGAAAGAAAATCATAATTTACTTTACTTCCAACATATACACTTTATTTTGCACTTTATATCCTATTTCCTTCTAGAAACTGTAAAGTATAAATGTTGGAGGAGTACGTACTAAAGTACTCTAATGTAAAAGGAATGGAGTAAATTGAAACTCACTCAACAATTAACCTTTTTTTTTTTCAATTTTTTAAACAATGTATAAATTTGTAGGTAGAAAAAGAGGGGTATTAATTAATGTTAAAATATCCATGATGTTGATTTCCATCTGAATTTGGAATGTGGCATGCGCAACTTACGTGATGAGATCTTTATGAAATTGATACTCCATCATATATCGATGAATAAAGAGGTGTACTTATGGAACAAATTAAATTGATAAAAGTCATATACTCAATTCTCAATGAGTTCGTAGTTCAATGGTAAAATTGAGGTCCCACTTACTAAGGGTTTATAGATTCGATTTCCACTAACGCGAGATTTGCTTCTAGCTAGTTTGATAAAATGTTTGATAGTATATTTTATTATTTCGTGATATTGATGTAATAATGTAATTATCGTTTCACTAAAAAGAAAAGTCATTTAACCAACTAATGACCATACATAACTTATGAAGTTTGAATCGAGTTGTGCTTAAAAGAATGACAAAATTACAAATATGAAGTCACTTGCATATAAATCAATTGTACACCTAGATTTTTTTCTCAATCCAGAAAACTCAGATACAAGCTTAAATTCGATAAGAAGAACAAATATATAATGTGAATTAATGTACTATATCCAATTCCATTAGAATCACTTACCAAAAAAAAAAAAAAAAAAAGGAAAAAACCAATTAGACTTGATTTTACTTAAATAAAATAGAAAACCTTTTGTTGGTTCAGCATATTCCGTTTTTAACCTATAAATTAGGCAGATTTAGTGCAAATATTATTCAGTAACAGGGGAGCCCCGATTAGAATTTCAATCCTTTAATATCCGCATGACTTTGCCTTATAGTATTGTTGGTGGTTGAGAATTATATATATAAATGGGGCATAATTTCTAGAATTGTGATCACGACAACATAATTAAGCAATCATTAATTTTATCATGTTTTTGGAATATCTAACTCCTGTTGCCGCGTTACACAAGAATATATGACTTTGCTGTCGACTACCATTTCCAACTTATTCAAAATAAACGTCTAATCTAAAAACAAGAAGCTACGTTATACACTGCATATATATGGATATGGGTTGGTGATTGGTCCGGTCCCAATTGTTCAAGTGGTTCTGGTTTCGTAAAATAGGTTTAAGTATTTCGTACCGTGACCCTTTTTTTAACATGATTTGATTTTTATTTGTATTTTGAATTTTGATATATGATTCCATATTGGAGTTTTCATAAGGAAGGGAGGTAAATAATAGTTGTCAGATTACTGACTTCTATAAGAAAAAACAAATGTCAAATTATTTTTTTAATAGGTTTAATATTTTGTTAAGTTTGAGGCCGAAAATGAGTTTTGGCATGTCCCGATTAAAGTAAACATGAATCATGTCTGATCCTGAACAGTCTTTTATGCCCTAATTAGTGATACATGGGATGCAAGATAAATTGTGTAAGAGATAAATTACTTTATATAAGAGTAGAATTTGTGTAATTTTTTAGTGATAAAAAGAATGTCATTTGTTTGACTTTTAAAAATTTGTTTATGAAAATTAAGAGACGAATAATTTATTTTAAAAAATAAAAAATATTATTTAATTGACTTTTTAGAGAGAAGTGAAATGCTTTCAGAAAATCCATATAAAAAGATTAATGCTCTTGTTTACGCGTAGTCGTGTACATCAATTTAATTAACTATGTATGATGCAGTGTAATTAAGACAATCGATTGATACGAAGTTCCAATTTTATACTAGTGAAATCATAATCACGTCCAAATATCAATTAATTGCACAAACAAATTACAATAATTAAATAACTAATAAGATAGTATAAACTAGAAAAATGTTCACACTTTTGTTTTGATGGAAAATTCAAAATCTTAAAATTTGGAGACCTCAACTTTTATTATTAGGTTACGAACCCATCAACAAGTTTTAATTAATTGAAATTGTCACTTTCTCTCTATTAAATTCGATCGACATATGTGAACTAGCATGGATGGAATTATTTTGAAGCAATAATAAATACGATTTTGTGAAGATAAAGTCTAAAGAATTTGTTTGTATCAATATTACTTTTTTTCAAGAAAGTTATCTCGGACTTTATATAGTCTACAAATACTCTAATGTTATTGGCATTGATAGATATGACCTGACCTCAAATAATGAAAATGATAGAATAATTTAATTTCATCATTCTATTTAATTAATATTTGACACTCAGAATGTCAAATACTAAATTAATGGTGGAAAAACCAAATCGACCACGCAATTTCTAATTGTAAAATGGGGAAAGTTTCACTTTCACATGTCAGTATCACTACAAAGTTCAAATATTTTATGGATATAAAATTCATTAATATTCGACTTTCAGAGTTCGTTCAATATTTTAATAAAAATAAAAATTAAAACTAACATATGCATTAAAATTTAAATGGGAGTGCTAGACTCGTCAAATTTTATTTTCTTTTGTTTTTCCATTTACAATAGTCCGCTTATTTATCACAGTTAAAAAATTTTAAATATCAATTTATGAATAAATCGTAGGAATGCAGAAGATAAATACGAGACATTTAAAGTATAAAGTATGCACGGAATGTATTTAAACCGTCAACACAAAGTCTATGAACCTCACAATTTATTTTATATGATTTTCATATCAAAATTTTAATTATACAAAAAAATTCGATGCAATAACTTTTACATTATAGTGTCTTGCATTTTTTTTTTTATATATATATTATTAAAAATGGGAGGCTCATAAATTTATAGAGGCCCAACTATGGTATGAACAGTATCTATGTTTGATACATACAAAGACGACCCGCTTGATCATAGTTTTTTTTGCTAATCCCCTCCGATTCGGCCAATTTATAATTTTGTCTCTTTCCCTTTGTAAAAGTTTATAAATTGTAATAATATGGAGTATTATATTACATAACCCGTAATCAACAAAATAATAGTGTATATTACATAACCCATTATCAACAAAATAATTTGATTTAGTTATATTTCATATAAATTGGATTTAATGCTGGATTCAGACTTGAATTATAAAACTACATTCAGTCCATGCATCTCAATACATATTCCACGCCGGGAGGGAACCCTATATTATTAAGTCGAGTTTGACTTAAAAAGTTGTGAATTATTTTTAGAAGATAAAAAAAAAATTGAGATTAAAATCAATGTATTTCAGCTGCATATCTGCTGCTGTACAACTGACACAACACTGAATGGTGGATAATAAAAGTACACACCATAATTTATTTTGACTACAAGGTCACCGTTTGAGATTAAAATCAGGAAAAATACACTAACAAACAAGTTGGTAAAAAACAGAAATGCCTTCAAAACAGTTGGAAATCCAGAAAGAGGCAAGCTAAAAAATATAGAGAAAAATTTATAAACAACAAACTACGTAACCACATTGCTATTGCAGGAATAGTAGTATTGCTAGAGATTGAGCATCTTCTACATCAAAAAGCTTTATGAAGATCTTGAGTATCAACCGATGAGGAAAACCTTGATATAAATCAACAAACTATGAAGCCAGTCGCAGCTGAGCAATAGATTCATTCATTCTGATGAGATCTGTTAAAACGACTTTGTAATAATCACTGCGGCTCAACATCAGGCAACTCTTCACCTAGACCACGTTGTGCAATTCTGTAGTAGAGAATTCCCATTGTTGTCAAGCAAGCCCTGCACCAAAAGTAAAAAGCTTGTTCAATCCAATTAGTGCAGACAAAGATATACAAGTTTGCAGAAGATTGAATATACCATCACAAAACAGGTGTGATAAAGGTAAGAGACTCCAAGAGGAGGAATTTAATTCTGTCTCCATATTGGAGCTTAATGTGAAGGTAAAAAAGAGCTAAACTTACATGATAGCAATGATTAAGAGGAGTTTCCTGGGATCTGTTCTTGAAGACCTGTGATGTCTAACACGACCTTCCGAGGCATCATCTGCACGTGACACATCTTTCCGTGGAGGTGCAGTCACTGGTAAAATTGGCAATGAACTTGACCAAAAAGGCAGCAATGACCTAAAGAACTTATGGCGAAGTGTACCTACAATTCAGAAAGTCATGGTTCAACTATTTCAATAACAATACCTTATCAAAAATGTCATTCTAACAAAAAATTGATTTATCATGTAATATATACAGATTTCAGAACCATAATAAAAAAATTAGCTGGCCTGATGGAGCCGTGCAGTAATCTGTAAATAAAAGCTATATGTGTCGATGTATTAAGTAAAATTTCAATGAAAGCGAAAATCCTATGTTTAACAATTGGCTCTGCATTTGGCAGTGTTGGACCCAGGTGCAAACTAAATGCTCTGGCATGGGCCATGCAGTAGAATAACATAACCAATTCTAATGTAGCACTCTCGTCACATTCAAGCAAACAATATAGTAACCACAAAGTGCTGATGATCCCACAACTCACAGAAAAGCTACTGAAAGCCAACAGAAGCCGAAAGATAAAATAGGACAGACTTTCACTAACCTCTTTTTGAGTACTTATTCCTGTTTCCATCTTCGTCATCAGCATAATATGAGGCCTCGGAGTTCTGCCTTTCAAATTGCAATGCACTCTTTCGCGTGGCTGCACCAGGCTGGGAAACACAAAAAGTGTGAGAAACCACTAATCCAATACACAAAATACAAAAGACTTTCTTACAGCATCAGGACTTGTGGTTTTCATGAAATTGGTTTCATGATTGGGTAAGGATGACATTGCTGAGCTAGGTCCTTCAATCTCCACAACATCCAAACTTGCAGATCCTGTTGCAGTAGAGGCCACACTGTTTCCAGCAGATTGATGCATTAGCGGTCCTGAGGCAAATGCAGGTGGAGGACTTTGGGACTCTGTTCCATGAAAAGAAACTGGATGGTTCCCAAACAAATTCTTCTCCAAACCAGTCTGTAAATACAGTTGGCATTACCCAAAATAAGATGCGACAATAAAAGTCATGAGAAAATGTAACTTGTTAAATACACCGTTAGGCACAATACAGCAACACCACCACTCACTCCCAATCCCACGGCTTGAATAACGAAAGAAAGACAGAAAGGAGAATTGAAAGGCAGTAGATCACAACATGATGGCAAAAGATTCATCAATAGTTTCGGAATTTTAAGTACACAATAAATTCCTGGTACTTTAGGTGAAAGGACATTGTGCAGCCTGTTGCTAAGTTAGATAACAATAAAATCCATTTTTGTCTCTGCAATAGATGAGATAGTCTTGACAACATGAATGAATTCAGATGGGTAACCATGATAAAACCACAGTTTTAAACTTTCAAACAAATTAGCGATTTGTGGTTGCTAGCAGTTTATACAGATTAACATTAAGCCAAAACTAGTCGTCCTCATTGTTATGCTTGTACTTACCTGAATAATTGCCTCTTTCAACTTTGAATGAAGGTGTGATCCTGAATCTTTGACACTTTTGGGCGGCCATATCTGCAAACCATGCAAGCACTTCTCATGAGTTTCAACATACATCAACATAAAAATTTACATTGTTTATGGACAAATACATATAAACCTTAAGGATTTTAAGAGTTGGTTTAAATTATGTAAAATCAAAATATATATAAATTAACTAGATTGCCACAAATATTTTCAACTACTGGACTTAGTTATTTTGACCTTCATCTGATTTAATATGTTATAGAACTCTTAAGACAGTGCCTCACTCAAAGGTCTCAATTTTTTTTTGCAGGCGAAGCATATTGAGTGGGAAAAATAGGCAAAATGCTCAAAATTAGTTACAAGCAGGTATTGTTTCAGAAGCTTTAAGCAAAGTGGCTCATACATAACAAGGCTTTCTCTCTTGTTTTCTTCATGACTTTCCTAGAGCGGAGAAAGGGGTGACTGCACAGGTGGCCCCCTCACGGAGGAATTAAAGGCACATTTACTTGATAATAATAATAATAAGAGATTCCAAAACTGGTCGACTTAATTGCCCTCAACACTTAACTTCTATGAAATGTTTTACAACAAAAGTACCGCTTGAAATTTCTTCATAACGGGAAAATATAATAACAAAATAATGGATCACTGCTAAAACACACATGAAATATATATTATTAAGGGAAGATATCAATCACTCTTGAACAAACAATTATGACTACATTCCAACTATTCACAATCTCCTTCATTAATATTAGGTGCTAACAAAAACATAAGATTTTAGTTGTTAAGAACTCACAAATTCCTCAATTTAGTATTTAATTATGAAAACCTCCATCTAAACCCTTTATTACAAAAATTCCAGAACGAAAATAAAATTTGAGTGTATCCCATTATCCATTTTTTATTAGGTTAAGCAAGAAAAAAGAAACTCATATTTCAGACTAAACTCTCGAGCAACATTGTCTCCGAGTACTCCCTGGAATGTCACGTAAGAGTTGCAAGCCTCATAATAACAATTCTCAGATATCAAGGGCATAAAAGTAAGTCAGTATTACAATTATCTTTATATCCGTGAACAACCTGATTCGAGTAAAATTCAAGCTGAATAGTTTTGTTATAGGAGGAGGTTCATATTAACCGCAAAAAAGTGATCAATCTTAGGAAATGGCACAAAATAGAACATACAGATGTTGAACAAGCTGGACAGACATAACCAGCAGGAGCAGTGTGTGGAGGAAAACTCTTAATGTGCGATACAAAGCAACTTGTATGTATAACATCTGCAAAACACAATCATGACGCGTAGAGTCACCAACAATTTTGACATCTATAAATTGAAGAAAGAAAGAAAAAAATTAATGAGACGTACGTAGACAACCCAATCGTGTAGTTTGAGGGTCTGTTCCCTCTTCAAGCACAGCTTGACACTGGCAGCACTTAGGAGGCCAATCATACTCTCCATCGATTACCCATTCCGAGTATGTCCGCACCTAAAATAGAACAAAATTTCTTTTTGATAAGATTGGGCCACACTTGTCTGAGAATGGAAACGTGAATTATAATGACCATACCACACAGATTTGGTGTTCCGGGAAACATATACATTCTCCGCAAACAGGCACCTTGTGAACGAAGCAATACAACTTAGTCGCCTAAAAACCCAAAATTAAACACATACCATTAGCCAACATAATAATTCAAATAACATAAGTATTAAACACTGACTTCCTCTGCACGCAAAGAGTAGTGAGGCAGTTCCCTTCCCCGCACTAATTTAATAATGAAAATGAACCCTAATTCTAATGAATAAAATTCGATCACCAACAACCTATAGCTGATAAGGAACTGAAATGAAATCACAAGATCTCTAGGTAAGATGAATTGAAAGCTCGATCAGATCCAAAATCAGCAAAATGCAGATAGAAATGCAAATCAAATCAATTTCATAATACCTTGCGGCATTTACAGACAACCATCGCATTAGCTGGGCCGGGGTAACTATGAAAAGGCGAAATTCGAGATCAAGATTTCCAATGAGAAATTCCAAGAGGTTTAAATTCAGTAAACTGAATTTATAGGGTTTAAGCTGAGTTACAGAAATGATTTCTTCAATTCAATGATGAAAAGGTGCTCTGATAGTAATAACTTGCAGATGTAATTTAGACTAGAGCATGAGATTTGTCTATAATTATGATGATGAATAATAATAATAATAATAATAGTAGTATTTGCTTGTCATCGGTTTCAATTTTGTGGGAGCTTCTAATTGCATAGAGGAGGCCCAATCCTATGTTGTTTAGGTTTGAGGAATAAAGAGGTTTAATGGGCTTAAATCCGGTGGCACATTTTTAGCTCAAAATGACTAGCCCAAGTTGAGGCCCAGTCAAATACCAGTTTAGAATTGGATTTGCCTGGCTATCAATTTTTTTTTATTTCTAGTCCGAAGAGTGATTTACCCAGCCAACCAATGTACTGATTACACGTGAGCTGAAAACACGTCAAATAGCCGACCCGACCAATATTACAAATGATTTTCTTATTCCATATTACAAATGTTCTTCTTATCAATCAACGTAGAAACAATTTTTAAACTCTTAAAGAAAAATGACCAGAACTTTAAACCCTATCTTTATAATAAACCAATCTATTATTAGAATCCATCATAAAATCTCAATCATTATATTATACATCATAATAATGTTAATCAACAAAACTTTTAATACAAGATGAACTGAACCAAACCAAACCACCTACACTTCGCCCCATAGCCAACTAAGCCAAATTTGATCCACACCTGCCCTTTTTATGTCTTGACGATGATTCATTACAGGATAAAGCTTAGTGGTAAAACAGTATTCCTTGTATTCCCATCTGGGTATCTGAGATTTTTTAGGTTAGCGGACCAACTCCTCTTCTCATAGCAATTCTTCCTAGTTCTGGTGACCGAGGGAGCAACACAAAGTTAGACTAAACCAACCCAACGAGAAATCATTACTATAAAAAATAAAAGAATGCATCATCTTGGGAGTCGATGATTTTGTCGGCAATGCCATAGTCGATGGCTTCCTGTGCTTGGTAATACTTTGGACGTTCAATGTCTTCCTCAATTTCTTCCTTTGGCTTTCCAATCCCTTTGGCCAAAACCTCGATATAGGATTCTTTGCTTGCATCTATAGCTAAAATATAAGGCATGTTAACTCGTAAGTGAAAATACAAGGCATACTCATGAGTTGCTTACCGCCATGGTGTCAGCTATTGCATAAGCCTCTGTTTCAGATCCAACCATCTCCATCTTCTCATTCTAACAGAACATCAACAAAGATATGACAAATAAAATGTAGTAGTGGCCTGGCAAACACATTACGACAGATAGTAGGAAGACTATGAAATAATTAAGAGTTTACCGAAAACTAGATGAATTGATGTATGAATGTATTGGCTTTGTTGGGCTGTCATAATCTAGCCACATGAATTGAGCTGTTATAAGCTCGGTCACTGCAGGTACAATCTGTAACAAAGGAGGAATAAATACAAGGTGGATGAAAAAAAAATCGGAAAGATCCTCCTCCACGGCACATGCTATACTTTGACCGCACTCTTCTATCACCCATTCCGGATAAACTCCACATTCCACCATTATTCAAGAAATTGCAAGATGATGAAATGCTTTCCTACAGAAAAAAACACTAATCATAGACTTATCAGGAAAATGAGAATTAAGTTCTACGATTTCAAATATACTGCCAAGAAACAATGAATTGATATCATTCGATGTTACTAGAGCATCCAAACAAAAGGGCAGATGCCCTTCATCCGTATTCTATAGAGAAACTTTAGCAAGTTGGATATAAGAGGCAGACCTCTGTTCCTTTTTCCGAATGTCGGCGATTAGGGTTATCTTCTGTCATGAACATATCCATCTGTGAAGGTGTAAGGCCAGAGATATTGAGGTGTGTTTTTGTAATTGTCCATCACTGCAAAAGAGATGGTAAACATCTTTTACAAGCTCAATAATCCACAAAGATTCAATGCAAATAAGAACAATTAGCTTAATTGGACTTATAAAGAACTTTTTACTTGGTCCTCGACCCAAATCAACCAACACACACCAAAATATAACATATATTCAAAAACATGATAAAACATTCAACTTTCAAGACAACATCCTGGTGATTAGTTGACACCTATTTCGAGCTTGAACGAATATACGAGAAGGAATTTCTAGGTTTCCCTTAAGAAAGAATATCATAATTGGCTTTGCTAGTGTAACCACAAATATGATAAACATATACTCTTGGCTTTGCTAGGTTTAAGATAAGTAGACACAAAAAATGAAGCTGCTAACTAAAGTAGCAAAAAAAAAAAAAATCTAAACCACATACAATTTTTCAAGATAATGTCTTATAATTTTCCACTCCAAACAATTAGTTGAGCATTACCCAAATATTAAAACCAACCACTAATTCTCATGAACAAAGATTACTGTAAATAATAACTAATAAAAAAAATCTACACATAGCAAAAACTTAAAAGTAATTAGGGCAGAGGAAAGAATTATCAATTACATCCAACTTTGAGATTTTCTTCTCGGTACTGTTTGGGGAGATTTCCGAGCTACTGGAGACTTGAAACGCGCCTTTTCTGGGCTTGGTCTTGAAGATTCAAGAAAATTGATATTTTTATGGCAATTGCCAAAAAGAAATTCAAAAACTTGCTCACTAGTTTACTTGACTTTGATTTTCTCTAATAATATATTGGGCTCAAGTAATACTCTTCTGCCTGCAGTCCAAACCCAAATTTAGGCCTATAGAAGTTTGCTCACAAATCCAACTTATAAACCCAATACTTTTACATTTTAATTAGTTGGCGGAATCGATCCAATTAAAGATTTTCTCCATTTATGCTTGAATAATTAGCTTTACATGCAAAATGTCAAGCAGACTTTAACCTATATAAATACCCGTTTTGATTGATAATATTTTCCCCCGGCCCATTTTCAATCTAAATAGTGTTCAATATTTAATTTAACATGAAAAATAAAACAGTTAACCCATAATATGTAGAAGAAAATCACTTGCAGAAGGAAGTTTCCAAACCTAAGTAGGAGTAAAACACTAGTAACTAGTTTTGCTTTTGAATCCAAGAAACCGTTTGAAGATAGATATAGTTCACAATAAAAGTTCTACTACCATACCCTAATCATAATAGGAGTATTATGAAAACAAACCAAAATTGAATAACACAAATCCTTGTTTGAACAAACAAAGAGTCGGAGATATATTTACACACGTACACTCACTCCTTCCAAAATCTATAAAAACAACTTTAACACTCGAGGATTTATTCCTCTTTCAAACTTTCGAAAACACTTGATGAATATGTCTACAGAAATTTTGAATACTCAAGTTACAATGAACAAGCGATTAAAGCTAGCATTTAATGAAGAAGACTTGGAAGCCGCCGAGTGTCTCCTCGTGCTCTCTCAAAGTGGCGGCGGCTACTACTTTGCTAATCCCAACTTGAATGGTGTAAGTCCCACTTCGCCTTCCAACAACAAGTTTGAGTATTATGAGTGTACTGTTTGCGGTAAATTATTCTCATCATACCAAGCACTCGGTGGTCACAAAACCTACCACCGCGTAAAGTTGCCAACTGACACCAACACCGCCACCTCAACCGCAGTGAATCACATCTCCGGTTTCAACAGTAGTGAAAGGCTTCATGAGTGTCACATTTGCCATAAGACTTTTCTTAGCGGCCAAGCATTGGGCGGTCACATGGGCAAGCACAAACAAGATCACAGTGGCGGATCAAGTGGTGTATCATCCTCCGTAGATTGCAGCTCCACTGGATATTTCCGTGATGGTTACACGACTCTTGTTCCGCGGAACTTCGACTTGAACTTGCCTTCGTACTTTTGAAACTCGATTTGACTCTCAATTCCTATGAAAACCTAGTAACTCACAATCCAATTCATTAAGACATTAACTAAAGTCCCTAACCCTAACTAGTTAATTAAGTTATTAAGGGTTTTTATAGGATGTGATCACTTTATTGCAACAGTGTAACCAAGCCTGCATATAAGAAGGCTTCTTCTATTGTTTTGTTATTCATTCACTTGTAGTCTTCTTCCAAGAATTACAGTCCAATTAGAAATTACACTTCTATTGTTCTATTTATTTATTATGCAATATATCACATAAAAGTTTATCAATTTCAAATTCATTTTTAATTAGGGGCAGGGGCAGGGTCACTTTCAATTAGAAATTTAGTGGCAGAGGGTCCATATATAAGGTAAAACTTAAAGTAGAAGGGCAGTTTGGTAGTTGTTGAAAACTCAAAAATTAACACCTCACCCAGCTTCGGGAAGTAGTTATCCGATCCCTCCTTTTCTTAAAGATGACTCTGAAATATTTGAGCTTAAATTCCTTATACAAACACAAACACCAGCCAAAGTGCATAAAACCAGATAGGTAATTAAGGGATCATCGCATACCATGTTTTCCCGAAACATCCCTCATTCTTTTATCAGCCGATCATAAGCTAAAATGAAGTAATTAATTAGACAAGTCAGTAGTACTTCACATGTTTAGACACAAGACATACTTACGATGAGATGCTTACCGCCATGGTCATGGTGTCAGCTTAGCTACTGCATTTTCTGATCCAACGGTCCCCATCTTCTCATTCTAAGCGAACATCCAAATGCAACAAAGAAATGCAATTTGTTTATCAATACTACCAAAAATATTAATTAATATGCTAAACTTGTAAGCTAAATTTTATGAAATTCAAGAATGTTCTGTGTACATTTGATCAAAATTCAAAGATTTTTCTGGAAAAATTATGAAAGTTCTATGGAATTATCATCAACATCAAAAAGAGATGTTAACTAGTATGCATACAAAAAGGGTTATCTTCTATCATGAACATATCCATTTCTATACTAATTTGTAATTTTTCATCACTACAATACAAAAGAGATGGTACACAACTAACTACACATCATTAATTACGAGCATGTAAAATAAATGGAAATCAAAATAAGTGACCTAATTGAACTTAGTTATAAGCTACGACCCTATAAAAACAATGGGCAAATACCATACCATAAAACCAGTCATAGATTCTGAATGAGCAAAGAGTATAAATAAATAATTTAAAAAAACAAAGCACAGCACAGATGACAGACCGAGTAAACGAATGTATGAAAAAGGGATTAGGGCTGAGGAAGAAAATATCAATTACCTCCATCTTTTAAATTTAAATTTTCTTCTCGGAATGGGAATGTGTCTGAAGCTAATTTCATGAATTTCTTTCAAGATTCATGAAAACGATGATGATTTTTTTGGGACTTGGATGTGTTTTATTCTATTGGGCTCGAGCAATACTCGCTACGCCTTCAGCCCAAAAGCTTTTTACGATGGGCCGTAGAGGTCACAGGGACTTCTTCGTAGACGTTTTTTTGGTAGAAAATAGAGTGAAGGAAAATATAGTACATCCATCGTAATATAAACATCTATATTGCCTCTCAAAAAATTTATTACAACATATATATAGGGGTATTTAGATTTGGGAGTACCTACATAATGGGTAATGCATATCGGTTCTCTTTGATCAACATGTGTCCAAAGAGGATCCCTTATGTTTAAACATATGCCACATGTTAAAGTCCACTTTTTACACATGTCATGCAAAGAAGGCCAATATGCATTACCCACTATGTAGCTTCTCCTAAACCGGTGTAAGGCAGGTGTGAACAGTGCCCTTGTATTTCATTCTGATTGTTTATATATATATATATATTAACCAAATGTATTGTTGTCTTTTGTACTGGATGAATGAGTATAATTTATTTGATATGACTAAATAATATTAATAATAATAATAATCCTTGTCTAAAAATGAAATGAAGTGGAGTAGCATACCACCATAAATGCATATAGTATTTTCCTTTGTGCTGCTACAATTAATGTCAGTCTAACTCGACGGATGTCAATATTATGTTCATGGTCAATAGTTAACCAAATAACCACCTCTTTATTGTGCCTAACTAGGTATTAGTGAACAAATAATATACGTGGCAATAATTTAATTAGCACGAGCCACTCTAATTCAGGATGAAGTCAAAATTATTTCTAGAACCTATATTGCTTATTTGATCCTCAATGTAAGAAAATCTGATAATTTATTAATTACAACAATTTTTATGTTTAGTAATTTTTTATTTCTTAATTTTGACTGCAATAACCACCTGCTGCCCTGTTTCACACTTGCTTGGTTTCATCAGTACAAGTGTACAACCGGTGGCGTCGAAAAAGATCCCAAGTGACATATACTAAAATAAAATATAAACATTTTGATATATTATTTATTAATTATTATCTTTTTTTTGGAAAATTTGTTTCATAATTAAAGTATATATATTGAATTGAAGATTGAAGATAGTATAGAATCTATAGATAGATAGTATGTATATCTACATGTGTACGTGTTATTAGAGGGACGTTTGCTTTCTCTTTTGTTTTTACTTGTCCCCAACAATAAGAAAAGCGGCCAAATTGAACTAGCTCATGAGCTTCAATCACCACGTCACGTGTCATGATGATGAGAGTGCCGCGTTTGCGTAGCCACTCAAAGTTAATGACACATTCCCAATTTATCCCATACCATACATACATACATACATACATACCCCTCACTCACTCACGTGTGTCAGATACTATACTAGATACTATATAGTTGTACAATAACAAGCCCATAAGCAAGCGACACATACATACATATACATATACTTACATACGAATATTTTACTCATTAATTTCTTCTTCTATTCTCTTTATCAAATCTTCTAATCTACGTACTGCTTTTAATCTGATCAATATATATATGTTCTAAATATATATCGTACTAAAAAGTTTTAGTTGAGATTTTAAAACTTAATTGTCGACTATACCGACCTATAAATAATCTGATCTGGTCTGATCTGACTTCCTCTATTCTATTTTTTGTGTTCGAAATATTTGATCTGATTGGAGAAACAAACGTACGCGTCCTAACAAATAAAATAACAAATATCGGTATGGTATCGTGGGGGGGTATTTAAGGGAAATTGAGTGTGAGAGTAGCTAGGCAGGCTTGCTTTGATGGAAAAGCCAAAGCCAAGAAATTAGTCCATATATAATAAAGTTCTAGATAAAAACTAAGGTTTTATGAATTAATAATTGTTGATGGCTAACCATTGAACACGTTGCAAATATGGGATGCTACTACACGAAACTTAATTTAGGTGTCTATCTTTTATCTTTTTTCTTAAAAAAAAAAGTGTGTATTACCAAACCGAAAAGGAAATTCCAAAACAAATCAAAGTCATATAGTAATATATAATAACATATATAATATACCTCTGCTCAGTCGCACATAGCTAGGACCATTTCCTGATTGATAAGTATGTTTGAATATGGGGATTGTCAATTCTGTTCACATGGTTAAAAGTGATTAAATTAACAATGATTAGCTGCAAAATTGGACAAGTTAAGAATAGTTATATAAGTGAAATTTCGTACGTTTTGTATTTTTATTGGAAACTAACCTAATTCTGAGTAGTGTCCTTATTAAATACTAATAGGGACGAATTTGGTAAATTGATTTCTCAAACTTACTGGAAGATGCATGAATCTAAGTAGAAATGATATTGATCTAGCTTTTATTTATTTTAATTTCACTTCTGGATTTTCAGTAAAATTCTCATCATGTTATGAAATAACCTAGAATATGAACATGTAAATATTAAACTAAAGAGAACAAAGTAGGGAGAGAAGTTTTTTATTCATATGCTTTTGAAATACATTACAAAGTATCACTATTTATAGGACTAATTGGAATAACCAAAAGTCATAAGTTACAAGATAAATAACTCTTCAATGTGAATTAATCTAGGCTTTAGTAACTTCAAAGTGACCTTTCAATGACATCCATAATTTTAATATTTATAACACTCCCCCTTGGATGTTCATTGTTTATTGCCTCATTAAAAACCTTACTAGGAAAAACCCATTGGGATAAAAACCTAGTGAAGGAAAAAAGAGTGCAATATATCTTTTACTCCCCCTGATGACAAAATCATTTAACATCTTTAAGTCGACACATCCCAATTTCACTTATCAACTTCTCAAATTTAACAGTTGGCAATGCCTTAGTAAATAAATCTGCCAAATTTTCACTTGAACGAATTTGTTGAATATCTATGTCACCATTCTTCTGAAGTTCATGAGTGAAGAAAAATTTTGGTGAAATATGTTTCGTTCTATCACCTTTGATGTACCCTTCTTTGAGTTGAGCTATGCAAGCTGCATTATCTTCATACAAAATTATTGGGGTATTTTTGTCGAATGGTATACCACACATCTGTTGGATATGATGGTTTATTGATTTTAACCAAACACACTCTCGACTTGCCTCATGCATTGCGATTATTTCTGCATGATTTGATGAAGTGGCAACTAAAGTTTGTTTAGTAGAACGCCATGATATAGCAGTTCCATTGCTTGTAAATACATAGCCTGTTTGAGAGCGGGCTTTATGTGGATCAGATAAGTAACCTGCATCCGCATATCCAACTAAGTATGATTTTGCATTATTTTGATAAAGTAACCCCATATCAATTGTTCCTCGGAGATATCGAAATATATGTTTAATTCCATTCCAATGTCGTCGTGTCGGAGAAGAACTAAATCTTGCTAATAAATTTACAGCAAAAGATATATCAGGACGTGTACTATTAGCAAGATACATCAATGCTCCAATAGCACTGAGATATGGTACTTCAGGACCAAGAAGTTCTTCATTATTCTCACGAGGACGAAAAGGGTCCTTTTTTACATCCAGAGATCTTACAACCATAGGGGTACTTAGGGGATGTGCCTTATCCATATAGAATCGTTTCAAGATCTTTTGTATATAAGTTGATTGATGAAGAAAAATTTTGTTTGATAGATGCTCGATCTGCAAGCCGAGACAAAATTTTGTTTTTCCAAGATCTTTCATTTCGAATTCTTTCTTTAAATAATCAACTGCTTTTTGAAGCTCTTCAGGAGTTCCAATAATATTTAAATCATCAACATATACAGCAATTATAACAAACTCTGATCCTGATTTCCTTATAAAAACACATGGGCAAATTTGATCACTTTTATAACCTTCTTTTGACAAGTATCCACTCAATCGATTGTACCACATGCGCCCAGATTGTTTTAATCCATATAATGATTTACGCAAGCGTATTGAATAATTTTCCCGGGATTTCCCAAATGAATCTGGAATTTTAAGTCCTTCAGGGACTTTCATATAAATTTCAGTATCGAGCGAGCCATATAAATAGGCTGTAACAACATCCATTAGACGCAAATCTAACTTTTCGCGTACTGCCAAACTAATAAGGTATCTAAAAGTAATTGCATCCACCACAGGAGAATAAGTCTCCTCATAATCAATACCGGGTCTCTGCGAAAACCCTTGTGCCACTAGTCGTGCTTTATATCTAACGACTTCATTTTTCTCGTTTCTTTTTCGCACGAATACCCATTTATACCCAACGGGCTTTACCCCTTTTGGTGTTTGGACTATTGGTCCAAAAACTTCACGTTTTGAAAGTGAATTTAATTCTGCTTGAATTGCGTCTTTCCATTTTGGCCAGTCATTTTTATTTCTACATTCTTCGACAGATTTAGGTTCTAGATCCTCATTCTCATTTATAATTTCAACAGCAATGTTGTATGAAAAAATGTTGTCGACAACTATTTTATTTCGGTTCCATCTTTTTCTCGTACTGACATAACTTATTGAGATCTCTTCATTTTCATTATTTTCATTATTTTCAGGTACCTGCACCGCTTCTTGGGTGTTATTATTAGTTATGTCATGCGACTCTTCATGAGCGCTCGCCTCCACAATATGACCATCTTCATCTTTTGCTCCTTTTCTTTTACGAGGATTTTTATCCTTGGAACCGATTGGCCTACCACGTTTTAACCGTGGTTTGCTTTCATTTGCACTAATAGATTGTCCTACCGGGACATCAATCTGAACTGGAGCATTTTCAGCTGGTATATAAGATTTAGTAACTCTTTTTATATCGGTAAATGCATCTGGAAGTTGATTTGCAATATTTTGCAAATGAATTATCTTTTGAACTTCTTGTGTACACTGGTTTGTTCGAGGATCTAGATAAGATAATAATGATGCATTCCATGTTATTTCTTTTACCAGCTCTTTATTCTCTCCCCCTAATGTTGGGAACATTGTTTCATCAAAATGACAATCGGCAAACCGCGCCGTAAATAAATTTCCCGTCATTTGTTCAAGATACTTAATTATAGAAGGGGACTCATAACCAACATATATTCCCAACCTCCTTTGAGGACCCATCTTTGTGCGTTGTGGTGGAGCAATTGGCACATATACTGCACATCCGAAAATCCTAAGATGGGAAATGTTTGGCTCATGGCCAAAAGTCAATTGTAATGGGGAGAATTTATGATAACTTGTTGGCCTAATGCGCACAAGTGCTGCTGCATGTAAAACAGCATATCCCCATGCTGAAACCGGAAGTTTTGTTCTCATAAGTAATGGTCTAGCAATTAATTGGAGGCGTTTAATGAATGATTCTGCTAGTCCATTTTGTGTATGAACATGGGCAACAGGACTTTCAATTGTTATTCCAATAGACATACAATAATCATTGAAAGCCTGAGATGTGAATTCACCAGCATTATCAAGGCGAATTGATTTAATTGCATAATCTGGAAATTGTGCTCTTAATTTAATTATTTGCGCAAGTAATCTCGCAAACGCCAGGTTGCGAGTTGATAATAAACACACATGTGACCATCTTGTAGATGCATCTATCAAAACCATAAAATATTTGAATGGTCCACATGATGGATTAATGGGCCCACAGATATCACCTTGAATCCGTTCCAGAAATGCTGGAGATTCTAACCCAATTTTCATTGGAGACGGTTTCTTTATTAATTTACCTTGAGAACAGGCAGCACATGAGAATTCTTTGAATTGAAGAATCTTCTGGTTCTTCAATGAATGACCATATGAATTCTCTATAATTTTACGCTTCATTGTTGATCCGGGATGGCCTAACCGGTCATGCCAAATATTAAAAGTATTTGGATCAGTAAACTTCTGGTTTACTAAAGCATGTGTTTCAATTGTACTAATAGTTGTATAGTACAAACCCGAAGATAAGGCAGGTAACTTTTCCAAAACTCTTTTCTTTCCTGATATAACAACTATGATATGTAAGTATTCATTATTATTCTCATTTGTAGTCTCAATATGATATCCATTTCGGCGAATATCCTTGAAACTTAGTAAATTTCTTTGAGATTTACTAGAGAATAAAGCATCATTTATAACAAATTTTGTCCCTTCAGGTAATAATATAATGGCTCTTCCGGAGCCTTCAATTAGTTTTGCACTACCAGATATGGTATTAACATTTGCATTAGTTGCTATTAATTCAGAAAAGTATTTTTTATCTTTAAGTATGGTATGCGTTGTAGCACAGTCAGCGAGACATACATCATTGAGATCGATCTTGGATCCCACCATAGAATTTCGCAAATCCATATTGCTTCATTAAACAAAATAATTTATCATAAGTGATATTTATTAATAGGTGAAACTGAAATACAATTAAAAGATGATCAAAAGTACGAAGTGAAATACTGAAATTAAATAACATCGAAACATAACTTTCAACTAGTTATTTAGTTCTGCTTATTATTTCCATCATCAACTCTCCCACCGAGAGTCTCGAAAAAGTCCTCTACATCCATATGAGTAAAATCATTAATGTTATTATCTTTATAGGCAAGATTTGCTTCAATATTGTGGTCATCATCTTCATAACCAAAATTGGTATTTGTATCATTATCTTGGAAAGTCAAGTTCGTTTCCATATTCTTTGATGCTTGATAAAGTTTTACGAGATGCTCAGACGTACGACAGGTACGTGACCAATGCCCTTTCATACCACATCGATGGCATATATTTTCATTTCCTTTTGAAGGATTGTTAGGACCACCTATTGAAGGGTTACTTGGACCACCCTTATATTTCAGATCATTTTTCTTTTGTTGGCTGAAGTTATTGTTGCCATAATAATTGAAATTATTACGACCTCGACCACGTCCACGTCCACGGCCGCGACTACCACCACGACCACGGCCACGACCACGGCCGCGACCACGACCTCGACCATGATAGGGTCCGGTCTCAAAATTTCCATGCACTGTTGCATTCACTTCTGGGAATGGAGCGGCACCAGTGGGTCGAATTTCATGATTTTTCATCAATAGCTCGTTATTTTGCTCAGCCACTAAAAGGCATGAGATCAATTCAGAGTATTTTTTAAAACCTTTTTCACGGTATTGCTGCTGCAGGAGCACATTAGATGCGTGAAAAGTTGAGAAAGTTTTCTCTAATAAGTCATCGTCAGTTATTTTTTCTCCACACAATTTCAGTTGAGAACTTATCTTAAAAACCGAGGAATTATACTCACTTACGGTTTTAAAATCCTGTAGCCTTAAATGCATCCAATCGTAACGAGCTTTCGGTAAAATTACCGTTTTTTGATGTTCATAACGTTCTTTCAGATTGTTCCATAATTCAAGTGGATCCTTAACCGTTAGATATTCGGTTTTTAATCCTTCATGCAGATGATGACGAATAAAAATCATTGCTTTTGCTTTGTCTTGATTAGATGCATCATTTTCTTTTACGATTGTATCTCCTAGACCTTTAGCGTCTAGATGAATTTCAGCATCTAATACCCAAGATAAATAATTCTTTCCCGATATGTCTAGAGCGGCAAACTCGAGCTTGGTGAGATTTGACATATTGTTAGCTAATATAAAAATAATAATTAGAATAATGTCACTGAATATGTGTAACAAAGAATTTAAATTTAACTTCAATCCAAGTATATAAACATAGAAGATATGAACATAAATAAACTCAAAAGATTTAGGCGATCAAAATATTTTAGAAAAAAAAATTGTTTTCAAATATTTTACAGAATACAAGATTTAACCAATAATATTCTATTATCATATTATGAAAGTAATTTTATATGCACAAAAATTTACACATAAAGTTTTATATACAATATAAAACTGTGTAGAACAATTCATTCTATTATCATATTATGAAAGTAATTTTATATGCACAAAAAAAATTTACACATGAAGTTTTATATACAATATAAAACTGTGTAGAACAATTCATCACATAAAATTTACAAATAAAGTTTTATATATAATATAGAACGATGTAAAACATTTCATGTCCAGTGGTGGTAAATAATGATAACGAATAGAAAGTACTATTACTGCTATAAAACTGAGTAGATAGCAAATAATGATAAAGAACATAAAGTACTGTTACTGCTATAAAACTGAGTAGATAGCAAATAATGATAAAGAATAGAGAGTTCTGTTACTGCTATAAAACTGAGTCGATAGCAGAAAGTAATAATGCTTACAAGTACTGTTACTGCTATAAAACTAAGTCGATAGCAGAAAGTAATAATGCTTACATGGACAACACCATACAATTCCTACCTGATGTATTACGAAAATACTTAAGTTGGATCAAGTATTTCGAAGTAATTCGTGCTGATAACGTGTTATGAAATAACCTAGAATATGAACATGTAAATATTAAACTAAAGAGAACAAAGTAGGGAGAGAAGTTTTTTATTCATATGCTTTTGAAATACATTACAAAGTATCACTATTTATAGGACTAATTGGAATAACCAAAAGTCATAAGTTACAAGATAAATAACTCTTCAATGTGAATTAATCTAGGCTTTAGTAACTTCAAAGTGACCTTTCAATGACATCCATAATTTTAATATTTATAACACATCACTATTTTTGAGGAATTGTTGCATTGTTACTATTAGAGCAACTTCACCGGAGAACCTAAAATACTACATTAATACTTGACAAAAACATAAAACGTTCCAAATTAATAAGTAATTTTGGGTTTTCGTCCCAAATTATAATACATCGTCGAATTTTATCTCGTAATTTAATACTCCCTCCGTCCCATTTTAATTGTCGTTTTAGGTGTTTTCACACATATTAAGGCACCTACTTTATTGCCTCAATTTTAGGAAAAAAACAAATGATATTCCTTAAATACCCTTACATTCTCTCTCTTCCTTTTTCTTTTATTCTCTCTATCTTTCTCTTTCTATCTCTCTTGGAGTAATAAAGTAAGAGAGAGAAAAAGCAAAGGGCAAAATGGGAAAGTATGTAATTAAAAGTGCATTGAAACTCTAAAGTGACAGATAATTTGGGACAAAAAAAATTCTCTAAAACGACAATTAAAATGGGACGGAGGGAGTATTTTTTAGAATATTGTCACACCATTAATTATGAGGTCTCCGTTAAATTGCCACATGGCTGCTTACGTGTCATGACGTGACAAATTTTATCATGAACAATTATATAATATTGGAGAATTCACCCCAAATTAATTACAAGATTTAACCATTATTTACATTAAATTAGAAATTTAATACTGAAACTAAATTTATGTAAAATGGTAAATTAAGGGACGAAATTTGGTGAGTTGATATAGTTTGGGACGAAAAATTAAAATTAGTAATTAGTTTGGGACAATATTCCAAAAACATATTAAATTACAGGATGAAATTCCGTGAGATGATACAGTCAAATACAACTAAACCTTTGATAAATAAAAACAAAATAAAATCAGGTATTACTTAAATTTATTTAATTCCTCCTTTCGGGCACGTGTGATCAAGATCAATATAATTACTGTCACAATTGAATCAAAATCTTATCTCAAACTAGTACTACATTCCAATAAATAATAAATATTTTTAAGTTTATCTCTGAAAACCTTTTTTATTTTCGAGGATCATCTGAAAAGTATTTACTACTCTACGTTTTATGCGATTTGATTTCTTTAATAGGTAATCAGATATCAATATTAAATGTATTAATACTTAATAGTATGACTTTGAAAGAGATAGTTTCTGCTGCCAATGCGCCATTGCTTATGTCAAGTCGGTCTTCAGTCATCATTGGCTCACCTACACGCACAGACTAACACGTACACACGGTAGAACAGGTTTCCATTCTATATTTCTAGTTTGGTGTTTCACCTTTTCTTTTTCTATTTTTTTAGGAAGTGGTGCATGTTACATTTACATCTGAAATGATTAAAAAAATATAAGCTTATATATATTTCATAAAATTCTTAATATTAGATTAAACTCCACTAATCTAACCAACAAAACAATCTTAAACTACCTAATATTTGTGAATGTGAGTATTCATTATTTTTTGTTACACTATATTAATTAGAGGGATACATCTGTTACGAAAAATTTAAAAAGGATAAAAGTGATAAAGTCATGTATTAAAAGGGACCAAAAATGCAATTCACTTTAATTTATATTGCCACTTAATATATTTCACGAGAACTTTATTAAGACTAAAATATTAAAGTAAAATATTTATTGTGCTGAAATATAGATTTTATTGTTTAATTCATTTAATAATTTATATACAAAATAATATTATAGATAACAAAGAGTTAGGCTAGTTGTTGAAAACATTTTTTTCTTTAGGATAAGAGCAAACTAATTTATATCACTTTCTAGTTTCTTCCCACAATTAAAATACACTAAAATTATGTCTCTCTCACACACACACACACAAACCGAACCCACCGGCCACCACCGGTTAATGTCATAAGCATTGCAAAATGTTGTCCTACTCCTACTCCCACTCCACACTCAACTTTTGACCACGAAACAATCCCCATTCCCTTTCCTTTTCTTCTCACCAATTCAACTTTATACGTGTATACCCCTGCTACATCTCCTCTCCTGGAAAATTCTTCCCCAAATAAACTAGTATTTCATTATCCTTTTTTTTTTTTTTTTTTTTTGAGAAAAGTATTTCATTATCCTTTTTTTCCAATCATAATCCTTTTTTTCCCAATCATAATCCTTGTAGGATAGGAGTGCTTTTATTATTATTATTTAATAATTAGTTATTATTACATTTAAAAAGAGATCACATAATAATCCTATTACCCATACAACTCATTCACCGCCATTCCCCACGCAACTTCCAACCCCATCCCACCCTTAAAAAATTATATATAACCCCCACTCCCTTACCTTTATAGTTCGATCACTCTTTCTTCTTTCTTTCTTTCTTTCTTTCTTTTTCCTTCACTTTACATCTTCATCATTTTTTCACTCTCCTAATTCCCAAAATTAACCCTAGTTCAGTTCACTCTACCCGTAAATCGAATATGGCTCTTGACCTTGCTCCAAAACGCAATACTTCCCGTCGTTTCGACGAAATTGAGCCACAGTGTATTGATTCATGGAGTAAATCAAAGCGCTCAAAGCGAGTTTATGAGGGAACAGAGGAAGAACAATTAGCCACCTGCCTCGTCCTACTCGCTCGAGGCGGAGGCCCCCGCCCCTCTCCACCGTCATCCACCACTACCGCTGACCCCACAGACTTTTCTGTTGTTACGCCTCCACAGAACAATATTCACAGGTGTAGCGTGTGCAATAAGGTTTTCCAGTCATACCACGCGCTCGGCGGACACAAAGCAAGCCACCGCGTTAAACCCCCAATCACCACCACCGCCGTTTTAAAGCCGCCTACCTCCGCCGTCTCTTCTCTGAATCCGAGTGGAAGGCTTCATGAGTGTTCGATTTGTCACAAGAGTTTTCCTTCCGGTCAGGCTTTGGGCGGTCACAAGCGGAAGCACTACGACGGCGTCATCAGCGCCGCCGCTTCTAAAAGTCGCACCACTTCATCTGAAGGCGCTCGCGGGGCTAAAAGTGGAATTACTTCTGAAGTCGGCGGGGTGAGTCATATGACCGTGGCGGTACCGCATAATTTTGACTTGAATCTGCCGCCATCTCCAGAAATCAGTTGCGATGAAGAAGTGGAAAGTGCCCTGCCGCCTTTATTTGAATAATTTAATACTTTTAGTGGAGAAGGAATTAGTCTTGATTAATTTTTTTCTTTTTTGGATTTTTCTTTAGGAGATACTATTATTATTTCATTTTTTTTATGGTGGTTACATAAAAATTACTACTCTATATACAGTATATATGAATTCTTTTGTTAATGACTACAATTACCCCATAGTTAAAGATTATTTTTTTCTTTTCTGAATAAACTTTTATATCTGAAATTTATAGATCATTAGTAGAGTATATAGAATACACAATTAAGGATTATGAAAAATATTCTGAGTAATCAAAGATAATATTAATTTCAGAAATACACGCATACGATCGATGAACATTGTGGATATGTTAGTGATCTCAATTTCATTTTCTCGAACACTGAAGTTGATTAAATGAAAGAAACTGTTTGAAAATTTCTCTCAGAAAAACATTTAAGATAATTGCGAACTAATGGGAACATGCATACTGAAATATTTTTACTTTTTTGCTTCTATATTGCAAGAAAAGTTACATCCTGTATATATCTTCGTCTCAATTAATTTATCGATCTAAAAATAAAACCTTTTTGAGTAATTTTTCTTAGTCATAATGAATGAATATTTTTAATCTTTTTTATTTCATATTCATAAGAAGTACTCCGTAGTATATTATTATTCTATTCGTTCATCCATTTATTTTCCGTGGTGGCAAATTAAGGATGTGTTTTAGTGTAGAGGGAGAGGTTATTATGTGTAGAACATGCATAAGTTGCTGTTCACACGACCAAATTCCATGTGTTATGTTCCTAAAACTGCACATGCATGTTGTGGCCATTGCAGTGTTGGTTAGGAAAATTTCCTTAATTTAATTTGTTGATGTTTAATCTTTTTAACGAGTATGGGACATTTTAGTTAAATTTCATCTGGTTCAAATCAAATGTTCACAAATACTATTAGAATTTATCTATCTTGGAGTAATTTACTTCCTCTGTCCCATTATTTTATTTCCTTTGCTATAGTATTCGGTCAAACTTTTTAATTTTTTAAGTGACTTATCATATTAAATCATTCACATTTTTAGTGTATTAAACCGTTTAAATATTAATATATATGATGTCATGAGATATTATCAATTTAATTATTACTGAAAAATATGAATTAAATTATTTATTATAATTTTTATAAATTTAGTTGGGTGAGCAAAATAAATGAGACGAAGTAAGTTTTCATGAAATTATGGCAGAATTATATTCCTGCTTTTTGGTTCTCACCTTGTAATTACTTGTGCATTAATTAACTGATTTTGCGTGTGCAGAAATTTTGGCAAAAGTCTTCACGCGGTCTTCAAGTTTGTAAAGATGATTTGTTTCATTAATACGTTTTGCAATTATTAATTAGAAGGAATAAATTATTATTAATGTTTAAAGTTTAGCTATAGGTATCCTCAATCTATAAAGTTTGAAAGGTTCCAATTAATGTGTGTGATTATCTGTCAATAACACATACAAATTAATACAACAGGAGTTTTCCAGGTAAGAATGACGAAGCTTAGCAGGTTGTACTTTGTGAAATCGATCGAGAAGCAAGGGATTTATTCATGATCACCGTCCCCTTGATCGATCTTTGCGTGGATAAAGACAATCTTTCATGCATGCTTTCTAGCAATTAATAATATTCATGTCATGTGATTATCCCCCTTAATTTTTGGATTGTGATCGATCGATAATATTTTGAGTTAACATGATATTAATGGATTATAATTATTAATGATGATCATTGACCATAAATTTAAAGTCTATCAAGTAGTAGTATCATGCAAATTATTGAATACTAGTCCTTAGAAAAAATTATTTAATTTAACTCTCCTTCAAAAAAAAAAAAGGATATTACAACATAAACCAGACTTAGTCAACTAAAATTACAGACTACTATTTGACATTATTATTGATTGAATTAGTCTTTTTGCGGATAAAAGATATTGTGTTTTAATTCACTTGAATCGAAATCCCAATTGAAAGTGTGGTTTAAGGATCTATAACCAATTCAAGTGCTGGTTACAATTTGATTCCACCAAACTGAATGCCGTGACTAAATAAGAAATAAACTCATTACATATATAAGTACGTTAGGGCAAGTATATATAATAATGAATCACCAAAAAAAAAAAATATATATATATATATATAATTATATATATATATATATATATATATATATATATATATATAAATAATTAAATTTTGCTAATTTAATTTATATTTTTGTTTGATGGTGACCAAACATATAGGAAAATGGCATTTTTTGTACAATCAAGCACATGAGAAATTGAAAACCTCGTTAGCTAATTTAGGATTGAATATGGAATTGAGCAAAAACGGGGTTCATGTTAATTAGCCCTTAAGATATGAATCACAGCCCAAAAGTATACATAGCATTGGGCCCAAATAAGATAAGTAGAATTACTTTGTGCTATACTCTATTAATCCATAATCTTAATTAAACAAACTTAAGAAAAGGTCCAAGCCCAACCCACTCACTACCTTTATAAAATTTGGGAAGCCGAAGATCGAGCCCCATTCTCGTATCAAAGATATCTAAGACCCCAAGAAGTAAGTTCAAATTTATCTTTTAGTTTAATATTGGTAATTTTTTTTGGTTTCTCAATGTTTAATCCCTTTTGAACATTATATAAGTTTTTTATAGTTGGACAATTTTGTGTTTTGCATGTTGATTTAATGATGTATACAAATATCATTTAACATAATTAAGAATAATAAGTCTTAATAATTTAATTAACTATATATAGTACGTATATAGTTAGGGGCATGGAGACAAAAAAACAGAAGCAATTCAATATAGTACGTATATAGTACTCTAGATTAATTTCTGTCGTTCTTAAGATTTAATTTTATTGCATGTTTGTTTGTTTGTTTGTTTTATAACTCCATTAATCGTAGATTCCAGGGAGTGAAATCACAATTAAGTAACAAGACAATTGTACTACATGAAAGTCTAATTAAGAGACGACCTAATTAATTAAAATTAAGCACTCGCATGGCACCTCAGATAAAACTAGAAATAGAAATATGTAACTTCTTCTATTGAATGTATGTGATGAGGATAAGAGATTAGTTGGATCTCAACATATTAATTAATTGTTACTAATACATAACGCATCGGAAGACTGTATTATGTATACTCAAGTCTCAAGTATTTAAATCCTTCCTAGTTGTTGCATTTGTTTACTAATTTGATAACTTACCTAACATTGAAAATGATACTTAATTCAGTATCAAATTGTTGAATTACAATGTTATATATAATATAATCAAAGTTGTGAATGCTTACATGCAGGGCCTTCTAATTAATTAATGGCGATAATTTTAAATTTCTTCATTACTTTAGTGACAGCTAGCTTTTCATGTGGTCGCCATACATACATATGCATGTCATTTTCGTGTTTGGAAAATGTCAAACAAACATGCTTTCTACTTTTTTAAATAAATTTTGCATCTCTTAATTTTCTCAAATTATTCTCTCAACAGCCAAACAAACAACAATTTTCAGAAAAAATCTATATATACAAAGTCTACTCCAATTTGACATAAAGTAACCTATCTCTTAGACCATTTATCTCACATAACAAACATGATTTAACATAAAGTCTTACACATCTTACACCTACAACCTCACTCTTTCAAAAAAAAATCTACAACCTCACTCTCTCAAAATCCAAACAAAACAACATTACGCAAATCCAGATTATTTCACAAACATCGACTACTCTCCCAGCTACTTTCCAAAACACCAAACAAACATGCCCATTATTGATGGATCGTTTCATGTGTGCACGTAATTAAACAATTAATCACTATTTTAAACTTTTATTACTAAATTGAAAAGGGTCGGACTTTCACCATATAATCATTAATTAGTTACAAATAGATATTGACTACGTGAATATTCTTCATCAATAGTATAAATTCATATAAATTAAATTAAAAGAATATTACTGTATAATAAAGAGTAGATATGAACACATGCATATTAATTGGAAATATATAGTACGTTATCATGGAGAAATAAAATAAAATTTATATATTTAATCTCATGATCAAGGTACAAATTATTAGAAAAATAGAAAATTATGCAAAATGGAATTAATTAATGAGTAGGGTGGGGTCCACTAATGGGAGCATGTCCTGGTCCTGAGCCTGAGCCTGAGCCTGAGGGTTCAGGTTCACATTCTGCTTCTGCTGCTGCTGGAATCATAATAGCCTTTTTCTTCTTCTTAGCTAAGCAAAAGAAGCCGACCGCAATGAATGCAAGGAAGAATAATCCACCTAACGAGACGCACACGGCTATGACCGTGGTGCGATCAGTACCGCTACCACGGCCCGGAGGTGGTGGGACAAATGAGTTTGAGGGTGGCGAAAATGGGGTGAGGCCGCCGCCATTAGGGGCTGGTGGAGAAAATGGAGCTATAGGTACTGGGTAGTAAGGAGTTTCTGCAGGAGGCTGTGTTTTTCGTGGATAAGCTGGTGTTTTTGTCGGAGAATTAGTTGGTGTTTTTGTCGGAGAGTTAGTTGGTGCTATTGGCGGTGAATTAGTTGGTGCTTTTGGTGGAGAAGTTGGTGTTTTTGACAGTGGCGGAGGTGGAGGAGTGGTGGATGGAGGCGGAGGAGAATTGTATAGATAGTTTGAAACCACCTTTATGCTCTTGACATAAGGCATTTTTCTTTATTTAATTTGCTGGAATTAGCTAATTAATTAGTGATTAATTGATTGAAAATATATAAGCTCTAGCTAGCTAATTAATCACTTTTATGGCTGGCCTATATATACACACACGATTAATTAATACCAATTAAGTACTAGCTAGCTAGACTGTCATAAGTTTGACTATTAGTTGTACGTATTATAAGTTCAAGTGGGACAATATTTTTCAATTTGTATTTTGTACAATGCATGGGATTTCATTGGATGCGTTCGTTGTATTCATGTTCTACTGGGTTATATTAATTTTTTGGTTTTAAAGTTGATCAATCATTTAGTCAAATAATTTGAATTAATATACAGAACTTCGTCCACGTCCTCGATCTCATTTACGTACTATATATTCCGGGAACCAAGGTTAATTTATTTCATAATTTTATCGGAAGATCACATGATATGCATATATATATATATATATATATATATATATATATATGTATATATATATATATATATATATGTATATATATTGAACAAAAATGAGGGGGCAACTCTATAGACTCGTATTTTTGTAACCTTGAGTTCTAAGGGGACATTAAATCATGTCTGGTGAATGAATCATGCATACTGATAAGAGCGTGATTAACAAACCCTTGGCTAGAGTCCGTCCTCGAGCCATTGGTTCAGTAAAGGATTGTTCTCGACTTGTTTGTGGATTGGGGTGGTCTGACAGACTAGCCAACATAGGGGCATCAAAAAATAATGTAGCTCAAATTCAATCCACAATATATACACATATCTAACCATGGAATATCGAATTATTTTAAATTCTTAGCACATTAATAAAGGAAAATGTATTTCTTGCAACAACCTATATATAGAACATTGGGTAATCTATTCGTTGTTTATTTTGTTTTCCTTATTATTATTTGCCATTGTTATATACACGGAAATTCTGGACTCAAACACAGTCCGATTGAGTTTGATTTAGAAATAGAAGAAAGCTTTGAAATACACAAATTATTTTGTTGAATGACCATTTTATAAGATTGTTTAATTCATAAAATAGAAAAGACTTAATACTCATGTTATTTTATACCAGTATATATATATATATTATGCAGGCTAGCTATAGAGTAAGTAATTCACAAGTCGCTTGAGTCTTTTTTCAAATATGTTGACTATTGAATTTCCACGAATAATTATTTATTGTCAACATGTTCAATATGTGCATGCATTTCATTTCCATTTGTGAATAATTTCAGTCATTTATGCGATAAAGCATCAATCATGTATTTGACTTTGTTTTTTAATATAAAAATTTGGTTTTCTAGCAAACAAGAATTAATTGCATAATGATTCTGGAATACAGATATTTACAGATATTAATATCATTTCTCTTCGTATATTTATGCATAGCAGCCTATGAGAATTAATTATTAATTATATGTAAAACTAAAAAGAAAAGATATAGCAGCCCATGGCCCATGCATGACATAATAGTTGACAAAATATGCAATCAACTACTAATGGTTTTAGACATTAGTCTTATAATAAATTGGAAAGTTTGGCTGGATCATATATATATATATATATATATATATATATATATAATTGTTAAGAATAACATAATTAGTTGTTATATATATATATGTCCAACTTGAAAGTACGATTCAAAAGCTGAGATTTCAAGATTAAAATGTCTGGAGTTCAAAATGTCTTGTTTTATACTAATATTAGTTGGTGGTTTGTATTTTTATATTTTATTAGTAGTCGAGTAAATTGATGCTTATTTATTTACTGTTTTATTAAAAAAAACTTCCTAGTAATTTTTTGGACAAATTTCAGAAGTGTTGACTGACTACTGATAAAAAAAATTGACTAACTATGTCAAAATGATTGCTCTAGATTTTGTTTATAAACGGGAAAATTGCTTTTTTGGTACCATAGGATAAGTTGATTTGCACTTTTGGTACCATTGGATACGAAAATGCAAATTTGGTACCATAGGATAGGTTTTCATTGCAATTTTGGTACCAAACCCAATTTTTCTACAAAGTTAATGGCAATTTACCCCCTATGAAATGCATAATGTTCAATTTATCCCTCTATAATTTGAAAAAAATCAATTTACCCCCTGTAAAGTTTTAATGAAGCAATTTATCCCCTTCAGCCGGAGATTGTAACTCACTTGCCGAAATTGAGAGTATGCATGCAAACTATTTTATTTAACATAGGGGGATAAATTGCCACATTTATCATAACACAATGGGTAAAATATCACATTATCATAATACAAGTGGATTATGTGCCGCCTATAAAAATATCAGGGAGGCGATGTGAAATTTTTACAAAATTTCAGGGGGTAAAATGCTCTTTTTTAAACCACGAGGGGTTAAATTGAACATTATGCATTTGATAGGGGTTAAATTGCCATTAATTCTGTAGAAAAATTGGGTTTGGTACCAAAATTGCAATGAGAACCTATCTTATGGTACCAAATTTGTATTTTCATATCCAATGGTATCAAAAGTGCAAGTCATCCTATCCTATGATACCAAAAAAGCAATTTTCCCGTTTATAAACATATAATCTTTTGATTGATCATAACTTTCTTGTAAATTCGTCTTAATGTATTGAGTGAATTATGTTCAGTAGATGATATATTTCATATTTGCAAAATAATATTGTCTACATAAATCACCTTAATTAACATAAATCCATTCTTCTATTACACTCATTTACAAAATTTATTTTTTATTTTTTATTTCGATCAAATTAAACCTTAAGAAAAATCCTTATATTTTATGGTTAACAAATTTATTCTCGTAGACCAAGGAAGACTAATTAATCTATACGGTAACTCATTTCCAAAGTCCAAACTTAGAATTCATAAATTATCTAAAAGAAGCTTCGCAATATTTTTATGATGCTTGAACAAATGCAACTAATGCACAAATGTTAGTCTTTAATGATGTACACGTATAACTATCTAATTAAAATAAATTAAAAATATTTAAAAAAATAAGGAACGAGTTTTTCATAAATCACAATAAAAAGATTTGTAATTCACTTCTTAGATAAATTAAACCCTCATTTGTTATAAGGAATATCAAATATTATATAAATTTCACAAACATTCCCAAAAACCTAATTACTGATCTGTCCATACTGTATTAAAAATGTTAATTATTCACTCTTAGCTAACTTGATATTTGTAGATAAAACAAGCTGTAAAAAAAAAAAAAAAAAAGGTAACTTGATATTTTGAAAATCTTAGAATCCTATCATGATGTTACTAATATATATTATGTAATTTTAAAATTTTGAAACTATCGCATTCAGAATTTTATTTTTGGCATTATAATTTTTATGATTATTGAAAAAAAAAGTCCAGACAATCCCAATGAAATGAAATCCCATATGTAGGATTGTCAATCGGGTCTTGTGAGCCGAGCTTTAAATAGCTCAAACTCAAATACCATCGGGCTTCATAGTTATAGGCTCAAGCTCGGCTCATAAATTTTTTAATTGTTTCGGCTCAAACTCAGCTCATGTAACGTTTCGGGCTTCGGGTTTATATCGGACTTATGTCGGGTTTATTAATACTAGCAAATGTTACACGATAAATAAAAAAATTATGCACTAATATGAATAAACCACTCTTACTTTATACACACGTGACAAGAATATGTAAATTCCACACTTGTTCTTCATAATATTAAACATTAAATAAAATTAAAATTAAAGATCAAGTCAGATGTTATAATATATTCATCAAAATTTATTTTTTTCGACAAGTACCCATATTACATAAAAAGTAATATCTTTTAATGAAAAGTTTTCTGATGATTGATTAAATTGTATTACTGTATTAGATAAAAACTTTTCATCTTCCTAAAAATAGAATTATTGATATGTGTTTTTTCTTACTCCAGGTAAGTAGAATTTTAGTGTTCCAAGACTTCCAAATTCCCAATCTTGATCACTTTCTTTTATCTTTTTCCTTTTTTTTTCCTTTATGTTTTCCATTTGGCTTGTACAATTGTATGTAATTGATTTTGATATTTGGTACATAATAATTTTGATATAAATAATTAATAGTAGTGTTCGGTCGGGCTTTATTCGGGCTGAGCCTTATTAGGCTCAAACTCGGCTCATAAATTGATCGAGTTTAATATAATGGCTCAAAATCGGCCCGGCTCACAATTATTCGGGTTCGGGTCATATTTAATCGGGCTGAGCCATCGGGCTTCGGGTAGGCCCGACTCAATTGACAGTCCTACCCATATGTTAGTTAGTAGAAATACCAAAAGGGTAAGATCGTCTTTCCAAATTGCTATCTGCGGTCCAGTACTAGACTATATAATCTCCACAAGTACAAATTCCTAGGGTATAAAAGCCCCAATTTTTCTCCCACTCTTTCTCTCCACGCGATTCTTCGCTCTCACAGAACCCTCTTAAATTCCCAAATCTGATAGAGAGATGGCAACTTTCGAGCTGTACAGGAGATCGACCATTGGTATGTGCTTGACAGAAACCCTGGATCAGATGGTTGCTGGTGGAATTCTCAGCCCCGAACTCGCCATTCAAGTTCTTATTCAATTCGACAAGGTTTTCTTTTTCTTTTCTTTTCTTTTCTCTTTACAACTTTATAGTACAAATACGATTTGTTGGAACTAGGTTCACTGCGTGTTACTATCAATTATGATTGTTTATGAATTTAGTCAGTTGAAATTGAAGAATTACCAATTGTTGGTATAAAGCAAGTATTGAAAGTATGTCGTGGTTATTGGAGATTTATTTTATTGGTCGAGGTTGTTCCAAGTTGGATATGTAGTCAGAGGTTTGAATAACTAATTGTTAATTAAGGTTGTATTTTGTTGAAAGAAAACGAAGACAAGGAATACTGTTATGCTCTCTTAATCAGTGTTAGATGGCTTTGTATTTTGTGCTGGATATATCCTGCAATATGTCCTGCATTCTTGCAGTTCACTTAAATTTAGTTGTAATGTTTTGATTCTGTGGTTTGCAGTCAATGACGGAAGCTCTGGAAACTGAGGTCAAGAGCAAGGTTTCCATTAAGGTAAATAGAGAAGATAAATTCGTGAAAACTTGCCCATGTCCGTGCCTACATGTTTGTTGCAAATGATGTGTAAATTGAAGTTGACTTGAGGAGTAGAGGAAATGATTTTGTGGTATCTGTTGTTTTTACTTGTGCATGTGCCTTGTCAATATGGCACTGTTAGAGTATCTTTTCATCTGCTAATTGTTTGAAGCTGAAAATCAGTTTGTTACATTTCTTATGGATCTTGTTTTATTCCTTTGTTTTTTTTTGGGTTCTTCTAGTAATTATACAAGGATCTGATTGAAATTAGTTCTGTTGGAAATATTGTGGGCACAAGTTTCGGGGATGAGTTTTCAAGATAATTGGTCATATAAAGATCTGGATTTAGCAGCATGCTCTTAAATATTAAAATACGTAAGGGAGTTATGAGGCCTCCCTAATGTTTACCATACATCAGTACTTTGGGTCAAGTAGGCTGATAAAAGGATCCACTTCTGTATTCGCCTTTCATATTGGACACCGAGAACTTGTTAGTTAGGTAGCTAAATTCAGCTTCAAAATCTAGGTACCATTGCTTGATTTTCTGGATCTTATTGGTTTATAGTTAGATGCCAATAGTATTGCACAATCTCCCTTTAGATGATAGGTATATTGGTATTATGATCCATTAGCAAGCAAAATATTAATGCAAATGATAATTTTAATCTAATATTATGTTGTAGTACTTTGACAACTAAGTTTATGTGTACAATTACGTAAATTGTATCGATATATGGCTTGGCAAGGGCTCTCTGTAGATTGACCTTATGATGCAACAGACGTGCAAATCATTGGAAAATTTCTTCATAACAAATGATAGTTTTCCATAGTTTGGCCAAGCCATGAGATTTGGAACAAAGAAGAGAAATATCACTATTTTGTTTGCCATTAATATGTAGCTTTTAATAGATGTATAATTCCTACTTATTATCAATTAGTTGGTGGTTTGCATGGATTCACATTTTTCTGTCTTTGGATTTCAGAAAAGTTCTGGAATTTGGGTCAAGTGGTCAACCATTAAATGAAGAATGTTAACTCATAACTCACTTCTGTTTTTCTTTTTGCTTCTTTGTTAATAAGACAGCGAGACTTTTCTATTAGATAAGCTTTGGGAAAGTATTTAAAAATTTGTGAAAATTTAGACATTAAATCTTCTTTTGTTTTAGTAGAAGTTCAAAATCCGGACTAATGCTTTTGTTACATAATTTTTAAATTTTGTGATACATTTGGCTAATTTATGCTCTTAGTTTAACCCAATGACCATAATTACTGTTAAATTAGAGCTGCAAGATTCTCTTCGTCAATAATTTTTTTGTTGATTGTAATAGTTTCGAATTTGATTCTGTGTTCTGGTGGCCCACTGCTTCTTCAGTTATGGTTGATCTGTTGATATTACAGCTATGTGTTTCTTCTTTTCATTGTTACCTTGATTGCTACAGGGGCATCTTCACACTTACAGATTCTGTGACAATGTTTGGACGTTCATCTTGCAAAACGCTCAGCTCAAGAGCGAAGAAGGCCAGGAAACTGTTGATTCTGTCAAGATTGTTGCATGCGACTCAAAGTTACTAACTCAGTGAAAAGATGATTAGTTGAAATCTTAATTATAGTAGTTTTTTATGTGTATCTATTACTCAATAAGAAAATTTGGTAGTTTTGTATCTGTTGCCAGTCAAATTTATACTACTGTAATGGCTCTGTACCCTCTCCCTCTGTTTTCGCAGAACATATATTTCAACTTCATCCCCTTGTGCTTCAAATTGCTCCAATTTTCTTCAATTTCTTACTCTGTATAAATTTAGCAATTTCAGACAGGATTTTCTTATTCCCTTAGGGCCCATTTGGATTGATGGATTTGAAATGACGAGGGATTTCAAATGAATGGATTTAAAATTCCAATGATTTGAAATCCATTCATTTGCAATCTCTTGTTTGGATAAATGTTTTTACGAAGGATTTCAAATCCATTCATTTGAAATTCATTGTTTGGTATATATCATTTGTGTTATTTGAAATTTCCAATCGTGTCTTATAATTTGCTCTATGAGTTAATTCTTGTTGTTGATATCGGGATAAAATCGCATAAATCAATTTGGGGCAAAATTATAATTTTTGAAAATCGAGGGACCAAAAGTTGCAAATTCGAATTTCAGAAAATCTGGGGCCGAATTGAAAACCTTAAATTTCTGAAAATTCTGGATTGAATTGAAACTCTGGGTTTTTCGAAAATTTGGGGTCAAATGGTAATTTTCGAAAATTAAGGGACCAAAAGTGCAAATTTGAAATTATGAAAATCAGGTTCCGAATTGAAATATTTAATCTTCAGAAAATTATGGACTGAATTGCAGTTATGGGTTTTTAAAAATATGGGGTCAAATTGCAATTTCTAAAAATTAAGGGACCAAAAGTGAAAATTTGAATTTCTGAAAATCAGGGGTCGAATTGAAAATTTTAATCTTCCGAAATTAACTGAATTGTAATTCTGGGTTTTTCAAACATTTAGGGTCAAATTGTAATTTCTAAAAATTGAGGGACCAAAAGTGTAAATTCGGATTTCTTAAAATCTGGGGCCGAATTGAATTTTTTTAATTTTCTGAGAATTCTTAACTGAATCGCAATTCTTGGTTTTTCAAAAATCTGAAGTCAAATTGTAATTTCAGAATATTGAGCGACCAAAAGTGCAAATTTGAATTTCTAAAAATCAGGGGCCGAATTGAAATTTTAATTTTGTTAAAATTCTTGACTGAATTGCAATTCTTGATCTATCGAAAATATAGGTTCAAAATTGCAATATCCAAAACTTGAGGGACCAAAAGTGCAAATTCGATTCCTGAAAATCAGGGTCCGAATTGAAAATTTTAATTTATGAAAGTTCTGGACTGAATTGTAATTCTTGGTTCTTCGAAATCTGGGGTCAAAATTGCAATTTTCAAAAATTGAGGGACCAAAATTGCAATTTGAATTTATGAAAATAATATCCAAGTTGCAAATTTTAATTTTTTGAAAATCCTGGACTGAACTGCAATTCTAGGCTTTTTGGAAATCTGGGATAATATTGTAATTTTTGAAAATATATAATGTGAATATTTTTTTAAGTGGATTTCAAATGACTAATTTTAGGAGGAATTTCAAATCCACTTAAAATTGGGCTGAAATCCATTTGACTAAATTCCAGGATTTCAAATGAATGAATTTAATTTTGTATCCAAATGAAATGATGAATTTGACAAGGAATTTCAAATCCACGGTGGATCCATGAAATTTTCACTCGGATCGGATTTGGATCGGATCTCATAAAATCTGGATTCATATTGGATCAACACATACTAGTAATGGATTGTGATGGATCCATGAATGGATCCTCAGGATCCATGAGTGGATCCACTAATGGATCCATCGGATTCGAAAATATATGAAAATATATATGTACTTATTTTTTAAAATTGCAATTTTAACCCCAAATTTTTGAAGACCCCAAAATTTAAAAAATTCAAATTTCCAATTCGGATTCTGATTTTCAGGAATAAAATTTGCACTTTTGGTCCCTCAATTTTTGTATATTGCAATTTTGACCCTAAATTTCCGAAAAATCAAGAATTGCAATTCAGTCCAGTATTTTAAGAAAATTGAAAATTTCAATTTAGCCCCTGATTTCAGAAATTCAAATTTGCACTTTTGGTCCCTCAATTTTCAAAAATTGCAATTTGACCCTAAATTTTTGAAAAATCTAGAATTACGATTCAGTTTATTTTCGAAGATTAAAATTTTCATTTCGGCCCCTGATTTTCAGAAATTCAAAATTTCCCTTTTGGTCCCTCAATTTTCAAAAATTGCAATTTGACCAAAAAATTTTGAAAAATCTAGAATTACGATTCAGTTTATTTTCGAAGATTAAAATTTTCATTTCGGCCCCTGATTTTCAGAAATTCAAAATTTCACTTTTGGTCCCTCAATTTTCAAAAATTGCAATTTGACCCAAAATTTTCGAAAAACCCAGAGTTTCAATTCAGTTTATTTTCGAAGATTAAAATTTTCATTTCGGCCCCTGATTTTCAGAAATCCAAAATTTCACTTTTGGTCCCTTAATTTTCAAAAATTGCAATTTGACCCCAGATTTTCGAAAAACCCAGAGTTTCAATTCAGTCCAAAATTCTCATAAAATTAAGATTTTCAATTTGGCCCAATTTTCTGAAATCCGAATTTGCACTTTTGGTCCCTCAATTTTAAAAAATTATAATTTTGCCCCAAATCAATTTATGTGGTTTTATCCCGATATCAACAACAAAAATTAACTCATAGAACAAATTATAAGGCATGATTGAGAATTTCAAATAACACAAATGTGAAAATTTAGGGTCAAATTGCAATTTTTGAAAATTGAGGGACCAAAGTGAAAATTTGAATTTCTGAAAATCAGGGGCTGAAATGAAAATTTTTAATCTTTGAAAATAAACTGAATCATAATTCTAGATTTTTTAAAAAATTTGGGTCAAATTGCAATTTTTGAAAATTGAGGGACCAAAAGTGAAATTTTGAATTTCTGAAAATCAGGGGCCGAAATGAAAATTTTTAATCTTCGAAAATAAACTGAATCATAATTCTCGATTTTTCAAAATAATTGGGTCAAATTGCAATTTTTGAAAATTGAGGGACCAAAAGTGAAATTTTGAATTTCTGAAAATCAGGGGCCGAAATGAAAATTTTAATCTTCGAAAATAAACTGAATCATAATTCTAGATTTCTCAAAAAATTTGGGTCAAATTGCAATTTTTGAAAATTGAGGGACCAAAAGTGAAATTTTGAATTTCTGAAAATCAGGGGCCGAAATGAAAATTTTAATCTTCGAAAATAAACTAAATCGTAATTCTAGTTTTTTCAAAAATTTAGGGTCAAATTGCAATTTTTGAAAATTGAGGGGCCAAAAGTGCAAATTTGGATTTCTAAAATCAGGGGCCAAATTAAAATTTTCAATTTTCTTAAAATATTGGACTGAATTGCAAATCTTGATTTTTCGAAAATTTAGGGTCAAAATTGCAATATACAAAAATTGAGGGACCAAAAGTGCAAATTTTAAAAATATACAATGTGAATATTTTTTAAGTGAATTTCAAATGAGTAGTTTTAGGATGTATTTCAAATCCATTTAAAATTGACTGAAATCCATGACGGATCCACTGTGGATCCGTCATGGATCTATTCGGATCCATAATGGATCCGAATTTTTTTCACCCGGATCCGGTTTGGATCGGATCCATAATGGATCCATCATTATGGATCCATTTAGGATCCGATCCATTTGAGATCCGATCCACAAGGATCCGATCCAGATCCGATCCGGGTGATCCATTTGCCACCCCTAAATCCACCCAACTCAAATCTTTCCATACAAATGGGCTCTTGGTGTCACTTGGAGATTCGAAATGTAACATTGTCACTTATACAAGCCTGGCGGATCAAAGACATGTCTGATCGAAGAAAGGGTGACTTAATTCCGGGAACTGCGTTCGGGTTAGACAAGGGCTGGGTCGGAACTAGGTTGGTTTCAAACAAGGGTCGAGTCAGGCTGAACCCTGAGGCCAACTTTTTGCATTATTGGTTGCCTTATTTTACTAAATGTGATGTGAATATCTTCTTCAGAATCGTTTTGGCCAGATTTAGGCCATGTGGACAGTTCGTTGCTTCTAGATTTTGGGTGTTTATTCTATAAAAATATTCTGCATTTTTTAAAGAAAAAAAAGTGTATTATTTATTTTAAATTTGTGCGGATTCATATATTCACATACATACAGTTGGGATAGGTAAATTTTTAGCATGAGAAAGGAATACCTAATAAATAGTTGGAATTTTTTTCCAATATATCCTTTTAGATAAAAGTATTATCCAAAATGATTCAAATTGGAAAGTATTTCCTTAAATGTACCTTTTGTGAAAAATCGCAGTTGCCAACTGCGATTCTTCACTCTTCACTTTTACGAAATTATGGAAAAAAAACCAAAATCGCGGTTAGCAACTGCGATTTTTGGGGTTTTTTTTTTTTTTTATATAAAATGGCTTGAGTTTTGTAAGTATTTGATATTTATATTAGTAATAGTACTTTAAATGAAATGTTTGCCTTTCATTTCAGTATAAGTATGACATTGTGTTATCTCTTATATTTATAAATAATAAATCAAGTGTCTACTGCATTCTTATCAAGCATGTTTAAATATAATCAGGTAAAATATATTTGTGCCCAAGGCATTCCTGTATTGTTCAAGTATTGATATAGGAGTATAATTATAATATTGCTAGAGTGTGACCAAATTTTTTCTATGTTAATTATATTTTTGTATTTTTTTTTCTTTTCATAATTTCGTAAAAATGAAGAATCGCAGTTGTCAATTGCGATTTTTCAAAGAATCCCAGTTGGCAACCGCGATTTTTCACAAAAGGTACATTTAGGAAAATATTTTTCAGTTCGAGTCATTTTGTGAAATATTTTTATCTAAAAGGCTGTATTGGAAAAAAAATTCAAATAGTTGCAGAGAAATTGGGTTTGAAGTTTGGTTTAATTAATCGCCGTAGTGACAAGAATGAGTTTTCTGTTGGAAAAATCAGTTTTAAAATGATCAAAATGTGAAGACAAATCGAAACTAAATCCAAACAAACCATTTTAGACAGTAAAGGAAAAAACAATTAATTAAATAATCGAACAGATAAATTTAAACAAGCTTATCTCACAATTCTGTATAGTAACAGAATTGACCAACCAAATCGCAGAAAGCAAAATAACCAAAAGTTGATTTTTCCAGAAATGCTTTGGAGAGAGAACATAGAGAATGAGTTGTGTTGGTGTGTTTCTGAAACCAGAAATACACACATATATATAGGTGCTGGGGGAGCTTTTGGCAATTAAAATTGCCCATTAAAAATCTGAATAAAAACGTCTGAAACGTTTTGACTCAATTTAATTTTCGTAACTGCCTCAATTTAATTTCCATAACTGAAAAGTTGTAGCTGCAGAATTAATCTTGAGACTGTTCAATTTCGAATTTTAAATTAATTAAAATTTTAATTCGAAATTCCTCCAAAAAGATAAGTTCGAGACGAGACAATTCGCCCAAACGCCCGAGCCCAGATTCGAGCCGAGTCGGGCAGCGGCGGCGCGCGTGTGGTGTATTCATATGATCCTCTTTGTAAAGACTTATACAAAGTCTTATACACTTAGTTCATATATACTAGTACACACAAATATAAAAAATCAGTGTGGGACAAATAAAGAGTTTTCAACTCTTCAACTTCATCACAAGGCTTTTATAATTTGCCAATTAGTCTTAGACCAATAAGGGACAAGCCCACCTACAAATTATCTTATTTGAAATATTATTTTCCCCACTTTATATATATAACAATTTATCAATGGATTCCAACATTTTTAATTAGGTATCCATCCATATAATTACAACAATTTCTTTTTTTTTTTTTTTTTTTTTTCCGCTTTACATCGTTTTTCATGTCATTGATGCTGCCTGCAACTAGATTTCAGAAATTAGGCAACTCAAGAAGATAACTAGAGTAGCCTTTTTCATTAAATGGGTCTGAGATTCAGGGGGCTAATTTATTAAACTTTAATGTGCCAGCCCAAAAGAAACGTTTCTTTCTAGGTCACCGGCCTGTTTTAATTATGTCGTCACCTAAGCTTACAATAAAAAATTACTCGTACTACAGTTCTTTTATGAGTTTACGAAATAAATACTACAAACAATTATTATAGAAGAAAAAGAAAAAAGCATAAGACGGTTATGTGATCGACCCACCAATTCCATGCAATCTTTTACAAGTGATTATTAAGACATCTTCAAATTCTAATCTACGTGGTTAAATGAAAATGTTCTTAACTAGTGAAGCTATAGCACATATATCATCACTCAAGATGATCTAATTACACACGTGTGCTATATATGTGTGGGCTAGTAATTAAATTACTAAGTAACATCTTAGAGTCTTTAATCTGCCTATATGTATTTAGACTTTTCTAGGTCATGAGGCATTTACTAGAACCAAATTGTTTTTTTTTAGCGAGAAAAAGTTTAAAGATTGAGATATGTTTTTAGACTTTTTCAAGATTTTACATTAAATTACTAAGAGAATAAACTATTTTAATTTTCTTAGTAGTAACATAGTACTTCAATTCTTACATAATAAGATGATATGCAAATCTATAAATCAATCTTCATCGAATATAATAAAAGGAAAATGAATGAGATGCATTATGTAAGGTGTTAACTAAAATGTTGGTGACAAGTTTTGAACTTGAATCTTACAAGTGAAGTAATTAATTGTAAATGAACCACTCTTGTTGGCTTTGCCGAATCTATCTATTATATTAGATGCATGAAAAGCCTTTAGTTAGGTAGATGGAAGTCCTCTCTTTGCTCCTTTTGTTTCCTATAATTGTTTTATGAATGTTTGTTAAAGCATACTTGATATGTAGTGTGAATACAAGTCATAAATTTCCTCATTTTCTAATTTCCAAAAGTCCCAAATTAATTAAGATCGATAGACTATATTTTTAGATTTTTTTTTTTGAGAGACAACTATGTTTTTAGGTTAACTATTTGACAAATCATGTGTGCACTGCACGTACCAAAAGTAGTAGCAATGAACCGAATCCTATAAATATTGGGGCTTCCCTACAAGAAAAAGAGAAGATAGAGGGTTCGCAATTTCCACTAAGTTAAGATGGCATAAATATGGGGGATTGGTATACATACCAATACCAATACCAACATGTGGTGGGTCAGAGTCACCTAGGCACTTTAGGGGACCTATTTTCAACATCTACCATACATATGTCTAACGTATTCTCATCTAATTTATCTTATATTCGCTTGTTTTTATTTTTATTTTAGTCATTCAATCTTCAAATTAATTTAATTTTGAATACCATGCAAAATGTGGCATGTGCTAAATAAGAACCATTTATTTTTGTGTAGGTCGAGAATTTGTAAGCATGGGAATTGAGTTTGGTCAGCACATAATGACTCGTTCAAATTTGAGAACGTAATTTAATTTCTACATAACGAACAAACTCTCAAGATGATCTTACTTCAAATTTTTTAACTATAAGTATGAGATTTTGAAAGCTCAAGTTCAGAAATATTTGAAATGCTTTGTTAGAAAATTTACATGTGTTATTGAATAATGGAGATGGTATTTATTGAAGAATAATAAAATAATATATTTGTAGTAAAAATAAAATATTCTAATAACATTCGAAACTTTGGAGATTATCCATAACAAGTATTCCCTCCGTTTCATTTTAGTTGTCACATTTGGTATTTTCACACAAATTAAAAAATTATTTAAGTAGTCATTCCATTTTTTGAAATATACTCCCTCTGTCTCATTATTTTTACTCCATTAGTTACAGTACTCAGTCAAACTTCTCAATTTTTTAAGTGACTTATCATTTTAAATTATTAACATTTTTGGCATATTAAACTTTTTAAATATTAATATACATAGTGTCATATGATATTATCAAATTATCACTTAAATATATTAATTAAATTATTTATTATAATTTTTTAAAATTTAGTCAAGTTGACTGGTCAACGGTACCAAGGGATAAAGATTAATGGGACGGAGGGAGTAAAAAAAACACTTTTAATAATTTATTTTATTAATGTCTTTAATTTTTATGTACTCTAATTTATTGTGTAAGCCTAGAAATAAGAATATTATAAATTTAGAAAAAAATGTATTGAAAATCAAATGTGAAAACTAATTTGATTTTTTTTTCAAATGTGACAATTAAAATGCAACGGAGGGACGAACATTATACTATTATTTTTTATAAACCAATAACACAAACTAACATTACTCGTTTAACAAATTGATATTTTTACTCCAAAAAAGCTCCAAACAACGAAGGGAAAAAAGAAAATAAAAGGTTGAATGGATTGATAAGTCATTATACTACTATGATTTCTTTGGGCTAAAAGTAAAAAGTAATTCAAATTGCAAATGAGTTGTCTCTCTCTTTTTTCAATTTTTTTTTTTTTGAATTCCCACAGTTTATCAAGACGCAGAGAAATGGGCCAATTCACCGCTTCAATGTTAAAGAGAAATTCAGGGTGTCAGTAAAGAGCATGCTTCACGTAGCAATTTTTGCTCGTCTTAATCTCTATCAACTTTCTCAATAAATTCTCATGGTGAAAAAACTATTGTAATTGGAGAAGGCGAGGCAAACAAATTAGAATGATAAACGAATAAATAAAATTTCACCTTTACTTTTGTGTTTACAAAGAAAAAGAAAAAGAAAAAGAAAAGGGGAATTCTGAGAAGAAAAAGTTAAATTACCCATAATAGCAAAACAAGCAAGAACATAGCATCAAAACTCTTGGCTATTGAGTGGGTATTTTGGTCTGAATCTACAAGTATTTTACTTTTCTTACTTCCTCTGTTCTTGGTGTCTGTGCTAAGTGATTTTCTTTTTTTGCTTTGAGTTATTTAACAGAGAAAATAAAAGAAAAAGAAGAGTTCTTGTAAAACCTAATTCTTCACATTATCTGGGTCCAAGTATAGTCTTTAAGGTAAATAAAAATATTGGGTTTTGTTGGGGTTTACACGGAGAGTGGCATTTGGGTTCTGTCTGGTGATTATAATCTTGAATATTTCACTTCAATTCTTTTTTACTTTACCTTTTTCAGTTTTGCATCATTTTTACTGCACATGTAGCTAGTCATGTGTTTCCATGTTATTTCTTCTTAGATGATTCTTTTCTGTTCCTCTGATTTTGTTTGTCTCTAATTCTTAATTTTTTTTCATGAATGGAGATAGTACTATTATTGATTCTAGTAGAGATGCTTCTTGTCTACCGTTGTGGTGATTGATTCAACTGATACCGAGATGCTGTTTTTCGTTGCAGATCTTTCAACTCAAACTGCAAAGATTAATTAAAATGCACATGTTTGATATGTACTTTTGACTTGTTTATAAGATTTTTGGAACTTGAAGCTTTTATGAGCACTAGGGTCCCCTTCTTTTTTGGTAGAACTGAATCTTTATGTTAAAGAATAGAAAAGAAAAAAAAAAAAAAAACCAGATTAAAGAAAGATAAAAAATTAGAAGGGAGGTGGCTAATTGCAGCTTCCTCTGGCTTTGGGGAATAATTTAGTGTGGTAATGTCTCCTGGACTTACTATGTTAACGCGGAGTCCGTGGGCTTTGCCGCCGACTAAGGAAACCACTTCTTCGTTAGCTCTCTTCACATTCAAGTGAACCATTTATATAGAAACTTACAATCTACACAAAACCCCTTTCTCTATTATAATCTATTCTTTTTTCTCTCTTGGTTTTTGTCAAGATTCGGTCATACTAAGCATATTTCCTTCTCTTCTTTGAGATCCCATTTTTATCCTCTTCAAGTTCAAGAAATTGACTATATTCAGAAATTTGGTCCCCACTTGAAGAGCCCTTTTTATATTTTTCCATTTTTGGGACTCATTTCCTTGATTCATTATGTCGGATCATTGGGGATGTGTAAAAGTCAATCCAGAGTAGTGCATTTTGGTTACTTAAGTTGAGTAGTGTGGAAGCATTGTTTTGAAGTACGAAGAAGGAGAAACGAGAAACAGATCTTTGAGTTGGGAAAGGATGAAGTTTATGAAACTTGGATCCAAACCAGATACCTTTCAGACTGATGGGAACAACACAAGGTTAGATCTTAATTAACAATTTTTTGGAAGGATTTTCTTTGCTTTTTTTTTACATGAATTAGCTACATTTGCTATTCTTTTGTTGTTTAATGCCTATCCCTTTGTTTACTCCCAAATATAATTACTGAAATTTTCTTAATCTTCAACTTTTTTTAGTTAAAACTTGCATTTTTACACTAGTTACTGTTGTATTGGGAAACCAGTTTTCGTTTTCGACAAGAATTATATAAACATCAATCTCGGGTGCACGGTATTTATCCTCTAGATAATTTCTATGAATATAATTTCTCACAAATTTGCAATGTCATTTACTCAAGTTCAATCCAGTTGATACAAAGTATAGTACATTCAGTGAAAATAGAGTCATAAAGTGAGTGAGATAGTAAAGTTATTTGTCTTGCTTCTAACCCCAAGTTATTCATGAGATTTGTATGTTATTTAAGGTCAATCTGTATATGTTTTTGTATATGACTTGGTCTATGCATTTTCCTTTGAAGTTCAACAAGAAAATAGTTATGTTACTTGCATTTACTACTCAAGAATGCTAAAATTAAAGGCCAAATTTTCATCTGCAGATATGTGACATCTGAGTTGGAGACAGATGTTGTCGTTCATGTCAGCGATGTGAAGTTTTATCTACACAAGGTAAAAATATATTTAATGATGAATATATACACTCTTACATAAATATACAGCTCGAGATACTGATTTGCTCCGTAAAATAAATTACACAGTTCCCCCTTCTTTCCAAAAGTGCACATTTACAGAAGTTGGTTTCGTCAATTAATGAAGGAAACAGTGATGAGATCCCGATTCATGATATTCCTGGAGGTTCTAGTGCCTTCGAAATATGTGCCAAGTTCTGTTACGGAATGACTGTTACCTTAAACGCTTACAACGTAATCGCAGTACGTTGTGCAGCTGAGTATTTGGAAATGAACGAGATAATCGAGAAAGGTAACCTCATCTACAAAGTTGATGTTTTCCTAAACTCCAGCATTTTCCGAAGCTGGAAAGACTCTATTATAGTTCTTCAAACAACAAAATCCTTATTACCATTATCCGAGGAACTGAAATTAATCAGCCACTGCATTGACGCTATTGCCTCTAGAGCCTCGATTGACGTTTCCAAAGTCGATTGGTCCTATACATATAATCGAAAAAAGATCCCCGAGGATAACGAGAACGGGAACCTCATCATGAACCGAATGGTACCAACCGATTGGTGGGTCGAGGACTTATGTGAGCTTGAAATAGATTTCTATAAACGCGTGATAGTCGCGATAAAAAACAAAGGAATTGTATCCAGTGAAGTGATTGGAGAAGCTTTAAAAGCTTATGCTTATAAAAAGTTACCAGGCTCTGGCAAAACTGTAATCCAACATAATGAATTCTTAAAGTTTCGTTCCATATTGGATACGGTTGTATGGCTTTTACCCGTGGAAAAAGGAACCGTTTCTTGCAGTTTTTTACTGAAGTTGTTAAAAGCAGCCATTTCTGCTGACTCAGGAGAGACGGTAAAAATGGAACTCGTGAAAAGAATAGGGCAGCAATTGGAGGAGGCTTCAGTTGATGATTTGTTGATTCGAGCCCGTGATGCGGAGGTGATGGTTTATGATGTTGATATAGTTCGGAAAATACTTGAAAGGTTCACTACTAAAGATTTGGATGGTGAAATTGAAATGGAAAATGGTAGTGAAATTCAGGAGATTAGTAGAAAGCCTGGGATCTTATCTGAAGCTTCAAAACTAATGGTGGCAAAGCTCGTTGATGGCTACCTTGGCGAGATTGCAAAGGATACTAAACTACCTTTGTCATTGTTCATTGCCATTGCTGAAATGGTGTCTGGTTCTTCACGACCATCACACGATGGCCTATATCGAGCCATTGATACTTATCTGAAGGTATGCTATTTAGTTTCTCCAAAAAAAAAAAAAAAAATTTGGAGTTGCCCACTTCATTTCTTTAGCACAATAAAACTTTATCATTACATAGATTTTCATGGTAGTTAGATCAATTGAGTCGAACTCGTGACCTTAGCTCTGATACCAATATCTATTTAGGCTGTGTTTGTTTGCACACTCTTGCAAATAAGCTCAGGTTGGAGATTGTGAATTAAGCTCAATATAATCAGAAGCATCACAAGATAAGTTTATACCTTATGAGCTTAAAATAGCTTATTTTGAGAGAATCGAAAGCTGAAGCTAATTTCTCAAATACTAAATTACTTCGTTCGAGGTAAGAAAAGCTCATGAGGTGTTAGCAAAAGAGTTTGCAAACACAACCTTAGTATCATTTTAGAAGAAAGAACATGTCTTTTTCTTTCTTATCAAGCTTGTCTCTACTGGGACACAATTTTATGGATTATAAAGATTATAAAGACGTCAACAAGCATTGAAGATTCATGGCATTTGCAAAATCAATCACCTATTAAACTAACTTCTCGTTTTGATGTACGTAGGAGCATCCCGGAATCAACAAAAGCGAGAGGAAGAAAATTTGTAAGCTAATGGACACCAAGAAACTCTCAGCCGAGGCATGCATGCATGCCGTGCAAAACGAGAGACTTCCTTTACGTGTCGTTGTACAAGTGCTCTTCTTCGAACAAGTACGAGCTGCAGCTTCGTCCGGTAGCAGCACTCCCGATCTACCCAGAGCTATAAAAGACCTAAACTCCAATTCCTATGGAAGCTCGAGATCAGTCACGACTAACAACGAAGAAGATTGGGATGCTGTAGCTTCATCAGAAGAACTCAGAGCCCTTAGAGGCGAGCTAGCCGCTTTAAGACTCGGAAATGGTGGAGAAAGTAGGACCCACAACACCGATAAGGCTGCCATTGGTAAGATGAAAGGTTTAATCATGTCTAGGAAGATATTTTCGAAAATTTGGTCGAGTAAGGCGGAGAATAGTGGGTCGGATTCATCGGAGAGTCTTGGCTCGACTAACCATGATGAAGCAAAGGGGACGCCTACGAGGAGAGGGAGGCATTCGGTGTCTTAGTATTGGGAACTTTATATATGGGGAAGGGGAAGATTTGATTTTTCCAAGATTATTTGTTTTTTTACTTATGATGAAGAAGAATACTATAGTTTATAGTTTAGTGATGTTTTATATGCAGGGGACATGTAGTACTTTTCTTCTATTAATGATGATATAGAAGTTGGAAGTCTTGTCTTGACCAGTTGACATTTTCCTCGTTTTAGTTTTTACTGTTTATTAGGATGCATCTGCCTCTTTTAAGAAAAATACTTTCTTCGACTATTTTTTTTCTTTTTGCTTTTATTTTTTGGCGCGAAATAGGTTATTATTAATTAAATAGTAAGACATTATGTTCAGAATAAATATAAAATATTATCTAATACTTCAAATCTTTTAATGTCTTTTAAAATTCAGCCAAACAAAAAGGAAGCTAAAATTGAGACATAGTTAAAAGTTAAAACTCAGAGAAATACATCAAAAGCATGGGCTGATCTACACTACCCATTGGGGGGGGGGGGGGGCCTTCACATGCATTGGTATTTAAATTTTAGTTTTTATTGATCTACATAAACAATATTTTTGTTATGAATACTTTATTATAAAGTTTGAAAATAGGCTCATAAACAATATATAGTTCGATATTTTACTAATTGCTTGGTTATTTACATTTACAAGACGATGGTTGCGAATTTGATATTGTTTTAATCATAGATAATTTTATGATACGAAAAAATGCAGTCTAAATTCAATTGTGATAGTATTTTTACAAATATCTTTATTTTAATTCACGTGCTAATGTAAATAAAATATATTGATTGCTATAAAAATATAAATTACTTTTTACTGATAATATTTTTTGGACTCTTTGACTTCTAATTCTTGGATCCGTCTTTGACCAAAAGGTCGCAAATGTCATTATTTAAAGATGGCAGGTGGGTGAGGGGGTCGGGGTGGGGCTAAACACAACATTATAGCAAAGTTTTTTGGGGAAAACACAACAACATAATTTTTCTTATAATTTCAAGTTTCCTTTTGAACAATTGTAAGTTTAATTATAACGGAAATTTATTTTATGTTTGGTAAATCAGGGAACTGTAAATGACGTCAAAAACCCTTAGGGCATGGTTGTTTGGCTTTTAAAAAAAAATATGTGTTTGGGAAATGCCAAACAAACATGTTTTCTATTTTCTGAAATAAATTTTTCATCTCTCAATTTTTTCAAACTACTCTCTCAAAACTCAAAGAAACAACAATTTTTTTATTTCTAACCAAATCTTATACAAACTCTACTCTGATTTGACATAAAGTAACATACTTCTTACACAATTTATCTCACAACAAACATGATTTAACATAAATTTTTACACATCTTACACCTACAACCTAACTCTTCCAAAAAAACCTATATCTATTTTATTTCTCAAACCACTCTCTCAAAACCCAAACAAACAATATTACGCAAATCGAGATTATTTCACAAACCTCCACTACTCTCCCAAACACCAAACAAACATGCCGTTATCCTTGATTACGGTTGTTGATTTGTTTACCAGATCAGAAATATTACAACAAGAAAATTAAAAATTTCCTGAAAGAAATTGCCAAATAGGAATATTCTTTTTATATTTCATTTTATGTAATTTAATAGGTATTATTTTCTCTATATGCACCGATGCACGCACGTTTACAGTCAGTAACTTTGTGCACAACATATACTACCAAGTTCTTCCCTTGTTAAATTATCAAAAAAAAAGTTCTTCCCTTGTTCTCTCTCGCCGTCTCTGACCAACTGGTAATCTTCTTCTTCTTGCTCTTAATGCGAAGCTCCCCCTTTTTGACACTGCCGTGATTGAGTCTTCATATCTTCAAAGGTCTGTTTCCTCAATCATTCCCGATTTCGGATGGATTTATGGTTTGTATTTGCTTTTGATCGGTGATTTTCTGTTGCGTTGGGAAAACTAGGTTCCTAATTTGAGGAAGGGGATAGTGTGTTGGATTAATCGTTGTCTTGTGCTTTTTTATTAGTAATTTGTGATCGACTGAGTGTTCGTTTCTGGTTTTTTATTAGTTTGTTTTGTGTCATAATTCTGTTTTAACAATGCTATTTTTGTATGCCGTTGTACAATTTGCAATGACGACGTCATGATTTTATTTATGTCAGACATTGTGAGTAAGGAAAGAAAGGCAGGTAATTTTCTGGAGGCTAATTATAAAACTATGCAATTAATGTGGCAGGATTGTACCCTAGAGTTTATACTAGAATGACAAGTGTGTTCACAATTTTTTTTCATTTTTTTGTTTACTCCAACTTGCTCGGGTACAATATTTTTTCTCTTTTTAAGTTGCAGTTAATGTGAATGGCTATGGTAGATAACTATATATATGTGTATATTATCAGGTTGCAGGTTAAGCTATTTGTCTGGACATTTATAAAGTTGTAATACACGAGATCAACAAAACTGATCTTCTCTTTCTCTCTCATGTGTGTGTGTGCGCGCGTGTGAACTGCATGTCTCTCTGTCAATATTGTATCTTCTTGTTTTTCTACTTCTACCCTTCCTTTAGGTAGGGGAAGAAGGAGAAATTTCTCCAGAATCGGGACCATGATTGAGTTCTTTCGATGTCAATCTATTAATATTTGGATTTGTCTCCTTTTTTCAAAAAAAATTCTAAAAATATGATTGGATCTAGTTATCTTAGTGGATTGTACTGAGATGAGCACCAGAAAATTTGCCTGTAGCACATCATAATAATAAGCTGCAGCAGGACTGCAATTTTAAATGAGTTGATTGTTTAACCAGGATTGGTTGCGTAAGTTGTTTTAGACCCCGCCTCATATTTGTGTAGTGATTTGATTCTCCTTGCCTCATCTTGGTTTATAGTGAACATACATACACTGAAGTTCATAATCTGCTTAATCCTTAATTTTCTTAAAACTATGAACAGAACTTACTGCTTAGTTCAATTTGTTTACGTCTTCTCATTTTGAGCCATTCTGTTGAATTTTGAAATTTCTAGATGGAGATACATGTGTTCTCGTATTTGTGGTCCACCAGAACTCTTTATCCATTACTACTATATTTTGAGTTTAATTTGATTCCTGATGCTGCATGATTTCTTATTTGTTGATCTTAACTTAGATGAAAGAGAGTAAAGATGGGGTGAGGACTGGTAGATTTTCTAAATCTTCATCAACCGACTCTTATCCGCTTGTTCTAGACATTGATGACTTTAAGGTGATGCCTCAATAACATGCGTCTTTGAGTGTGTATGTGTGTCCCTCTAACTGACTTTTCTCCATGTGGCTAATTATTGCTGCGTTTTTATCTGTATCATGTAGGGTGAATTCTCATTTGATGCATTGTTTGGAAACTTAGTTAATGAGCTGCTGCCTTCTTATTTAGAAGAAGAAACAGATACGTCTGAAGGACATGGTTCAAATGATACAATGCTGAATGGCCATTTTCGAACTCCATCTGATGCAGCACAAGGCATGTCAAGCCCATTGTTTCCTGAAGTAGATGCTCTCTTATCTTTGTTTAAGAATTCATGTGTGCAGTTGGTTGATCTCAGGAAACAGGTAAGATTTCAGCATTTTGCTAATGTTTTTGGTTCTGTCGTTGCCCACTTAATCATCTTTTTAGTTTTGATGCCTGCTCGAAGGTTGATGGAAAACTCAACAATCTCAAAAAAGAAGTTGCTTCCCAAGATTCTAAGCACCGCAAGACACTTTCTGAGGTTAGTTAGCTCAGGATATGTAGATATTCAGTTGAATTTGCAGCAGTGGTCGCATTTATAATCAATTATTATTGCTTCACTTATTATGATTGCAAATACAACCTTGCTGACTGGTCTTGTTTGTTATTCCCTTATATGCAGCTTGAAAAAGGTGTTGATGGCTTGTTTGACAGTTTTGCAAGGTTGGACTTGCGTATATCAAGTGTTGGCCAAACTGCTGCTAAGATAGGAGACCATTTGCAGGTAAACCTTCTGTAATGTTTACATTCCTGTTTGTTTGTTATTTTTATGGGGTTTCTATTGGGTTATTGAATGTGCAAAAACAGTTTATTTGTGTGTAGCTAATCTAGTACTTTTCATTGTTCTTTTGTCCATATTGCATTTCTTGCATTTCTTGGTTGATTAAAACTTTTGCTTAAATTTGTCGGTCTCTTTCTGTCAGAGTGCAGATTCCCAGCGTGAAACTGCCAGTCAAACCATAGATCTCATTAAGGTAAACTTTTAGTAAATATGATTAAAAAAAAGTGATTACTAGCTATATTTATGCCAATTGAATAGCACTGACGAGAAAATTTTCCTGCAGTACTTGATGGAGTTCAATAGTAGCCCAGGGGACCTATTGGAGCTTTCACCTCTGTTTTCTGATGATAGTCGTGTAGCTGAGGCAGCTACAATTGCTCAAAAATTGAGTAAGATTGCGATTTCAGAGTTTTATTGCTTATTCATAGATATATGTATAACCTTAAACACTGGGTACACATATGTTTGTTTACTTTTAGTTAAGACAATATTGGAAGTATTATGTTTTAAAATACACTTCCCTTTCTTTCCTAAATTTATGAAGTTTTTTTGGGAAAGTGATTGTAGCTTTGACCTAGATGACTAATAAGTTTAGGAGTTGTTTTAGAAATTAATGGTGGATCAATGCCATAGCTAGATATTTATTGGGCTTAATGCATACAGTAATTGCCTTTTTAAAATTCAGTCGATGCTTATGACACCATAAATTATTAGCTAGAAAGTGTATATTTGATTTGAATTATTTTTTTTTCTTTTTATTTGGCATGTGAAAGATATTGCAATTCATGGTTGCTTTATTAGGAACAAAAAATAACTATTGAGGGGTCATTAACTCCCACAGGGAGCCAATGTGGCTCCGCCATTATGATTGGTGCATGTGAAATATTATTGTTGGGGAACTTAAAGGTTTATAATTGTACAGTGACACATCAATTTGCTTGCTCGATTTGCCTCTTTAATATGATTTCTTGTGAGTTAACACTTTAATTACTTATTGTATTTTCAAATATTTTGGCATTGTGATAAGCAATGCTCGAACGTTTCTTTATTATGGTTATTGCATAGGGATGTTTGTTCCTTTGGAAAAAAGAAAACGGATAGCTTGTACTAGCACTGGAATTTAACCTCTTTTCGAAGAGGAGTTAGAACCTTCTTAGCGGATTTGACGATTCGCGATTAAATTCGCGAATTTTCAAATCATGGAGCGTGAATTCAGTGAGACAAATTCGCGAACTAAGTTTTTTCTTTGTTATCAGCCAATATTATACAACAACTGTCCACTAACCATCCACATGTATGTATTTAATACTCCTTTGAAAATGTCTTTTCAGTGGTGGGCCCATGATTGTGCAGTACTGTACAACTTTAACAGCGATGGTCATGTCAAATTATTCATCATTTTCCACTTTTACGGCCACTTTGTGCGTTAAATAAATAAGCTTAATTTTTTTATTTGCATTTTTGTTTCTGATTAAACTAAATGTTAAACTATATTATTAAAAGTAGTATAAAAAAATATAACCCTCAAGTTTTATTGAATAAATTCAAGATTCTTAATCACTTGAATTACAATAAACATTAAAAAAAGAGCAGTATAAATAATTTTTTTTCTAACTTATTGTATATTCAATATATTAAGATAACTCTTTGTAACCCAAAACATCTAGGACAACTCTAAATTCTTCATTTTTGGTAGAATTCCAAAGCAATTTTGGAATGATATAGGAATATGTATCATTTTGGTATAAGAAAACTCTCACTAAATTATTTTATATATAAAATACGAAAAAAAAAGTGACGCTCTATGGACGCTCTCAAACTCAGTTTTTAAAAATATGACGATGTGCGCTCTTGTTCGCGCTCCACGCTCCCGCACCCGCTCCGCGAATTAGTTACCTAGGTTCTTCCTCTGATAACAGAAATATCAAAACATTATTAACAAGCCTTTATCAGGATCGTTTGCCGAGGAAGATCTTGGAAGACAAGGCTTGGCTGTTTCGTCAGTTGTTGGGAGTGCAACAGCAAGCAGAGGATTGGAAGTCGCAGTTGCTAACCTCCAAGAATATTGCAATGGTATGAATCTTTGATAAAATTTCTAAAGACTTTAATCAGGGTCAAGTCTTTTCTTTCTATCTGAAACATGATTCGAGTTTGTGTTTTGATCTTTACAATTTCTTAAATTTCAAATTCGTTTGCAGAACTGGAAAACAGACTTTTGACCAGATTTGATGCAGCATCACAAAAAAGGGATTTGTCTACAATGGCAGAATGTGCAAAAATTTTGTCACAGGTAATTTGCATGATCTTTATCTGGCACAATATGTCTGGCTCTAAAAATACCTAAGGATAAATGGGGCGGACTTTTTTTGAAATTGTATTTTGTAAATAAGCAGTCATTGGACCAATTTCACGTCCTTATTCTCTCATTGGTAAATTTTTTCTTTCTTTTTTGGGGTGGGGATGGTGGTATAATTGATAGTGTGTACTATATTTACCTTGTCTTATGTCTATGATTTTGTGTTTCTTGGAACATTCCTCTCAACATATTAGTTAATCCATGCAAATTAGTGTGCGCGGTGACATAAAAATCACAAAAAACACAAAATATCGTATCTGTAATGTATTGGCTTTGCAATTCAGTTCAACAGAGGTACCAGTGCTATGCAACATTATGTGGGATTACGTCCAATGTTTGATGTAGAGGTCATGAATGAAGATGCCAGGTTAGTTCTTGGTGAGCCTGGTTCTCAAACCAGTCCTAGCCATGTTGCGCGCGGGCTCTCTTCATTATACAAAGAAATCACAGGTTTGAGCTACTCCTTTTGATCTTATGGTGTTGGCTTTTGGAATTTTCTTTTCATTTAGCATGAATGACTTGCAGATACTGTGCGGAAAGAAGCAGCGACAATAACAGCAGTATTTCCTTCCCCTAGTGATGTTAAGTCAATTTTGGTTCAGGTATTCCATTTTGACTTTTTTATTTGTGTATTTTATAGGTACTTCCATATGATTGTGCTAGTGTCTGATGGGGGTTTAGAGAGGAGATTGTTCTCAGAATGGTTTCCTGTGGAGAAACAATTTTTTTTAATTAACCTGTGGAGAAACATTCGTTCTTTAGAAAAACCTAATTAGCTGCAAGGCAAGATACTAAATGAATGTTAAAGAATCAAATAAGGTCTGACAAGAAAATCAACCCTAGATTTAATTTAGTGTACAGAAAAACCTGAGAATCTAATTGAAGCCATCTAGGAATTCTTTTAGAGATGAACAGTGATTGACTGAGATTGCGAGTTTGGATGGGTATCCATTTATATTCCAGAGATGTTGAAAAAATAACGAAATATAGTGGCTTGGAAACTTTTTACCGTTTTACGAATTCATTTATTGGTGGTCTTTGAAACAGAGAATTTTATTTCTCTTGAAAGCAACAGGATGCTCACTAATTTACACCTTCTGTAGAAACCAGTATGGGAGTTTCACTTCTGGTTTCTTTTTAACTATTATTCATTACATCTAGACCATTCTCTTGTATCAATTATAGTCTCTGGATTATCTTTTATCAGTTAAATCAATGTACTATTTTAGAGCATTTACTTCTCAAATTTCAACCTCCACGTGTCTCAAGTTTTTCTATTGTTTTTTGGATCACTATGCTCTCACCTATGGTTTATATATTGGTGGGATATATTACAGTAGTAATTTTGAGATCTTACTTTGACAAATGTAGCGTGTGTTAGAAGACCGAGTTCCTATGCTTCTTGAGAAGTTATTGGTGAAACCATCTCTGGTCAATCCACCTGCAATGGAAGAAGGCGGACTTATATTAGTGAGTTCGTTTAATTGCTTGCAAATGCTATCATGAATGCAATGGTAAATGGTATTAACCTTCTTCCATGTATTATCCTCAGTATCTTAGAATGCTAGCAGTAGCATATGAGAAGACGCACGACCTTGCTAGAGAATTACGGAGCGTGGGTTGTGGTGACTTGGATGTTGAAGGTAAATATATGTAATTCGTTTATAGTTCTAGCCTCATCCGCTGATTTGGGAACATATCATAACTGTGACAGGACAGCTACTTCAGTATATATTACACGAGAATATATGTTTTCCCAGACTGTACATTTGGAGATAACATGTGTCTGCATGAATATTGTCTAAATTTAAAATTATCTCTGGAACTTGCCTATGCAATCCTATGTTTTGATTAGTCAAAGCTTCATTCTTTACAATGTTGAGGGAGAGAGCCAATATCCAGAAGTCTCTATTGAAAACCTTGACCTTCCATCATTCTCTACATCAATAGTCTCTCCAGGAACAACTTGGATAAAAAGACAAAAGGCTGAATGAACATACCTTTGAAAAGATGAAGCTGAAAGAACACAGTTTCATCCTTCCCCAATGGAAGCTAACCAAACAAGACATAAACCCATGAAGGAAACCTCTTAGCTAAAACTGTCAACATCTGGTTGGTATCTTCATGGTCCTGTGATTTCAGAATAACCAACTCTTCTATGAATGGCTGATTGTTTTTATGATGGAGAGTATGCACGTTTTGCGGTATAGTGGAAGCTAACCATACAAGTGATAAACCCGTAAAGGAAACCTCTTAGCAAAAACTGTTAACATCTGGTTTGTATCTTCATTGTCCTATGATTTCAGAATGACCAACACTTTTATGAATGGCTGATTGTTTTTATGATGGAGAGTATGCACGTTTTCCAGAAGTCTCTATTGAAAACCTTGACCTTCCATCATTCTCTACATCAATAGTCTCTCCAGGAACAACTTGGATAAAAAGACAAAAGGCTGAATGAACATACCTTTGAAAAGATGAAGCTGAAAGAACACAGTTTCATCCTTCCCCAATGGAAGCTAACCAAACAAGACATAAACCCATGAAGGAAACCTCTTAGCTAAAACTGTCAACATCTGGTTGGTATCTTCATGGTCCTGTGATTTCAGAATAACCAACTCTTCTATGAATGGCTGATTGTTTTTATGATGGAGAGTATGCACGTTTTGCGGTATAGTGGAAGCTAACCATACAAGTGATAAACCCGTAAAGGAAACCTCTTAGCAAAAACTGTTAACATCTGGTTTGTATCTTCATTGTCCTATGATTTCAGAATGACCAACACTTTTATGAATGGCTGATTGTTTTTATGATGGAGAGTATGCACGTTTTGCAGTATATTGGCATATATGTAAACAAAGATTTGTCTTTTGTACAGGATTAACAGAGTCCCTATTTCTTCCCCACAAGGATATATACATAGAGTACGAACAGGCTTCTCTTAGGCAACTGTATAGAACAAAGGTGTGCCTGAAACTGTTGATCTCCATTTTATGCTTTTCACCGAAATAGCCGCCTTTAACCAGCAGATGTTGCTTACTTTTTTTTTCTTTTCTTTTTTTTTTCATATATATATAAAAATGCTGATTTGCATGTATTCTTTCTGAAAATTTTCAAACCAAATGTTTGTGCATGATGTAGATGGAGGAACTACGTGCTGAAAACCAGCAATCATCTGAATCAACAGGGACAATTGGGCGTTCGAAAGGGGCTTCCATAGCATCTTCTCAGCAGCAAATATCCGTGACTGTGGTGACTGAGTTTGTACGCTGGAATGAAGAAGCTGTATCCAGATGTGCTTTGTTTTCATCACAGGTATTTGATTTGCACGTCAGGCACTGTGATTTTAATGATTTTACATGAAAGACCCTGGTTGACAATCAACGATATTGCCTCTCAGTTGATTAAGTAGTTATTTCCCATAGATTCAGAACCCCTGGCTCATTTTCTCGTTCTGTTAGCTTCAGTTTTATTTAGCAACAAGAATTGAAAGAAAAGACATGATAAAAGACTCAAAATTTGTACACAATGCATGGGTAATTAGAAGATTGAGTTTCTGTTACCTTATAAATTATTTTCTTATCATCATGCAGCCTGCAACTCTTGCAGCAAATGTACGGGCCGCTTTGACGTGCCTCTTGGACCAGGTGAGTTATTAATCTTCTTTCATATTTTTCTTCTTGCAAGTATCCATATTAACCTTTTATGTACCCATGCCTTTACCTTCATCAGGTCGGTCAATATATAACCGAAGGTCTTGAAAGAGCTCGAGACAGCTTGACTGAAGCTGCAGCATTGAGGGAACGGTTTGTTCTGGCTAGCGTCAGTCGAAGAGTTGCTGCCCAAGCCGCATCTTCAGTAATCACTTTATCACAACACGAATTTATTTGTTCGAAAATTAATAAAAATATAATATTTTTTTAGATCTTGCAAGTTCTTGCTCTTAATGTGTTCAGTATGAGATCTTTATTGGTGATATGTAGGCAGAAGCTGCTGCCGCAGCCGGTGAAAGCAGTTTCAGATCTTTTATGGTTGCCGTACAGCGGTGTGGAAGTAGTGTGGCTATTGTTCAGCAAGTAAGTCATTTTTTATTAGCTACATACCATGGCTTTAGACCTATCTTCGATTTCATTAGGAATAAACCTTTTTTTGTCTGCAGTACTTTGCAAACTCTATTTCTCGTCTTTTACTTCCAGTGGATGGTGCTCATGCTGCTGCTTGCGAAGAAATGGCATCAGCAATGTCCAATGCAGAAGGTGCTGCTTACAAGGGGCTTCAGCAATGCATTGAAACCGTGATGGCTGAGGTTTGTAACTATAAATCTTTTGTGGTTTGTTTGTTACAGAATAGATATGTTCACCCTAGGTTTTATGTTGGTGGCTGATGTATCATTCTGGAGGAAATTTGACGTCTTTCACTTGCCTGTTTTCATTTGCTTGGATTTTTAAGTAATTGATCTTTGAAATTGTTTAAGGTTGAGAGATTACTATCAGCTGAACAAAAAGCAACAGATTATCGGTCACCTGATGATGGCATTGGTCCTGATCACCGAGCAACAAATGCTTGCGCTAGGTGTGATATTTCAGTCATGTCAATTCTCTGCAATTTTATTTGAAGATCGTTAAACATGAGTAATCAGGCACAATTTTGCCCTTCTTTGAAATACTTTTATAATTTCTACCTTTTTTTGGTGGGTAAATATGCTTTATGAATCTATCTTGCAATACATTGATATCAGTACTGGAATTTCTTTTTGTTTATATTCCTATTCATCATCCTTTGCCCAAATCGACTATCTTGTACATAAATTTTACAGTCCATGCTTCTCTTTCTTATGCCAGAGTTGTTGCTTATCTTTCTCGGGTGCTTGAGGCTGCTTTCACAGCTCTTGAAGGTCTTAACAAACAAGCATTCTTGACTGAACTGGTACGCTTTTAAGCATTATCGTTTTCTGGTAGATGCCATGGCTTTATTGCTGCAAATTATCAATCCAGTGATATATAATGTTGAGAAAGTTCCATTGCTTCATTTGAAAATAGGTGTACTTGCCCTTGAGATTTTTCAGTGAACATGCTAACATGGATACATATAAATGCCACCAAGTTGTTTGTCTGTATATTTTTCTAAAAAGACATAACTGCATGCAGAGGAGAAGATGGGAAGTGACTGCTGATGTTTTGAGGAAATAGTTTTTACTTTATAAAATCAAAAAAGTTAAATAATGACAAATTGACAAACTATAAATGATTTTTGCACAATGGGATAAGTATGTAAGTAACATGATTAGGACTAACAATAGAAATAATATCTCCTTCTATTTGTATTTGAATTGACATTTGTTTTCTTACGTGCATGTTCATAGTGTATGTAGGATTCAAAAATAAGTGTGTTCGATGTCTGCCTGGGCATTTCTTCCTTAAAATGTATTCATATATGAATTCAAAGAGTTATTTTATGTTGGTTTTGTTTCAGCTTTCTTTCTTTCTTTCTTTTGTAATACTGTTATATCTTAAAACAGGCAATAAGCTATTTGATTGAACTTATAACATTTAGATTGTCACTTTACCATTCATGGATCAAAGCTATATGATTGCTTTTGCAATTGACCAGCATATCTAATTTGCCTATATTTGAAGCTTTATAGTCAAATTTGACAGTTAAGCTTAATATCATTGATTGAATGGCAAATTCCCTATGTAGTGGTGACATAATGAATTGATTTTAACAGGGAAATCGCTTACATAAGGGGCTAGTGAGTCATTGGCAGAAGTTCACTTTTAATCCAAGGTAATTCTTTATGACTTGATCTGTGGTTTGATTGTTATACAGAGGTGCACCTATATTGGCGATTCTCTTTCTTATGCTTTGCACGGCTTGTTGACATATGCTCCCAAAAGATTATGAAGGGAAAACTAGATTTCCCTTTGTTTCTCTTTCTCGCTTTTCCCTCTCTCACTGTACCCCCCTCATGCTTATTTAAGTCAAAAAGTCTCATATTTATCTTTGATTGACATTTCTGCAGTGGAGGGTTACGCCTTAAGCGTGATATAACGGAATATGGGGAATTTGTTCGCAGTTTCAATGCTCCCACAATAGATGAGAAGTTTGAACTTCTGGGCATGTAAGTAATTTTTCTTTTTCAATTTAAAAAAAAAATGTAGAAATGTAGAATTTGACAGTTTTATCTTTGAGTAACTGTGCAGCATGGCCAATGTATTTATTGTTGCTCCTGAAAGTCTGTCAACTCTGTTTGAGGGAACACCAAGCATCCGAAAAGATGCACAAAGGTTTGACTATTTTCAATCTAATTTGCACAAAAATCTTTAGAATTCTCAGTAATTTTGCGCCTTTACATCAAATTTGTGAAAGCTTTTACTGATAAACATTGGTTTTCAATTTTATATCATTTTTTTATTGTGAGATGAAAATTTAAATTGGCAAACTCAGGTTTATTCAACTCAGAGATGACTACAAGAGTGCTAAGCTGGCAGCAAAACTCAGCTCTTTGTTTACATAGATAAATATACAAATGGCCATAGGAAGTGAAGACAGAGTTAGAAGTTGACTTTAGCTGTTCTCATTTCAAATGTCAATCCTTATTTTTTTTGTGAACGCAACACAATAGTTTCAGTATACAAATCTGCTTGGAAGCCAATTTGCATTTGAATTCATTGTATTAGATTTTGGTGGAGATTGAATCTTTTTCTTGTTGTCACATATTCAAGTGCAAAAATTGAAATTTTATATTTTGTTTGTGAGAAAGAAATGCATGTTTATATATAAGTCACACTACGTTTTCAAAGAAATATGATGTAAAAGTTGAACCAAATTTCGCGAAAACACAAAACTAAGTAAGAATATTTCTCTATCAGTACCGCTCAACAGTTTTCAAGTTAAGAGAATTATACAAGCCTTTGATATTCATATTCTCATCTTTGACAATATTTAATTAGAACTGGTGACAATATTTGATGAACTTCTGAGTCCAAATACAGTGATTCATGTCAATTCGGTATTAGATACTCTTTTTGTATCATAAACAATAATAAGATATATAAAAATATTGTACTAAAATCATTATTGTGAAATCACTTTCCAATAGATTGATTATGTGTGTGTCATTAACTAGATTGGACAGCTACCTCTGCGGGATGTCATAAAAGTTATCTCCAAGAAAAGTAATAATCAAAACTTAAAATTAATCAATATAGACATCATATTAATTTGTTGCCCTCCTAAACTAAATCGGAAAATAAGATCTTATCCATAAGAAAAGAAGATACCAAACTTAGAAGAGATCGGTCACATCACAATATAGTACGTTGTGTATATCTTGTAATGGAGTATATATATTCTTTCCGGCAACATGTCTCCGCGTATCCACATCTGATAAAAAAATAAAAAATGAAAAATAAACCTACCTCTCCCGGCATATAGATATTGTACTATCAACTAATCCAAATGAATTACATTTATGTATGATTTATAAAATATATATATATATATATATATATATATATATATATATATATATATATATATATATATATATATATTGATTGGTACCAAAACCATTTTATAGCTAGTTGTCTTTCCAAGCTATCATATGTGGGCATCAAGCTAAAGTCGCGCGCGAAAACTATATATCACGTATGAAAATCGAATTAAAATCACATCACCAGCATATATAAGACACCTATATATATATATATATATATATATATATATATATATATATTAATATTAATATATAGGATTTATGTAATACTATGATTTTTACTTTAGCTACTAGCTTTTCGATAGGATTTATATAATTAAGTAATTTTTATCATAATATGAAATGAATTATTAATCGCATCATATATATTTCTAGAGTCATGAACATTGGACCCTTGATCTATTTCTTATATATTCGAGTGAAATTAACAAAGAAATAGATCTAGTAATTAAGATTTATTTGTACGTTATATAAATGTGGCTCCTTAGAGAGAGTTAAGCATCACTTATCTCTCTATTCAACGGAATTAATTAGGACAAACAATCGTTGAAGCATCAGGCCAAAATTATTGCAATTTACTACTACATAAATTTAAACGATCAATCAAGTTGTGCAGCTTGGACATATATCGGATCATTAATTAATCCACTCTTTAACTTTACTTTCCTACTTTGTCATTCACGTACCCAGTGGCTGGCATACATAATTGCTCATGTTAATTGGCCATAAGTTGCATGCACCATTTTCTTGAACATATTTCTAACGGCTTTAAATATCCTATATTTTAGGTATATATATAGTTCCAAAATTAAATGTACATATATAAAGTTAAGTGGAAGTGGTTTTAAAATGGCGATGAAGTGAATGATGAGTCATGTATAACTCATAAGTATAAACCACTAGCCATGAGAACAAGGAATCTTACCTAATTTAATGTTGTCCCAAAAGATAAGACCTTTACGTGGTCTTGAAAGGACAAAAATTTCGGAATTTTTTTTTTACTTGGTTAAGAATGTTAGAAGCCCACTCTACAAAAAAATTTACAATTTTTTTTTAAACCTATATGATTTATTTATTTTTTCTCCAAGGATTTAATATCCTTTTATAAACTTGACGTGAAAAATTTAAATTATGAAAATATTTTCTAACAAGAATTTGAACTTATATCACTACTTTGATGAGGTGTATAGTTTCAAGAGTTTGGAGATAGATTTGTGAATATGTTTGTGATAAATTTCATGAATTTGACGTAAACTCAATTAAATGGGTTTTGACGAAATCTTACAAAATCCATCAATTGAGCCAAATTTCATCCACATACAACCTTATTAATTAATTTGTATTGATCTTGATATGATGAATGGATGATAAGACGGACATATACACTGATGATCGATCGAGTATATAACTTTTTGTTTATATGTATAAGCTAATTTGGGCAAAATGGATATAAAGATATATATTATCCGTATATCATAATAGATAATTAACATATAAAAAAATTCATATAATTATAATTTGTCAAACTATTTCTCAACTTGTATATAATAATAATAACTAATAAGCACAGCATTTTCTCCAATGAAGTGGCGCACAAAAAGGCAAAAAGACGCCCACAGATAAAGCTGCGGCAACGTACAAAAGAAAAGATAAATAAATAAACCACAGCCTTTCGCGGAGACACGGAGCCGCTCTCTCTTGCCCAACACCTTTGGAACCCCCTCCCTCAATAAATTCAATTTCTTCAAATTAAATCACTTCTACTATAAAATACTGGACTATTTCATCAAGCCAATTTTAGTCATATCTAGTTAAAATGCGGTTATCTAATAACAAAATAAATATAGTAATTAATTACTTTTTTACAAATAACAAGGAAAAGTTAATTTATTAGTCACTTATTTTATTAATATTCAATATCACTAAATCAGAAGATTTGTTGAATTAAGATTAAATTACAAGGAAAATTAATCATCAAACATTATTAAACTAAAGATTTTATATATAATAATTGGATTGGCTTTATATCGTCACTAACTAATTAATACCCGCTAGCTAATTTATACGTAGCTATATAATATAATGTAAAGAAGATAGCAATGAAGTTAAAAAATAATTATTTGAATAGTTAAGGCGTGAAATCTACAAAATCAATAATCAACTACTTACAATTATTAAAATTACAAAGTAGCAGCGGAAGTATCCGAGAATTTTCACTAACTAACCCTAGTTTCTTCCTCCACTCCAAATCCAAAGCTAATAATAAAGTTATTAATTAATTAATGTTATATTATTAATATTAATATATATATACTTACTTGTCTCCACATCACATGGCATGCATGAGGCATGCACTCTCTCTCTCTCTCTCTCTTTCTCTATGTAGTATTAGTATATATATATATATTCTACTCCCAACATACACAGTTACACACTATAGGAGTATTACATTAGTACATTATAAACTCTCCTTCTCTCTCTCACACACACACACAAAACACACACACACAACACACAACACACAACACACAACACACATTCATTCTTCTTCAATTTAATTCAATTGAATAAACTAAAAATCAGTGGTTTTCTTTAATTTGTGGATCGATCTGTGTATGTAGGCAGAGGCAGAAATTAAATACTATATAGTTATAGTTATAGTTATGAGTTGCAACGGGTGCAGAATTCTCCGTAAAGGATGCAATGACAACTGTATTCTGAGACAAAGTTTGCAAGGAATTGAGAGCCCTCAATCCCAATCAAACGCCACCGTTTTCGTAGCCAAGTTTTTCGGCCGCGCCGGACTCATGTCCTTCCTTTCTTCCGTCCCTCACTCCCAAAGACCTGGTACCTACCTATTAAAATTTAAAATACCTTTTTTCTTTTTCTTTTTTGACAACAGAAGATTAATTAATTAATTAATACTAGCTACTAATTACTACTAATCTATTTCTATTTCTATTATGATGATTTAATTTGCAGCTCTGTTTCAGTCTTTGTTATTTGAAGCGTGCGGACGTACGGTTAACCCAGTCAACGGAGCGGTTGGATTGCTGGGGACAGGGAACTGGCACGTGTGCCAGACGGCGGTGGAAACGGTGCTCCGCGGCGGCGTCCTGCGAGCCTTGCCCGAGTTCGATGAACACTCGTTTGATGATAGAAGGTCGAAGGAGAAGCGGAGATCGTTTTCGCCACAGTCGGAAACGACGACGTTGCAAGATTTACAACAATGCCCTCAGGGACGTGAAACAAAGCTCTTGAGATTGTTCTTTTGACTCCTACATTTTTGTTTTTTCTTTCTTTCTTTTTTTTTTTTTTTTTTGAGGTTTATGCCGGGAAATTCTCATTTTTTTTTGAGGAATATATTATATTATATTATATTAATTGAGACTTCATTTCACTTGTTAGTTACTTGTGTGTGACTTGTAATAACTAATTGAGAATGGAGATTACTATTAGTCTTTAAATATGAAGAGAATTACCCAATTCAAAATAAGTTGTTAGGAAAAAACTCAATCAAGATTATATATACATGTGGCATTACACAGATTTAAGCTACATTTGCATCAAAATGTACGTTATTAGAATGGGTGTTGGGATCAAATTAATTAATTAGTCTGCTTGATTAATCTAAATCTATCTCTCCAGCTAAAGGGAATATATCGTATCGTATCATATCATATCATATCTATCTATCTGATTGTAATACAATATCCAGATTGAATCTAATTAAGCTCATGCTTGCATGTGTGAATTAAGCTTGGATCTAATAATATTTCACATGATTTAATCATCAAACACCTCTTAATTTAAAAGATCAGCTATCCACGATGGATCTTTTGCAAACTAATTACGAGTATTATTTAAGTGCTTGCTAGCTAGTTAAATTAATTTTGTTGGCCATATAATTTTCTTTTTTATAATTTAAAGATAGCTAGGTGTACGTACTTTAATAATATAGATTGTAGATATGCTAATTAATTAAATTGTGGCCTTGACTTTTGGAGTTGAAAGGAAGAACCTAGCTAGGATTTTACTTGACTTTTGAGTGCTACAAGAGTCAAGGAGTATATATAAAATAAAGGAAATTTATATATATACTAGTACTAAAAATTAAAAGAACTTTATACATAAAACTATAATAATAATAATAATTAATCTTTTAAAAAAAGTGATGCACAACTGCTTTGAGTTGCTGCATGTATGTATGTATGTATGTATGTATTGCGTTTACTCAGTGCGGTTCGCTGCATGCGGAAACAACACAATACTCTTATCTCAGTCTCAGTGGCTGTGAGCTCAGGATTAGGAATTGTGTAAATTTCCCTTTACATAATTTTAAGTTGAAAACAAAACTAATAAAGTAAGTAAATCATACCTATATATATATATATATTGAATTACAATTCACACAAAATTAATTTAAGAAGCAATGACAATTGGCAACACAAGATGGATGATGCTGCAACTTCAATTTATTAGTAGAAGAAGCAATTCAACATAAGTGGCAACTACTTAGTTATCAGTATCACAAGTGTAGTTAGAGTTACATTACATATGATATATATAGATAGATAGATAGACATATATATATATATATATATACATCCATTTTTCCAGTAGAAAAAACAAAACAAAACAAAACAAAACGGTTGGTAGTTGCGTGTGTACAGCTAATTAGTGAGACACTAATAAAATAAGATAGACCGTTTGTTTCCTTGGATGGATACCTGGAGGCTGGTGTGCACTTTTTTTAATAATATAGCCTTGAATGCTGCTGCTGCTGCTGCCTCCTCCACTAGGTCCTCAGTCGTGTATGGTGTTAGCATATTTTTAGAGTACAATTAACGAGAGATCAGTTCTGTCTGTTCTTCTACGTACTACGTGTCTTGTCAAGCTGTAGATACACGGTTATGTTGTAGTATATGCGTTCTCAGGCTACTATCTTTAACCTGTTCACAAATTTCCATCACACACAACATACTAATGACACTTGACTTCTATTCTATACCCACAAAACTAAAAGATCTTTACCTGCATGCCTGCTAACAAGGATATCAAATCTTTGCATTCTTCCAGTAAAGCTCGTTCCTTTACACTCGTTTTTGCAACTTCACTCGCTAAAGAATTCACCTCTTCAACCTGGAGTCAAATTTTTTTGTTTTCTTCTTGAGTCATACACACACTCATTTAAGAAGCAACACCCAAAGAGAGGAGGAGGAGCAAATGAAATGAGATTTTACCATTGGCAAAAGTGAACGTAATGAGGAAGCCATTGATTGCATAACATCCACTGATGAACCAATAGCATCCTTCAAGCTTTGGATGTCCGCCTGTCAAAATCATTGTACATCATCATACAAATAGTCAAAAACCAATTGGTTTCACACTTTCCCTCATTAAGATTATTAATTTCAGCCACATACGATTGCTCCTCCAACAACTGGAAGACGAAGTGTGCTAGCCTTTAATGCTTCAATAGCTCCAAGCATGGAAATTGAGTGCTCTTTATCCATACAAGCCCAATCTTCTAAAAAGGTCATCTTCACAGGAAAAAATAAATCATAAATTTTACCAATTTAAGGTGTGCCAAACCAAAATTATGTATTTCTTAGATATATATATATATAAAGATATGCATTTGTTAACGCACATGAACACTTCAACACGACAGACATAATTTAGTCAAATGTTCAATAAAAAAGAAAAAGCATGATATTTATAATGTAAAATGTTGTATAAGGAATCTGCACTACAAAAGTGGAACGAGAAATAGAGCTCACTTGTCCTTTTAGAATGGAGGCTAGCTTCAACTTTTGCCTCAGCAACTGTAATCTGTGTCTTTTTTTGGTGACAGTATCACGTAGATCCGAGATTGTTATCCAAGCATTCCATAGATTTTTCTGGTATAGGAAAAAGAAGTTAGTTTATGAAATTCCTTTAAACATTGCACAACAAAACTAGCTTATAGATGTTTCCCTCGTTAATGCACAACAAAACTAGCTTAGAGGTGACCACCTATTTGTTAGCTATTATGGAGTATTGTACATTGTTGAGAAATGACTACTTTGCCCTAATCTTTTGATGTTAAATAGTTAGGTTCCATTAACAATCTCACTAATGCACAACAAAGTTAGCTTATAATGGAGTATTATATGTTGTTGAGAAATCCTAACATTTCGGCAGACTGAAGACCACCACACTGTTGCAAATAGTGGTCTGTACAATTACAATTCCAAGAGGAAAGAGAGATGATCACACTAGTAAGCCTACAATAGAAATTCAAAAAGATGATAACAACTGGGAAAAAGCAAGAGATATGAGCAGTTGGACGATATGTGTGAATATCTGATTGACAAAAACGTCTACAAATCATCACCATAGGTTATAATGATAGCCAAATGAAGAGTTAAATCAAGTACAGTATTTCAGCTATGCTTTTCAACATTGTTGTTTCACGTTCCAAGGGATGAACCATGATTCTCTTCACAATTACGGAAGGAACTCTAAAGAGTTTTAAACCTGAACTAACTCCACCTTATGGTTACGTCGCATTCTATGGCTAAGCTCCCTTAGCTAGCCTACCTACAAATTTTCTCTTTCAATATATTGAATGTTAACCTCATCTAAAAGCTTAAACTATTTGTCATAAATGGGTGGCAGATGAAATCTTCTTGGCCCAGCTCTGATACCATGTTGAATATGAAGCTTAAGCCATCAAAGAGGATATACATTAAATACCTAACACATTATATTGTTTTTTCCTTTCTTTTAAGTAACACATTCATTGGCTTTTCATCCACAAACCAATAAAACGATGAAAATAAAAAAGGGTCCCCTTATTCAGACAAAATCTATTGAACAAAGATCACATGGGCTTTCTCATCTGGCCACGAAAAGAAATCAAACATGAACTTAAGACCAGAAATGTCAATGTATAAAACCAGGTTTTGCAAAAGTCTAAAGTTTTCACAGCAATGATCCAAACACACAAGGAATAAAACAATTAACCACTTCTTAATCAATCCATCAATGCTTATATATTACAACTCCTCCCTTGATCTTGCAGAATTCTATAAGTGAAGTATCTTCACATTGTACGACCTACTCGATTCCTAATATATTAGATATTCTTATGATTCTAATCTAGTCTGATACACCACTAATCAGAGAGCTGCATAAGGCTAGACAATATCAAGCTTGATTATGATCATTTGCATATCTATTATCCCTTCCTCTCAATAGTTTTTATATTTTAAATTTTCAACTAAAAAAGCAGTTTATTCACATAAACAACATTAAGGGCTCACCAATTGGAACATATCTAGTGAGTAGGTTGTGCAGTTGCCTTTCGGACTCATAATATGATACCCACAATTAATAAAACATGTCAAAATGGAGCCAAACATTACGTAACACCTAAAAAACAAAGAGGATCACCTGTGCATTGCGTTTCTGCACCATCAAGACAGCCTCAGTTCTAGCATTCACAAACCGCCATTGCAAGTGCCGATTGTAAAGAAGTCTCAAAAGATGAGCATCAACAATTCTATTCTCCCCGACTTTCCCCCTCCGTACATCAACAGCATAACTAAGAACCGAAGGTGTTTCACTAAAACTGTTACTAATAGTACTAACAGCATTTCTTATCCGAGAAGGACTATGTCCCCTAGATGGAGACGAGCCCACAGGTGTCATCATAAGCTTGCTAGGCGACGCAGGTCTAAAACCTCCTCCACGAATGGGAGACGACATTGTTCTTGGTGACGATAAAGGACCATCACTATTATACCTTTTCAATTTTGGAGGCACAATAAGCTTCGACCCAGGACTAGTTGATAAAGGTGATCCCGGATCCTGTAACCTCCTTAACCGACTATTTGTTTCTTGCCAAAACCTAGCCGAAACCGAAATCCCACGAGGTACATTTCGTAAGTTGGAAGGCCCATTACATTCTTGTACACCGGAAGTACTACCAGAAGAAACACTGTCTGAATCAGATGCAGTGAGATCAGACGGCAATGATGGTTCATTATGAGCCGGTTTTAAGAACTCAGAACTACCCAAATCGAGTGAAGGTCTCCTCTCATCCATCATGGATTGTTGCAATGCTCTAATAGCATTACCAGATCCAACTAGCTTACTCATATCCACACTCGAACCTCGACAATCCATACTCCTTGATAAGGGATTCCCCGTTCGATTCCTGGCTGGCCAACGATGCTGATCAGACGGCTTAGAATTCTCTGCTTGATCTCCTCCCCCATCACTTTTCCCTCTCAATGGAGTAACGGTTCTCCTCCTCTCCGGAGTTCCCTTTCTTGCACTACTCAAATTGGGCGAGGAAGGGGCCATTTTGGTCTTACTAATGGGCAATGAAAAGGCTTCCCCTTGAAAGGAAACAGATAAACTCCTAGTAGAGGTGACGAGCAGCTTTGTGGCAGCTGAAACTTCGGAACCATGGGAATGTTTTGTATCTAGATCGGGTATCAAAGGCCTTGCTGCAGAGGGTCGCCTACGGTCTGCGGAAACGGACCTTTTGGGGGCTACGGAAGGAGTATTAGACCTAACAGGAGTGGAATTTCTTGAAACTAAAGGGGATGGGTACCTTCTAGAAGAAGAGGAAGATGAGGAAATTGAGGATGAATTTGAAGTGGAGGTGGAAGTTGAAGGGGACATGTATCTAGAAGAGACAATTCTTGATTTGGGTTTTCTCTGATTGTTTGAAGTCCCATTGTTGTTGTTATCTTTTTCAGAAGGCAGCAATGGAGGTCTTCTGGTGTTAGTACTACGGTCGTCTAGTGTAGTTTTGGGGTTTGGAGTTTCAGTTGTTGAAGAAACAGCAGCAACCATCATCACGAATCAACAACACAAAACAAACACACTAAATTGTGCAATTTCGCCTCTCACATTTCGATTTTCAAGCAATAAAAAAAGACTTACCAAGAAGCCCTTGTTTCGAGACCCACATTTCTTGAACCTGCAAAACAAAGATCAAGAAATCTCACTGTAGCTCAAAAAACCATTGTGGGTCTTCGAGAAAGTCCACATATTTTTCAAGATTTCCACGTATTTATTGCCACACTGCTATATTGCGTTTACAGATTGAAAAGGAAAATCTGAGGGGAAAGATGGGGTTTTTCCGGCGAGGATTTAGAGAGAGAGAGAGTTGGTGTGGGGGTTGAGATTTGGGGGCACGGAGTGTTTCGTACATTTAATTTTGGGGTTTTTTGAGAAATTTTGGAGAGACGTTACGCTAACCATGATAAAGAGTTCGGTCTTAATTGCTAATAATAATTTTTATTCATATTTAACGCATTTTTTAAATTATGTATTAATAAATAAATATTTTTAAAGGTGAGGGGTATGTGTATTTAATTTGTTTTGGGATATGACCGTCTCTTTTGGTCGGACTGAGAAATTTAGGAAACAGATGGGGCTTTTTTTTAATTAATAATAACTCCAAGAAGGTATACTATACAATATACATACACCCAACGGCCCACTCATGACTTGTAACCCAATTGAATTTTTTCGCAATTTACTATGAAATAGGTCAACTGCAACCTTAGTTCAGGAATTTTTGTCCCATTTATCATTCTTTCTGATTTAACACAAAAATTAAGGTAAAAATTAAAAATATAGAGCTTTTGAATATTTTTAATTGTATCAAAATAATTACTGTACATAAAAAAAAAAACTTATCTTTTCAAACTTTCAATTTTATTTTAGGATGATCTAAAAAATATCATGAAAAAAAGTAAAATTGTAAAAAAAGTAATTTGGGTACTAGGGATTCACAAATAGCACTCATAAATAATAATGAAATTAAATATGTCGTAGTACTCTTGTCATCTACAAAAAGAGTAAAGAGCGATGAATGCAAATAATTTAAAGTTTGTGGGAGATGGATGTATTATATTATATGATTGATTAAGATTAAGGGTCGATCTCAAAAGTAATATTCCTTACTTTACTAAAATTTCCTGGTTTAAGAAAGGAAAACATTACATTTATTTGATTTAATAAAGTTTGAGAGGCAAGACTAGAACTAAGTTGGCCTTTTGTAGGTGAAATACATGATAAAGGAGCTAGCAAATGCTGCATTAATTAATAATAAAGAATAATCTATTAATCCTATATATTACTTTTAACCTCTCTAGACACTAAATAAATTGATGCTCTTAGTCAACAGCTACTCCTATGATTTACCTAAAAAGACAACTCGATCGATGAATCCAGTTTTAAATAGACCATAAACATGGCTCTTGATTTGCTGAATAGGAATCATATTGTATGTGATGTTATAATCAAGAATTAATCTAGTTTAATTTACCATGGATGAGCAAAAATTAAAAGTATTAATTGCAAACTAAAGAAAAAATATTAGTTTTATTGGCAACGGCCGAAATGAAATTTATGGAGAGTCTTAAAAAAAGTAAATATACATCAAGGACTGCAGCCTTGTTTGATTATGTTTTCAGAAGCAGAAAGAAATATCTAAGCAAAACATAATTTATTTCTTATATTATATTTAAAAAATTCTCTATAGTCCAATTTTTATGTTAGATATTAAAAAATAGAGAGCACTCAATTTCCATGGTGGAATCTTAATATTGGGGGTGGAATCTTAATATTGTCGTGCCCTCAAAATGAGGGCATTTGCTTAGTTGCAAGAAATGGCCAGGACTAGGAGTGACATAAAATAAAACTTATTTTCAATTGTTTTTATTTTTTTTGTATTATATGGTTTTGCTTTAGGATGTACCGTCACATTCTGTCTCTATCCATCTCTCTCCCTTGCTTTTGACGCATGCATTGGATATTCTTCTTCTATTCTAATTTTTTAATTAATTTCTTCAATTATGTTATGTGAGTATATATTAATAATATATTCGCACGTTGGTTTTATGTGGTCTTTGTAATATGCCCTTGCTTTTGAAGGTGACTTTGTATGATTTATCTAATTATATTACTTGTAAATATATACTTGTATTAATTACATCAAATTTGGATTTAAATTCTCACGTATTTATAGACCATATGTACAATAATAGCACTTTCCTTGTCATATAAACAGTTCTTAATCCAGTTTTAGGAAAATTATTGTCTGAGCCTCGCTTGAACAAACACATCAAACTACCAAGTAAATGTATTGCACAATTAAATAAGGCTAATACATTTCACTTTATATATGTATATAAATAAATAAACTAACAAGTCTCAATATACTATAATATGTGGAGTTTATGGTATAGCTAGATCTGTTTTCACTGTTAAACTGGCTTATTCATGGTAGTTATACTAAAGCTGTTGATGAGAATGACATATAAATGTCAAACGCATGTTTATTAGTTTGGTTAGTCATGATTATAATAATCAGAATTTTAATGGACTTATTAAACACTATAAATATATACATATATATAATTGGAAAAGGAAAAGAAAATATTGTTATTTGTTTATATTAAACTTAAATATTGTTGTATAGAGATTACCAGTTCAACTGCTGGATTTTTCGATGATTGCTTTGAAACACCCCACGGCCGGTTGGAGACGATCGTGGGATGCTACTCGGGGACATCTTCAACCCATCCCGATGGGTTGATTGGAGATGCACTAATATTATCCTAATTATTGTATATATATACTCCTATTATATAAGAGATATTTATTCCATAGAAACAAAAGGCTGGGTACCAAAAGTTATATATGTCCTTGGGCGATGATTGATCTAGTCCCTTTTCCATGAATAAGGAAACACTTGTCACGTTATTTCGTGAATATCTGCAACTTATAGGACGTATAATATATATATATTTGATTTTTCAAACCCATTAAATCACCACTAGACAATTAAGTGTGCATGTATTTTGCAGTGTTTTGAAAACCGGACCGGACCGGCCGGTCGACCCGGTTTAACCGCTAACCGGAGGCCTATCCGGTCCGAATCGACCCCCAAAACCAGATGTGTAAAAAACCAGTTCGAACCGGCGAGAACCGGTCAAAAACCGGTGAAACCGGCGAACCGCCCGACCGGATGAACCAGCGGTTCTTCCATTTTGCAAAAAAAAAAAAAAAAAATTTACACTTTAATTATCTTATAGCATTGACAGCGGATTGGGACCAACAACACTAATTATCCTAAGATTCATGATGGGAATAATGAAATCAATTCTACTAATTGATTCGAGAAAACCAGATTTGCATATAAAAAGAAAAGATGAAAGAAAGAATTTATACAAGAAGAGAAAGAAATGGTGTTGCAGGGGTTGTTTGAAGAAATGAAGATGAAAGGCTGCGGATGAATTTTTAGATTAGGGTTTCTCCTTTTAATTATAGTTTGACTCTTGGGGTGGAAGTGGGCCTTGGGTAAGAAAGAAGTATGCAGGTCAAGCCCATTCAACAAAGATTTTTTTGAACTTTAAAATATGTGCCATTCTTGTGAAAAAATTATTTGAGACACTTTAATTATTTGCATGACACAATTTGAATATATATTGACAAAGAATGATAATTTTTTTTAATTATAATTGTATTTTAGATAGTCTAAATATACATATATATAATTATTAAATAATAATTACGTCACACCGGTTATTCCGATCGAACCAGTGATCGAACCGATCTAACCGATCGAACCAGTAACCAGTAGAGCTTCCGGTTTTATGGCCGGTCCGCTTTTGAAAACACTGGTATTTTGTAAGGCCATCTCCATTGAGGAGGGGGAGGGGAAATCCATGGAGAGGTGGGTGGAGAAATGAAGTTTTATGGGGAGAGGGGAAGAAAATGGAGGTGGATTGGGCGGTGGGTTTCTCTTTTTTTTTTTTTTTTTAATTTCTTTCATTTGTTTAATATCTTAACATTAAATAAGATTGCTGATTGTTATTATTATTTAGCTCTATTATTATTAATTGAGAGTGAAAAAATATAAAAATTAGAATTTTGTGGAATAAATGGTAATAAAATTACATTAAAATTAAATACGACTTGTGGATTAAAAATAGAATACTGGTTACATAATTTAAATACGATTAATTAAATTAGAAACGACATAACCCTATCAAATATATATTGGAAATATTACACATGACCATCATTTGGACCGTGTGTTAACCACGTGTTCGACTAAGTTGGCTTGAAGATGGCGATTGACTTCTATTGAACGTATCTGGTGGCAACGACGATGAATTTCCATATGTGAATTATTAATTATTGTAATGTTATTGTATTATTATTATTAAATTTTATTATTAATAATGTCAATGCTAAATAAATTATTATTAATGTCAATGTTAATTTACTTATTATTAATGCCGTTTAATTTACTAATGACTTAATTATTATTATTATTATTATTATGATAAAAAATTAAAAAGATTAAGTAAGAATGGTGAAGAATGAGAATTGAAATTAAATATAATGTGAAGATTGAGTCATTAAAGATGACTATAAAAAGAGGAGTCTGAAGGAGAAAGGAAGTCTGGGGTGAATGAGAGTTCATAACCACTGGAAATGGACTATACAGTATTAGTATAGTAAAACTGTAGGGTACTTTATACAATGTAGCCTGGGTTTTAAATTTAATTAGCTTAGCTCATCAGCGTCAGCGTGTGTGTGTGTATACGGACGGACCCCTGTTGACCGGGTTATTCAATGAAGATAACAAAATTAATTAGTGGTGGTTGGTTGCACTTGCACAATTTGAGACTTAAAGTATACTCTTTCTTATTATTAACTATTAAGCAAGCTAGCTACTAGTACTAGTGTGATCACTTCAGTTCAGATGAAAAGTAATACATATCCATCATTTTAATTATAAAAGTAATTACTAGTAATTAGTTAGCCCTCTCTCAAAGCCATCTCTTACTATTTAAATGCTTCATCCACTGGAACCAGGTCCCAATATTATATTCCAAGTCAACTCATTTTGATTCGTAGCCTGCAGTGCTGACTCATTCAGTTCCTTCAAAGTTAGAAGTTAGAACCAGAATAAACAAAATCCGGATCCTATTTATTTTCTTATAACAAAAACTCTATAAAATCACGACTAACTCTTTTAAATTTAAAATTTTGCATTAATAAATTTCACTCTTGTCTTGTGAAGCTATGCAGGGATTTTAGCTTTTTGCATTGTACGAGAGGGATGGACTTCTCTCCTTAATTTTCTTCCTGGAAAGTGGTCCTTTTCAAGGAAAGAATATCATGGGTTCTCACTATATATGCTAGGTATATATTTTAAAAATGAGTAGATTTTTCAGAGATTTTGAAAATAAGACATACGGTGTAAGAGAAAATTTTATGTAAGATTATATTTAATGTCAAATCAAAGTGAAATTGATTTAACTTTTCTTTAAAAAAAATTTGAAAGATAATAAACCTATTTCTTAAAGTAAAAAATATTTTTTTGTGAACTTTTCAAAGTGCAAACATGCCCTTTAACTTACTATGGACGACCAAAACAACAATAATGATAATAGTAGTAAATTTATTTGTGAAGGAATGACTGAACAATGTGAATTTTGAGATGAAAGGTACATGTATAGATTTCAAATTAAATACATTACAAATATGGATTAAAGATGACATCAGCTTAAGTTTATTGAATGAAATTATAATGTGTTTCACTGAAAGAATAAAAAAAGTGTAGAGTAGACTTCAAAGACATTTTGTTCATTTAACTATTTAAGTGGATGAAAACCAATATAAAATCATATTTCAACGGTTTGAATGAACACTGCGACCAAGTTTAACAAGGCACGGTGAACTAAAAAATTAATGCACAAGGAAAACAAACTGTTGCCAGTAATGAGATAGAAACTTACTTCCCCACAAAAACATAGGAATTCGCCTTCTAATCAACTAGTACAATAATTGAAAACTTGAAATCCTTGCGAAACTAGCACATGCAAATTGTAATTAACCCTCAAACTTATAACTCCAAGGAAGAAAAGACATGCAAAAAACCACAGCTACCAATCATATGTAGACAAATCGAAAAGCAGACACTATATAATGAAAATAAATTTAACTTATGGGTTCACAAGTCAACTGAAGTTCAATCACAAACTAGCAAAATCATTTTCATTACATCCAGTTTTAAGGAATTGATGATTCAAAAATTTAACTATAAGGATCTTGAAAAGCATCCCACTTAGTACTGGATCTGGCATTGATAGTTCAGCGATACTGCAAACAGAAAAGCAGTAAAACGTAAACAATATGTCTCAAACGTGATCATTAAGCATTAACTGCAAACTGAGTGCTGGACAAACTCCAAATAGGGTATTTTATCTTGAAAAGCATCCCCAACTAATTGGCATATGCAGAAAACAAAGAATATTACCTTGATAAAACCAATTTCCTTAGCATTGCTGCGGAAACACTGTCTGCAGCACATCAGCCCATACTTTCTAATAATTCCATGGGGGTTCCCACATACACGACTGCCAAAACCACAAAAACAAAAGTAATTATTCATTTATATATAAGTCTAGTTTCGAATTAGTTTAAATACTTCCACACCATGATCCAGACTCATTGAAGTGGTAAACAACTACTATCTCAAGGCACCTTTTGTATCATATTAGCTTTCGCAAAGGTACTTAAAAATCATATATCATATATGACAAATGCCTCACCTAAGTCTCATTGTATAAGACCCTAGAAGATAACCTCTACTAACATGAGAATATACCAGTACATCTAGACAGCTAATTTTCAACTCATTGCAAACATTATTTTGATATAAAATAAAGTCCAAACAACTTATGTTTCAATTATGCCTACATTAAATTGACCCCTACACTATGAAAGCAATTTACATCTTTCAATGCAGTTGTACAACATTAGTCTATTAGAGAATAGAAGTAGAACGACACCGCGTGACCAGATACTACGCATTATTATCTCATAAAATCAGTGCATAAGGACGATAGTTGGAATACCAGATGTCAAAGATAAAATTAATTACAAATGCAAACAAAGAATCCACAAATGGACCTAAAAGTAAAATCTCACATCTGAATCATGTCATACAATAACTGACAGTATCGCTAGGTAAACACTGAACTCAAATAGGAGAAATACAGCATAAATAACAACAACAACAACAAAAAACATCCATGTATGAAAATTAGATCGAGAAAAGGAAACTGAAACAGCGACTGAGAAGTGGATATATATACCAGGTGCGGGATCCAGGGCCGTAGGTTTTAGGATGAGAATTCCAGATGTTAGAGTGCCCCATCTTCTTCTTCTTCTTCTTTCTTCTTCTTCCTTCTCTCTCAAAAGCCGCCGGCGTCTGTGTGTCTAATTCGCAAATCGAAATGAAGGAAACTGTATTTATAAACAAAACCCTAGTGAGATATTCTAGTGACACGAGGGGTTTTTGGACTTTCGCCAAACCACCTATAAGTCAACCGGGTCAAGTAATAGAAAATGGGTTAATTAATATCGCTTGCTACTCCTTAAGTTTAGGCTAATTACATTAGGTCCCCATAACATTTAATTTACACTACAATCACCTTACTTTAATTTAAAGTGAAAACAATAACATGATTAATTATAAAAGGGAAAGAAAACATTAACATGGTTTGGTCAATTTTGATTCTAACTTGATAGTATGGTGTTTATTTGTCAATTCCAAGGCATTGTTTCATTCTATGGGGCAAAACATATCTGATATACTAAATTACTCAGATTTGAGACAAATTACTTCAAAGATCTCTAACTTCATACAAAGTTAAATGCAATTTCTCACATTGTTTTATATCAAGGTTATAAAATAAATTCTTATATTATTTTGTTCGTAAAATTATTATATGTTTTTTACACAACACACCAAACATATATAAAATTTTATAAGAAAAGATAAATTGATCATTTAATCGCCTAAAATAGTGTATTACGTGTACAATTTCTGTGTGAATATCAGCAGAAATTTTTCGAATACACAATTGGTTTCTCTGAAAGTTCAAAATTCAACTACACAATGCCACAAGGCATCGGTACTTTTTAAGGATTTATATACAACATTATTTGCAACTACTCCCAGTCTCCCATAGTGATACATATAATTTCTGAAAAAAGGAAAATTAGGTTTATTTAATGGTCAAATCAATTATCATTCATATGTTATTCGTTCAATAGCATACAAAACTTAATAGGAGTATTTATTGATATAAAAAATAAAATAAACTGACCTATTTACCCTCTAAAACATATACAAACTTAAAGGGGATAATAGTGAATATCACCAAAACTCTAGGAAATAAGTTAAAATTGAAGATTATCAAATAAGTTCAGTATAATCAGAAGCACATCAAGAGAAGCTCATAGTTCATGAGCATAAAATAGTTTATATTGAGAGAACTGATTTTGAAGTTAATTTCTCAAATGTCGAAGTAAGAAACGTTGACATGTTGTTTGCAAACACAAACTTAGAATACAAATAGACTCTTTTGGCAATGACAAATACCATATTTCCCTATGATGTGATAATAGCAGTTGAATGTCATGTAACCGTTTCAGATCAACTGTTGATTGCTATGCTATAGACAAGGTGACACAACTTCAAAGTAAAACAATACACACAAGGTGGATATCTGTCCACTTGTTTATAAATTATCCTTATCATATTAAAATGATTGTAACTACTTGGACAAATCATGAAAGAAATCCTTTTCTTTTTCTGCAGATAAGTTTTTACTAGTTTTAGACGATTGATAAACAAACTTCAGCTTGGTTCATTGACCAAACCCATTGGAAATCCCTTGCAGATCACATGCTCGCTGCTCACACTCTAACTTTCCCCACCGTGCATCAACTCGTTCACAGGGAAATACAAGCTTGCCCAAGCTACAAGAATAAGAAAAATTAACTTTTAAGCTTAAAAAAAAAAACGAGAGTGTATGGATGTAAACGAATTTAAGAAACTGTAGAGTGAATAAGGTACCTTCGGTTAACTACATTGTGTACGTAACACAACCATTGGGAAAATTCATCATGAGATCCAACTTGAACAGGGTTTGCTCTGCTAAAATTTAAAACATGCGAAAGTTCATCACTTGGAAATTGAAATAACATGTTTGTGGAAGGAAGCCTTAAAATACTAAGTGGTCATTTAGTGTTTCTCCATCTCATGTAAATTCTTAAGTGCAATTCAAATCTATTAAAATCCTCAACAAAAGAATAACTGTGTTTCCGTTATGACTTTGACAAGTAGCTAGGGACTCACTCGACTACAAGGGCAATAGTTGCCAGTGGGGGTGGGGGTAGATACGAAAGATATTAAGCACCTTAAGACTTCTTTGAAGTGATCTGCACATTCCTTACAAGGATACATGCGAGATAATATTGCCATCTGCATAGAAAATGAAAAGGCTTTCATATGGTTTTTGGTAGTCTTTTAATGAACCAATATCCTGACAATTAATTGCATTAGAAGTAGTATCTCAAAATGATCCGCTTTTACAGTAATGAATCTAACATGCACCAGCCTTAAATTTTTAGTACAAGAAAAAAATGAAAGCATGATGTGTACACTCTCGCACTACCAAGAAACGAAAGACCTTGGTAATTTAAGAATAATTATACCAGCTCTTTTACATCTTTCTTCTGTTGCCTGGTTGGCTTGTCTGGATACTGGAAAAAAATAGAATAATGAAAAACTTATAGAGCAAAAATATCATCCAAAAAACTGGGAATAGCAATTGAAGATCAAATACATTCTTTCCTCCATAGGGAAACAGCCATAAAAAATTCTAGTATTAGAATTTAGAAGAATAAAAAACGGATATTAAGACCTGAGCGGCTAGAGTGTGAAGAAAAGTCCATGTAGCTCTTCCTAGTTCTTCTTTTGTTGTTGGAGAGGAAGACTTTCCCTGTCAACATGTAACCAAAAAACCAAACGATCAATTAAATAAGACGCAACTAGAACAGAAAAGAAAGCACTGAACAAACTGCATAAAAACTACTCCGTATATTAAAATTCAATAAAGAAGCATTATACATTTCATCAGAGAGGGCTCACTAAAAAACAGAGAAACCAAAAATGTGTTTATGGATACTAGTACAGATGAACCTCCTAGCAAGAACAAGAAAGAAAGTTCATTCAGGACTTGTATCAAACAGTTATTATGTTCTACCGGAAAGCAAAGAACCAGCGAAATTGGGTAAAATGGGGAAAAGGGCTTACGTTTTTAATTACTTCCGGTTGGAAAAAGTGAGAATCTGCGGCCGGTTGAGAGTGCAGAGATACAAGAGGGTTCTGGTTTTTGGTGAGCGAGGGTGAAGAAGAAGAAGAAGAAGGCACAATAAAACGGGATAGATGGGTCTGGACACACTCCGAGACTTTGCCAAACGATTGGAAGAGAAGCTGGAGCGGGTTTTCGGACATTGTTAATTGGTTTAAGGGGGAAAGTGGAAATGTAAGTAAGTAATTGGGTGTATAATTAATTTATGTTATACAAGTATACAACTTGGAAACGAAAATAGTCCCATTCATTGTAATTAGGACTTGAAAGAAATCAGTATATTCCAGGAGTTGAGTTTTGACTGACTATGGTCATTTCTTATTTTCTTATTTATCTCAAATATTTTTAGTTTTAAAAGAAAAAAAAAAAACATTTATATTTACTTGTTCTCATGTCAACGAAATTAAAATTAATATATTCCTTTGTTCTCATTTTTTTCTTGGAGCTATATCTATTTTCAATTTCACTAAATTAAATTTGTAAATATAAGAATTCAATTGCACTCTGTTTTTCTTGGAGCTTGCAAGTACTGATCCACTACATCCTGCAACTACAACGATAGTTCATTTCTACAAATTCAGTAAAATCAGTATTTACCGTATTGCTTAATTTCTTCAAAATGAAATCAAAAGTCAAACAAAACAGATATTTAGACTCACTCTTTCTTGGATCACGCCATTCAAGAAAGACCAAGTCAGTAATTCGATCTCCAGAGCAGGTTACCTTTGTATTTCCGTTCAATTCCTTTTCTAAATTTGGTTACACCGTTATTTAATCACCCGGGCAATCCGTCGAACAGTTAATCTATATTCTTCGATTCGAAATTTATTATTTTAAATCTCTTCATCTCCTTGTGTGTATGGATGAAGAGGTAATGGTGGATGAATCCAAAAACAGAGTAAACACAAAAGCGAATCCAAAACTAACAATATTACCTCTGATTGCACTTATTTTCTACGAGGTTTCTGGGGGTCCGTTCGGAGTAGAAGATTCAGTCAAATCAGGAGGCGGCCCTCTTTTATCTTTACTAGGTTTCTTGATTTTCCCTTTATTTTGGAGCATCCCAGAAGCTCTAGTTACAGCAGAACTCTCCACAAGTTTCCCAGCAAATGGCGGCTATGTGCTCTGGATTTCATCAGCTTTTGGCCCTTTTTGGGGTTTTCAAGAGGGGTTTTGGAAATGGTTTAGTGGTGTTATGGATAATGCCCTTTACCCAGTATTGTTCCTGGATTACTTAAAGCATTCATTTCCAATTTTCAACAATATGATTGCTAGAATTCCAGCTTTAATAGGGATTACTTTTTCTTTAACATATTTGAATTACAGAGGCTTGCATATAGTGGGATTTTCAGCTGTGTTGCTTGCCTGTTTTTCGCTTTTCCCATTTGTTGTTATGGCTGTTCTATCGATTCCTCGTATTAAGCCTAGAAGGTGGGTTGTTGTGGATTATAGAAAGGTAAATTGGAGGGGATATTTCAATAGTTTGTTTTGGAATTTGAATTATTGGGATAACGCGAGTACTTTGGCTGGGGAGATTGAGAATCCGAGTAGAACTTTTCCAAAGGCATTGTTAGGGGCAGTGGTTTTGGTAGTTTGTTCATATTTGATTCCTCTTCTTGCGGGTACTGGTGCTGTGGAAACTGATCCAAGTGATTGGAGTGATGGTTATTTTGCGCAAATTGGAATGTTGATAGGTGGTTCTTGGTTGAAGTGGTGGATTCAAGCGGCTGCTGCTTTGTCTAATATGGGGTTATTTGAAGCTGAGATGAGTAGTGATGCCTTTCAACTATTGGGAATGAGTGAGATTGGGATGCTTCCTTCTATATTTGCTTCAAGGTTACTTTTCACTATTCTTGAATCTTTGTTATCATTATAAGTATATAGTATTAAACTTGTTCAAGTTCAATTTGATGATTGCTTTTTGGCGCCATTTTATACAAGCATTGCTTGTGAAAGTTTCAATTGAACTTTGATGTGCCACCGATCACCATGCGTAGTTTCATTCTAAACTCGTATGACTTGGAGATGGCTTATTATTGGTTCAAATAGATGAGATAAATTTGGAATAATAGGTAGTTTGTCCTTTTTAAGTATGCTAGTTACTAGTACATCAAACAATTGGGATTAGAAAGTGTGGAGAGTGGAGTTGATAATTCGCTAGTTCATTCATACCGATGAGGGATTGAGATTTTGCCATATCTATATAGGTAAGACGGCGCTAAAGAAACTTTAGGCGGAGACTATGTGTATAACGGCAAAATAGGTAATAAGCAACCAAAAAGAATGATGGAAGTACCCACATGATTACATGAGATTGACGGTGCATTAAGTGAGCCACCTGGCTATAGTGAACCTAGGACTGACCCACATTAAATGCTCGATATATACATATATATATATATATGCCACATTTACTATGCTTGCGCTTTACGTTCTCTCCCCCGAGATCTTTCTCATCGCCTCAATTGTACAAGATCCCTTAGTATATCAGAATTTGTTCAGGATCTCTGTTGTGTAATTTTCCATGGTGGTTGTTTTCAAAATGTTATATTTTTCCTAATCAATTTACAATAGTTTATCTTTATAGCTCCCTCATAACACATTCTTCCAAATATTTTTTCAGATCAGAATATGGGACACCTACATTCAGCATACTATGTTCAGCAACCGGCGTGATCTTCTTATCGTGGATGAGTTTTCAAGAAATCTTGGAATTCTTAAACTTCCTATACGCCATAGGAATGTTATTTGAGTTTGCAGCTTTTATCAGATTGAGAATGAATAAGCCAGAACTACACAGACCTTACAAAATCCCCTTGAAAACATTTGGTGCAACAATGTTATGCTTGCCTCCAGTTTTGTTGCTTATTTTGGTAATGTGTCTAGCATCATTAAAGACGTTCTTAGTGAGTGGTTTTGTAATCTTACTAGGATTCATTTTGTACCCTGCCCTGAATTGTGCAAAGGAACGACAGTGGATGAAATTTAATACGGAAATAATTACGTTGAGGCCATCTGGTAATGATCTTGAAGAACATCAGACGGTGGTGGATGAAGCGTCTCATAGTCTTCTATCTGATATATCGTCAGATGGTGTTGAAAAAGTGGAGTCAAAGGGAGGTTGATATAACTATATGATGATGTATTTGCAAATATATATGTTGGATTCATGATTACTGCTGTTTTTAGTTTAATGAAGAGGAATTTAATCTCTTTATTCTTTGTGAGAATTAGTGAATGGTTTATTTACCTCATCTACTAAGTATAGAAGTAGATAATTTTAGCAGAAGATTTATTGTTTTTTGTATGAGTAAATGTTGTACTTAGGAGCCACATGAGAAAAAAGTACAATTCGTGCTCTTGAATTTTGGAAAAATAATTGTGAATGTTTTTTTTTTCAATTTGTGCTAGAGAAGAAAACTAAGATATTCAGAAGCTAAAAGCGAGTTGGGAATTTCTTAGTTTTTTTTTTTTTTTTTGGATTTTTCAAGAGTTTAATTCTTTTCGAGGCGGGTTGGATACATTAATCTGGGTACCTCTTTCATCAGGAATTCGAACACGAGTCCACTACTTTTTAATGACTGGTCAATGCAGATTCATAAGCATTTGTGCAATTTCTCATCATTTGATTTTCTCCATAACCTATTTTCAGCGCATATTTTAATAGAAATGCGTACAAAGAAGCCCTAAGAGTTATAAAAGGTCAAATGTATCATATTTTATCTTTTTTTTTTCTTCTTAATTCTCAAGGGTTTAGTCGGACATTTAATCACACTTAGGTATATATGTATTAGCAGAAGTACAAATTTAATTCAACATATTTATTTATATTTCATTTGCTAGTTAGTTGGATGCAAACTGAAAGTTGAGCAATAAAAATTGTAAGATTCTATTTGAGAAAGCTGAAACATCTTCTACGTAGCCCTATTAATAGAGTAAAATCGTCAATGTGATTTCATAGAGTCAACAATCAAACAAAAATATTATTCTCAGTCCCCAAATTTTTACTCGTATTGTCCTACAATAAGACAGTATTTCCATAATGAAATTATTTTTTTCAACAATACCATCTCACATAAAATAATGATTTGACACCCACCACTTTTAAGGATATAAAAGTAAAAATACACAAATACCATAAACTAAATTTTGTATAAGAAGTCCATGCAATACAATGCCCATGAGTTCTTGACTATGGACTATAGTATGTATATACATGAAATTGAGGCGCCTTAAGGTTCCAAAAAGGTGCCCATATTGGGCAGACAATATTTACACAATCAAACACGGTCTTAATGAAACACTACATTGTACCAAAAAAAAAAAAAAAAAAATGAAACACTACATCTCAGTACTTGACAAGAGCACGTGTGTAATATCGTCAAAGGATGTTAAAAAGGTCTAAGCTTGCATAGCTTTTCCGTGTTTGGTTTTGTTCTGTCTGTCTCTCAATTCAGATTTTAGACAACAGAATTGAACTCATGTGAACATTAAAACAAACTGGGCGTGGATCAATAAAGGGCAATTTGGGGACCCAAAATCAAGAACTCTTCGTAACCAGGTCAATTTCTCTCTCTCTCTCTCTCTCTCACATATTTACTCTATTTCAACTGAAAATTCAATTCGATTTCTGGGGGGTTTCGATGCTATCGCAATGTGAAGTGTGTTCGGATTATGATTCCACCATTGTATGATATTTTGGGGTTCTCAAGGCTTCTCTCTCTAATTTGATGTAATTTGGGTTTATATTTATTGTTTTTCCATCTCAATGTGAGATGGGTTTGAATATTGAATTCAAGTTAATGATGTCTGCTTACTGTTTGACTAATGTTCTCTGAAGGTGATAATTTAGAAAAAAATTGATTTTGTTTTAGTTACTAGAAAAGAAGAGCTGATCTATGTGTGAATTGTGTTGCTTTAGTATTTTGATTAGTAGTGTTGTTAAATCAACGTCTCTTAAGATTTGCTTATATTTATATATATGTTACTTACTGAAGTGTATTGAATTTCGATCTGATATGTTTTATATTAGGCAGTTTAACTTAAATGGTGGGTAACCATCATTTTACTCGTGTGGACACTCACGAGCTGAAAGATTTCATATATCGAAAGATTGGCCATCAACGTGCACATAAATACTTCGATTACTTAAAAAGATTCCTCGCTTTAAAGCTTACCAAACCCGACTTTGAGAAGAGCTGCATACGAACAATCGGGAGAGAAAATATCCCTCTTCACAATCGGCTTATTCGATCTATACTCCAAAACGCTTGTGAAGCTAAAATCCCACCTCAAAAAGCTCGAAAAGTCCCAAATGGTTACTCAAAGAATCCTTTGCAATCTCTTTACGGTGATTCATTCCCAAAGTCTCATAGAAAATGTAGATCTCTTGTTAAAAGAGATCGCAAGTTTAGAGATCGACCGAGCCCACTCGGGCCTCTGGGTAAGAGTTCTAGTATTACGTATGAAGAAACAGTTACGAGAATTCAAGATCAACAAAGTGATCAGACGGAGTTGCACTCACTCTGTAGCAGGCTTCCAATGGTGGAAGATGGAGAAGAAGTCGAACAGAGCCCCATTGTTCGGAGGTGGGATTCCGTCACTGCCCCTATTGGTGTTTCTTTAAATAAGGATGGTGCTCGCAAAGCTTCTTATTATGGATTTAGACATTGTAATTTAGAAGAGACTTGTGAAAATAGTGGCGAATTGCCCGATTCAAGAACTTTAATGAGTCGTTTGGAGAAGAAGTTGGGATTGGAGGAAGTTGGGATTTCGATGGATTGTGCTAATTTGTTTAATAATAGTTTGGATTTGTTTATGAAGAGGTTAATCGAACCTTGTTTAGGTCTTGCTGGATCGCGGTGTAAAAATCCTCGTAGTATTATTGGGAGACGGTCAAGTAATCAAATGATGTCTGGATATAATGGGACATTATCCGAAAGACTAGGACAACCGAAGTATGCTAATATGCTGGATTTTCATGTTGCAATGGAGTCGAATCCTCGTAAACTTGGGCAAGTACAACTTGAGAAGATGAAAGAATGCTAGTTTCAACGTGTATCGATATCCACAAGAAGTGCTAGAGAAAAATAAATGAGACATGGTTTGTAAACAATGCAGGAAAATGAGTTACTGACTGCAAGCAAATGTAGATAGTTGATTAACTTTAGTTGCTTTGGAGGGGAGGTTTATATATAGAATTAATTGAGATCATTTTTCAAGTCATGTACCTGGTCCTGGTGTACAATAATTTTTTTCAATAATTAAAATAAGTATTGATTATGTCTCTTCAGTAGTGTTTGTATTCAAAGATAAAGGGGGAGAGTTGTTGTAAGAGATTAATCATCATATTTATTCCCATCATATTCATTGAGCTTCAGAAGTAACAGTTTCTTTGAAATCCACTTCCATCGTTTTTCTTATGTTGTATTGTTATGCTTTTTTTCTCGAGATTTAGTAAGTAAAGTACTGTATATATATATATTTTTTTGTTACATCATATATATGACATGATAATCCCATTTAATGTGTTCGACGCTCCTCGAAAGGGATTAAATCCTAAATAAACTAAAAAATAATCGATAATCGGTTTTTGTTTATTTTTAGTTTTCTTAAAAATAATTAATGAAAACCAAGATCAAACGTAGTAGATCTCAGTAGGAATTCGTAGAACTAATAAAAGAACTAGCTAGTGTTTTTCTATTAACAGCAATCTTTTTAATTATTAGATGCATCTTCATTGATTTAATATAGGGGAATTTTTATTACAATAAAGTAGTTGCAACCTGGTATCATTCATGTAAGAATCTATGTAGTCCGAAAGTTCATGTTAGCAGAACGAAGTTCTTCATTTATTTTATTGGTTTTATTCTCTTATTAGAGACACTATAGTGGCATATGTCTCAAATATACTGGCTAAGTTAGCACGAATAATTGGTTTGATGGGATAATCCAAATAACTTGGATATATTTATTTCCTCATTAATTTTTATAATTGAAATGTTTGAAAAATCTAAAATTAGAAAATATTCGTTCTCAAAAATAGAAACACAGTAACTTATTTATATGAAATAAAAGATAAAAAGACCCAAGACGTGAGTTACATATACAATAAAATATGCTATATGTTTTGAATCCTTTTATAAATTTACTAGTTTGACAACAACGTTTGAATAAGTTTAGTCATGCACGTACGACTACTAATCCACATGCAAAATTATGAGTTACAACATCGACATATCAATTTATGCATTTCAAACTTGAAATCTATCAAATATAAATGAAAAATGAAAAACCAAATGCAACTTCCGATAACACACTTCTAATAGAACAACTAAGACAACGATGAGTTTGATATAGCGAAATGACAAAAAAATTCAAAATCTAAGAAAAGATCACAACAAGATGAACACTTAAAACCTATAATTTTAATGAATCTTCTAATTCAAGAAGGAAGTACAATTTGGTCAAATTTAGCTATTACATTATCCAATTCCTTTTTTTTTTTTTTTTTTTTGAGAAACATTATCCAATTCTAATTGATCCTGTGATAATGTCTTTAAGAGGAGATGATCATGAATGTTTACAAGTGAAAAAAAATATCTTCTAAACTCAAATGGTCAAAATGGGTCAACTGTCCACAGATTGTGGAACTTTTTGTCCAACCTGAGTAGTACTTGGCGCCATCAGCCGCCTTTGGTGTTCCTAAAAACATCCCAAAATTTACAAAACACGTGACCTAAAGTACATTACATAAACAAACACGGCCTTAACGAAACATTACATATAACCAGAGTGAGTACTGTCCTCGTCAAAGGATGTCTTCAACGGGCGAAGCTTAGCTTACATAATTCTTTCCCTTTTCGTTTTGTTTCTGTCTGAGTAAACAGAGGCGATCGATCAACAGGGCAATTCCGGAAATCAAAGATCAACTCTCTCTCTCTTATTAAACAGGTCTAATTTTAACTCAGAATTCAATTCCAATTACTGGGTTTTTCAATGCGATCGAAATGTGAAGTGGGTTTGGAATAGATTTCGAGATTGTGTGTAAATTTGGGGTCTTTCTTGATTTCTCTTTATAGTCCATTATAATTGGTTTCTTAGTTTTGTGTTTTCATCTTAATTCTGGAATGGGTTTGGATTACTTGCCCAAGTAATTGTGCGTTTCCTGAGTATTTTCCGAATTTCAATTTTGAAGTTTCGAATTCGATCAAATGTTGTCACTTTACCCTCTGATATTATTTGAAAGTTAAGGGTTTTAGGTAAAGATGATTTTTTATTTTATTTTTTATTATAATAATAACATATTAATTTAGCTGATCCAAACATATCTTCTGTTCTGTTGATATTTATTTGTACTTATTGATTATGGTATCTGAGAATGAGATTAATTGGTACTGTTATTTTGACAAGTTATTTACTGGAGCATTGATTGAAATCTAGTACTTTTGATGTTTAGCAGTTCAAATAAAATGGTGGCCAACCGTAGTCTTACTCGTGTGGACACACTAGAGCTGAAGAACCATATTTATCAAAAGATCGGGCACCAAAGAGCAGAAACTTACTTCCATCAATTGAAGAGATTTCTCGATTTAAAGCTAAGCAAATCCGACTTTGACAAGAGTTGCATATCTACAATCGGGAGAGAAAACATCTTCCTTCACAATCAACTTATTCGTTCTATACTCCAAAACGGTTTCCACTCGAATACCCCACCTCCAAAAGTTGATAAACCAAGTGTTAAGGTTATAAATGGTTACCGAGAGAGCTGTTTGAGATCTCTAAATGGTGATTCCTTCCCTAGAAAGTGCAGATCTCGCAAGTTTCAGGAAAGGCCGAGCCCACTTGGGCCTTTGGGCAAGAGTCCGAGTTTCACGTGTGAAGAAACAGTTTCAAAGTTACAAGAACAACAAAGTGCGACTGAGTTGCACCGAGTGGAAGATGGTGAAGAGGTTGAACAGTACTTTTCTGTAGGCCCCACTGTTCCGAGGTGGAGTTCCATTACTGCCCCTGTTGGTGTTTCTTTGAACACAGGTGGTGGTGGTGGTGCTCGTAAAGCTATTATTCACGCTGGTGCAACTTGTCAAAATAGCGGCGAGTTACCTGATACTAAATCTTTAAGGGGTCATTTGGAGAAGAAGTTGGCGCTGGAAGGAGTTGGGATTTCAATGGACTGTGCTAACTTGATGAATAATAGCTTGGATGCATTTATGAAGAGATTAATCGATCCTTGTTTGGATATGGCTGGATCCGTGTCTACAGATCCTCGTATTCTTGGAAGACAGTCTAATAATAACAAAAAAGTGATGTCTGTTTCTGGATCACGGTTTAAAGATCCTCGTATTCTTGGGAAGCAGTCGAGTAATAAAATGGTGTCTCGTTTGAACAGGACTTTACAACAAAAACTGCTGCAACCAACAAATGTAAGTATGTTGGATTTTCGTGTTGCAATGGAGTCGAATCCTCGTGTACTTGGACAAGATTGTTATACACAACTTGAGAAGATCTGCCATTATGGCTTGAAGGAGTAAATAAACAGCACAATTTGAATTGAGAGAATAGTTTATGGTTCATGGGACAGTGCAGGAAATGAAGTTGGCGGGTGCAAATAGACAGATGTTAACATTGATTGGAAGGGGGAAATTTAAAGAGTTAATATTTAAATAATATATGATACATAACATTGTTTAGAGTCTGGATAATTTTTCAGATTATGTACAGGAAACTTTTTGATGAAAAGAAGCATTTTCTTTTCTCACTTTACTAGTTTTTGTTTATAGAAGAAAATTGTGGAAGAAGGTTTGCTATCTGAGATTTATAAGTAGATTTATTTCCATCTTTTTTCATTGCATCTTCATGTCCCTTGTGCTTGAAATCTAGCCATATCTTCATTCCTCTTTTGTAGATACTACACGCAGTGCAACAGATAAGTGGTTGTTGGACTGTCAATGGACGGTGAGTTTCGTCCTTGGATGGACCAGGTCTAACCTAAAACATCTTTAGTTTTGTAATACATGGAACGAGTATAAATTAACGTTGATCTAATCCGGTAAAGATTTGAATTTAATTTAATTATAAAAAAAAATGTTTAATTTATATATGTGATGTCAACAATTTATATCGTTTGTCTAACAAGATATCAGTCAGAACTACATGTGATGTTTATTAGAAGATGATTAAGTATACATATATATGTAATGACCTTGGTTTTTCTAATACTGGTTATAACAAAGAATGCATGTTTGAGGTCGTGGATTTCTTTTTTAGCAAGATGATGGAGTTTAATGATTGGATGGCAATTATCGAATCGAAATTTCTATCTATAGTCCAACCAAGATCGAGGATTGGGTGGCTTCAGATCTCAATCCGGAGGTAGGACCACGGCCGACTGACTAAAATAAACGAATCTAGATATAGATTTATGTGAATCCGACCCTAGTATAATTCGCTTATAAATCTAAAGTCCGGCTAAGATTCGAGGATCAAGATCTGAATCCATATCTACAACTACGGAATCTAGACATATATTTGTGTCAGTCTGTCCTAATCTAAAACCCGTTTATAACTTTGTATATCACGTACACCCTCTACATAAAGTACTTTGAACAAATATTGGTTTTTAGTAATTGATATAAAGTTCGTTCCGAGTACAATTTCGTTATACATATTTAATCAAAGTAGGACAATATTTATGGTTCATGAATTACAAAGTCTTGAGTTAAAAGTAAAAATTAATTGATGATTACGGAGTAGAGACAAATACAATATAAGAAGTAGTTCAGATCAGTTCAGTTCAGTATGTATACAAATAGGTGTAGTCTCTGTCACTAATCTCCAGAAAGAATCTAAAAATAAAAGTCAGCCCTTTCTAATCACAAGGCCACTTGCAAGTATTTGATTTGTTTTCTTTCAAGATCCATACAACCAGAATCACGCAGTCCAAAAGGAAGTTAGTTGCATTTCTTAACTCGTACCCACTTTTTCTAGATTTACCATGTAAGTCATGTAAACCGTCCAAAGGTACGAAAATGTGTTGCTCACCAATGGCTGCCAAATTTAAGAGATTATTAGCCTATTATTGAACATAACATTTGTAAACTTTACTCTTTTACTAAAAGGACATCCTCACCTGCAAATGAACAGGGATGAATTTGAATGTCACAAAATCACAAACTGGCCAGTACATAATGCCGCTAATCATCGTAGGTACCAAATCGCGTTTCAATCTAGCAACAATCTCAGAACCATTTTCCCCTGCGAATGACGACAAAGAGTTATATCCAGCTCCCTAGAAAGAAAAAGTAATTTGTTCCTTGAACAGCACAGCAAAATGGTGTAAGGCCCACATTTACAAAATTAATCACAACAAGATAGAGATAACAAGTTCACATCTCGAATCCCTGTTGGGAGAGGTACCCACATTAACGTGCCCAACCCGCCTCGAAAGGGATTAAACCCTCGGGAAACCACAAAAAATCCATATAATGTGTTACCATCCATTGGTACAAACATTAATAACACACTGGAAGCTTCGACTAACACATGAACAATCAAAGTGCTTTGCTTCGAAACAGAGAGCTCCATTTGACAAAAAAGCTAGCTTATAAATTTGACCGCAACAGCATTAACCAGTGCTCATATTTAAAACCAACAGATGGTATTATAAAAATTGCTAAGAAAGTAATTCCTATTCGAGTGATAAATCAGCAAACATTGCAGACATATATTTCATGAATCACCTAGAAATAGAAAACACACAACGCCCACATCATTTTCATATAGCTCAAGCTTTCTAGCAAGTAGACTTCAACTACATCTAAATAATAACCCAATATTCGTTCTTTTCAACTCACATAACACCAACAATTACAAACGCCTTCCTCTTATGTCAACAAAAAGACTTCAACTATTAATCGATAATAAGGTAAACTTGCAGAAGTGAAATAGGTGTGGTACCTTGTAGAGCAGCATTCATAGAGAAAAATATGACATTCATGGCAGGACCATATACAGTTTGACCCAAAGTAATTTTCTTAAAGGTTGATAAGAGATCGCGTTTTGGAAAAACTCTTGACATGAAATTGAACCAATAATGCAATGAAGGCCCTATTATCAGCATCCCATATCCAGCCATCCTCAGAGTTCTCAACAAATCATACCTCTCGGAAGTTTCCCCCATAATCGTCTGCATCAAATGTTCATTCATATCACATGAGCAGATGAGCTTTTACGTATAAATGTAAAAATCAATAAAACAAGAAAATGAAAGGATTACTCATTTATCTCAAATCAACAAAACAGAATATATATATATATATATATATATATATATATATATATATATATATATATATATATAAAGATTACAGGAGAATATTGTTTCAAAGAAATAGAAAAATAATAGGAGTATATATTTTATCACTATTGCTTTTAGTTATTGGCTGTACCTGGGAGGATACATCGGCAGCGGTGTATATGAGGGCAGACGTGATGCTTTTGGTGGCAACGGGTCGGGTCTTGACTAAGCCCAAATACCAACCCACCAACCCGAATTTAGGAGAAGATGATATTATATCGGGAGAAGAAATATCCAACTCTTTGGTTTTCTTAAAATTGGTTTGGGGAAAACGGGAACGCCATTTACACTGGATGAGTTGATGTGCAGGAAAATCTTTTGGAGCTAAAAGCGGGTCGGTAATGGAGTGCTTGGATCTATTGGTAAATAAGTATTTTAGGGAGTGGCTGTGGCGGTGGGTTTTTGTCAATGCAGCCGCCATTGTTTCCGGTGAAAGGGCTTTTGTGTTGTATGTTTGTATTTGGACTGGGGTTTAGGAAAGAGGAGGTTTAGGGGTAAAAATGAGAAATATATAGTATTTTTCTATTCTTTTCTTTTCTGAGAGGAGAGGAGAGGAGAAAACAAAACATTGAAGTGAAGTATAAATAGTGGTGGAAATTCGGTAGTGTGATGGATGTTGCTACAACTCGCGGGGACTGCGCGTGAATTTGCGCTCCCTTCTCTACATATATATTGTAATGAGAATGCAAATGTGTAACTGTCATTTTGCATACATTTTTTTGTAGATTTTTCACTTCAGGGATAAGGAAAAGGGAATTCATTTTACATTTTTCATTTTCAAATCCTATATTTACTTACTCTTGAAGAGAGAGAAACATGATATGCATAGGGTAGTTGTTGAGAGGAAATGAACGTGATTGGATAAAAATATTTAGTAAACAATAAAAATATTAATAAAGTAATATAAAAACTCAATTTACATGCTTACCGTTGGAATGAATCAATTTAAATGAATATGCAAACAACTATTTGAGAATGTATAATGCATTTTACATTTCCAAATATACAAACTACCATTGGACTTGCCCTAATAGAATATTTTCTTTAACTTTTTAATTTTATTGTAATATTTCATTTAAAATAGACTAATAAAGAGTTGATATTGGTTCCTTTTATTAATTGAACAAGTTATAATTTTGTCTTTAATATGCTATCACTATTTCCATTTCTTGATCTTGATTTCATTAATGGTTCTATTTTTTTTTATTATTGAAATCATATTATTTTACGTCTTAAATGTACATATTTTCCAATTTGTTACCCTTTTATTTCAACTTTATTATAGTACTGTACTGTATTTGTAGATGCAATCTCAAACTTGAGTTACCGCGAGTGGGGAAAATCTTAAACTTTGTACGTCAGAAGCAACACCTGTCCCGTTCGGGGAAGGAAAATGAGAAGTTCCAGTGAGTTTGGGCAACCTTCACCAGTCTGCCACCGAGCAACCAATTCTTGACACGTGTCTTATAACCTAGCACGTCAGTTTTTCTTCGTCTCGACCTACCGACCTATGCGTCCAGGGAATTATACGTTTGAATTTTACTACTCCGAGCCCAATGGGCCAAGTTGCAATATGGTCCAAGTCTTGAATTGAGTGAGTCAGAGTCAAATTAATTTTTAATCTGTTCTGAATTGGAATGGTTCAAAATATCCAAAATAATCATTAAATCTGGATTCTGGAAAAATTATTTTGCACTGCACATGTGATGATTAATGATATTTTTTATTGTGAAAGATGTGTATATAATAAAACTATGCAGCAAGGATTGTTTCCAAGATTTGTTCATTATCAGTGGAGATATGGGAGATTATCAATCTAATCTCTCAAGTACAGTATATAATAAGAATCCAAAGAAAATTATTAGGTCGAATTTGTTGTAGTAGTTTAAATTTTTATATATAGTAGCTAGCTCATGATCCATTCAGCTGTTAAATTATTACATATAAAATGATGATGATGATGTTTTGGAACCTTTCAATTACATCATGCTATATATAATAATAATACTAATATGTTCTACTTAATTAGCACCCAAAGTCATATGGCACTAAACCTTTCAGCTCAGGTCCATTAAGTCTATTGTTCTCATAACTGCAAAAACAGATGGATTATGTAAATGTTGTTAGTCAGTGGAGTAATTAAGTAAAAGATCAGCAACAAACAATATATACTACTATAATATATATATATATATATGGATGGAATACATATGGATACCAATGAAATAGAAAATAATCATCAATTCAGTTCAATTCAATTCAATTGGAAAAACAACATTAACAAGCAGTTCTAAAATGGAAAAATACCTTTCCATAGCAAAATTCCCAAATGGGCCATCAACTGGAATTGTTCCACACAAATCATTATTAGAGACATCACTGCAGAAACCAAACATTAATTAGTCAAGATCGACCAATAAAAACCAACAACAATTTCTCATTATCAAAACTTACAAAACTTTGAGGTTTGATAGATTGGCAAGTTCCCTTGGAATTGATCCGCTTAGTTCGTTGTCATTTATCCTTCTGTGCCATTAAATTATAGATTCAATTACGTCTAGCTACATTTAAAACTTCATTAATGTAATACTCACAGAAATCTTAGAGACTTCAATGTAGCAAAGGATTTTGGTATATTCCCTTTGAATTTGTTCCCATAAAGATCCAAGCTAACAAGTTTTTCCAAATTCCCCAACTCCTTTGGTATTTTCCCTCCTATGCTATTTCTGTAAAGTTCCCTGCAGTCCATGCCCAAAATTCCCGATGATTAATTAATTGAGGGTGGGAGGGTGAATAAATGTTGTGGAGAAAAGATGTTGATTAAACCGATAAACTTTGGATCTTAAAACATTGATCATACATGTGTATTCAAGAATTTCCCTTTTTCTGCTATTTTTTCATGTTTAACTAATCTACATCTACTTGAATATATAGGATTATATATAATATAAAACCCCCTTGCTGCTGCACAAAGAAAACACAGATAAAAATTGCAGAATCATAATTCATAGGCCGGGTATAGAGAAATTACAAATACTGAAGGTGCTTAAGTTCACCAAGCTCAGGACCTAAGCTCCCGGAAATGTTGGAATTGCCCAAGTCCCTACAATTAAATTTGATCATAACCATATTAAAAAAGAATAACAAGTAATTAAAAATTAAAAAGGCAGAGTGCAATAATAATAATAATAATTTAAAGAGGCAGAAAAATTGAAAATCTTACAAGCGAACAACATGGTTGTTAGAGTCACAAGTAACATGGAACCAGGTACAAGGATTTACAAGTGTAGGATCCCAACTCTGCAGAACATTAGTTGGATCAGAGAGCCTTGTTCTAAAAACATGCAATGCATTTCCTGCATCCAAAAATAAATATACACCTAGTTACTAATGACATTATTTTACCCTTTTTTTTTCTTTCCATAATTATAAATTCAATCAAGAAAATTAAACTATACATTACATGGTGATTAATAAAACAAAAAAAAAATCAAGAAATTAACTAAAGGCACAAAAGAAGATCTATGCAACATAGTGAATGAGAATTTAAATTTAGAAGTCCTTACTTACCTTCTGAATTTGTGGATAGTGCAGAAGAAAAAGAGAGGAGAATTGGGAGCAGAAAGGAAAGGAGAGAAAGAAAAGCCATCTTTAGAGAGAGAGAGAGAGAGAGAGAGAGAGAAGTCACGCTTAGGTTGTGGATATGTGCTTTCTTTTTATTATTATATATATATATAGTCAAGTCAATGTTGGTTGAAGTTTGAACAAATTTACAATATAAATGTATACATATTTTTTTTCCACAAAGGAAAGGAGAGGAGAAGTCAGTCACGCTTAGGTTGTGGGACATGGGGTCCACTCCAGCCCCACTTCCCTTCCCTCTCTTATTTTTTGATGCATTGTACTACTCTCATTCGTTCCATTTTTTTTCTTTCTGGTACAGTTAACTGACTAAATTTATAAAAATTATTATAAATAATTTAATCAATATATTTCAATAATAAGTTGATAATATCTAATGACATTATATATACTAATATTTAAAAGGTTTAATACACTACAAATATAAATAATTTAATATAATAAGTCAATTAAAAAATTAAAAAAATTGACTGAATACTGTAACAAATGGAACAAAATAAATAAAAAACGGAGGGAGTACTGCTCTGTTGGGGTTTGGGTTTATGCTATGATTTCTAAGGGCATCTCCTATGTATAAGGGGGAAAGTGGATTGGGGGGTTTTTGGATTGAGAGGGGAAAAATTATGAACTTTAATGTGTAGAGGGGATAAAATGCAAAAACACCTTGAAACTATGCACCCACCGCTTGAAGCGGTGAGGCAAGCCAACTATGGCTTGCCTCACCGCTCGCGGTGGGTCACTCGCACTTGTCGGCCACCTGTTGACCCACCTTTATTTTTTTTTTGTTTTATTTATTTTATATAATAAAAACTATAGTAATTTAAAAAAAAAAAATTATCTAAATAAATTGTGTATTAAATCTTAGTTTTTATTTAATTTGTGTATTAAATCATACAACTAAAATAATTTGTTTTTATTAATAAAACTAAACTCTTATTTAATTTTAGTTTTATTTAATTTATTTAATTATTTTTTAAAAGTTAATTTTTATAATTTTGAAATCATGTCAATCAAGTATTTAATTGTTGTATTATTAAGTGAGAGTGGGGGAATTGAGAATTTTAATTAAATGGAATTGATAGATTGATACATTGAAGATGACTTATGAAAATGAAAGGGGAAGCTGGACTTGGATTCAGAGGGGAAGCTGGACTGAGTGAGGGGAAGCTGGACTTGGACTGATCTATACATAGGAGATGCCCTAAACAGTTTTCGAATTTAAAAGGGAACAAATCCTCTGTCCTCCTCCTCCTCCGGTTCTATCTATCCGGTCCAATTAAATTCAGTATAAGAAATCCTCTGAATTTAAAAGGGAACAAATCCTCGGTCCAACTAAATGTAGTAAAAGAAATGTGTCACCCATATCACATGTCATGGTATCTCTTTATAGCGACTATTATTTAAACCATTTTTTGATGAAGATGAAGGCACAGTGCAAACTCCATTATTCACAAAATTTACAAGCTGGATGTTTTCCAAATTAGATATGGTGAAATTAGCTATTCTCCAATAAAAAAATAATATAATGTAGTGTAATTATATGCTGTGATGTTTGGTTATATTTTTTTAGCTATTATTTAGATAGAAGTGTTTGGTTCACAAATTATGTCAATTTGACTATTCTGCCCTTATCTTTTGTTCACATTTTCCCCCAAGTCAGACACACATACGGACTTCACATTTTATTTGGGTCCACCATAAGCTAATTCTAATTGTAGGGGTGGAGGCCCAATACCAATGTCGAGATAAGGGCTAATTATTGTAGATGGCCCACAAAAATCCGGCTAAATCTGGGCTGCCCACAGACATCAAATATGGGCTAATTATTGGGCCTAATATATTAGATGAATCAAACGACACCTTAAGTCTCAAATGATTTGAATGATTATTATGTTTCTTGTAAAAAACAATTTTCTAGGTTATAAGTTTTCAACTTGTAACAGAGTACCTTAAATCCTATTAATCAATTTACAAGAATATCAAGTTTTTGCAGAAAGTGAAATCCCAGGATTTCTTGATTTAATTCATTAATGTCAGTATAACAGGGAAATCACCATAAAGAAAGCGAAAGTGTTTTTTTAATATTTTGATTTATGAAGTTTGAAGATATGATTAATTCTTGCATATCGAAGATTTTCAAGAAACAAATTATATCCGTACACGCAGTGCAATTTCTTGTTTCCGACGGTCTAATGAGGGTATATTCCTGTGAATCGGGTGCGCGAGCGTAAGTTCATTAATTAGGATTGCGTTGTCATCCAGATCGATTTAAATAATTATTATTGACTATAAAAGGTTAATTATTTAATTCTAATAATAAGAACAGGGGAATTGTTTAGTTTACTATGTTGAAATTATTTAATCGTGGTTGATTTTTTTATTTTAACTTTCAAAATATGATATTTGTTTAAATTGAAATTTTGCATATCAAACCCAAAATTACGTTTTGAAAATACATCGGAGAGATTATATAGGACACTAATGTTTCAACACGTATTAACTAGTATATATTTTTTTTTTATTTTCCAAGGGTTTAATTCCTTTTGAGGGGCGTCATACACATAAAATGAGAACTTCTTCCAATAGAGATTTGAACCTGAGTCCGCTATGACTAATGAAAAAATTGCATATCTGGTATCATACAAGATAGCATTTTGCTAGCTTGATACCAATAGATACATAAATAAATATTTAATACCACAATTTAAATATTGGTTGTTATGTTCTACCATCGTCAAATAATTGGATCGACCCCTTTGTGCGCAGAGTGTACAGCAGTATGGTGGGAACCCGGGGCTTGGTGGAGGCACATCATGCGATTTACATCCTTCAGGATTCTAGGCAAGGGTTCTGAGGGTCCAGGATTAGTCTAGTGTAAGCTTGTACACCTGGATTATAAAAAAAAAAAAAAAATAATTGGATCGAAATTGATGAAATTGGCCGCGTGCGCCGCACATGACTGTTATCTTGTCTTTTAGAGTGAAAATCATCACGTGAAAACGTGAGTGAGAGAAACTCCTCCCAAATATGAAATAATGTGATAATTTTCTCTCTGAAAGTGAGAAAAACGTGATTATTTTCCTCCGAAAGTCGAGATAACGCTCATGTGCCAATTCCATTCATTTCCGTCCAATTATTTAACAATGATAGAACATTTCAACCAATATTTAAATTATGATATTAAATATGCATTTATGTATTCAATTACATGAAGCTATCACAAGACTCTATTGTAAGATATCAAATATGCAATTTTCCCAAAGATAATACTATACACAAAGCGGCAAAACGCATTCACAAATTTTTTTCACAGTTGAAAACGAGTTTTAATAACCATCCTTTTATAAAGTTGGTGTTTGTAGCTAAAATAACATTTTTCTGCAAACAGTTGGAAGAATAAGAAAAGCATTACACTATATATCCTCATTCCTCACCATCTGACTTTACGTGTATAATTTATAAATATGTAAATGAAAGAGCAATAAACGTGCAATATATGTTGCCAATGAGGCAATCGATATCTAGTGTCAATAATTGACAAAGTTGTTGAGACTTTGGATTCAACATCCACTAATATGAAATTTGTTCTAGTTTATTATTAGTCTTTGATAGTTGATTATTATTTGTAATTTTTTGTAATGTGACAGTTACTAAAAAAAAAATTCATGTACTGATTGATGATAATGTATTTTTCCAAAGAAAAAAAAGTGCAATATTTGTTGAGAAAATAAGCAAGTTAATGCACACTCTAAAGTGTCTTAACTCTTCAAACAATGTCAAAAGGAAGAACGAATTTCAAAAAGGGACAAAAGGAAACGTACCGCGAATATAATCCCACTATAAAACATACTAAATTAATAACAACGTACATTCTTAATATGTTAATTATAAGATTATATTATTATGCAATAATGCATGTGATCAATGCTAAAATCCATCACTAGCTACTGCACAAGAACAAATATATTCTCCATGATAATAAACAAAGACTTGTACGCGGTTAAAGTACATGAATTGGTACTTATACTGATCAGACATATCTTTATGTTGATTCTTAGTTAACAACCACAGAGATTGGCATATCAGACAGTGAAAAAGAAGATTTGATGAATTTCACTTCCCTTTAATTGATAACTACCCATTTCATTAAAAACCGTGGAATGGAAATTTATTCCATGTAAGATGTAGTGCAACAATAGAGATTAAATATCTATTTCATTTGGCTTAGTACTAATTTATCTTCTTATGTGTGATATTCCATATAGCTAATTTATCTCCTTGTAAAATATATAATAATAGTTTAAACACTTCCTTTTTATATTATATACATTAAAGAAAAGGTACACCGTCTCTTTTGACCTCTCAAACATTTATTTTATATTAGGTGCTAATTGCTATGACCAAAATGTATGCACAACATTAAATAGAAGAAAAAAATTGAAAACAAGTACATCATTACCACCAGTTTTTTATTTTACAACAGTGATATAAATGCTCATTAGGTATTTCAATGGGGTAAATCGCTAAGAAATTATGGAATAATGATGGGTTTAAATTGTTCTTTTCACAACATACATGTGTGAATGATACACCGTGACACAATGAATTGAAGAAGGTGTATTGCTCCTTTTCTATTTCGCGAAAGAGTAATTTGCATATTTCCAGGCTAAATATATTCCTTTGTTTAACGCATACTTGGGTAATTTAACTTCATGTCATATTAATATAGACATATTACTATGAAAGAAAAAAAAACGAGTATTTTGCATCCTTCCTCGACGTGACGCTCAAAATTACCAGCAAGAGTTCCTGCGAAAAATTACCAATTTAGCACTCCATTGATAAAATATATACTCCCTGATCACTTGACCCTTTGTGAAATGTCTAATGTAAATTTAATCCCTATAATTAATTAATATTGGTTAATAAACATTTTAACCCCCATTGATATTAATCTTAACCCTCTATGATATTGCTAATGGACTCTACACAGTGAAGGTAAAATTAAAAATAGGAGGGACGCAATGAGCCCTTTTTACCAAGAAAATCATATCAAGTCAATTTTTCAGATGACGTCCCATTAGAAATATTACAGGGGCTTAAAAACCATGCCTATTTTATAAGACAACCGTTTTGTTTTAGAAGAAACCAGATGTCTCACGGTGCGTCTTTTTGCAGACACCACATAATTAATTTCCCTCCGTCCAAAGACACCCGGATTTATTCTCTCATTAAAAATTCGAGCATCTAAAGGCTATTTTTTATAATCAGGCAATAGCATTGATATGATTAATTAATTAATTAACTAATTGTTTTTGAAGTAGTATATATACACATATAAGTTTGGTCACAATTCTAAACTTGAATAGCAACACTACATACATAGAGAAATAGACACAGAGATCGATATACATACATGGCATGCAGAACTGGAATCATGAACACAAAAGCTATGTTGCTTATGAAGCCATTCACCGAGTATATAATATATGCTTCAATTCTTCTTTCTATTATGTTTTTATCTTTTGCGCTTTTCTTAGTTATTAATTAGTATTAGATTTCATGATTAGCAGAGCTGTCATCTTGGGCGTGAACAAGTTGAGTAGTATCGAACGACATAATATTTAAGTTTGATCTTAATTTTTAGTTAAATTTAAAATTGTGTTTGACCTTAGTTTGATTGTTTAACAACTTAGCTCGAACGAGTTTTGATAAGAGAAAAACTGATCAGTCGAGCTCAAGTAGCTTGTTATCGAGTAGAGCTTCAAAAGTTATCAAACAAATAATTAATTTGTTTGAACTTTTCTGACTTGTATAAAGCTTAAAGAAGCTATTTTATGGATCGAACTCGAACTGAATATTTGAATAAATTGTTTTGATTTTCTAGCCATAAACATCTACTTAATGAGTTATATTAAATCTGGATTTGTTTGTGCAGGCAGAGATCAATGCAAGTAAATAAACGTTTGATGAGAAATTTGGTAGAGTTGAGTCCTCGAATCAGAAGCACCAAATTAGAGGCGCCGGAGGAGGATGGGAGGCGGGTAGATGATCTTCCGGCTAGCTGCTGGGTGCCGCACCCGCGCTCCGGCATATACTTTCCTAAAGGGCAAGACTGGGTAATGGAGGATATCCCGAATGGTGCGGCGTCGTTTGATAGAACTTTTTGGTTAAGGAACGTTGATGGGGTTGATGATGATAAACCATACCTTAGGGCTAATTAACAGTTGCAATTCAAATTTTACTCAATATTATACTAATTACACAATATTTAATAAGGATTAGACTAGATTATTGTAGTATTGACAAGATTGTAACATTGTATTTTCATATTTTCTTTCTGATATAAATAAGATCGATAATAAATAGTCTTGTATGGATGATTAGAATTAATAGTTTTAATTTGTGTATTGTCATAATTTCTTTTCTTCTTCTTAATAATCCAAATTTGTTGTTAGACGACGCCTGCCCTTAGGTTAGAATTTCACGAGATTGAGTACTTCAATCCGTTCCACCCTTTTATTTTCTTTTTAATTTGTGATCGGTATTAATATTGTTTATTACTTATTAGTATTTGAGTCTTCTTCTGTTGGAAATATTTCTCTTAATAAATTTGCCAAAAATATTTGTGTGAGAATCACGATCTGAACATATAGATTATTTTATACTGAAATATATTATATTATAATGGGCCTAGTCCGCAGGAGAAAATTATAATTCTCATTATCCAAATAAAAACTCATGTTTATGGGTGTAGCCTTGATGGGCTATTCCTCTGGGTATTCACAACAATATTAACGTTGGACTATATTTTAAATTAAAATCAGCTCTATTTGCAAATGAAACTTTAAACTAGAGTTGTCAATGGATCGAACTTGGGTTGGATCAGGCTTGATCCGGACTTGGATCCATTTGTATTGTACATGATTCTAGTTAGATCCGAAACTCACTCGGGTCTAAATTTCTCTCTTCCTTTGATTTGATCTGATATTGAATCTTTTTAAAATCTTCATTTTCAAAATTTACACCAGTATTTTTTTCTAAAACAAGTTTGAGAACTTAACGTTTTTATTTAATTTAACTTAGATGTTCAAACTTTATTAACTATTATTCATATTTTTGGATGAAAATATGCATAACAGTGTAATTAGAATTAATTATTAACTATGATCATTTAACCTAGTGGTAAATATTATTAAAAATTCGTATTATGATAAAAGCAATATGTATATATATAGATCTTTTATTTATTGTCAAATACGTACATATCTATAACGGAGATCAATCTAAACACATATTCGCTCCACGTATTTAGGATTTCGAATCTATATAATCGGATCAGATTCATCGAATCTCTAGTCAGATCACAATCTTATAAATTCGTATCAGACTCCGATTGAAATCCGCCCCATCGACAACCCTAGTTTAAACAATCAAAATGAAGTGTAAAATTTATATCTACACACAGATTAATAAGTAAGATTGTCAACAAACAAGCGTCTATGACATTCAACTGTGATGGGTCTTTACCGTGGAAAAAGTTTTCTGCCAAAACTCAGACCGGCAACAAACTCAAGCATACCTTTTTCGACGTGTTTGTCTTGATGCTTTGTTGGACTTGGACCCAACGTATTTTCGACTTCTGAACAAGACCCAATTCTCGGTGATTTTTGTGGCAATAGATTCCAAGAAACTACTTAGTCAAAATATTGGTTTGGGCACGGAATTCTTCTCAGGGAAGGTTCCCTGATGCAAAAGTCATTAGAGTTGGACGTCTTGGAAATATACTAAATTTGATAGTGTAACTTTTGAAATTTTAGTTTAGTAGTAATTCATCCGTTAGATCCATTAAATTGTCATATTCATCAACGAGGGCGGGGTTTCTCAATGTCTATTTCGAAATTAAGATGGAAAGAAATATAAGCCAACAGATGGACTAAAAATAGTGTTCAATATAAGCCATCTCAATCTCTACAAAAGAACTTTGGTATAAATAGTCATAAATTGGGCGAACTTTTCATCAGGAAGACTTTATTGTTTTAATTTTATTTTTTCTCCTATCTTCATCGAGAAAGAAATACTAAATGATAAAAAAGTATATAGTAGCAGTACTTTAGGATAAAATCACTTCTATTTTTTTCTTTCTTTTTTTTTTTTTCATTTTAAATGGTGATCTTTGAGAATCAATTTCTCATTCACTCGAACTCCGATTTGGACATACCATATACCATTTTAATCATTAGTGGAGTAGAATATAATTATAATTATTATTATTATTTCAATTATTACTATTACTAATATTAATATTAAAACAAAATCAAAACTATTATTATAATAGTGAGAGTGGGGAAAAAAAAAAGTGAAATTAAAAGGGGCTCAGAGTCCTACCATTGGAGACGATCAGACAGCGCTAGGGACAGTCCGAGGGATCTGGAGCCCTGCCCGTGCCCCTACCTAGGGGTGGGCGTTGGGTTCGGGTAACCCAAACCCGACCCGTCCCGTTTTTAAAATACCCGAATGGGACGAGTATTTTTTGGGTTTGAGTACCCGAACTTGAATACCCGTATTTTATTACGGAAATACGGGACGGGTTTGGGATTGGTCTCTCCAACCCCGAATACCCGAACCCGCCTATATAATATTATTAATTATATAATTTACACACTTTACTAGTTTACTTGTATAACATTATCTAATAAATGAACTTTTTAAATTTTACCCTAATATTCCTTTTAAATCTTACATTAGTTTAGTAATTAATATTAAGTCAATCCTAAAAAGTTAAAAACTCTCAATCTCTCATAATCCCTTGTAAGTTGTACGTCTTATCATTAGCTCATTATATGATTTTACTTTTTGTTCATATTTGGATATAGAAATAATCGTTATGATGATTGTGATATGTTTTATGTATTAATGAATTAAAAAGTGTTACGATTTAGCAAAAGGAAAATGACGAGATATAATTACGTAATATTGTATTATTTTGTTAGATGGATGAAGAATTAATGAATAAAAATAATATGGGACCCGTAATCCCGACCCGCAATATTTCGGGTACCCGCTTCCGGGTACCCGAATTATTATGGGGCGGGTTTGGGATGAAAAGTGTCAATCTCGAAATTTAGTATACCCATATCTCTAACCCCAAACCCGTCCCAAACCCGCCCGTGCCCACCCCTACCCCTACCATTGGAGATGGCCTGACTAGACAAGTATATATAAGGAGTATGTCGCATTTGATTAATAAATTAAAAGAGTTCATTTTGAGTAATATATTTTTCTTATATAATATTTCACATTATTAATTATACAAAATACAAATACTATCCAAAAAATCATATGATAATTTCATTGGTATTTTAATTTGTTTAAATCCATAATAAATTCAAAACCCATCAATACATAGTTAGTTATTTTAACCTATTCACATAGAGCGTCAATGCCTCGTATGCCTAAAAACACCACGTCCGACCTATTGTAATTATACCAAAATATATTTATTTTATTTGTCCTATGTTTATTCTTAGTGGTTTTTCTTTTTCGTTTTTTCGCTGAACCTCACATTACAAACGTCATTTTGATCGTGGGGTAATAATAGTGACTCAAAATTAGTTCAAACTTGAAATAGACAATGAATTATAAAAATATATATATATATATATATATATATATATATTAAAGAAAAATATCTATCATTCTTTAATAAAACATAAATAAGCAATCTAACCTTAATGAAAAGGATCCTAGTCACATCCATGTAGTTACCAAAAAGTAAACTCCCTACAAAATCCACTACAAACAAACACCCCATTAGGCAATATCATATTCCTCCATTCACACACAACTATGACCCAACCAACAACAATCTCCACAAAGAAAAAAATTCACATTACTTTAGGCAAGTTTTTTAATATTTCAATATCCACTAGAATACCATAACGTATTTAGCGGGTATTAACTAAAAAATAGTTTCTAGATAATATATTTCATATACATTTAATAATTGAATTAGTCCATTTATAGAGTTGGTGTTCAAATACCACACAGTTCTTATATAACATTTGTCTTTGGTTATTTTATTATAAGATTCCGAAAAAAGGATAAAATCAAATGTAGTACGAAAGTTGCTATATTTAGCAAAACTTGGATAAAATTTTCCTTGGGTATTATAATTTTTTTTAACAATTTTTTGCACGAAAATGCTTTAACATCCCACCTTCGTTCAGTATTTTCGAGTGTGAGTCTTATTTTCTACTTGTGCGATTGGACTTAAATTTAAAGTATTTTTTTTTTTCAAAAGGGTGGAGGAGTTGCTCATGCAAGAAAATATAAACAACATAGGATTTTAGGCAAATACAAATAATAAAGGGAAATTCATGCAGATTTATGTAACACAAGTACTTTTTCTGCATTTTTACCCATAGTAATGAAAGTTGTGACAAGTGTGCACAAAAAATAATTTTTTTTCAGGAAATAAAAAGGGTTTGCTTAGCGCGCAGCTCGTCGAAATTAAATTTTTTTAAACAAAAGGAAACCGTATAATATTAGACAAAAGATAATGCAACATAAAAGCTTGACCAAGGATATAAACTTTTCCTTCCAAAACCAAAAAACATGATTAAATCTTTGACAAACTTTCTCAGAAAATGTCATAACAACCCAAATTCCACTTTTTTCCTATAATAAGAAAGAAGAGAAAGCAACCCGCACAACACGCTCGAATATCTTTTCAGTTTTCACACACACCCACACAATATCGGATTTTTTTTTAGATCAATATCGTCAGGGGCGGACCTATAGGGGGTGCGGGTGGGGGCGCCCGCACCCCCCAGCAAAAAAAAAAATAGTAGCAGGGCGTATCTATTATTATTATTATAGTAGTACTTTATGTATTCTTGTTAGTACCTTTAAATTCCTAAAGGAAATAATCTTGTGAATCAAAAATCTTTGTCTACTTAATTAAATGTGTGGTCTGATCTTAGAGAATGGAGTCCCACTAATAGAGTTGCCTAGTTTAAGTAGAATTTGATAAGGAAAATATTCTTTAACACTTAATATAATTCTCTTTTAATAAGGAAAAACAAAACAACGTTGAATTTTAAATTCCAATTTCTTCTCAAATTAACTTTTCTTCACCAAGTTATATAAAAAAAGGGGGTTTTCTTCACAAATCGGCTGAATCACTCAACGCCATTATCAAAAGGTACTTTTTTAAAAACTTTTATGAATATTTAAATTTATTTATAAAGTTTTTGATTTTTCATCACTAAAATTATTAGAACTGATTTTTCATCACTAAAATTATTAGAACTGATTGTTTTTGCATATTATATATTTTTTATTATCTTATTTGATTAGATATATTATCAATATCAAGTACCATAAGACTTATCGGCATATTAAAAATAAATTTTGATAATCATGATTTTTTAAATAATTTAATTATATACTTTCCATTTTAATCTCGCCCCCCGTGACTAAAATTTCTGGGTCCGCCCCTGAATATCGTAGGATCTGTTTAGAATACTATAGGAGCGAAAGATTAAAACACAACTTATATATTTTGTTTAATTTCCAACAAAATTCATGTGATCATATTTTAATTCTCAAAATCCTTCTGTGTTTGATTTTAATTAACACACTCGATTCAATTAGAATTCGACTTTTAAATTTTGGCGAAATGACAATATTACCTCTATGTATTATTTTTTATTTATTTATTTCTTTTCAAAATCCAAGTATATATACATTACTACTTGAGTCGAGTGAGGTAATTAAAACTAAACACATGAGTGTTTTGGGAGTTAAAATAACACAAGATTTCTTTTGGGAGTTAGACGTAGCATATGGGGTGTTTTTGTCTTTCGATGTTAAGGGGGTAAACTTATCATACCAAAAGAAAAATGCGAACAAAAAATGTGAACAAATGCTTGCAATTTCCGCATTTAAATAGCTTAAAGAATTTAACATAAATTCGGAAAATCATAATAAATAAATATATTAAACTACATTAATTCAACTTGCGCGGTGATCTGCTTGAATAAAAATTCATTTGAAGCATATGTGATTTTAAACTTTATATGAAAAACAAATCATACTTAAATAATATGTTATTAAACTAAATTTGACTCGTACGAGTTTAATATAAACTAAATTTAAGTACACGAGTCAAATTTAGTTTAATAACATATTATTTAAGTATGATTTGTTTTTCATATAAAGTTTAAAATCACATATGGTTCAAATGAATTTTTATTCAAGCAGATCACCGCGCAAGTTGAATTAACGTAGTTTAATATATTTATTTTTTATAATTTTCCGAATTTATGTTAAATTCTTTAAGCTATTAAACAATAAAGCAAGTTTCCTTAAAAAAATATTAAATCAGGTTCAAGTCTAATTTGATATGCATGAAATAAAACACATTTTTTAATTTTTTTTATATTATAAACATGAATGACATTAAATCTAAGAGAAATATTCACATGCTCACATTTCTTCCCTTTTATGTTTCAACATTAATTACTTCATCAAAATACTCTTATACCATTGATTCATAACAATTATGTTTCAGTAGAAGAATTAAAAAAAAACTTAATTTATTTTTCCTAAATTTAACATCAAATCGGAAACAAAACAGATAATTAATTACTCTATCCTCGTATTAGCCCTCTTGCAAAGAAGAGGAAAAAGAAGGTAGAATAAAAGCGCGTGCGAACTGCGAAGTGGTAATTGCAATTGGGGTGTCGCCGTGTCAGCATTCTTCTCTTTTTAACGCGGTTTTCCATTCCCTCTCTCTCTCTCTCTCTCTAAACTCCCAATAAAACCTCTCGTCAAACTCATGCCATCTAACCCCAACAACTAAAACTTCACGGAATTCATCGTACATAGAAAAAAAATTGGAACAAATGTTGCGATCGTGCTACGGTCGGTGTTTTGGGAGGCGAAACGGTGATGGATTGCTATGGCACATGGACTTGAAGCCCCATCCGGCCGGCGACTTTTCGATTGCGGTGGTTCAGGCTAATTCGAGCCTAGAGGATCAAAGTCAGGTGTTTACTTCGCCATCGGCGACCTATTTTGGAGTTTACGACGGCCACGGTGGACCGGAGGCGTCTCGTTTTGTTAACCGCCACCTCTTCCCTTATCTTCACAGTAATATTCTTTCTTTCTCTCCTTTTTTTTTGCTCATTGGAGATTTCATAAGGTGACTTATGAGGGTATTTTTCGTATTCTTTTATATATTTGAGTGCTAATTCATATGAAAAAGTATTAGTTGGTGAATTATGTATTGATTTCTGGATCAAAATTCCCTTTCTACTGTAGTGTGTAGTGTATATTCCAGTTAGCTAATTAAGTATTGGAAACTTTTTGAAAACATTTCCGAAATAACAGTAAAAATCGTGAAGCAATTACTAAACTAAGAAAATAAGAGAGTCGGAAGCCAAACATAGAGTTTTTAGACTATACCTTATTTTTTTGTTTCCATTGAAACACGTTACGATGATAACAATGGAAATTTTGATCCATGGTTTACGTGACAATCGTTGTAACTAAATTTATCAAAATGTTTCTGTAGAATTTGCGACAGAGCAAGGGGGATTGTCGCAGGATGTAATTAAGAAGGCTTTTAGTGCCACAGAAGAAGACTTTACTCGACTAGTAAAGCGGTCTTTGCCAATAAAACCTCAGATTGCTTCCGTGGGATCCTGTTGCCTGGTTGGTGCGATTTCAGATGGTGAATTGTATGTGGCCAATTTAGGAGATTCAAGAGCAGTTCTTGGTAGGAGAGGTTTTGATGGAGAGAAGAAATCAGTGGTGGCGGAACGATTGTCCACAGATCACAATGTTTCTTCTGAGAATGTGAGGAGGGAGGTTGAAGCTCTTCATCCTGATGATTCGCCTGTAGTGGTCTATTGCAGAGGAGTTTGGAGAATCAAGGGGATAATTCAGGTAAAGACTCAATTTATGCATTTATTGATGTCATGTGTTTTTATATTCTCAATGCCTGGAAGACTTTTCATAATTGAGTTTATTGATTATATTTCAACTTTATTGTTACATTGTTTAATTCGAATCACTTATATCTACTAGTTACGACGAGTTTTCTTTCGTGACTGCAAATCGACTTTACTCCCTGACATTTGACAGAGGAGTGCATCTCATAGCTCTTCTTTTTGTTGCTTTACTCTTCCTTGTAACAGTTCTACTTTTGCTCATTACAAGAGGTGTTGCTGTGGTTCTTGTGTATTATGAGACATCTTGTTTCACACGAGGGCAATTTTTATCATCAAAATCATCAACATCGTAGGAGTAATTCAAGGATATATGCATGCTGCTATTGTGACACTAACTATGGAATTTACCGCTAAAATATTTCACTCTCCTAAGTTTTTGTTGGAGAGAGTATTATATCTTATGATTTCTCAGGATATATATATATATATATATATATATATATATATATATATATATATATATATATATATATATATATATATATATATATATATATTATATTCCCATGCTTTATTGGAAGAATAAAAAACACAATCAATATTTTTCTAAAGGATTATGTCTTCGCTAATCTTCCAGGAATCACATGCTCCGCCTCTTGCCTGTCTCATGTTGCTGAAGTCAAAGTAGATGCCTTCCGCGCATGAGATGTAGCTGGAGAACTTATAAAGCTATTTTTGTATTTCTGGTGGAAGTATAGTCTTCTGCCTTACTTTTTGGCCTCACGAAGAACTTAAAGCTCATATAGCTTTTTAGGTTCCATTTTTTACGTTCTTTTCATATAATTTAGAGGTATGCATGGTGGTCCGGTGAGATATAGAGTTTATCTGCCTCTTTCTAAGTTCCTTTGTTGTTTATTCTTTCAGTTACCAACATCAAGTATTTTTTGAAAATATAATTGTTTCTTAAGCATTTCATCTATTCTTTCCAGGTGTCGAGATCTATCGGTGACGTTTACTTGAAGAAACCTGAGTTTCATAGAGACCCAACTTACCAACAATTTGTTAATTTTGTTCCCATGAAGAGACCCGTATTATCAGCTGAGCCTTCCATTGTAACTAGGAAGCTTAGACAACAAGATTTATTTTTAATATTTGCCTCTGATGGTCTCTGGGAACAGCTCACTGACGAGGCAGCCGTGCATATAGTCTCTAAATATCCAAGAGCTGTAAGTATCCGTTTCCATAATATGTTTCATTTTCTATTGTTGATCACATTTAAAATGACCTTGTAATTCCCATTTCAATAGTCTCATTGCCGTCAGTGTCTTTTGCAACTGAAAGAGCACATAATTTACAAGTAAGCCTGTAATCCTGCTGCATATCATATATAAGTTAAACTTAAATGAAAAGGGGAAATTGTACTGTGCCTCCCTAAGCTTTGGCCGTTTTGCACTTCACCCTAAACCACTTTGCATTTGCACTTTTTCTTCTCAACTTTTTAGATTGTTGCACGACCTTTGGACATTTGGTGGTGGACAAGGTCCCCAATGATAAAGAAAAATTGCTCTCTTATCCCCGTTGCATTTCACTATCTAAACTTTTTTTTTTATCGTTTCACGTTTAAATCCCAAACGGTCACCACCAGATGACCAAAGGTACTGAACTACTACCTCTTTAAAAAAGTTTAAAGGGAACAAGTGCAAGTGCATAGGCTTAGGGGGTAAAAAAAATGTAAAATAGCCAAAATGTCAATAATAACGTCGGAGTTCCCCAATTGTTTTATCCAAACGCTTGGATAATTATGAAAAAGTATTAATCCTAAGTTGTAAATAATTCATCTGTTAACCATATATTTTTTTCAAATAGTTTATTGTGAAAGCATGATTTGATTTTTTGAGTGTTCATCTTCTCGCAGGGAATAGCCAAGAGATTAGTTGCAGCTGCTCTTCAGGAAGCTGCTAAGAAGAGAGAGGTGAGATACAAAGACATTAGAAAGATTGAGAAGGGAATCAGACGACATTTTCACGACGACATCACTGTTATCGTTGTTTTTCTTGATCATCACAAAAGCTCCTCCAATCCCAACCATAAAAAGGGTAATGTTGGTTATATTGCACCGCCTGTTGACATCTATTCTCATAATTTAGATGAAGTCGAAGACAATTCAGGTGACAAGATCTTTCCCAACGAGGAATCCCGATCAAGGGTGGCATACTGACAATGACAATGGTATATGCAGGAATTACTATGAAGTGCACAATCTTTGTATAAAGGTTTGGTGTAGATAATTCATATTAGTAGTAATCAAAGCAAAAAAGCTAATTTGGAAGTATAGGCTTTGACAACAAATAACATTCTTTTTGTTCTTTATTCAGTTTTGCGTTTGGTATTTGTTATCAGATGTTTCTGATAGTTAAAAAGTTGAAACTCATCAGGTTGAATATTTCTGTGTGGGTATAAATTTTGAGCTTGGTCATTGCTTAAGGTTACAATAATCGAAATGGACATTTATAATTCAGAACAAATTCTATGCCTGCCTTTTTTATGCTATTGATTTCATCTTACCAACAGCTGATTGGTATAATGGAAGGACTAGTCGCTACAAAGTAGCGGACTAATGTTCGAATTCCTAGAGAGGTTTTACACTTTACGTGTCCAACGCGCCTCTAAAGGGATTAAACCCTTGGGGAAAAAAAAATAAATAATGATCCAACCCTTAAATGAAATTGACAATCAAATCTGATAACTCGCAATCATGTCTTTATTCCATTTAATATTCATAAAAAATAATAACCCAACAACCCCCCCCCCCCCTTCTCTCACAAACATAACCTATATAAAAAGAAGATACAAAACACAATTTATAGTGCACAAAAACTGAAATGAATATCTGAAGACGGGAGAAACATATCCATCAAGGAACAATCTTGAACAGGATATTGATCAAATTAAGGAACAATCTTGAACAGGATATTGATCAAATTAAGGAACAATCTTGTAAGCTTTGGCTTTATCAATCCAAGAAATAAACGAATTCTTGGAGTTCCTAAATCCCAAAAACCCATGCTCCTTGCTCTTATTCATTGTATCCAAAGGAATCTCAGTATTAAGTATAAGATCACCAAACCACCAATTCCCAACATCCTCCAATCTAGTAGGGGTCAATCCATTCTCCCTCACAATTTCATCCCAAACGGGGCCTTTATCCTTCATCAACTCCTGCAATGCCGGCCTCTCCCCTTCCTCAAACTCCCCATACTCCACCTCAAATTGCTCCGCCAATACCTTCCAGAAACTCTTCCACTTAAACACATCTCCATTGCTCACATTGAAAGCCTCATTCTTCGCATATGGATCAACCGCAGCCCATATCTGATGCTCGGCAACCAAATCCGCATCAGAGGCATCAGAGTACCCATCCCACACGGCCTTAGATCCGGGAAACCTCAAAACCACACCCTCATGCTTACAAATAGCCGCGTAAACACAAAGGGTCCCAACCAAATTCATCAAGCTATGTGGCGAAAACCCAAATATTTTACTAGACCGATGAACAGACCAAGTCAAGTCCTCCTTCTTCTCCACCTCCTCAAACAAAACATCCTCTAAAGTATAATAAAAATTCTTACAATCCAAACGAGGCATATCCTCGGTAAAAGGAGGATCCTGAGTTTTTATCTTTCCAAAAGTCTCAAAAGGTCCAAGGTAATATTTCCTTCCTGTTTTCAAACTTATGTGTTTCAAATTAGGGCAATTGGGGATAACTGCATCAAGCACATTTTTCAACATTTTGCCGTTGACTTCACAGTTTTCGGCCTCCGTAGATCGGTTGGACCAGGTGACGTAGAAAACGTGAGTGATGTCGGTGAGAATTGAAAGCTTGGCTAAGGTTTCGTTCGGATCGGATATATCGCAGCGGATGTAGTTGATCGGGTTGTCTTCGGTCCAGGTAGGTCTGGGGCGGCGGGCGACGCCGTATACTTTCCATGGACCGCCGGGGGTATCGGAGAGCGGGAGGATCTCCGCCAGGCTGTTGCCGGAGATTCCGGTTACTCCGACGATCAAGGCCACACTCTGGTGCTTTGGGGGTGCATCATCCTCTTCCAATTTTTTCTGTTCCAATCGATAACAATCAAGTTATTCTAATATTGTATACGTATACAGATATATATTTATAGCTACGATGATTATACTTACCTTTGCAGCGCCAATAGCTCCGGCCCACCACCAGCTCATTTTCAGTGACGGGGTTGAAGGTTTTGAATTTTGATTGAAGTTTCGAAATTGAAGGATTTTCTGTCATTTGTAAATGGATGGAGGATTGATACTTGACAGATAGACTGGGGAATGGGGATATAAAATTACGAATTTCATTTTTTGTTTCTTGACGTGTTTCAGAGTATTGTTTAATTATTCTCAATAATTGGGATATTTTAGGACAAAAACTATCAACATTTGCCCAAGCGTCCAATGATTTGCATATAAGGCCATCTCCAATGATTTTCCGGGGCCATTCCCGAGCCAGCTTCCGGGCCAGCCCCCGATCCAGCCCGGGCTCTAGGTGATCATCTCCAGTGGTGGTCTCCAGCACTCAATTTCTTCCAAATATTTTTCTTCCCCACTCTCACCCTTTTTATAATAGTTTTAATAGTGATATTAATAATAATAATAATAATAATAATAATAATAATGATAGAATAATAATATAATTAATTTAAAAATATTATAATTAAAATATTTAAACATTAAAATATAAATTATAATTATAATTAATCCAAAGAAACCAACAGTAGACTCCAACAAGACTTAATCGCCAATGTCTATGCAAAATATGGTTAACAATATATGTAAATTGTATAATTTATGTATTTTTTTAATTAAGTATGTTTTTAAATATTTATATGCTTAGGGTATCAATTTAAATTATTTGTCGGTGTTTAATTATATTTTCAAGTAATTCTAATTCTAATTGATTTGCCCTCTCGAACTAGTCGGTTTCTTCATTTGAGAATCCTCCAAATAAGTCTCGAGAAAGATTTTTTTGTTGTATTTCCTTTCTTTTTATTCTTATTGGTCATTAATAATTACTATTGTAATCAAAATTAATAATAATAAAATTGATTTTTACTCTAACATTTACAAATATACTAATAAATTATGTATAAAATTTAATTACTATTTTATAAATAGAATAAATAATTAAAGCCATTTTTTATGTTACTATTATTAAAACATTAATAATTAGAATTATAATTAAAATTAACAAATAATATTTAATTTTATTCAAAAATTAAAAAATATACTAAAAATTATTTACATAATTTAATTACTATTTTTTAAATGGAAGATATAATTAAAGCCATTTTAATGTTACTATTATTAAAACATTAATAATTATAATTATAATTAAAATTAAAAAAAATTATATTAAATTATATTCTAATATTAACAATACACAATTATTCTAATATAAAAATATTACAAATTTGAATTACAAATTATACACAGTTGAAATTATTTACAAAACTAACACTAACAATAAACAATTAAAAAAAAGGGATGGACTAATCAGGTGGCGCCAAGTGGCGCCACCTGATTTAAAGGGGGAGAGTGCATAGCACTCTCCACTATTTCTCCTCCTTCTTCACGCGGCCTCCGTTCCAGCTCCAGTTCCCGCCGCAGCTCGCAGCCCAGCCCGTGCCGCCCCGCGCCCCGCCCCGGACCACCATTGGAGACGATTCCCCAGCCCAGCCCAGCCCAGCCCTCACGCGCGCCCCGAGCCCACCATTGGAGATGCCCTAACTAACTTAGTAATTTGGATTGTTTCTCAAAAAAACATATAAAAAGCCTTGGCAATTTGGATTATTTAGCTCTGGCCTCAACCTAATACAATAAACTTTGTTTTGTTATTGTTTTATAAGTGAATAATCTATATTTGGATTATTTACATTATAATTTTTTTTTTCGAGAACTATGTTTATCTACATTATAATTGCGGGTACAACCTATTTTTAACGGTTGTAGATCCTCTGTACCACTTTTAGTGTACCACTCTTGTGTATCACTAATAACTAAATGTCACTTGTACATTTGACAATTATTTTAATTATTAAATGTACAAGTAGCAATTAGTTATTAGTGATACACAAAAATGGTACACTAAAAGTGTTACAGAGGATCTTGAGCAATTTTTAACACAAATAATCATACAGGTATCTCATATGTTGCACCCTAATTGGTTATAAGACAAGGGAGTCATGCTCTATAAACCAATACCAATGAATTTATCTTAAAAAAGTCATTCACCTAGATTGGATCTCATCAAGATTCTTCTTTGCGTCAAAATTCTAGAAGAAAAGAAAGTAAAATGTTAATGGATGGGGTTCATCTTTCTTGTTAAATAATGCATGATATGATTGTTGCGATTCATAACACGATGGATTTTTTTATAATACTCACATTTGTTTGTCATTTTTCCAACTAATATTCCTTCGTCCTTCACTTTTTTTTTTTTTTTGTTACAACTAATATTCCTTCTTCGTCCTTCACTTATTTGATTCCAAGTTATGACAACTAAATTTACATGTAGAAGCATACTAAAAACAATAACATCATACCCACAATAACATATAATCTAAATGTTCAACACATCTTCAAATGATGAACAAAACATATCAAGCACATTATGATACCAAGATAAAAAGAAACTCACCGAAAAGCAAAGCTCAAACAAACTAATTAACAGATGCTCTGAGCTTTCACCTTATCAATCCATGAAACATGCATGTTTGCGAAGCACATCGTCAGCCAATAATTGAATAAGAATGCAAATATCTGCAGTCACTACAAGCATTGCACTATAAAGCCTAAAAGTGGATCCAAAAGGCAAAACTACTCATCATGAGAGACCCTCTATTTGCTGAGTTTATAAGTTGATCTAAAAAGGAAACCTGGTCTACAAGGGAAAGAAGACGGGGTTTGCTAGTGTTTTCTAAAGACTGATGTCATTAACCAAAATAAACTACATTTACAAAAAGACATGCTTTCGATTCAAGAAACAGAACCCTACTCCTGATTTTCACTAACTTTTTTTACTTGAGAAAATGTGGATTAAGCAAGCCAGCAATCTCAAGAAATCCAACTCGATCCCTTCCTCCAAAAATTTGCTTCAGTTTCTCATCACAAACTATAACCTTCTTGTCTGCAGGATCCTGAAATGAAGAGAAAAGACAAAGTCATTTGACTCATTTATAGGCCTTCTGTAAAAGCATTAGAAGAATCAGAGTTCTCAGTTCTTTTAACTAAAAGATATATATCATTAAATTGTTTCTGATGGGGAAAAGTCCTAATACATGAGTATAAAGATGAGTGCAAAGAACTACGTGAATTTTCTTTGGGATAGAAAGAAACTGGATATACACCAGTAAAGGCCACGGACATGGGTGGCTTGTGTTCAATGTAATCTTTTCCAAGAAATTATGAAAAAAAAAAATGTAACCAAAATCAATATCATATGAGCTTAAGTTACATACTAATGCGCCTCCTGCAAATAGCTCTGAAATGTCAATCTTCAATTGGGAGGATATTAACATACTGAAACTTTTCACCCAATATCTGGCTTTTTGTAAGATAATTGTGAGAAATATCCAAATATATTGAATTCAAGGATGATAATGAATTTACAAGGGAAAAAAATCTAACCGGTGCAAAATGAAAAAGATAGATGTCTTATCTAATCATGGAAAATGCAAGTTTTACTAGTAAATCCTTAGAGGCAAACCTGGACGCAGTGCCAGTTCTCGGGTAACATTGGCAACATATAAAGACTTTAGCTCAATATAAAGTTAATGGAGTTAGTTATTTACTTCTTCCATTCCCATTAAATTTGTTGACACATATATGTATGTACCAAATTTAAGGCTATTAAGCGTGAGGCTTTATTATATGGGTTGTAAAATTTCAGATTGTGCAACAAACCACTGAAAAGTGTGTGATATGTTTATTAAATTCCAGGCGAAAAGAGCAACTTATTTGGAGTAATTTCAACACAAACTTCAAAAAAATAAATAAGACGTGCCATGCCTCAGAACAAGTGGATATTGAAAATAATACTACTCGTTTTCCTCGCAATATGTAAAAATCATAAGAAAAATAAGAATCTCCATCCCTCCATCTATACCAACACCGCAATATCAAGCTTTAAAAGATTTAGCAGGGCTAACTTGATAGTTGATACCACCAGCACACAGTCCACATACTTCATCCAAATTACACAAAAAAGAAAAGAAAAAAAGTACATACATAATCTAGGGTTTCACAACATTAAAACGCATTTATTATTATGCTCATACCTGAAGATTGTGTTGTTTGATATAGGCCCAAATCTCTTTGAGGGCATGAGTGCGTGGAATCTCAAGCACGCCGCCAAGAAACGCCTGCATTTCCGCTGATACTCTCCGAGGTTTCATTATCCCCCTCGGCTCGCGCTTGCTCGTCTCAATAGCCGGCTTTGAAACCGCCGAAAGCGTTACTGAGCGGCGCGCAGCGCGCATGTTAACTGGAACAAACCGGACAGTTGAAGCAGGAGACGGCTTGACCAACAACGACGTTTCTCCTGGTAAGAAACTCGATAATACTCCAAATGACATCGCCATTTTTTCAGAGGAATGTGAAGAGGGGTTTTCGGTACAGTGAGGGAGATGATAAGACTTGAAAAAATAGTGGCGAGTTTTTCATCTGTTTCTTAAAGTAAAATGTTAAATCCGAACGCGACCCGTGACCATTATTTCACATTATCCGGTTTCACTTACCCGAATAGTCTTCTGTTCTTAGATCGTATTCCAATGTGGGTCGCGTATTGTTAAAATTCATCTTTGGCCACTTGCTTTGGGCCTTAGGCCCAACTAGTGACGAGAGATTTCACTTCAGGAATAATGCTTAAATTATTGCTTTGGTAAAATTAAGTAGATTTCTCCTGATATATTACAATAATTACAAAAAGATTATTCTGTTTTTAGCTTCGTTTGGAAGATATAAGATGGTCATGATAAAGTCTTTATAAATTTAGATCAACTTTGGTCTAGAGCCCAACCAATATGGAAAAAAAAAAAAACCCTCTTTGTATTTAACATGTGACATGTATAATGTATCTGATTAAAAAAAAGATGTTTCTAATTAATATCGACCATAAATGAATGTAAATAAAAATAAATAAATAAAAACATTGTTTCTTCCTATAGAAGCTACGCCATACTAACATGATTTACGAAAGTAATTTTACATTACGTCATACTAACATATTTAACAAGAGAAGTTTTACTATTATACTCGATTCATTGTATTGCCAAATTAACCAAGGAAAAACAAAGTGATCAAATAGTTCGAGAGAAAATCAACTATGAATAGGAAATGAAAATTCTTATCCAGAACTTATAATACCAAGAATGGGTATAAATAACGTAGCATGAGCACCACATCACTAATTATGGGACCAAATTAGGGGCGGATCTACCTTGGGGTCTATAAATATTGGGTAAAAAATTGTAATAGTATTCATATGTACTAAATATTGGATAAAAAAAAAAGCATAAAATTTATTTCATCCAATCCATTTAAAAACTTCACCCACTAAAAATCATAATTCTTTACTTATCCCAACCCAGAATGACCATCGAACACCAATATAAAATTGAGAGATTCGATCCAGTTATAGATATACAAATGCAAGAGATAAACAATCATTTCATTTAAGTAAACACGAAGTTGCTTCTTTGTGTTACATGTTTTAACCCATCCGATCTCTTTTCTTGAGCTATCAGTCTTGCTCAATTAATTTGAACAATCATATTAAGGATGTTCGATCAAATGATGACTTTTCTAATTTGTAAGGAATTGATAATCTTGCATAGAAGATGGTTTCAACTAAAATGCACGTCATATTCTTGTTGGTTAACAGACTTGTGACATTGACATTTATTCTCCATGTTGCAATTGCGTGCATCAGCAGAGAGTGTTCTTTCGCCTTTGTAACCGAATGGGAGATCAATGAATAAATGATAGTCTAGTCGTATTTATATTGAGAGAGACATATTTAGTGGTATTTCAAACAATGCTATCATGGACTGATTTCAAAAAATAAAAAAATCATCGCGGTCAATTGTTAATGTAAATACGTAGAAGTATTGGGTTCTTTTTGTAGTCATAACGGTGTATCGTATGTAAATAAAGTAACTTGTTGAGTTATTTTTGACAAACTTCACATCATGGTTTTTGTATTTTATATATTTTTTCATAAATAAAATATAATTTTAAAGTCTGACTATTTGATTGATTGAATTTTTTTTTTTGTTCGTATTTACTTTAGCACCGTTGAATGAAATTTCTGGATCTGTCACTAGATCAAATGAATGATGTGGTGTGATTAGTACTAGCTACAAAATCAATGAGAGAATTTTCCTTGCTATAGTTGGTTAGTTGGTTTGTGTTTTTTTTCTTCATTTTTTCCTTTAATCATTTATAGTTGGTGCGTGCTTGGTAGGGTGTATTTTATCAAGTGATAATTAATCATTTCAACTTTAGGCACATGAATCGATTGTTGCACCAAACTGGCCCTATTCGTCGTCCCTTTCAATCCACGCTAATTGGCCTTTAAGACAACTAGGTCCTGTTTGTTCAATTTGTTTCACTCAGATTTGCTTTCTTAATTTAAAAAAACTTGAAGAGTAAATTTTTTAAAACATTTCTCTTCAGAATATTAAAAAAAAAAAAAAAAAATTGCTTTTTCCACTCATGTGCAAAGCCTCTATAAAGTGCATACTGCGACCACTACTTTTCCCTTTGCATTTCACAAAATCACTGGTAGTCTGTCTATGTCTAAAATGGATGGAACAGTAACATATCCTGTTCCTGTGTCTACGGTACATTTTGTGTAACATTTAACCATATCTATACAATGCCTAAAACACATAGATAATAGATTCATTGAAACATTTTTACCAAAAAAAAAAAAAAGATTAATTGAAACATTCTTTATCCTTTTTTTCTTTCAGAAAAAATAAATAAATGAGAAATCCAATTCAATACTGACACTACATATATACTCTTGAATTCGATTAGATAACATGAGGTAAAACGCTTTCTAGGAGCATCTACCACTAAAAAAAAATCAAATTGGATATAATATTGAAATCTTCCCTAAATTTAGACGGTTTTGGTCCCACTTTTTCACATCTCATTTCCGGCCAAAAAACTTGTCACAAAAAAAATATATATATATATATATATATATATATATGTTTCATAAAAAACTTTCAAACACTAAGACCACATGGAATGGGTTGGAGATGACATTAAGACAATCCAACCGGTTTAAGGGGACAACCTTGGAAGGTTGCCCTTACCAACATGGCATCAGGTGGTGCCACTTGGTACCACCTGGTGCCATTACATTTATAACATTTTATTAATAAAATAAAATAAAGGTTGAAAATTTTAACTATGAATTTAACAACACATTGTTTAATTTAATTAATTAGAAATTGAAGATACATTTAATTATAAAAATTATGTAATGTTTAATAAAAATTTATTTTAAATTAAAGATGTAACATTATTGGTTTTAATTTTGAATTTTTAAATTTGTCTATGAAAGTAAAATTTAACAACGTTATAGTATATAATAAAATCCTTATCCATTATTAATTTTGAATTTATATATTTTCCTACAAAAGTAAAATTTATTTAACCACATTTAAAATTTGATTTGTATGTTAAATGTATCATTGGGACAAAATGTAGAAATACGACATTTGCTTTAAATTATGCCAGATATTGGTAAACGTACTTTGATACTTATAAAAACTTATATAAATAAATAAAATTACATATTATGTAGATACTAACTTATTGTTATTATTATTATTATTATTATAGATAATATAGGTGAGAGTGGGAAGTTTTTTTAATTAATTGGAGCTCTGACGGTTGGACACGGTGCTCAAGGGATGCAGATTCACCCGAATGGAGATTGACACTTCTGGGCTGTTAAAAACACAATGAATGGGAGATGCTCTAATTCAAAGCTTCCAAAACACTAATCATTATTAAATAAAATTTTATCTACATTCATTAAATTAAAATCTGAGTTGTTTATGATTTGGAGAATCACTCTTCAAAACTCCAATTTTGGAGTTTGCAAATTAGCTACATCTCCAAATTTTACAGGTGGGTGGTGGATGCTCTAAACATAGATGTTATTTACTCTTTTTTTCTTTTTCTTTTTTTTCCCTTTTCATCTTTTCTTTCATTACAATTTACAATCAATTAAAACTGAAAACTAACCTGTCACCAATTAAAGAAATTTTGAAGACCAACCAGAGAAAAACACGTTTTTTAAGACCATTTTTGATTGCCTAATTTGGGCCCACAATTGCACTGATGTGGGCTTGTTGTCCGGTCCGTCTATGAAGAACAAACTTCATTGGCTTTGATCATTATTCCTTTTCACTCAATTAGGATTTCAAATAATATACTCTATTGTAAACCTTTGCTTTAACCCTAATTAATGAAAACAAAGTCAAAGAGGTAGTGGTTAATGGCTATACTTGAAAATATAGAAAGTGTATATTCATAATTCATCTTTGATGAAACCAAAATAAAATAAAATAGAAGAGTACTATGTCCACGAAGAAATTAATTAAAGTTTATATCTTTTTTTTTTCTTCATAAAATTAGTGAAAGTCTATATCATAAATGTAAAAAGTAGGAACTAATATTTTTTGTCAGAGTACAAGTCGTTCTATTCAGGTCAAATAACTTATAAATTTAGATTGTATTGTATATTATCAATAATTGTTTATAAGTTAGTAGTGACATGCATTGTTACCTCTATTAAAAAAAAAAAAAGACATGCATTCTTACCAAAAAAAAAAAGTAGTGAAAAAAATGGTATGCTTTCATGGATTATATTCTTAAATCGCTAAATCCAATAGATCAACTTCGCTTTGAAATTATAGCTTAAAAATTGTTTTCACCATACTAATTATTCAATATATAATCAATTCATTAATTCGTTCAGTACTGTAATAAGTGTAACAATAGAGGAAACCCTAAGTTAATTAAATCTTAAAAATTGAAAAAAAAAAAAATCTTTTCCGCTTTACATTTGCTTGAGATTTCACGTGAATAATAAAATGAGTAGAGACCCATAGCTATCATCTATTACGTACCAAGGCTTTTTGGCTATGATACATAGATACTCCGAAAAAACACAAAGTAGTGTATCAGATATATGGAATATATGAATCTGCGTAAAATACGCGTGAAATATGTATTCGATACATGTCGTGTCAATAATAAAAATAAATATGTATCAGGTACATTTGTTGGACATCAACACAAGCCGATGAGTATTTTATATAATATTTCGGGTCAAATTTAAATTATAAAAGATATATAAATTTTTTTTAGGGTTAAACATAAACGACTATTAGCACTACTCAATTTCTTATTAAAGTATCTCTTCTAGATTGAAATTTGAAATAAGAATTATTTTCATTGATGCATGTTAAGAATGAATTATGTTTGGTTTTAAAGTTATATAAATTTTATTTAAATTAGGATGTATTATATTGAACGATATAATTGCTTATACATAAATATATATCATATTTTTATAATTGTATCCATGATAGTATCATATTCAACAAATCCGTATAACATAGCTTGGTGGTAACAGCAATTCGGCACTCCCAATCCCTTGATTGTTTTACAAGAATTAGACCAGTAGTACAAAAGAGCAACAAACCTTTTCTTTCTTATTCGTCTACGGTTACATACGGTAAAATGTATACAAATACCAGCACCCCTTGCTCCGCTTTTAAATCACTTTACACTATAATCGTAGTTACATCCTTCCTATATAAATACAGTCCCTTCCCTGCGTCTCTCTTAACCTTCCCTTCTTACTCAAGTGCGTAGGATAAAGACATTTTTCAAATCTGATAATGGCTCGTACACGGTCTGTATTAATAGCTTTCATCTGCATTGTCGTCGCCGGTGTCGGCGGTCAATCTCCGGCAACATCTCCGACCACTACTCCTGCTCCTCCTACTCCCGTCGCCACTCCCCCCGCCACACCAGCTTCCCCTCCTCCAACCACACAACCACCACCTGCAGCAACACCACCTCCATCTTCATCTCCTCCGCCTGTTGTTTCCTCGCCGCCTCCGGCCGTAACTTCTCCTCCGCCAGCTGCAACTCCTCCACCTGTCGCCACACCTGTTTCACCTCCGCCTGTTGCCACTCCACCTCCGGTGAGTTCTCCACCACCTGCCACACCTCCTCCGGTGAGTTCACCACCACCTTCCAGCCCTCCGCCAGCCATTCCTCCTCCACCGCCTCCGGCTGCTCCTACCCCTGCTCCGCTAGCTTCTCCACCAGCTTCGGTGCCGGCCCCAGCGGTTGCTTCTCCGGCGCCATCGCCGTCGTTATTGAGTCCTCCGGCTCCTCCGAGTGGATCTCCGGCGCCGAGTCTCCTGGCGCTTTCTCCTGCTCCATCAGCCACAGATCAGGTTCGTAACAAATACACACATCTACTTACAGTATTATTTCCCAATTCATTTAATAATGTCATGCATTTTAGCATTATTTGATTATACCGGATCATTCAATTTGAAGTTCCTAGTTTAAGTTAGAAAGGTGGAGTACATGGGCGCATTATAGCGAAGCTAAATCTTTGATTTTCTAACATGAACCAACTTCTGGCTGTATTTGGACGGTGCACACTGCCCGAGGTTTACTTTTTCGGGTGTAGCGCTTATTGGGTAGGGTTATGTGTTTGCAAGACCATGTTAATTAACTGCGGACTTTATAAAAAATTGGACTATAACATATGGTAAATGGGCCTATTTAAACTATCAAAAAAAAGAAATGGGCCCAACTTCATCTTCTTGTTTAATCAGCCCAAATGTATTAATTACACAAAATCATTTGTTTAATTTTTTGATGTGAAATGTCCAATTGGCAGAGTGGATCAAACCCAGTGGGCTCACTGATGAAGATCTCTGGTAGCATTGTTTTCGGATGGGCTTCGCTCTATGTGCTACTCTAGATTATTCTCCTTGGGCATATATTACTTATTACATTATAGCCCATAGGATTCTGGACCGCTTTTCCATGTTATTGATTTATACGTTGGTTGATTTGGATTCTTCTGAGAGTTGCTTATTTTTGTATCGAGACACTGAGAGATTAGTGGGTTTATTATGAATGAGATTTTCTCTTACCTTACCTACTTAATTAACGATACGAGATCATCCCTTTTTTGTTGAATGAGTACTTATTATAAATGATCTATTTTTTTCTTCTGAAAAATTAAATCAGACATAGAGTTAGAACAGGGCCGGCCCAAGGGTTTTGGGGGCCCTAGGCAAAATAAGAAAATTGGGCCCTTATATCATTTATTTTTTTATGTAAAATTTATTTTTCTTGTTCTTTTAGATGCAAAAGTGTTTATTAAATCTTCATATTCTAATTTTTCTAACATATCTTCTTCTATAGACAAAATAACTAAGTCACTTAATATTTCTTGTGTCATTGTCGAACGTAAACATCTTTTTATTAATTTTAATTTGAAAAAACTTCTTTCAGCAGAAGCCACTGTTACAGCTATAGTGAATATAATTCTATAACAAATATATGTATTTGGATAAGAACTAATCAAATTTATATGATTAAATATAAGATTAAATAAATCAACTGGTTTGTCTATTTGGGTAGGAATAACTTTTGATAGTACTTTTAGTTCATAATACAAATCGGAACAAAAGTATTAATTTAAAATCAATGTTTTGATATTTTATTACATAATTTTTCCTAATAAAATATATTTGTTATATAGTCGATTGTAAATATGTTTTAATTATTTTCAGTTTTGAAAGCTTCTTTTAACATAAACAAAGATTTTGGAAAATACTGTTTTATAACAAAAGCAAACAAAAACATCGATTGATTTGATCAAGTCATAGTATATAAATAATTTTTAATAAAAATATAATTTTACAATAAAAAAAGGTTCAATAATTTGTATTAATGAATAAACAAATACATATTCATGTATGAAAAATAAAATTATACTTATGTACTAAGATAAAATTATTAATTTTTTTAAATAATTATATTTATGTACTAAAATAAAATTATTAATTTTTTTAAATAATTATATTTATGTACTAAGATAAAATTATTAATATTTTTTAATTTAAAAAACATTAATAATTTTATCTTAGTACATAAATAATTTCTTTTCATACATGAATATGTATTATAAAAAAAAAAAATTATATAAAACTTGGGGCCCCCAAAAGTGGGGGCCCTAGGCCTTTGCCTAACTTGCCTATAGGCAAAGCCGGGCCTGAGTTAGAACAATGTTTTTTGTCCAAGAACTTTTGTATAAATTATATCAAAACAACAATAAATAATTAAGAATCTTAAGTATTTCCAAATTGACTATTTTTTAGTTAATTTTTATTGAGGCATGTTTTTTTAACAATCAGTTTGGACTATCAATTTTTCTAATTTGGTAAAAGTAAACCCATTTAAACTGTAGGAACAAATTGATTATGGTTTTGGAGATCATTTGTAAGATTTGTTTTTAAGACTACGAATATGGGCTCCTACTTTGTATTGGATCCTGAATCTGGGAACAAATAAATACTTTTGTTAAAATATATATCGAGATAAAATAAAATAAGGAAATTATTGTTTATTTAGCTTTTGAAAAATTAATTTGAAAAACTTAAGAGATGATGTATTATTTCAGAAAATAGAAGTCACATGTTCGCCTCATTTTTTCTAAACATGAAATAATTTTTATAAATGTGAGACAAACAACCCATAGGTTCTGGAGTGCTCGAATTTTCTTCCCTTTTTTTAATTTGCACCCCTAAATTAACTAATTAAGGCTCCATATCATGGATCAAAATTTCATTTCGATTATATGTTTCGGTCAATTAAATATTGAAAACTTTTCGAGAGACTACTCGAAAATGTTTCGGAAACACTAAGGAAAAATAGTAAAAAAAAATTACTAGATTTAGGAAAATAATAGAGTCAAATAAATAATTTCAAAATTACATCTTATTTTTGTTTTGCCTGATTAAAAAACGAAAATTTTACAATATTTTTAATGGAAAAGGTAAAATTTTTGATCAATACTACATATCAACATTTGTAGCCCCAGTGTGGAAATGCACGTGCAAGGACAGTGAATTATATGGGTCGGTGTGAGAATTGAGGTACTATTTCTGTAGTAATATTAAATGGATTAAAACCTAAATTATAAGTTAATGAATTTGTAGTACAAAAGTTGAATCTATAAAGAATAGTGATGGCTAAGGGGAGGGGGCATGGATAATTACTTGAACTTTTACATAGATTAGAGATTCTTAGAAAATCACTTAAAAGTAGATGAGAATAAAAAGTGGGTAGTGTTTGCATTTTAAGAGAAAAACTGTTATAAGTGGGTAGTGTTTGCAAATTAAGAGGAAAAAAGAACACTAAAAGCTAAAAGCTAGCTTTCATCAGCTTTTGCTTTTCTGTCATTTTTAACTTATTTTTAGAGAAGTTAATTCATAAGCTGATTCTGAAAACACCACCATAAACACTTTTGAAGAAAAAAAGCAGAAAAGTGATTCTTTTAAGCTATTGAAAACACCACCTAAGTACTGCTCTTGCCCATCTTACAAGCCTCCCTCCCTCTGCCGACACTTTTTACACAGACCAAATTACAATTCAAAAAGAAAAATTGTGAAACTTTCATGATTTTATTTTAGTGTTTATTAAATTTTGTGTGCACATTGAAATGCTAAATAATGTCAATAAATTTGAGAACATTTCCTGAAAGTTTGTTATCATTGGTATCACAAAAGAAATACTAAAACTACCCCTAAAATCAGGATTGAGTGAATGAGGATTCAGAGAAATTTATTAGTGCTTGTAGTATTTTCACATAGCACATTGTGTCATTAATAGTTTCATATGTGAATCGAAGACTTATTTGTTACTATTAATACTAGTATCTGCGAACCTATAAGCTATAGGGTATGTAGGTTTTGATTCATAAGATCAGTATTGCTATGTGATTAGCACATGCATATACAATGGGTTTTCCTTAATTAATATAATAATTGAGTTAGTGAGATTTTTTTGTGGGGATTTCAAAATATCGTACAGCAACATTAGAATCAAACACTGCGCGCGCCGTCCTTGGAAAGGAGGTGGAAGATGAGTTTATTCTTAAACTGAATAGTGTTAGGTACTTGGTCCCCTAAATGTATTGCAATTAAAATTTGTAACAAATTTTACACATATTATTATATGTTAAAATTTTCATATGAAAGGGCATAGAACGAAGGGTGGAGCTAGATAATTTTTGTTTGGGGCGAATTTTATTTGATAGCAAACTTTATATCTTTCCGATGTTTAAATAAAATAGAAAAAACTAACTTAAAATGAAATAACATTATAGTATTATCTAATAAAAGGTGATCAAAAGATATTCTAGCAATTTTTTCAATGAGATTATTGAACAACATAAATATAATTCTACGACAAAAAGTAATGATAAAACTTTTATATATCTTAATCCATATGATCATATTATAACTAATATTTATATGTTCCTTAAAAAAAAATTCATTTAATAATCATATGACCATTATCTAAAGAAGGAAATAATTTTCAACTGGGTCTTGAATATGTGGCCTCAGGTTAGTAGTGCGTCAATACGACCAAAGGGCTAAATAAACTTTACTTGCCAATACTAATAAATAATAATATTACTAATACAAGATCATATTTTTCTTGGGGGGAGGGGGTCACCATCACCCCCCAACCCCCATATAGCTAGCTCCGTCACTACACTGAACTTGAAAACTATCAAGAATCAAATAAGATTTAGAATAACATAAATTTAACGAGTCAATAATACATATATAAGATTTAGAATCATTCAATAGCTGGTATTGGTATGTGACCAAAATTTACATAGATTTTTGAAGGAAAAAAATATTTTGAGTCAAAAACATCAAAAAAACCCAATTAAGTACTGTAATAAAAAAAAAAAAATATGAACCTCGCTTAGTTTTAGTCTAACCGGCCTTACTCATGATCATCAACCCAGCAATTATTAATGGGGCTGTGATTGTGTTTCTGGGTTGACCCATGTGTCGCAACCCATTTAACCATGGTTAGAAAAGGGCCGGGGACCTTGAGGTTGCATGAGGGGTCTACACATTGATTGAATTAATGAGCTTTCAAGAAACTGTATTGCACACAACTAATTTCTTTCATGAATGAATTCATATATATAAATAAATAAATTTGTTTCCTCTCAAAGACGACATAAGTGTTGCTAAGATAAGATTCAGTGGTTACGTTTGAATTCTCCCACCAAATCATTTTGAATACTTCTCTTCTTTTGGACCACAATTATATTATATTAATGATTGAATGGTACAAAGCAGCACAATAAAATATTAATTAATTAATTAATTAATGTGTTGAGTTAGATTCAACATTTTTATTGTCTGAACTGAAGCAAGCTAGGCAAGTGAACAAATAATGTCGTTCCTTGTCAATAATTTGTCATGTTTGCAAATATCATTTTTATTATTGCTGTAATTTATTAGATAGAAAGAAAGAAAGTGTAACAAACATATTCTTGTAACGCTTATATATGCATTTAAGAATGATTGCTCTATTCTATATATAGTCTGTTGTATTCCACAAATGAATGAATGAATGAGTACTGTATCTGTATATTTACATTTACATACATTTAATAAAGGTTATTAATTAATGTCTTCCCTCATGAATGGGGAACTTTGACCTTTCAGAAACACAGAAGAGTAGTTAAAACCAACTGCATTCACTCAATTAAATTAATTAGTAGGATAAGTTAGTTCTTGATTTGACCCACTAGCACTTTATTATTTTGGATTTAATTTTAAACACATAAACACAATTGAGTCTTTTATTTTCAAATCATGATACATTTAGTGGGAAAGAATTTGTGCTTTAACCACCGGGCATGATCATATCTATCTATCTATCTATCCAATTAAAAAACGAGTTGCCACAAAGTCTTGTGATTAAAAAATACTACTCTATTAACTAATCATAAAGTAATTTTACATTTATTGTGTGATTCAATGGCAACAACAACAACAACTACCCCATGTTATGTTATGTAATCAACAACATATTGCTGGAAAGGAAATATATAGGAGATATTCTCTGTTACTACTATTATAGATAAGATAACTAAATACATTGGGACTGAATATAAGGAAGGAGTAAATGTTTATTTTACCAAGTCTAGTTAACCAATTAAATCTGCAATATAATGTTGAAACGATTTTGACTTAAATGAAAATTGAGAAATGGGGCATATTATTGATGAAAAAAAAGCACTTGAGCAAGGAGAAAAGAAGATAAGGAAATGTTAGTAAGATGAGCCCTTTGATGACATGATTATTCTTCTCTTCTCTTTTTAAATGAAAAATGATTTTGAGTCCAACGGTCAGCAAAGGTGTTTACAAAAAGATTATTCCAAAAGTTGAAACAAGCAGTGGGAAAAGCAGCAACCAGCTTGCACATTATTATTATTATTATTATTATTAAACAGAATATCCAACTGGCCCCTGGCCTTAACTTAGATGCTGCTGCAGCAGTGCAGCACAATATATTACAGTATGACATTTTAAGTTTTAACAAAAAAGAAAAACAAAACTAACTGTAAAATTTCTAAATACCATTCCCAAATCAGTTACAAAACAAGTATTTTAATCACTTTCTTGTGAGATCAAGAATGAGACATGTATAAAACACACATACAGACAATTGACGGAGACCCATAAGGAAGAGATGATAGAAAGATCGTTCCTTCCACTGTATTTATGAAAAAACATCTAAGGATTCAATATTACTACTTGCAACCAGAAGACTATCTAGGTTATGTAAACAACCTTAACAAGATCTCATTTCTTCAGTAAATTACAGAGGAATTTCCCTTCCTTCTCTTTACAAGGGACAGAAGAAAAATTCAAACATCAAGAAAATGATTAAGTAAAGGTATTAAACTAAATGAAACCGATTTAGCAGAAATATAGCTGCTAAAGCCTTATACATTTGGGCAGGAAAAAAAAGTTAGTAAAGACTAAGAAGAAGAAAAAGGTCAATGGTTTTGCCAATGCTAACACTAAATCTCACCACTTCCCCCCATCCATGGGAGGTCAATAAACAATAAAAAACTAACCTCCATATGCTCAATCTGTTGGCAGAAAAAAAAAAGGAGCAAGTTTGGATTCTTCAACGAGTTTGAAGATTCATCGAGGCACCGGAGGACCGACAATGCTAATGAATTTCTTAAGTAAATGAGCCTAATTCATTGCTTTTAACGTGTTAGTAAATTAGAAACTGCCTACCCCTATGAACATTTGCGCCACAAGTTGGTCTTACTTTGGTCAAATTTCCATCTTCCACACTACGTTATCGATGCTGCTATCTTGGTTGTTCTCCAACGCTGCAACTTTAGCTCGATTTGATGCATAGGAAATTACAGATTTACCGCATTCCTCAACTGGGAACTCGCATGTTTCACTGAAAGAACCTGATCTCAAATCAGCGGGTGGGATAAAACAGTCATTTGACAGACCTGGAACGTTGAATGCGACCTCTTCAATTGTCCAAGCTTCTTCCATTCGGGTTTTTGTATGGCTCATTGCCATCTCTCCAAATCGGAAAAGGGTCACCACAGAACGACCAGAGTGAGCAATCATGATTCCTTCAACAGACCTATAATCATCCAAGAAGGAATTGATAGTAGTTTCCCAGTAAACCGCATCTCCACCATTAGATTGAATTCGGGTAAGATGTGAATCCTCCATGTGAACAAGAAGCCCTGTCTTTTGGCTGAAGTACCCAAACAGGACATGTCTTACAATTTCAGCAGGTCCTTCACTCCTGGCCTTTAACGTCTGAGGGTCAGCTGCGAGTTTTAGAATGAAGCAATCTTCTCCGTTAATAGTCTTCTCCCCAATGCAAATGGAATTAGCAAATAAACAAGCAGTAGTTCTTGGATCAAGTCCCTGCAAAAACAAAGACCATTTTAAAAACAAAAACTCGAAAAATGGCAAAAAACTAAAACTTTGATCGAATCTCAACCTGAAGGGCACGACGCAAGGGCCTAATGGGACCCTTTGCAGTATGAGCACCTAGCCACGGCGTATGCCTCCAAACTAACTTGCCATTGCAGCCAGCGTGAACTTTGCTTCCTCCAACTGCAAGCTCCACATACCACATGTCGGGATTCATCTGCCACAGGACAAAACCACCAGATTCAGCAGCATTCCTGTTCTTCAGCACTTTGGATGCAGTTTCAAACTCGGAAGCCACCATCTTCATTTTCCCCATGACATATGCATTCTTAATGGAGTTGTGGATTTTTTGCCCTCCAGAAGCAGCAGTAAATTGTTGTAGTATGTACTGAGCCGATGAGGTTTCCTACAAAAATAGCAAAACCTCATAATCACAACCATTGAAATACAATGTAGAGAGGATATCAACGAAAACTTACCAAAGTAATCAATCATTTTTCCAATCAAAATCTTAACTCAACATCACCAAATACAGAATGAAAATAATAAATAAATTAATCTCTTATGTGTATTTTAAGTAATTAATTTCATTGAATTTCATTTTCTGAAATAAGTAGAGAGAGAGCAATACATACAATGGGGGTGTCCTTTATGCAGAGATGAGGAAAGGGGTCAGTGGTGCTAACATGCACCGGGGCTAGAGGTGCGGCCATCACCCCAAGCAGTAGCCTCAGATCAGACCTCCTATTTCCGCACCCATTCTCGTTAACGGCTACCGAAGAATTCCGGGCCATCTGTCCAAGTACCCACTGTCCGATACCCGACCCGAACCGTTTGGACTCCCCTATTTCCCCGCCATCCGGATCTGGACCCTCCATCAACGGCGTTAGTGCTTCCCCCACCGGTCTCAGGCTACCCGATCGGCCAATCAACGGCTCAGGATTACTTGAGATGGCCTTCTTCCTCCGGAGCAGACCAGACATGGGCGACGGGCTCCGACCCGGACTCTTCGAACGGGACCTTGCTGGAGATAGTCCACGTACCACTTCCTCCTTCAATGCCGAGAAAAACCCCTGTTTTTTCTCCATTAATTATTTCCTTTAATAACTCGATATGAGACCTCTGTATGTACGTATTTTTTAAAGAAAACAATCAAGCAGTTTGACTTGCCCTAATTCGTCGGCAACATGGTATGGTTATGACTTATCACCATTTTTGATACGGTTATTATATATATATATATATTTAGAGAGAGAGAGAGAGATGGAGGGAGAATGAGTGAGGGAAAACGTTGAGAAGAAAGTGGCGTTATTTAGAGAGAGTAGAAGTCCAACAGTGTAAATTCTGAAAGCGACTGCAGGAGAGAGAGAGAGAGAGAGAGAGAGAGTTCTGAATTCTAATAGTGGAGATGGCGATTGTGATGTGAAGGGTGACGCGAGTGAGTACACGCGCATATGTGGTTAAAAAACACTTGCGATGTAAACATTAATTAAGAAGATTCCTGTACTCTAAATTAGGAAATTTCCTTTTTTTATTATTTTTTTTACACGAAGAAGAAATTATTTGACCAACAACAACATAGGTTAAGATTTCTTGTTGGAATACAAAAAAAATTGTATTCTTATTATTGTATTCCACATCAGCTGTGTTGTGATCTATGCAAAATAAGATCTATGCGAAATAATAATCCTATTAATATGAATATTATTAAAAAAGTTTATGCTGGGTTGGAAAATGCCATCTCAAGAGATGGTTAGGCCATCTCCAATGGTTCAGGGCTAGCCCTGAGCCCTGTCGTCGTCTCCAGTGGTTGGGGCTCCGTGGATGAATTAATTTCATTTTGAAACTTTGCCCACTCTCACCTATTAATATTATAGTTTTAAATTTTTTTAATATTAATATTAATAAATAGTAATTATATTAATACTCGTAATTTAATTATTAATTATATTAAAAATATTAATATTAAATAGAATATTTAATTAAAGTAACTTAAGAATTAATACATAATACGCAATACAACAAACAAGGAAATACAACAAACAAGTATTTATCAATATTTGTTCGCTTTAAATATTTAATTTAGATTAAGTATTAATCTAAATTTTATTTGTATGCGTGTTTAATTTTATTTTTAACTAATTCTGTATTTTTAAATAATTATAGCAACCACCAATATTGTAGTTAAATGATTAAATTTTTAATTACAATGAAAGATATTAAACTTAAATGGACTATTACTACATTTATAAGTATATGATAATTTTATGTTTAATTTTAAGGTTTGAGGCTAAATATTCATATTATGTTTAATTTTAAGGTTGATGGCAAAAATTTCGGATTTAATTGGCAATTGATTGTTTTTATGATTTTCTTACCATGCATAATAAAATCATTGTGTTAGCATAAATTACGGGTTTAATTAGGTAGTAATAATTAAAGATTTAACTATAAGTATATTATAATTATATAAAGTAACACATTAATTATATATAGTAGTATATAACATATTAATTAAAATCTATCACATTAATTATACAACTACCTAACATAAATATCACATTAATTAAGGCTCATTAACTATGTATACATATCACATTAACATAAATATCACATTAATTAGGCTACATTAATGTTAATCAACAATCAATTAAAACCACACAAATATTTAATAGAGGGTAAATTTGGTAATAAATTGAGACAAAAAAGTCAAACCACACTCCTCCTTCTTCTCCTCGTCTTCTTCTTCTTCTCTTATCTATCTCTCTCTGCAAATTTTTTTTTTTTTTTAAAAAATGGGAACCAGGGCGCGTGCCAAACGCGCCCCTAATTCACAACCATCTTCCTCACAAACCGACGCGCGGAGCAGGGCTGGCCTGCGGGCTCCAAACAGCCCGCAGCCCCGCCCGTTCCGCCCCGCAACCCCGCCCGGCCCCGGCCCCTCTCCATCTCCAGCGGTTCTCCCACCTCAGCCCGACCCCGCCCCGAGCCCGCAGCGAACCGCTGGAGATGGCCTTATTGTTTAGATTTTTTTATAATTATTTCAGATATTTTAATTGGGTTATTGGATATATATATTAAGATATAAATTTATTTAAAAAATAAGTTATTGAATAATATTGTTTTTGTCCCAGTTTTTTTACTCTTTCAACTACAATACATGGTCACACTAATCTTTTGACTAACTTAGAAACAAAGAGAGAGTATTTGTTATGGTGGCATGAGTTTTAAGTTTTTAATTCACCTAAAAACAAAATTTGGTAAAATCGGATTTTGAGGGATTCTGGGTAATTAATGTTTAAATGCGTTCACATGAAGTGCATTAGATTCATGGTATATTTTTTCGTACTAAATTAGTTCGCTTATTTTCAAATTATGTATATTCACAATTTAAGTAGCTGAAAATATAAACTTAGTTAAAACTTATAATAATTCACAAACCAGTCCTGATCCCGAACTAATTTTGAATAATTATTCAATCTAGTAATTGAAGAGAATGGAACTTGAACTTAGATGAATTTTCAATTGACTATATAACCTTCACAGATAACCATTTTTCACTCAAATCGTGTTAGCTAGTTTGTTTCTTACCCACAAAAAAATTCATTCAATTCAACCCGTATATATTCAACCCGACCTACATAATTAGCACCTCTAGTTTTTATTGGCATAATCACCATCGAGGTTTTGAAGATTGCAGATCGTTTATCCCCCTTCTTTTAATGTACTCCCTTCGTTTTTTTTAATTGTCTCTTTGGAGTATTGCACACGAATTAAGAATATCATAAATAATTATTTTTTTGGAGTAAAAAATTCAAAATATCATTTTAATTGAATAAACTTAGCATTAATGATAGTATTAATAAGAATGGTAAAATTGATAAGATAATATTAATTTTACATTGGAATCCTAAAACTATAAATAAAAGTAAAAAAAAAAAAATTGACGAAGCAACAAATAAAGAAAAATGGAGGGAGTAATTTATGTGTATATTTAAGAGCGTTTAATTTACTCATTTATGAATTCTATAGTAGCTTTAAAAGAGTAGATGTAATGATTGGTTCCCTTACTAAATAAAATTGATGATTCATAAGATTCATATACTGTCTTCCCTCATTTTTGCATTGACTATAGTTGGTGGTGAATAATTATGTGTGACTTGAATAATTGAATGTGACCTTTTTATTCTGACTAGGTACAATCACTGATAATTAATTATCTATGGTATAGTAGTATTTTTTCATCGATTATTGGGTAAATTACTAAAAACTAAAACTCCGTAAGGTCATACTTAATTAATTACAAAATATCTCTCACATATTAGGTATTACGAAAATTTTCTCAGATTTGTAACCAACTTACAATTAACATCTTATCCTTGGAAAGTTCATACTCTACCCTTAGGAGATTATTCGTAATATCTTATAAATTTCAAAATTTGGTGACTAATTATAGTTTAGGAGTATTATAAATTATGAAATAGTAATTATATAACTAACACAAAAAGTTGATAAAATTGTAAAATTGATAAATATTTTAAAAATGTAAGTATTTATTAATAATTTTTTTATAAAATAAAATTTGCCTATAATAGTTATAATAATATGTTGTAAATATATTTAATTTTATTTACACATTTAATTATATAATTATTTTTTATTTTTATAATGTTAAACTTTAAATAAAATTGTTATTTACCAGCTATTTTAAATATAGTTATTTTTCAGTATTATTTTTATGTTTATAATATTAAACATCAATTAGAATTATGACTACAATATAAAAAATTAATTAATTAAATTAAATGTGTACATAAATTTTTATATTTATATATTTTACATTAAATTTATGAGATATTACAATTAATATCCATGTTTTAAAATTTTATCAGACATTAGAAACATTACAAATAACCTTCTAGTGGCAAAATTAAAAAATTGCAGGGATAAAAGACTAATTGTAAGACGTAGACAAATTTAATGCCGATTTTCGTAATATTTAATACATTAAGAAGATTTTAATAATTAAATTTTACCTAAGGGGAATATTAGTAATTTACCCATGGTTATTTTAAGCGTTTATGAAAAATACATTGGTTTGATATGTCTAATGAATATTGTACGCAAGACAAAAGAGTACTTATGTTTTTAAAAAATATATTATACAAGCTCTTTTAACCCTTCAAACTATAAATTATTTAGTAAATTGTCCTTGGTTAAGTAGTAAAAAAATTGAATACCCTCAGACAGGCCGGGGTTGGGTCTTTTGTTTTTAATTTATACTATAAAAATTAAATAATGTGTTAATTTGGAAGGTAATTTAAATATATCCTATTGAACATTTGTATTATAATCTTATCATACCTCAAAATCACATTTATATGCATTCTTGCGCGCGTGTTTGAAATATTTCACAAGTCTCAGGGAATCAATTTTTTTTTTTTTTTTTTTTTTTATCTCAGGGAATCACTTTGCTCGATTATTATTTTGACAGAGGGATGTTTTATTTGCTTATTTTTATATGTGACGTAAATTAAATTGTTAAATAAGTTGTCATGTGGTTTAGCCAAAAAAGAAATTAAAACTTTTATAATGATATAAATAAATTTATATGGAATAGTGAAAATAAAATATGCGAGACTAAGATTTGTTCACCACCAGACAAAAGCTACAGTGTTTAGGGGGCCCCTGTAATCTGTAATACGCGCTTAATTTAATTTAGAACTAGTAGAACCACCGTACCAATTTAGCATCCAGCACCATGCAGCTAACTCCCATTAATTCAACAGTATGATCATCAAGTATATATATAGTATATAAATTAAGGACGACATCAACATATTGTTCTTTATTTAATTAAAAGAGAAAGCTGGATCTTCAGATTCTTCACATATAATAATTAATTAATCACAATCACAATTTTTTTTTCAAACACCACCATATTATACTTTGCTTTTTCAAATGGGTGATGTCATGATGATATATGTGAGCAAGAAAAGGGCAAGCAGAATAATATTATAAAAAAAAGGTTTAAATTAATCAAGGAATTTCCAACGTATCTCAAATTAAAGGAGTACTATTTAAGGTTCTTATTTTTAAAATTAAGAAAGTTATGTGGTATTACTATTATATTAATTTCCGTAATAATATTGAACTGTAATTGATCATGTAAACATAATAATGGTTTAGTCACGTGCAATTCATATTATATATGAATGATATTCATTTGATTATACGTGGGTCATCTATGTTTCAATTAACTTTAGAACCGTTCATGTGAATATGATCCTCTCTGCAGGATTCTTTTTCATTTTAATTTGAAATCCCATCAATCTAAGAAATATATATCAACCATATATGCAATTTGCTATCTATATATTATACTACACTTCATCAGTTTTTCGCTCTTCATTAATCTTTCGACGTAATTATGTACATTTTATCTGCCATGCATCTATCTATCCACACACACACATATATATATATATATATACACGGTCCAATAAATATATTGAAAATATTTAATTTTTCGACAAGTTTTAGTCCAAAATCTATTTATTAGCACCCACTCAAATATCCACATCAAATATTTAATTATAGACGTGTCTTTTACTGATCGTTACTAATTATAGATTATTATTATTATTATTACTATTGTTATTTGTATTATATAAATACGACATTTGCATTAAATTGTGTCATTATTATTATTATTATTATTATTATTATTATTATGTGAGAGAGGAAATTTTAATTTTGTTTTAATAATTGGTGTTGTTAGCACTATAGATTGAAGGCGATGTCCAATGAAATGGGGTTCACCCGAACAAACCTGAACTAAGAAGGATCTATTGGTTGGAGATGCTTTTAAAACCCATATTATATATAGGTAGCCGGAAAATTAGTACCTACACCGGTGGATTTAATCCACCTGGGTGTTGGATGAGTGACACATAAGCATAAAAAGACAATATTTTGTCATTTTATGCCTATGTGTCATTCATCCAACCCCATGTATTAAATCCACTAGTGTACATGACATAGTTCTTTTCGTATCTTTTTGTCCTAGAAAGAGTTAAAGACACGCTGCTTTAAAGCAGGACATAAAAAATGAAAGTATTCTTATCTTTTCTTTTTACCATGTTGATTTTGTCTGTGAAGTTGGATATTGAGGATAAGGCTCTGTAAAGCGGCCTGCATTAAGCTCTGATTTTTTGTACCTCAAATTGATTTTGGTACTACGCCTTGTGCTTGAAGCAATACCAGCAGATACTTTCTTGGATTTCATTTTTTCTTATTGGGAATATTCTATCTGGATCTGAATATGACTCGATAATTCAAATTTCTAAACACTAGCAAAGCGAGACACAGGTGAACCCAACCGGGTTCCCTAGCACGTCTGTAGTGGAATGCAATATAGAGTGCAACCTCAAACGATTATATAACTCTACAATTCATACGCAAAAATGGCTCCATGTGGAATCACTTTTGCTAGGTTGTCTCATTCAAATCGAGACAAATTAACCCCATTAAGTAAAAAGTTTGAAGAGATCTCGATTCAAACTCAGTTTTCCCCAAACTGAAATCTATAAAACCCCTACTTGAAAATCTATAAAATTATTGATTTGACATATATAAAGTTATTGATTTGACACATACCACCTACATTTCTACTCCAGACCTCCATAAACAAACATCAATCCAAATCACATCTCAAGTTTTCGAAACCCACTAACTATTAGTATTTAATAATATTTCACTATTACAATATTTCATTGAAATTATTATCCAAATCAAATTTCAAAGTTTCGCCAAAAACTCTCAAATCACTTTTTGGAATCAAGTCGAGACTAAAACCCAGCCAAATTACTCCCATATATACAATGCAACTCATTGTAGTATTTTTGAAGACTATCATTGTAAAAAGCACGACAATTATTGTCAAAAAATATATAGAAACTATGCCATTTAAATTTGGTGACTTGATTTTCTAAAAAAAAAAAACTGCAGGTGACGAAATTCTTAATTACCAATAAAATATTTAATTGGAGAAATGTAGTACATGTTTCCTAAGGTTACATCAAGGGCAATTTCTTTCCAGATTAAAATATGTGATAGAAATTAATATTCTAAAGCATGCAGGATAGATAGGGAGTTAAGAGGGACAAACGATTGAGGACAACTTCAAGTCATCAAGACCTTCTCCTTAAAATTAAGTGCAACGGATTAAAATATTGGATAAAGAGGTTAATTAATTTGCTCTGCTATATATATATATAATTTCTGTCGATCTGTTTTCGTTTTTTTTTTTTTTTTTTTGATAATCGAGGTGTCCAAGTTTACGCTAGACTAATCCTGGACTCTCAGAACTCTTGTCCTAGAACTCTGAAGGATGTAAATCGCAGGATGTGCCTCCACCAAGCATCGGGATCCCACCATACTGTTGTACACTATGTGCACAAAGGGTTTTCACCACAAATGACGCTTACACAGACACATGAAAATGCTTCCATCCAAGTTTCAAATAAGATTCGAACCCCCACTCTTGTCGCTGGAGCAAACCTTATGAATTGTTGGTCAACCAGTTGAAATTCTATGGATGATTCTAAGAGCATGAAAGAAAGAACAATATTGGTTTATAATCAGACGAGCACGCGATTTTTTCAAACTTTACATTTTATAGAATTTTGTACAACAATTGTACGTTCTGAGATTGTGGTGTACTAGCTGTATGGTGTTAGTTAAAGTGAAGGGTGAAGTTACAAAATTCCACTATTTGAATTCATGCTGGAAATACAATACATTACATTTGAAGAGAGCTCAAAATAATGATTGAAGGAAAGGAATATTGCTGAAGAAATCAAGATGAACATCTTAGCAACTTTGAAAGAAATTAAATGACAAAAAATGATTTTTTAAAAATAAACTGGCCGGATGTAGAACATTTTAGTGCAAAATGGAAAAAAGGTGTAATAGGTTACTTCAAGAGGTTGATGAATGTAACTTATAATGAATATTGTATATTTAAGGGTTTTTGGCATTTTATATCCTGGAATTATAGGGTTTTGGCACTTTGCACCCTGACTTAAAAGTTTTGGTACTTTGTACCCTGAAAATATAATTTATTTGGCATTTTGCACTCTAGTGTGTGTTTTAGTGAGAAAATTCATTGGTAGAAGGGTAGAATAGTTATTTTCAATTTTTTTTTCCACTTTGCACCATGGCAATATAGATTTTGCACCCTTAAAATATAGAATGTTGGCATTTTACACCATAAAATTATAAAATATTAGCATGTTCACCCTGATTTAATTTTTTTGACACTTTGCACCCTAAAAATATAATTTGTATGACATTTTGTACCCTAATGTATTTTTCTTAAAAAAAAACAAACTCATGAATGTTAGCTATGTAGAGATAAAATGGTCATTTCTATGCACAACAATCATAAACTTGTTATTCTAAATTTATTTTACTTTATAATAACTTATTTTAACATTTTCTCTCAGTAAAGTTTAGATTAGAAAAAAGACATTGTCTTCATTTTATTTTCAAGTATCCTCTAGATTATTTACTTTAAATCTAAAATACACGTTTACATATCTAATATATTATTATATTGCATGTTATTTACATAATTTAGATTATAATATTAAGTCGAGATTGAAAATGCCAGAAATTATATTTTTTGGGTGCAAGTGCCAATATTCTATATTTCAGAGTGCAATTGTCAAAATATATACTTTTAGGGTGCAAAGTGTCAAAATATTCGAAAATAACTATTATACTCTTCAATCAATGAATTTTTTCTTTAAAACACACACTAGAGTGCAAAATGCCAACTAAATTGTATTTACAGGGTGCAAGGTGCCAAAATTTTTAAATTAAAGTGCAAAGTGACAAAACCCTATAATTTCAGGTTGCAAAGTTCCAAAAGCCCTATATTTAACTATCGCAATTCACTATATATAAAAAACATTAAAAAAAAAAAAGAATATCGCAATAAAAGTTAGTTGTTTGCCTAAAAAAAAAAGGAAAATAATAAAATTGAGTACCATTTAATTAGTTTTTCATGCACTGGTTTAGCCCACCTCAAGATTTTGGCCCATGTCCCCCACTTGTATGCGCTCTTGCTGGAGACTGGAGAGCGAACCCAGCGGCCCAGGTCCAATTCCAATGGATTAACGAGGAGTAAGATTAATTACAATTACCTTTGAAATTATTTAAAATGAGATTTCGTCAAAACTCAAAAGCAATGTATGTGAAATACTGAAATACCCTCCTCTTATAAACATATGTCATATTTTACATTATTTTTAATTCACTTATTTTTGGAAAGACAAATATACCCTATTATATATATTTTTTTACTTTACCCTTCTACATATACCAAATATTATGATTACATGAATTTTCTTTCTCCTTAATTAATTATTTTCCTTCCTTCACAATATTCCATGAAAATCAATCATCTTTCTAAAATCTTTCCTCTTTTATGTTAACTTCTCATGCTTCTAAATATTTCGTCCATTTTCATAGTTCTGCCCATTTAAGCTTTTATCAATGGAGTTTTGACACATAAAAAATATATAAATATTTTATCAAAATAAATAAAGTACATTTAAACAATCTATTCTTTTTCTAATACAAGTACTCATATTTTTCAGTCTTCGTAGATTCCATACCAGTGAATTTAATTTACTGGGGTTGGATGTCCTACAAATGGACATAAGAGGACAAAAAAATATCATTTCATGTCCATGTGACATTTATTCAGCACCTCGATGTATTAAATTCATCGGGATAAGCACAAATTTTCCGTTCATTAATATAATCGACTCCAAAGGTAAAAGAAATAGATCGAAAAAAGAACTACAATAACAATGGATTGTTCTATACCTCATATGTATTTATTGAAGGTTATTTATGTAATCTAATAAATGCCTAATATTTTTAAATGTTCGATGCCACTTTTATTACAAAAAGAAAATTATGGTCAAAATTTTATGTTGATTTTTTTTTAATGGCTAAAATGGGGTATCTTTTGTAAACTTAAATCTAGTGAAATATTATTATAGAAATACCGATTATTTTTATCAGCTAGTTTTAATTCAAGTAAGATTGCGTGCAATTGGATTCGAGAAGTACTTTTAGATTGCCTTTTTCTATCTATAGAAATTATAACTATTCAAAATTTAATAGAGTGTAAGATTTGCATATATTTATAATTTTGTGTACTAATTTTGAAACATTATTAGTAACAAAGAGACCAGATAGAATACTTTAATTTTGAGTGGGCCTAGAATACCAACCCTTCATGGGCTTTGAGTTTACACTTTGAAGATTTTCCTTCATAAACTGAGAAATGCACCTCATTGCCAGTGGGCCATGGCCCAAAAACGCTAAAGGATAAAATGGAAAAGAAAATATAGTTGAATTTCTTATAACTGAAAAAATAAAAAATCCTGAAGAAAAACTTTATTCTTGCCATTCCTTTGTAATAATCGCAGAAGGCGTCTGAAATTCATCCCAGAGTATATCAGTAAACGCCGGGAAATCGCCATGGCTGACATCGGTAGCTTAGAGAGAAGGTTATTTATTTCCGAAGAAATGTTTATGAGATATTATTCTTTTTTCTTTATTTAGGAAATTTGCGTTAATTGTGTGTGTTGGATTCTGGAAAAGACTAACTTAAATTGGGAATTTGTTAATTTTAATTCATTTGATTTAGTTGATTGTTGAATTCATAAAGGTAATTGAGAACTTATAATTTGCTGTAAAACAACTTTCGTTTCCTTAGCTGTCTTTTCCCTTGATTTAGTGTGCATGCCGAATTTTCTGTAAAAACAAATAGTTGGTAAATTACCAATCCCAGTCTAAGGATGCATCTTAGATGTGTTGGTGTAGTTATATACTGTATTAGTTTATAGCTTTAGTCTTCAAGACGTTCAGATATATTTAATTAGAGATACATTTGATTAGTTACTAATTGATATTCTGCGGGATTATCTACACTATAAGAATATATAACTTTAAGATATATTTAATTAGTGATATATTTGATTAGTTACTAATTGATATTCTGCGGGATTATCTACACTATAGGAATATAAGTTTACCTTCTTATTTGAAAAACTTTTATTTGAATTTGAAATATAAATTAATAGTGCTATGAAATAAGTTATAGACTTAACAATTAGTTTATATGCTTAATTTGAGTAAATCAAAACCTATGAATTACTAGTTGAAATCACAAGTTTAATATTTCAAGAATCGCAATTTTTATTTCTGGGTGAGGGAAAGTGCAAGAATTTAATTTTTTCCGAATCGGTACTTTAAAATATTGAGAAGGAGAATGATGTGTAAAGCTGTCATACCTCTTGAACTAGAGTGTTTATTTGAGTAATTTTACCAATTGGATAGTTACAATTACCAGAAAAGTAGTTTACTTTTCCTTTTTCATGTGTTGTTTGGCAAGTTGTATGGAGGAAATTGTTGAATAAAGAGAACTTCCTTGTGTCAATGACTGTATAATAATAACAAACTTCTACTTTGTATAAACATTTCTTCTGTAATTGTTGACTTGAAAGATGTCTAAAGAGTTCAGCACCATATTGAACAAAAGTTGCTTTCTGAATTCTGCCTTGTTTTTTAATTTAAAAAATAGGTTTTAATGATTTATAAGCAGGAGTTTTGATTCATAGGAGGCCTGTTTGCATGACCTTCTTAGCGCTACACTTATGTCAGATAACTACTGGTATCTTAGATTGATATCGACATGTGTGAGTTCTTTGTTTAATATACATTGAATTTTTCTCTGCGGAATGCAGGAAAACTGGAACATGTAATCTGTTACGCGATGATTGTCCCAGTTTATTTTATTGCTTTTACATAATATCAGGGCTTACCTCCCGTACTTAGTTAAGTTTGTTGTTATTTGACTAAATTTTAGGTACTTTGATGCTTGCAAGAGGCAAGGGATTCTACCTAATAAGGCAATTGTAGGAGCATTATTCAAGGTTTGAAATAATTTTGGTTATCTTTTCAATCACATGTAAATCTTTGGTAAAATTGTTTCCTATAGATTGTTCTATCTTTCTAACTGAACTTGAAGTATGATGAACATGTAAGTGAAAGTAGAAGTTGTAGATGCATTAGAGTTTTTATAGATTCACACTGCTATTGTGTTAAAGTAGAGATTCTAGGGTTAAATAAGTAATTTTCTTTGGTTCTTGCCTTCATTTATACTTAAAGGCGAAAGTGATGATTTTTATTGGGTTAATCTGTTTGGGCTTTGGGCTGTGTCGACTAAAGAGGATAACGAGGTGGTGGATGGGTCGGAAAACTAGTGATTTTTTTCTTAAAGAAAAGCTTTCCGCAAATACTTCAGAGAGTAAGTGCTTGATCAAAACGAGTTATAGTTAGATGCTTTTGGGTTTCAAAAGTTTTTTAATATGCTGACATAACATTTCTGAATGTTGGATTTTAGCCCTTGTTATACATGGACCAAAATCACATATTCCTGACCAGGTCTTGTTCTCAACACAAGCTGGCACATTTGATTGATCTTGAACTAAGTAGCAGTTAGGATGCTGATATGTGAGAATTAAATGTTCATTTGTTCTCCTATGTAAACTCTTACTAGAAGGTCATATGGGCAGTACAAGTACGTCTTCATTCTGTTACTCAATTACTTATGCTTCAAGTGAAATTCTGTAGTGAAGTAACACCCTATTTAACCCCTGAATTCAGATATAATCATTAAAGATTCTTCAGATTGTCCATATCTCATATAGTTACTTGTAGACAAAAAGCCTTTGAAGTTGATCTAGTAAGTGTTGTAAAGTAGGGGTTATTCAGCTTATCAAATGTACTAATGGAATTTGTAATAAGCTTGTAATGATTTGTTTTGAAGCCATAATTTGACAAGGGAAAACTAACATGAATTAGATATATTATGCTATGATAGGGTGCAAGAGATTGAGTTTTAGTGTTTCATTTCTTGAGAAAATACATGGATTTTCCTGCCAGCCATGATCACCCTCTTATTGGTAAAGTTCAATTAAATATGGCTTTTTGCTTCTTATATTGTACCTTTTCTAAAATTATATTTCCTTCTATCTTTTTCGTAATGCTTCCTCTTTCAGAGTACTTTTTATGCAAGTCTAAGATAAGTTTTGCTGTTGTTATTTAGTAACAAGACAACATACATAAAAATGTGGTAGAGTTTGCATTTAGCAGAAAATGATAATTTATTTCTGCTCATTCGTTGCATTAAGTATCGGTTACCGTCTTCAACTTGACGTGGTATTTTTCTGATACAGGCTAAGATCAAGAAAGCCCGCCATGAGGTATCTAGTCTTGTGGTTTTAATGGATGACTTGAAAGATGTTGATTTCTACCCACTTCATGATCTATTAAAGGAAATTGATACTTCTGAGATTGAGGCAGTGGACATGATAAATAGATCTTCATGTGCACTAAGTGGAGAAAATGTTTCACCATTGCTGCATGCTGTCAACAAAAAGCTTCGAGTGGTTGATATCCGTGACATCTCATTTGGGAAAGATTTCTTGCTGTATGTGGTTGTGCTTTTTAACTCCTTCCCTGTTTATTATCATTCTTAAATCAATTACTTTCCTTTGGTCATTACAAGCTCATTGTGGGAATACTTTTGGAATCTTCAGTCTTCACATATGTATGAACACACATATTATTCCTTCTACATGTAGACTGGTGGATCATTGCTGATATATAACTCTCCTGATATACTGAATAAATGGTCAATTAGTATTCTTAAGATGTTTTATCAATGTGTGAAGCCGTGATTTGATATCAGTCATGTCAAATTGGGTCAATGCTCTGTAGCTGAACTCTGCTGGGTTGCTCGGACCTGATTTTCCTTTTAAAAATTGATTATTATGAGCTTGTAAGGCTCTTTGGCATGTTTCTAATTGCAACCACTAATTTTGTGCCTGCCGTAGCCTTGTTTATGCTGTGACATAACTGCAAAAAGGCAAGTGCACTTAAGTTGAGATGGTTCCTTTGCTACATTGACAGCATCTCACCTTGTTCTAATCATTATGCTTGTGCGTGTATATATGTTTACCTTCTTCTTTCTGTATCTCTCACTGTCCCACACACATGCTTACAAATATGGTGACACAAATACATAGAGCCAATGCTTTTTTCCTTCCAATATGGTGCTCTTTTTGCTGCCTATGATTTTTATTGTTCATGTTATTTTGCACTTACTACCATGAGATCTCTCCTCCCAGGAATATTGCTCAGCAAGGCTTAGCATGCGAAGTCCTAAATCTAAGATCGTCCCATTTCCGAAAGCTCAATATGGTTGGAAAATTTGTGCGGATGCACACACTTAACCTGGATTTCAGTGCTTCACTTACTAGTTTTCGAGATGATTGCTTTACATGTATGCCAAACTTAAAATTCCTTTCGTTGTGTGAGACAAGAATTGCGAACCTGTGGACTACTAGTGCGGCGTTATCCAAACTCCCTTCACTTGTTGAGCTTCGATTTCAAAATTGTTTATATTGTAGTGACATGGGGCTTTCCCCTGGGTCATCTGGAAATAAAGACAATGAATGCAATAGTTCAGGTCATACAGACTTTGACGTACACATTGAATTACCTGTGCCTGATGATGGAAATTTTCCACTTTTAGACTTAAATATAGAGGATGAAGATATGAGTGATTATAATATTATCCAAGATGGTACAAATACAAATAGTGATTCTTCAGATGACAGCGAAGTGGATTTTCCTGAACACTATCAAGACTTTGATTCGGTGGAAGTCTCCCCTGATATGCCTCTTGGTTGGGAGGAGCTGGTTGATTTGGAGAATGAGGTATTAAATGTTTGAAAGTATCGCATCACCATTCCAAACATTTACTTTTTTTGCTTTTTGATTATCAATTTTCTATATTATATGTATTTATTTCTTTGGACTGCAACAAATTCTGCAATCCTTAACTTGATGTACTACACAAGTTTGCTACTTCCTTTAATATTTCGTTGGTGTTAGGAATCAATGATTTTAGTACAAGAAGTATCCACTCTTTGTACGGTTCTCCTTTCATGCAGTCCTCTTTTAGCATAAAAAGATCATAATTTCGAAATTGGTGTATTTTAGCCATTTCGTAAAGTGTATCAGCATTCACTAAATAGAGTATGTTTAGATTAGAAGCATAATGAACATTTATTGTGTCATATCAGATCTCTTTTGGCATGCTGGATATGCAAGGCGACGATTTATTCTCACCTGGATTGGTCAAAATGGCTAATAAATCTGGTGATCCAAAGAAGTACATTTCTCGTCATCCATCGCCTATATGTTACGAGAAATATTACAGAGATTACATGATAGCATCATTACCAAACCTTAAAGTTCTTGATAATTTACCAATTGCAAAGGTTGACAAGGAAAGAGCTAACCATATCTTCACATGCGTTTTTGAGTGCCTTCCTTACAACAGACGTAACAAAGAGAGTGTGATTCGTTTATTGCGGAAACGTGAGATCCAATCAAACCTCCCTTGTACACGTGCCTCGAGGAGAAGGTTCTCTTCCTCATCAAAAAAGTCTCAGTACTACTATTCCAGGTCATTATCTGCTGCCAAAATGGGATCTTCTCCATGGCCTACCTTACATCCCCTTTCTATTACAGGCAGTGTGTTGAGTGATGAAAGGAGAAACTTTCGTCCAAGACAGTTTGAGTACCATCCATCCGACTCAAGCCTAATGGTTTTTGGAACCTTGGATGGTGAAGTTGTTGTAATTAATCATGAGAGCGAGAAGATTGTTAGTTACATTCCTTCACTTGGAGCTATGAATAGTGTCCTGGGTTTATGTTGGCTCAAAATGCACCCTTCTAAGGTATGTCATAGACCTTATTATCAATTAACAGATTATACTGTCACTGCGAGTGCTATTTCACAAGTCGGAGTACAGCCTCCGATAGGGTAAAAAAATATTTGGATCATTTAACTAATCATTTTATATAATTGTGGACCTCAAACTCTAGACTGAACAGGTCAAATTATTAGAGGTAAAGAGGTAATATATCTATAATTTTTGTTATGCTCCAGTGCATAGGAAATGTGATATGTGTTTTAAAATTTTGTTCTTTCCAGCTCAAACCATGCAAAAAGGTCCGGCTTCTGATGACCAATTGCATGTGAAACAACTGAGCTTATCCAATAGTTGTCAAGGCTTTTCCCAATTTAAAAAACTTATATAATAATGAGATGTCTTCATATGGTGATACTTATACATTAACATTCTTTAACATAAAATTATGGCTTGCTGAATATTGATTCCATGCTTTAAATGTCCATATTCTATTTTGTTTATCTTCTCACGCTAGTTAAAATTTTGCATTTCAGCTCATTGCAGGTTCTGATAATGGTTCGCTTAGATTGTACGACATAAAGCAGATGTCTATCTCAAGTAGTGGCATTTATCCCAGCCGTGGTTATGTCAACTTCGATGAGTTTGACCAGCTCACATCTGTTCATGTAAACTCAACAGATGAACTGTTCCTTGCCAGTGGATACTCGAAGCATGTTGCTTTATATGATATTAGCAGCGGACAGCGCTTGCAGGTTTTTACTGATATGCATAGAGAGCATATTAATGTAGTCAAGTTCTCAAACCACTCCCCATCTATTTTTGCCACTTCATCTTTCGATCAAAATGTTAAGATGTGGGATCTGAGACAGAAACCAAACCAACCTTGTTATACCGCTTCAAGCTCTAGAGGGAATGTGATGGTTTGCTTTTCCCCTGATGATCATTATCTTCTAGTTTCAGCTGTTGACAATGAGGTAACTTTACATTTTTTTTAAGTTAGAATCCCTGAATTTTCACATAATTTAATGGAGGAAAAAGTGCATTTAAGTTTCATTTCAAATAAATTTAGGCATTAATGAAAGTGATGCTCTGCAGAGAAAGCACGGGGAACGTCTCTTTACATACAATTTTTTATGCTTAATATTAAGAGTAGAGGATTTCATTGCCAGGTGAAACAACTGTTGGCTGTAGATGGGAGACTTCATCTGGATTTTGGTATAGCTTCTACTGGAAGCTCTCAGAACTACACCCGGTCTTACTACATGAGTGGACGAGATTATGTAATAAGTGGAAGTTGTGATGAACATGTGGTCAGAATATGTTGTGCCAATACAGGGAGGCGGCTCAGGGATGTGTCATTGGAGGTTTGTAGATTTTCCTTGCCTTCTTTCATCTGTGCATTTGGTTGGCATGATCATTCATACCATTGCTACTTCTTTTGTCTCTGTTAACATTGTAATTTACATTAAGAATGGAACTTTTCAAAGAAAAGGTAAGAATGCTAATTATGCATGCTCCTAGATTTTAAGACATGGAAGATGTGACTATTTAGTCGTAGGGCAGATTGTTTTATTAATTAAGAATTAGTTTGAGGTGTCTACTTTGTTTTGATTTTTTGGTTTCTTCTTGACTTATTTTTTGATTGTTTTCCTGATTTCTTGATTTCATTTCTCTTAGTCCCAAACCTTTTTTTGGGGTGGTGAGGGGGTTGAGTAAGTCATGAACTCAACCTTTAGAATTGTTAGAGATATGAAATTTTAACAACTTAAGACTTTTAGATGTAGTTTTAACACCAGGTAAGGGAGGACCTTGGTTATGAGTACTTCATCCAATTATGGAAAAAATACAATTGAAGTGCTACACAATCGACGGAAATAAAAGTATGGCATGTTCATGAGAGGGGCAGGCTACATGCATTCAAGTTTATTAAACGTCTTCTCTCTCCAATAGGAGGAAGTATATACTCTCTGTTATCATAGAATTAGAACATTTGGTTTTGAACTGGAATATTGAAATTACTGGTGAACTAGTTTAAAAATATTATTTTGAGGGTAACTAGTTTAAAAATATTACTTTTCCATATAATTGAATTTATTTGTTATATTAATTCGCTAATATATGCATCAACCTGATGGAAATATTTTGGTTTAATTCTTCAGGGTAAAGGTGCAGGGACATCTATGTTTGTTCAGTCTCTAAGGGGTGATCCTTTCAGGGTAATTTATTTGGACTGAATCTTACCATGCTCTATAACGCTAAATCTGTAATTTCCATTTACACGAACGACATTTTAGGCTGGTTAATTCCAAAAGTAACTGGAGTGTTGTAAGTCAAGCTTCCATTATCATTACACAATATCTGAGACAAAAGAGGCAAAGAAAAGAAACTTAAGTGTACCTCATTTTAGTTTTACTTAGTTTTAGTTTCTCTCTAACTCTCTCACATATATGTTCATCCATCTCTTGTCTTGGTTGCAGGATTTTAACATGAGTATTTTGGCCGCTTATATACGTCCAAGCTCAAATTCGGAAATTGTTAAGGTTCTTGTTGCGCTTGATAAATTTTCCTTTTCTTCTTTTCATGTTAAAAAAATCTGACATTTTCAACATACTTGTAGGTAAATCTACTAGCATCCAGTGACCAAGATAAATCACATTCTTACACTCAGCAATGTCACTCAGTTAATGGGATGGGAGGTTGAGATCTTGCAACTCTATATAACTGTTCACGACACTCACACATATATAACTGTTTGTGTAATTTGATGTTTAATTATTATGCCTTATGTTTTTACATGCTAGTTTGTATGTATAATCACATTTTTTAAGAGATTTTTCTAGACTTTGTTTCTGGGTATGTAATGTATGCTTACCATAAATAAATGCCTCAAATAATGCGTAGTCATAGTTAGTTTCCGTGTTTATTTTCTTTTATTATTGGTGCAATTATACTTATTCGGATCACGTTGACTTGAGTGAGATGGATCATATAAAAAAGGGGTCAAGTAAAGATAATGTGTCGGGTAACTGGTTCAAGTTAAAATTACAACCTTCATAAGCGTTAACATACATTTTATTCAATTAATTACTATTAAGAAACATCTTAGTATTATCTAAAGAAATGTACATAAATATAAATAATTTGATCTTCACGGTGCATTTTAGAATCCTCGAACTAAACTCTTAGATGCAACAGCCTCCATCCATCGTCAATTCGCTCCCTTACGGGCACGGAAAGCATGGGAAAAAGACCAAAGATATCATAGGCTTAAGTCATCGTCGCATAAGGGCTTTTAAAGAGCTAGAATCTTTAAATAAATAAATACGTACTATGTTTGTAAAATTTAAAGTTTTAAGTAAAGTATACGTATGCTTCTAAAATACTAGTATTATGTGATTAAATTTTAAAAAATCAAAAAGATAATTACTATGCCTGAAGTAAGTTCGAACACTTAATGAGTATTATACTATTTACTATTGAACTTTTTTATTTACTCAATTTCAAATTTCACCTTTTCTAACTTCTATTAATCTAACCCTACAAAAACTTGGACTGAGGTGGATCAGATCGACCCATGGGTCGATACTTTGGGCCTAAAGTATTACAATAAATGTATTCACTTTGTAGTCCAGGCCCATAAAGAATTGCTGTGGTCAGAATTCTTTCGTTACAGTTGAATCTTCTAACCGCGATTTTTCAACCGCCAAAAACCCTAAACCTGATAAAACTGCCCCTTCTAGGGTTTAAACATCTTCTTTAACTATTTGTCATAGATTTTTGAGTTTTCAATTACTACTGTTTAATTTATCTAATTTACGAGAGATGGAGATTGATTTGGGAAAACTCCCATTTGACCTCGATTTTCATCCTTCTAATAATATCGTCGCCGCGGGTCTCATCACCGGCCACCTCCTTTTGTAAGTTCATTCCCATTCCTACCACTTCTTTCGAATTTAAATTGAAAGTTACAAACTTAAAAATGGTTATATGTATGTTTTTTGGTATCAGGTATCGTTATGGCGCTGAATCAACCCCACAAAGGTGTGCACGCAATACTCACATTTTTAATTATTGATTTTGGTGCTAACTTTTATTTTTTAGGCTGTTGGAAGTGAATGCTCATACTGAATCATGTAGAGCGCTCCGTTTTGTCAACCAAGGGCGTGGTAATTTGCATCATTGTTAAATTAATACTACTTATTGTAATCCTTTATTTCTTATTGCTCATTGTTAATTGCGTTTGTGATCAGCTATCTTGACAGGGTCTCCTGACTGTTCTATTCTTGCCACGGATATCGAAACAGGGACAGAAATTGCACGTCTAGAGAATTCTCATGGGTGGGTTGCTAAGGAATTATTGTTGAGACTCATTTTTATTACTAAAGGTGTACAGTACTGTGTTCATGTACCTTTTTAGTTGGTTTAAAGAGGTAACATGCAAAATATGCAGGGCTGCTGTGAATCGGATAGTTAACTTGACAGAGTCGACTGTTGCATCTGGAGATGATGAAGGTTGTATTAAGGTGACTAACATGTAAATGAATTAAATTAGGTTTTGTTGATTTAAATATCTTAGAAAATGATAATTTTGTTGTAGAAATAACTTCACTTTTTACATGACTATAATGTTCATGCCTTAGTGAGTTGCAGTTTAATAACCATTTTATTCGAGTCATTTCATGATATAAGATATAAAAAGGTACAAACCATTGGTTATTAGTTCCTCTTTCTATTTGTATGAGGTGGTGTGATGTTTTCAAGCAATTTTAAGTTTTGAGCTCTCGCATTTTTTCATTATTTTTTAGGAGGATATTTAGGTCTCCCATTTTCATTGCAATACAGGTATGGGATACGAGGCAGCGTACTTGCTGCAACTCTTTTAGTGTTCATGAAGAATACATTTCGGATATTACATTTACATCGGATTCCATGAAATTACTTGGAACCAGGTAATCATGGCCTGTCTCTGTCTCCGTCTCCTTGAGTATGCATGTGCGTGCCTGGGTGGAATATCTAATCTGCGCAGGAAAATGCAGTTTCACCCCACTCAAAATTATGGGACAATATGTGCACTCTCAGATCCTCATCTTTAAATTTGAACACAATTCATTGTTGTCTGATGAATGGGACTTGAAGAACACTAATACATCTTTCGTCTTTCTTTTGCCACAGTGGAGATGGCACTCTATCTGTCTGCAATTTAAGGAGCAACAAGGTGATTCTTTGTTGCTTTTAGCATTAGACCAATTTCTTTTGCATCTTGGCTAAGTCCTTTATTTGATTCTTTTCAGTTGATATATGAATTTGTTACTAATGCTCTACTGCAGGTTCAAACTCGATCAGAATTCTCCGAGGACGAACTGCTTTCTGTTGTAATTATGAAGGTTGAATTTTACTCCTGGCTTGGAACAACTTTCCTATGTTGCATTAAAATTGATAAGCCTATAGCTAACCAGAATACTTACTTTGTTATTCTCTTTGAATGGCTTGGTTGTTATTAATATTTATATTATTTATCTTTTGACGATGCTTCTATCTTTCTCTTTGCGGATGCAATGATAAGCCTATAGCTATAACCGAAATATTAGTTGACATAAGTTTGACAAATTAGTAATTTTGACTAGAATGGCAGAAAGGTCATATGTGGAACACAGACTGGAACTCTGTTGTTGTACTCATGGGGTTTTTTCAAGGATTGCAGGTATATCATCTCTACTAGTGCTTTTTCTTTTACTAGAGAAACATTTAGAATTTTTATTTTATCTTTGGGATAGTCCTGCCTGTATCTTGATCTCCTTTGTTTTGTAGTACATGCTCAAGGTTAACATTGTTATTGATGTTACTTTTTCTATATTTCCAGCGACCGATTTGTTGATCTCTCTCCTAATTCTGTTGATGCTTTGCTAAAGGTTAGTGCCTTTTCATGAGAGATTTTTCTTTAGCATACATGTAGTTTATCTGACAGGATTTTATTAATTACTTGTATTTTCCTCATTTCCCCCTAAAGCTTGATGAAGATAGAGTAATCACTGGTTCTGAGAATGGACTTATCAGGTGAGCGTACGTCGTCTTTATTGGAACCATTGCTCCAATTAACTCACGATTTCAACTTTAGAATTAACTTCATTTTCTCAATATCCTATTTAGCTTGGTAGGTATATTGCCCAACAGAATAATTCAGCCAATTGCCGAGCATTCTGAATATCCCGTGGAACGTCTTGGTATGTCGTTACTCTTTCCCAAGTAGAGTATCTGAAATTTTTTAGTTAGCTTGACTTCTTTCATATAATGATATTATTATTATTATTATTATAGTTTCAAGCAAAAGGAACTTTCATCTTTAGCATTTTGATATATATCTTTCTACTGGTGTAAATATGACGTTGCAGCTTTTTCGCACGATAGAAAGTTCCTTGGCAGCATATCTCATGATCAAACATTAAAGGTGCGCCCCTCCCCCTCTCTATGTGGGTTAATCTCTATCCGTATAGAGCTCGTCTTTTAAGTCATTTAAGATGTATATAAAAATAGTAGATACTATCAACATACTAACCACTGGATATAGCTTTGGAATCTCGACGACTTGCTGCAAGGGTCTGTAAATACTGTGCAAAATCATTCTGTTGCGTCAGACAGCGATAATGATGGGATGGATGTGGAGGATAGTACTCCAAAACCTTCTAAAGGTATATCTGATGCTTTAATATATTTATGGTGTTTCTTTATGCATTTGTGTTAAAGAGTATTGGAGAACACCTGGATTACATGGTACAAAATATTCTTAAAATAATTTATTTAGTTTTTATTCATTTTATTTAGTGTGAACTTAATTTATGTTGAGGGATGCCTTATATTTGAAAGTTAAAGACTTCTATTAATTTCACCTATAGATAAGATAAACAATAACATTGTCAATGATACTTAAAGGTCCTAGAAATTGTTCAGATGTGTTATTATATTTCGCGTGCCACATCATATATTTGATTCGGTTGATATCTTGTGTCATAATATGCTGTGAGCTTGTTTGAACCTTCACTTCGGGACTTTGGTGATATATGCAGGAACCAAAAGGAAAATTGCAAGCAAAGGGCAAAATTTGAGTTCAAACAATTTCTTTGCAGATCTATAGTCATACCAATAACTGGTTTGGTGGTTGGGTACCGCGGTTGAGTAGTAACAATATCATTTCTATACGTAGTTGACATGAATGTGGGTGGATGAAAATGACCTGAGAGACTGAGCCGGCTCAATTCAGATTAGAGAAGATTGTCATAACTATCTGAAAAGTCAGTAGGATTGTTGTGGTTCATCGTTGATGAGTCAAAATTGTCATATTCTCCTCTCCATAATACTCCGTAGTATATATGATAATTAATGTCACTTATTTTGGCGGAGGAGATTAATGGTTGAAAGTGAATTTAATAAGGGCTTTAATGGTGGGATTTTAGTTGAGAATATTTTGGAGTGGTTAAAAGGAAATTTGTTAAAGACTATCTTCAATTTAACATGGTGGTTTAAGTATCATTAGGATTTTAGTTAAGTTAATTAAAAAATATTACTGTTCGGTCGCTCAATTTTTATCGCATCATCTAATTTTATCGAGAATCATTTTTTTGAATTTTTTTTATCAAGAATCATTAGGTAAATGCGTTGGGTCTCAATGGTATTTAATATATTAACCATATAAAACAGGAGGATTTTAAATATCTAATTAATGCAACTAAAATTATACGATAATCAGTTTCGTCGAATATTTGTTGGGAGATATTATCACAACTCGAAATGAATTAAATCATGTTCAACAATAAATTTATCTTTTCCTTGTCAGCGAGAATATTTAAAAAAATAAAAATTTGTAAATTACGTGTCTAGAAATGATGAGGGTTACTCCATATAGAAGTAAAACTGCAATTTCAATTATCATTATGTTAACATAAACCATCGAAAAAGGCCATAAAAAACAACAAAACATCATTAGTACAATTCATTAAGGCAACTCTGAATATATCACATCATTTCACAGGTTAACTGAATTGAACCATACACAAAAGCTACATCCCTTTCTACTTTACACATCTAAATCACAATCAAAAAATAAAATTATCCAAAAGAAGGAAAAAAAAACACTAGGGAATCTTTTCAATGGACTTTCCTTGTGGTTGGTGGGTCGCTCTTAATATTTTGATCCTTCTACCGACGTCGTTCTGGGGTCCAATGTGGCAATGAAGGGCTAAAATGAGTTGACACGACCCTCGAGTCAAGAAGTTCCATAATAGGCGTAAAACTAACACACCTAGGCACCTTATACTGATTTATGGACGCACCTCTTGAAATTGCATAATCCATTAGCTCCTCAAACGTACCATTTTTCACTAATCGAATTTCAAGTGCTCCGATTGAGTTGTCCGCTACTCGACATTGACGGTACACCGAGTTGAGTGACTCTTCCATGGCTAAGCAACATTGTTCTAGAACCTGGTCACTAGGCAAGTTGACTGAGTCTTTCACCAATAACTCCCAATATATCACGTAGTGACCTGGTATGTTTTTCGTCTCAGCATAACTTGTATATTCAACCACGCTAGTGTTGAATCCACGTAAAACTAGTGATGCATTCTCCACCGCGGCTTGTAACTCAGACTCATCCGTCTTGTCTGAGTCAATACTGAGCAACACATTTTTCCTTCTCACGAATTGGAACTGCGGGGCTGAGTTGTGGAACCCCGTGACTCGAAGGATGTCACCCACTCGGTATCGGCAGAGTCCAGCATAAGTTGTGATCACCAATTCATATTCCTTCCCAATTTCCACGTCAGCCAGGTCTATGAGTTTCGAACTGGAGTCGTGAGTCGACCTGGCTGAGTTGGGTTCATGTGGTAAGAACTCGAAATAGGCCATGTTTGGCATGATAGTGTAAGAAACTTGGGCTGGCTTGCACATGGGATTGAGATTGAGCCCAAAGTAACACTCGGAAGATGCGTACATAGTGCAAGCTTTTGGCAATCCACAACTGTAGTAATCAAGAGTTGGAATGTACTGGGCCATTGCACCTGTAACAATCACATCAAGATATTTTGTATTGGGCCAAATTCTAGTTATAATTCCCTCCCAATTTTCCTTTTCACATTCCATAGAAATGAAGTTAGCCAAATTCGGGTCGGGTTTGACTACCCGGGTCATGCATTCCTTAATTGACGGGTCTGTAATTTTCCGGTTGAGTGTCCCGGTTCGGATATCATTTGCCAGCTCTTGCCAATTGAGTTGGAGAAATCGAATTGCACGGAGCAGCCCGGAGGCGAAAACCGCCCCGACCCGAAGGACTTGTTCACGTTCGTAAAGGCCGCACAACATTTGAGTGTACATGCTTTGGAATGAGTCGGTGCAAAGGATGGCTTCATTTGGGCTGGTGTAAACGTTGTATGGATCGTAGGGTCGGGTCTTGAAGTGGTCGCTCTTGTAGTAGCTTGTGAGAACGGGTCGGGCTAATAGCCCACCCGGAGTTTTCGTCTCTGACTTTGTAAACAAAAAGTAAAGCCCTTTTCCATTGTCCAATCCCTTCACGTATCTGTTCAATTAAAGAGTATAACATGCACTCGTCAGAAAGTTTTAGAAAAAATATAGCAAATATTTTTTTTAATTAATAAGTTTTGTGTATACTTACAGGTTCATAACAGGCATGAGAAGACTGTAAAGAAGCTGACGACGATCCAATTCCTCTTTGATTGTCGGCATTAGTTTTCTCTCACCAGCTGAAGTTCCGGAGCTAAGCAAATTCAAAAAAATTAATTAACTCACAAATCCGTTATATTTAATTTAGGTAAAATTGCAGAAAAAGTCCCAAACTAATTACTGATTTTGGATTTTCGTCCCAACTATTTAACTTGGCGAATTTCATCCCGTAATTTAATATTTTTTTGGAATATCGTCCCAAACTAATTACTAATTTTGATTTTTCGTCCTAAACTATATCAACTCGCCAAATTTCGTCACATAATTTACCATTTTGTATGAATTTAGTCCCAATATTAAAATGACGTTCAATCTTGTAATTAATTTCGGACGAACTCTGCAATATTATATAATTATTCATGTTAAAACTTACCATGTCATGACACTTAAGTAGCCATGTGATAATTCATCGGCAAATGCGCAATTCCGTCTTATAATTATGGTGGGACGATATTCCAAAAAAATATTAAATTACGGGACAAAATTCACCAAATTAAATAGTTTGGGACGAAAATCTAAAATCAGTGATTAGTTTGGGACCATTTTTGCAATTTTGCCTTTAATTTATTTGTAATTAATTGGTGAAGTGGTTTAAATATTATTATACCTAGTGAGGAATTCAGAGACGGGATTAGCAGATAAAATCGGAGAACGATCTCCGTCGGCGATTCTCTGGATCAACGGCTGGAGATCTTCGTAGGTGACCATGGGGATTTTAGATTTGAAGGTTTCACGATCCGTTGCTCCTTGGAGATTGAAACCCTTAAGATACTCTGTATGTGCATTTCGGGCCAGGATTTGGGCCAGGACATTTTCCTGCACCACGTCCGCGTTTCGTGTCATCTCTTCGATGAATTGAAGGGCCTTAGCGTCTTTCTCGCATGCCGGTGGGCCCAATGGAGATGATAATAGTGAATCAACTGCCATTGGATCTGAAGAAATGTTAAATAATTCGAGTAATTTATATATTTTGATTACAGAGAATGGAGAAGAAGAGGAGAGTAAATTAATTATTAGTAATTACTGGAAGTTGTTTCTCAGTAGTGGTAGTGAGGAGTGGAGGAAAGGGAATTGACTTGTATATATAGAGGGGGGAGACACGGAAAAAGGAGAGCCACGTCACATGCCACGTAAGCAATGGTCCCACGGAACAACAGTTCTGCAATAGTGCCGCGGAAAAATTAGGAAAATTCTTGTCTATGCCTGGTCTTTCATAGATCATACACAAAATCGTGCAAATATGTATAGTGAATGCATTAATTTTGTTCATGGTCTCCTGGTCTACACAAGAATTTTTCGAAAAATTAAATGAAGCATAATTCACTACACCAGTTTATTAATAGATATTACCACTGGTTTTATTTTTTTTTATTTTTCGTTTTACAGGATTGCACACGAATTAAGAAATGTAATAAATTGTTATTTTTTAAGCAAAAATTTCAAAACACCATTTTAATCGAATAATCACAACATTAACAATAAGGGTAATACAGAAAGAAAGAAAAAAAAAATTAATGTTACATTGAAAATCTAATATGACAAATAAAAGTAAATAATTTTTTTTGCAAAAGTAATAAATAAAAGAAAATGGAGAGAGTACATCTCCGCTGCATAGATGATAGGAAAAAAGGTACGAATGAGATTAAATGTGAGCTCCAAACTTTATAAAAAGATTGATATCTCTGTTGAATATTGACATTTAAAAATTGAATTGTATAAATTATATTGTATGTCGCATCATGACATCCATACATTATATGCATGAATGACGAAACAATCTTTTATCATTTTTATATATCTCTTTTCAGTGTCGTATATATGTATTTACATATTTTTATATGTGTTTGCTTATAAAAAAAAGCAAAACTTGAACGACAAACACTTACTTTTCTCTATTTAAAAAAAAAAAAAGAAATAGGGTCTGTTTGTTTGGCGTTTTCCAAAAAAATTTCGTGTTCGGGAAATGCCAAACAAATATGTTTTCTATTTTCTGAAATAAATTTTTCATCTCTCAATTTTCTCAAACTACTCTATCAAAATCCAAACAAATAATAATTTCTTATTTCTTAACAAAACATGTACAAACTCTACTCTGATTTGAAATAAAGTAACATATCTCTTACACAATTTATTTCACAGTAAACATGATTTGACATAAAATCTTTACACATCTTACACTTACAACCTAACTCTTCCAAAAAAAAACCTACACATATTTTATATCTCAAACCACTCTCTCAAAACTCAAACAAACAATATTACGCAAATCGAAATTATTTCACAAACATCCACTACTCTCCCAAACTACTTTCTCAAACATCAAACAAACAGATCCATATATTTTCTCTCTTCCAATATTTAAGGCATATCTTGTTTTAGGAATGTTCCTAAGAAATAAAAAATTTTGTAAAATATAATTATTTATTTAGAATTCACAAAAAGTTATAATTTAACATCATAAATATTTATCATTACTTTTAATAGCATAAATATATAATTAATTAAAAAAAATTTATGTGTCTAACAATTATGAAAAGTAAAGGAAACAAGATAGATGAGATGAAGAAATGTGTGTCTATAAGCATGCATGGGCAGCTCAACTGATCTCAGATGTGAAATTTGGAACACAATATTTTATACTACCAAAATGTGAAGTGAAAATGGAATTAACAAATCCTTCATGTTGCCATACTGCATGCGATAAGATGAGAAGATAAGAAAGTCAGACTGCAGGGACAATTTCGTAAATAGGCTATGCAGGGTGAAAAGGGGACAATGTGGGGACCCAGACACGTCTGAGTGGCTCTGGTACGGGGGGCAGAAGGGGCCCAATAGAAGACGTCATGGGCTTGGACTGTGGCGTACGTCAGTCAACCAAGCGGCCATTTTCCGGTAAGAATGTTGGGCCCTGAAAGCGATGGGCTGCCGGCGGGTTAGGCAATTTCTACTGCTGCAATACGTAATGCAGCATCTTACATGCTTAGATTAGTAATTAAAATAAAATTTATAACATTATAATGAAAAATTATTGTCCAAACTTGATTTGGTCATCTAACCATCAAGCAAGTGTATTGTATTCTCTTTGTAACTGGTCACTCTCTTGAGAGTTATATTCAATTACAAAGCAAGTGTGTTGTACTTATCTTATAGTTACTTTGGGTTCGATCAAACCCAGTGTGGGTAAGAATTTTACTATTATAATACATACATATAATTTACCTATAGTGGTCACTTTGCTTTTATTGTTATTTAGAGTAGTTTATTGATGCATGGTTAATGCACGACCAAGGTTGAATTAAATAAAACTTATTTTATGGAAAGGTCAATTTAATGGCTCCTTTTCTGATATAACGGTTTATTCTTTAAAAAAATTGATTTTGATAACTAAGTTTAACCAAACTATGAGAAAATTGTGGTTTATGTGTTTAGTTAATTGGGGGTTAGGTCAAATTGGCGTGATAACACTTCCTTTTTTATGATTTGTTTAGGAATATTTTCAGAAATATCGTGAAAAAGTGTATGATTCTTTTTCAGATTTTTTTTTTTTTTTTTTGAAATAAGACGTGCATCAACAAAAATATTTTTGTGGAGTGATAACTTGCCCCTCCAAGGATAGGTCATTTTCTCATTTTAGATATTAATATTTAAGTAATTAAGTTTGACACATGAAACATCTAGTCAAGAAAAAGATAAAGAAAATTATTTGAAACCACTAATCGAGTCAAATTGGGGATGAACGAGTTCTGGTTAGAGGTAGTAAATAAAGTAGATATAAGTACCTGTACAATTTTATACTCATTTCATTCTTAAATACATACAGTAACATATTGGTAATCAGTAGTAAAGTTGATTAAAAGGTTCAACTCTCATTTATGTGATTTTTCTCTAGTTTAATATTGATCATATTTGGTAGTGATTTATTTATTGCAATTATTTGTACTCTTTTTTTTTTTTTTTTTGGACAATTATTGATTAAAATTCTAATGTAATAATTGATGAAGAATTTATACTAAGAAAAAAAGGTTGTTGCTCAATGATTAATTCAGAAAACTATTAAGTAGCTAAATGTTAGGATAATGAAAGTGGTTTAAAACTATCCTTGAAAACTGAAAGATAATTAAATATTTAAGAGTTCAATAATTAATGAGAAATGATAAAATTATCAAAAAAAGAATTAATGATTATCTTGAACCTATAAAAAGACGTATATTTTGAAATATTTACTTGTACTAAAACGACATAATTATTTTGGAATGGAAGGAATATTTTGAAAATTCAGCTGATCAAAAGTTAACTAAATTACAATAAAAATTAATGTATATAAGCAATTAAGCATGCTTGTGATTACTCAATCCTCTTGTATGAGCAAGTAGTTGAGTCGGTCTATATAACATAAACTTAAACGACTTCGTCTTATATTATTTGTAGGTGATCGTGCAGGAGTGTGTATGTAGTAAAATATGGAAACCACGTGGTTGCTCGCATTTCCTGCACAATTCCTGGAATTTGTTTGTCTCTGATGAAGAATTGAATTGAAATCTTCAGGGGTAGATTTGTTGCTGGATCAGTAAGGTACATATTTATGCGCACGGAATGGAGCCCTGTCTACTGTCTACCTCTCTATTCTCTGTTTCCTCAGTACCAACAAATCATTTTCTAATTCATTCACTACAAAATTAAACCCAATTATCAACTTCATTCATTCTCGTGTGTTTATATTAATATTAATTTTATATCACGTTAATGGAATTTTATTTTTTTTTAAAAAAGGGTCTTGAGAAGAACATTGTGCCCATGTTATGTTATATTTTTAACAAGAGATGGCATGGTTATTTTTTATTTATTTTCAACTTTATGTTAACATTATAAGCGTCTCATTCAAAAAGAGAAGATTTAAAGCCTGTTTGTTTGGTGTTCCAGAAAGTAGTTTGGGAGAGTTGTGGAGATTTGTGAAATAGTTTTAATTTGCGTAATGTTGTTTGTATGAGTTTTGAGAGAGTGGTTTGAGAAATAAAATAGTTATAAGAACTTCATCTTCTCTTATAAGAGTCCAGACGGGGGAAGTTGCATTGCTTATTCTAATTGAATCTCTGAAACTCTTTCCGAATATTTATACCAAAACACTATTATTTTTTTAAACAATTTAAACTACCTCCTGAAATAAATCTATATTTTTCTAATATTATATTGAGCATGAAACTTGCTTAATCTGTAATCAATATATATAATTAAGCAACAATTGAGCAACGTAGTTATGAGGGAGAAATATCAGCTGTACAACTAGCCTAACTAATATAATTAGACATGGTTAATTAAACTAATAACCGCCCTAGTAATGCAACCGACTAACCAATTTAATAAAATTAATTACAACATTTAAATGTAGCAATATATCATAATAATTAAATATATGACAATTTAATTGTACCTGTTAATAAGGTTGGATCTCTAAATATTGCACATGATTGGCAACTTTAGATGACAGAGAAGTTGTAAAAATAAATCTAGCATTTGATTTCACATTAGTCAAAATGACTAATAAAATGCAACATGAGCATCTGACCACTAATCCAAATAAAGTCTGAACATAATATTCTCACATATTACTCAACTTTATAATTAAATAGCAATATTTTGGATGTCTGTTTTCGATTTAAAAAAAAAAAAAAAGTCTGTTTGTGTTGATATTCTGAAACACTGAAATTGTTTAATTTAGTGGTATGATGAATTATTTGAAATATTATTTATTCTCACACATTCAAAAAATTATCGCTTAATTGAGTTTTATATGCGAGATATGGAGAAATTTCATAAAATTATACAATTATCGAGAAATAATAAAAAAGAATACTCCTTTTTAATGTTTCTAAGCAGTTTTATACTTCTAAAAATACAAATAAATATGTTGGACTTGAACCAGACCTAATAAATATCAGCGGGTATCGGATCGGATTCTAAGTACTTCTAAACAGGGCATTTCAAGTAAGAAATATACAAGACGTACTCGTCCTGAGTCGTCCCCTAGATTGTCACTCATAAAAATTAGCCTAAATTAAATAAGTAAATATAATATGTTAAAGATGTTTAATACATAGTAATATATAATGTATCATAGACGGAAGGAAATTCACGTGCAATTGACTATAAAAATATTTGTATGTTAGTGCATGGTACATAATGTGCAGTAAATATAATTAGATGTAAATCACGTAACTCAATACTTGTACCAACAAAATTCGTGAGTTATTTCCATGAGAACATGTGCAATTTAATTTGGTTGTCATTGCTTTCTTTGACTTTCACATATTGAGAAAAAACAAGAGGCTAAATTTGAAAACAGAAAATGCTAAAGAGATTAGATTATGTCAAAGATTTACCCAATTTGAATGTAATTTGTAAATGTAAAACCATTTTCCTGACGGTCAAGGATAAAATTGCATTTTAAGTCTCACACATACGGGTCCTCAGCTATATTAGATATGTATTTTGTAAAATTGTTTTGTCAATGTTAAAATGTGTTACAGTACTTTTATTCCATCACTTTACAAATTGCATGTTTTGTTCCAATTTTTTATGATATCTTGCATATTGTGTCCCATAAAATCATCTCTACATAGAACTTTGTTTTGGTCACATTAGATTGTTCAGTTTAGCATTTTGGTCCTAGGGGATCAAAAGTGCAAAATATTCAAAATTAAACTACAAGTATTTCGTATTGTGCGGGACCAAAAATATTGAGGGTCCATTCAAATTTTGACGTTAAAATCTCCTCAATATGTAGTACACATGAACTGTCTTAACTAAATTAACATGAAAATTTTAATCAATATCAGTCTAATCACCAAGTAATTACATACATAATTTATTTACTTGTTATGTAATTTGTAACTTAATCGAAGTATTGTTAATCACAAAATAAGTGTATTATAATAATGATTGGGTGTGTGTCTATCTAATTTAAAAAGAAAAGGAATAATTATATTCACGGTAATGAATTCCTATATATAAACTTATATCTCACCATTTTGCCGGTCAAACTTTTAATGCAGCTAAAGAGTTTCATTTTCCACGATTCCTTACGCTTCCTAATTAATTTCATGGGATTAACTAGTCTTTTCAAATTAAAATGGTTCCTGGAATTTTATTTTTACTTGAAAAAGCTTTTAATTCAACTATGATTTTATTAAACAAGTCATTCAGAAAAGAAGTGTAGCCTCAATTTTTTCTTCAATTTCCTCAAAGAACTAGGTAGAACAAAGGATAAAATCGAACACATGAAAGATTAATTCAATGTTGAAGCATATGAGTATACTTGGGAATCAAATTAAATTTGTCACTTGAATAATAATTTTATCCAATTAAAGAACAAGTATATGTGATATAATTTTTCCTTAATGAAAGCAACACGTGAAAGGTTGCCTTCATTTTTTATTGTTGAAGCATATTTTAGTTTGCTTTGGGACCCCTGATTAAATTTGGATATATCTTTTCTTTTTTTTAAAAAGGTAGACTTTGAACAAATTCTGAATAGTGAACCGACAATTATGTTTTATTTTCTTCCAGTGATTCGAGGCTTCATGACGTTTTCTAACCGGTGTCACATACATGAAACACTGAAAAAAAAGGGTGCATCCAATTTCAAAAGAAGGTGAACTTTTCTTCCTTTATTTTTTTATGATTTGATATATCAAATAAAGGAAAAAGAAAAAGGTGGTCCATCAAACAAAGCATTTCAATATGCGAAAAAGGACAGTCGTACTGTACTGAAAAATGGCCAAACGTGAAGCTACAAGGAAGGTTGATGGAAACTTCAAATTAACTTGTCATTTAACAGTAATTCAATTTCCCTTTTTTTGTCATTTTTTGTCTGGTCAAATCTAGGGGTGGCAAAGAGGGCGAAGATCTATTGGGTAGCTCTTTATCAACTCAATTCAATTCGGTCAAATTCACATATTTTCTATTGTTAATGTGTTGGGTTGAGCTGACACTACAAGAAAACAGTAAAATTTAGACGGAAATTTCGACGGATTTTTCGTAAAATCCGTCGAAATTTACAAATTTCGACATAAATTTCGACGGAAAAGGGTTGTCGAAAAAAGTGTTGTAGAAATCAAAATTTCGACGGATTTTTCGACAATAATTTCGACGGTCATTACATCAGTCGAAATTAATTTCGACGGACATTTATTCTGTCGAAATATTTCGACAGAAATTTGTTCCGTCGAAAATTTAAGCAAAATTTCAACGGATTTTTTTCCGTTGAAATTTTTTCGTTGAAATTTTTCGATCGAAATTCTTCCTTTTTCTAGTAGTGAGTTGAATTTATAAAATTTTATTTGAACTTTTAATGGGTCTATAATAGATCTAGTGAAAAAACACACTTAATTTTGACTCAATAATATTTTTTTTTCTCCTATATTCATGAAAATTTTAGTTACAATATCAAATTTTTAAATATATTTAAGTTTCAAATAAATACAAAAATATTAAATAGTTTTAAAAAAATCATTTAAATAATATTATATTAATTTAATCTCATTTAATTATAATTGAATATTGAATTAAAATTTACTTGGAACTATGATGTACTTGTCTAACTATGGTCACACCTAAATGAGCCGACTCGACCGGAACTCGACCCACTAACATTTCGACTTGTTTATGACCCCCATAAAATGACATGTTAAAGATCTGGCCCATTTTTGACCTAGCCCGCTCATTTGCCACCCGTCGTCAAATCTAAAAAACAAGGTATATCCAACTTGATCCCAAGCCAAAGAAGCAATGTCATGATGGGCAGCAAAATTAGTTACACTAGGAGAATAAAGGAACTCCCACTTCAGCCAACAAGCCCAATATTTCGTGATAGCTTGTTCTTATACTCTCTCCGTCCCTTATTTTTTCTTCTATTATTTTACTTTTGACGCAGAGTTTTAGGTAAGAGTTAAAAAAATGAAATTTTTAGATATTTTATATGGATGCCCTGCAAAATTAATGGCTGAGAGTTAGTGGTGTCAAATCATTATTTTATGTGATAGAGCTTTTTTAAGAAAAATAATTTCACTTATATAAAAAAAAGTTTTAATTTGGGACATCCAACCCGAAAAGTAAATAGTAGTGAAAATTTAAGTACAGAGAGAGTACCATACTTTGTAGGATTTTACATGCTTTTATACATAAAAATAATCAACTAGTGAGTTGATTGGTCTAATCCGAAGAACTAATTTCCATAGTGGGCCGAACTCATATTCAAATCTCCACTGAAAGAGGTATTCCACATAATGTATACATTGGACAATTCTATTCTTTCGTCTGCTGAAATTCGTGTGCCTACACTTCTCTCACCCGTAAGCAATGTACATCTGTGGTGCAGTGTGATTCGAAATTGGCAAAGAGGTAGTAAGAAACTCTTAAAATATACTTCTTAAGGGCTTTTTTTGTCAATTTCAAATCGCACTGCAACACTTGGCAATAGCTATTTTACTATTAATTGTACTCTCCACAATTATCATTTTTAAATATTTTGTCACTTATACTTTTGAAATAGTGATAGATAATAAGTAGTGTTCAATTACTATTTTATGTGAATGATAGATATAAGAAAAATAATAATTCTAATACACATTAACAAAATTTGTATGAATATGAAAGATGCATTGTTCAACTCTTTTCACCTCTAATTACTCTTATCTTTTGTCGCTCCACACCTTTGCTGCTTCTCTCATATCACAAACTCCAAAATATGTTGCTAAACTCGAAGAAGGAGTAAATGATTTCGGAACATTGGATACACCAATAATATTCAAAATCTTCTATTTTTTTTTTCTCGGTGTCACTTCTTTGTTATTTATTAATTGATGATGAGTACTTTTTCTGTTGATCGGTCTATTTCCTTTATATATATTCCATAAGAGAAGTAATATATATCTAAACCAACGAAGAAGTAACGAGGTTGCTTTATTGTAGTTAACTTACTCCGAGAACAATTTATCCCTTATTTTCTCATAACCCGAAATTCAACATAATTAATGAGTACACAACATGTTATAGCAATTAACACAAAGAGAGATCGATAAAGATCCATGATTGGCCCTGGCCCCGCCGGTCGCCACTGTTCCGTAGGCAGATCAAAGACAAAATAAATTAATAATCCCATTCAGTGCTCCTTCATCTCGCACCATCTGCATAAACCGGTAATTTCATTTCCACTTGGATTTGGATTTTATCACTGGACAGTCGGTTTAGATTTAGACTAGTTATCTTCTGATGGACCCGGCTCTATTTATTATTTATCCAGCTATGTGGCCTAGATCTAATAGGTGGCCCGTTAGAAATTAGGCCGACCCGAAAATAACACACAGATCCTTTAAGAGTTTTGATAATGGCAAGATGGCCCAGTAATTGATTATTCATTTATTTGGGAATAAAATGTAACCAAAAAAAAAAAAAGAATTTATATAATTGGCTCCCCAGTCCAACTGCACACCCGAGCGCACAATAGGTCACACCGTAAGCAAAGCAAACTCGTCTCTTCGCCTCAGTTCCTATTAGAAAAAATTGATTTAAAAGTGAAATAAATAAATCCCTAACTTCGTACAGATTTCAACATTTGATCCGAGAGAAAAAGGTGCGTAACTTGGCCGCTTACTTCTCTTTATATGTGATGTACCAAGTCTTCGTCATTATAAACACTCGTCGATCAACGATTAGGATCGAGGACCTCCCCCTCAAGTTCACATTAAACATAGGCGAAATGGCCTAACGTCGGGGCGTAGTCCTCGATGTCTTCGACTTAACCGACATGCTGGTCGACGTCTTTCTTTATTAGGTCCATTTACAATCGGATCGAATCAATCGTTGGGGATCCATATTCGATCCGTTATGTCCAATCATGATTCGACCCGATGACCCATTTGGAACTCTATAAATACCCCTCATAAATACGATTAAAGGTACGCACTTCTAAGCATTAAATACGCTCCGACTTCCCTACTCATCTCGAAACTTACTTAAGCATCGGAGGGTTATCGTCGGGTAACCACCGACATTAACCTGACGTAGTTGTCTTTGTTTTCAGGTTAGGATCCCTTATACAAATCGAGGACTAGCATAGCTGACCTGCTGATCCTCATATTGACGAGTCGCGTTCGACTGGAAAGGAACATATTGACGAAAGCACACTCATCAATTGGCGCCGTCTGTGGGAACATAACTTTGAGAACGTGAAAAATGACTACAAGATCTAAGACAGTCCAAGCACGAGAAAAAGAGGGAAACCGCGATCAAAATGGAGAAGGTCAAGGAGATAATTTAATGACTCGTGATCCTGATCCAGCACCTCATGCTGAGGCCGGGGCTTCAAGACCGCCGGCTCCCCCGATAATACAACTTACGAGAGACGATCTAAAAGCCATTCTCGATGAAGCCAAAAAGGAGTGGCTCGCGGAGATCAAAGAAACCGCCATTCAAACTCGACGACCCCCACGTGCCGCCGCCATCGATGCACGAACGGGATTCGAGGCAAACGAAGCAATCAGTCGAGCTGATGAATTTCAGGTCAGGCATGGCGCGGAGGAAAACCCGCAGGAGCACTCAGTCAGAGAAGTCAACAAATTGGCCTCAGAAGTGAGATCGTTACACCAAAAGTTGGACAAACAAGAAAGGAAGAATGAACATCCGATATCGAACTCTCGATTAAGGAAGTCACCGTTTTGTGATGAAATATTCTTTGAAAGATTGCCTCTCGACAAAAGATTACCTACTCAGCTACCTCGTTACTTCGGAACGGAAGATCCCGAAGAACACCTGGCCTCATTTAATCTTCAAATGCAGCTTCATGGCATTTCCGATAATGTAGCAGCAAAGGCATTCTCCACCACACTAGCGGGAATGGCTCAATCCTGGTTCGGAAGGTTAGAGGAGAAATCCATCTTCGACTATGACCAACTCTGCGACAAGTTTATGAGTCAGTTTGGTAGTAAGAGAGCGGTCAGACCCCCTGCAAACCATTTATATTCGATCATACACAGTCCTGGAGAGAGTTTCAGGAGTTTCATGGGGAGGTTTAACAATGAGCTCCTTAAGGTTGAAATGCCAAGAGTTGATTTTTTAATTACCGTTCTTTTCCAAAGCACTTTAAATCGAGGGTTCGCCAGTGCAATAGTAAGAGAAAACCCCACTACATATGAAAAATTGATGGAAATGGCAAATCAATACATGAACGAAGAAGAAATGAATAAATTAAGAGGAACGTTCTTTGGGATCACGAAGCCTGAAGAGGGACAATCGTCGGATATCCCTGATAGACCAAAAGAGGGGCCGCAATCCAATCGATCATATGAAGGCAGAAATAAGAAGGTCTATAGAGAAGAGAGACCCCACAACCCGGGAAGACAAGGTTTGGGGAGGTCGAATAGAGAATATTACGATAATTACACTCCCCTCAAAAAGCTGAGATCCGAAATCTTATTCGCTATTCAGGATCACAACCTGCTAAGAAAGCCGGCTCCGATTAAGGATTACCCGGCCTCCAAAAAATATTGTCGATTTCATCGACAAAGAGGACACGACACTGATGACTGCTATCAACTTAGAGACGAGATCGAGAGATTGATAGCGGAAGGGCACCTCACTGGGTATGTAAAGACATCGAAAAATGAGCAACCTAGAAATCGACAGAAAGATAATCGATCTCGATCAAGATCTCCCGCCAGAAGAGAACAACGCTCGAAAGATAGAGAAGACCAGCCGAGAAGAGCACAGCCCGGAACAATAGTTAATATGATCTCTGGAGGCCCAGCAGGGGGAGATAGTAAAAACTCAAGAAGGGTAGTATCTCGAGTTATAAGGGATAGAGCCCAAAATGAGAGAAGGGAAGTGTTCTCGATAAGACCAACTCAGCAGAACAAAATGATTGGTTTCGATGAGTCTGACCTACAACCCGATTTCGTGTCATTCAATGACCAAGATGTACCAGACTGCCCTATGGTGGTTACAGCACAGATCGCGGGAGCTACTGTTAAGAGAATTTTGATAGATTCAGGCAGTTCGGCAAATATCCTCTTCCAAGATGCTCTAGAGCGAATGGATCTAGGCCCGACCCCTCTCGACGCAGTAGCTACCCCACTTGTGGGTTTTGGAGGCGCTCAGGTTATTCCCAAAGGTATTCTTACTTTGTCTCTTTCCTTGGGAGACGAAGGAAATTCAAGAACAAGAATGATTAAGTTTTTAATTGTCGACGCGCCTTGTGCCTACAATGTCATATTGGGAAGACCAGCTTTAAATAGTTTCCAAGCAGTAATCTCGACTTACCACCAGAAGATGAAATTTCCGACCACACCAGGAATAGGAGAAGTTCGAGGAAATCTAAAGGAGGGCTGGGACTGTTACACAGTATCTTTAGGAAAACAGCATAAAAAAGATAACTTTCTTTATAGTAACGAAAAGTCACCAGCGGACCAGCAGAATAGTCCATCGCCACCGGTCGACGTGGACGAGGTAAAGAAGGCATGTTTTGATGACAAAAGCGAAATGCAGAACGAAATAAATCCCAAAAAGAGAAAATTCGAAAGAATTGAACCTTCCGAAGGACATAAATCGATTGAATTGGTACCGGGGGAATCATCGAAAACAACGAGGATAGGCACTCAACTTTCTGAGGGGCTCGAAACCCAACTGATCGAATTCTTGAGGGAAAATGTGGACGTCTTCGCTTGGTCGACCACTGACCTCCAAGGAATAGATCCAAAGATCATCGTTCATAGACTCAACATCGATCCGTCGTCTCGACCAGCAAGACAAAAGAAACGAAACTTTGGCCCAGAAAGAAACAGGATTATAAAGGAGGAAGTAAAGAAACTTCTAGATGCTGACTATATAGCTGAAATACAATTCACGGAGTGGTTGTGCAATGTCGTCCTAGTTTCAAAGGGGGGAGGAAAATGGAGAATGTGTAATGACTTCACGGATCTTAACAAGCTATGTCCTAGAGATCCGTATCCGCTCCCGAGAATCGATTCACTGGTCGACTCCACTGCGGGATGTGCAATATTGAGTATGATGGATGCATTTCAGGGATTTTACCAAATTTTTATGGCATTAGAAGATCGAGACAAGACAGCTTTTATTACCAAAATGGGTGTGTATTTCTTCAAGGTAATGCCCTTCGGACTGAGGAACGCTGGGGCCACTTATCAAAGGCTGGTGAATAAAATGTTCGAAGGCCTGCTGGGGAAATCGATGGAGGTATATGTCGATGACATGCTGGTCAAAAGCCTAAGTGAGAAAGATCATCTGGAACACATTAAAGAGGCTTTCGACATAATGAGGAAATATGGAATGAAGCTCAACCCGGCCAAATGTACTTTCGGAGTTAGGTCAGGGAAATTCCTCGGGTACTTGGTGAACGAAAGAGGTATTGAAGCAAACCCAGAAAAGATACAAGCAGTCATCGATTTGAAGGCTCCTCGGAACTTAAATGAAGTGCAAAGGCTAGTTGGAAAAATCACGGCCCTCAATCGGTTCATATCTCGTTCTGCAGACAAAAGCCTTCCCTTTTTCAAAGTAATGAGGAATGCAAAGAAGTTCGAGTGGTCGAAGGAATGTGACCAGGCATTCGAAGAACTCAAATCCTATCTTATGTCACCTCCCCTTTTGGCCAAACCAAAAGACAACGAAGATCTGTATCTCTATATCGCAGTTTCCGAACAAGCGATCAGCTCAGCTCTGGTTAGGATGGAAGCAAAAGAAAACAACCCGATTTATTATGTAAGTCGAGTCTTGCAAGGCCCGGAAAGAAACTACTCCGAGATCGAAAAGTTTGCTCTCTCTATTGTAACTACTGCGCGGAAATTGAGACCCTATTTCCAGTCGCACAAAGTTATTGTCCTGACCAACCAACCACTGAGGCAAACACTTTCAAAGCCTAATGCGTCGGGAAGGTTAATTAAATGGGCGGTCGAGCTAGGAGAGTATGACATCGATTACTTGCCAAGGACATCAGTCAAAGGGCAGATTTTAGCTGATTTCGTACTAGAAAGCACTGTACCTGCAGAAGAAAAGGAAGAACAATGGATGTTGCACGTGGATGGATCTTCCACATCGACGGGGGGTGGCGCAGGAATCTACTTCCAAGGCCCAAGCGGGGAAGAGCTTGAATTTGCTGTGAAATTAGACTTCCTAGTATCCAACAATGAAGCAGAATATGAGGCCTTGCTGGCTGGATTGACAATGGCAATCGAGACAGGAATAAAAAACCTAATTGCTTACACCGACTCACAGCTCGTGGAAAAGCAATTTAAGGGTCTTTTCGAAACCAAAGAAGATTCGATGATTAGATATTTAGCTTTGGTCAACAAGCAAGTATCACGACTTGAAACGTTCCAACTCGAGTATATAAGAAGAACAGAGAATACAAGGGCAGACACTCTCTCGAAGTTCGGAAATCTAATAGAAGGAATCAAAACTCGGAAGGTAACACTCTTGATCTCGGAAAAATCGGCTATCGACATCAATGAGAGTTCCTCTGGTGCGGATGTACTCAATCTCGATGATGATCGCGGTGGTTGGAAGACTCCAATACTCGATTACCTACTGAACGGAACACTCCCATCAAACAACACCGAAGCAAGAAGAATCAAATATAGGGCACCTCGCTATGCGCTCATTGGAAATGAGTTATATCGACGATCAATCACTGGAGTATTGCACAAATGCGTAGATTCTCCCCAGACCGACCTAATACTAAAGGAAGTCCATGAAGGATCCTGTGGAAGTCATTCGGGAGGCAGGGCATTAGCGATTCGAATCTCGCGTCTAGGGTATTATTGGCCTTCCTTGGTCAAGGACGCCAACAACTATGCTAGGAGGTGTGCCAAGTGCCAATATCACGCCACCATGCCAAATCAGCCAGCGCAAAAGATGGAATCAATATCGATTGCTTGGCCTTTCGATCAGTGGGGTGTGGACTTAGTTGGACCACTGCCAATGGCGCGAGGTCAGAAGCGCTATTTACTTGTAGGCGTGGAATATTTTAGTAAATGGGTAGAGGTGGTGCCGCTAAAGCAAATATCTCAGACCCAAATAATCAACTTCTACTGGTCGATCGTTTGTAGGTTTGGCATACCTAGAGTAATCATCTCCGACAATGGACCTCAATTTGTGGGGAAAAGAGTAGTGGATTGGTGTTCCAAACACAAAATCGATCTACGTTTTACGTCAGTAGGTTGCCCGCAAACAAACGGACAAACTGAGGTTACGAATCGGGAAATCGTAAAACTCTTGAAGAAAAGATTATCCGAAGCAGGAGGTGCTTGGCTCGATGAGTTACCTTGGGTCGTTTGGGCTAATCGAACGAAGGAAAGAGCTGCGACTGGGGAAACGCCTTTTAGTCTAGTGTATGGATCGGAGGCAGTTGCTCCTGCTGAACTAGAAGTCACGTCGCCAAGAACTGGTATGTACAATGAAACGGATAATACGGACAAAAGGAATTTCGAACTCGATCAAGTGGAAGCAAAACGAGAAAGAGCCTCCACCCGAATCCAAGCCTACAAAACTACCATGGCAAGGGCTTACGATAAAAATGTAAGATTAAAATCTTTTCAGGTGGGAGACCTCGTCCTAAAACGAGTAGATGTATCCAAGCAAAAGCCTCCACCCGAATCCAAGCCTACAAAACTACCATGGCAAGGGCTTACGATAAAAATGTAAGATTAAAATCTTTTCAGGTGGGAGACCTCGTCCTAAAACGAGTAGATGTATCCAAGCAAAAGCCTCCACCCGAATCCAAGCCTACAAAACTACCATGGCAAGGGCTTACGATAAAAATGTAAGATTAAAATCTTTTCAGGTGGGAGACCTCGTCCTAAAACGAGTAGATGTATCCAAGCAAAAGGGTAAGCTCGATTGTAATTGGGAAGGACCATTCAAGATAATCGAAGCCGGCAGAAAGGGCGCATATCGATTAAACACAATGGGAGGAAAATCCGTAAAAAGAACTTGGTTTGTCTATATTTCCAACTGTTTCTTGTAATTTCCTTACTTTTATTTTTGAATCTAATGAAAAAGTTCTTTTGTTACTTTCCAAGACTATCGTATAGATCGACAGCCATTGAGGCATCGAGAGGAAATCTACAATTCTCCAAACGTACCTCGATAGCCGTTGAGGCATCGAGAGGAAATCTACAATTCTCCAAACGTACCTCGATAGCCGTTGAGGCATCGAGAGGAAATCTACAATTCTCCAAACGTACCTCGATAGCCGTTGAGGCATCGAGAGGAAATCTACAATTCTCCAAACGTACCTCGATAGCCGTTGAGGCATCGAGAGGAAATCTACAATTCTCCAAACGTACCTCGATAGCCGTTGAGGCATCGAGAGGAAATCTACAATTCTCCAAACGTACCTCGATAGCCGTTGAGGCATCGAGAGGAAATCTACAATTCTCCAAACGTACCTCGATAGCCGTTGAGGCATCGAGAGGAAATCTACAATTCTCCAAACGTACCTCGATAGCCGTTGAGGCATCGAGAGGAAATCTACAATTCTCCAAACGTACCTCGATAGCCGTTGAGGCATCGAGAGGAAATCTACAATTCTCCAAACGTACCTCGATAGCCGTTGAGGCATCGGGAGGAAATCTACAATTCTCCAAACGTACCTCGATAGCCGTTGAGGCATCGAGAGGAAATCTACAATTCTCCAAACGTACCTCGATAGCCATTGAGGCATCGAGAGGAAATCTACAATTCTCCAAACGTACCTCGATAGCCGTTGAGGCATCGAGAGGAAATCTACAATTCTCCAAACGTACCTCGATAGCCGTTGAGGCATCGAGAGGAAATTTCCAAATCATCGAAATCTCCAGAGGTATCTCCGATAACCGCGGAGCCATCGGGATGAGATCGTAAAATTGACAAATCGATAAACGTTCCTAGATTGCCGATATTTTCGAATGGCTGAAAACCTAAGTATTGTAATCGTCGATCTCTCCGATAATAATAATCGTCGATATCCTCTAAAAATTTCATCGATTTCTTCTAAGTTAAAGTCAGTGATTTCATCTTAAAAATTTCATCGATTTCTTCTAAGATAAAGTCAGTGATTTCTTTAAGAAGATTAGGATCTACTATGATTGTCGATTTTGTCAACCGGTTACAAGACAAACTACGTCAAGCATCGATTTCTTTTATGTTGCTGGTTAAGTGCATTCTCTCGATAACTACAAAGTTACTGACAAATTCAAATATTCAAACAAAGTTGAGATAATATGAAATTTATTTCATTAATTATATCAAAACTATTACAAGTGTACAAATCGATATCGACTACGCTGAGTTATCAAAAGACCTATTACAAGCTATTACATTGATCGTTCTAGTAAGTTGAGGAAATCCCGAGTATTTCCTACAAATTCGGCAACCGAGAACCTATGGTCACGCCCGACCTCGGATTAGCTATAGGCTTAAATATGGAGGTTTTCCGCCTATAGCTTTTCCTCTCATTGGTCGAGGCCTTGAGGGGACGAGACGTCCTAGGCGTCAGTGAAAGACAGGTGGATCTTTTAATAATACCAGGTTGCTTACCGAGCGCACACACCATCACAGTCAATAAGATGACCATGGGTGATGGGTCTCTCGGCATCGACTCGGTGAAAGAGGAGGAAAAAATCGACCAATATTTGGCGATTCAAATCCTCCACCACCTAATCGACAACCTTAGCCTCTATTCTCCACACCTGCCCTCCTAGTTCTCGGGAGAACCACGGAATCATCAACCACCCTGCTTATGTTGCAGAGTGCCGATCCAAATGAGGATTCCGAGATTCCCCCGGGTAGACCTCGTTGTCGTTACCGATGCCACCCATTCGAACGACGAGGCCTACCCATTGAAGCATTCCATTTACCGATACCACCCAGTCGAAAATGATTTCATCTCTCTTCCCTCGATCGGGAGGTCGAGTAGAATGAAAAATCATGAAACGAAGAGAATGATCTCTCGATAACTCAACAACAAAAGACATATAGAAAGATGTTTTTATCGGACACTTCTTAATAAAGGACATTTTGCTGGGTTGAGAATGAAGTATGGTACCATATACCTAACCTATTTATAGGAAAAAACTTCCTAATCCGACGGTCAATAATGATTTAGATCAACGGCTCAGATTAAAGGCATTTAAGTAGCCGACTGTTCCGCTACCCAAGGTAACTGACGCGGACTACATCCAACGGTCAAAGACACGCCACGATCAACGGCTGAGATTGTTCCCATTTAATGCGCTAACCGCCTCAACTACCCTATGTAATTAATTAGGGAACGAACAATCGATGTCGACCAAATTAAATTAGGACGAATCGAATCGATCATATCCGACTATGCAATATGAGAAGAAAAACCTTCATGGAACGTACTCTGATAGCAAAAGGCCAATTAACACACGTACGTCAGAATTTATCACTTGCGAGCAACATAAAGATAAATGGATTGTACGCAATAAAGTAAAAAGAAAATGTTCGACAAATACAACACATATTACAAACAAAACACGCCGCCCATACGAGACTCGATAACCAACAAACCGAGCTTTAGAGGAAATAAAAGTATTTTCTTTTTTCAAACTCAGGGCCAAAACAAATGCCGTCAACAATCATTATGGGTCTCGAAATTGAGGCGATCGATATGATCCGAGGAGGTTGTCGTCTGGGGGACTTCGCCTCCCTGGTCAGCACTCTCGGCTTTCAGCTTCGCCGCTTGCAGCTCTAGTAAGAATCCAAATTCATGATCCTCTGGAGCTCCCTTAGAATTATCTTCTACCAAGAAACCCAAGTCGAGCGGAACACCGTTTTCATCCGAGGTCGCGCTAAGTCGCGTCTCGTCAAAACGATCGTTCAGAAAGCCAAGCGCCCTGCACTGCTTCCAGCCCTTCTCGAAGACCTTCATCAAATCAACTCCTGATTGCCGTTCGACAAGTTCCTCATACACGACGCTGTTGAAGAATTCAGTAACGATAGCTTTCCTCTCGGCAGCACTCGCTTCACTACGACTCCTCAATCCTTCTTGTCGACCCAACTCATAGCTGTTGGCAACCTCTTCCTTCAACTTCATGGCAAATTCTTGATCTTTTTGCTCAAGTTTTGCCTCTAGCTCGGCGATACGACCGTCTCTAGTCGTCGCTTCTTTCTCCAGGATAGCTACCTTTTCATCGATCTCTTTTTTCTTCTCCTCCAGTTGACCAACCTTCTTCTTCAGATGAGAGCTAGAACTTTTACTCTTCTCGTAACGCTTCCTCAGACCATCCTGTCGGGCAGCCGAGGAAAAGATGGTCTGGCTTAACTGGGAAATAAACAATTAATACGTTATCAGTAGGACAAAATAAAAGAGCAAGAATCTATGTTGAAAGATGAATACCGAAAGAAGAAGAGACGCCTGTAAACGTAGGATGTCCGCTCCATCTTTCTTCAACAATGTGGCGTGGTCCTCAAAGGACACTATCGACAGAAACTTCTGCCACGCCTGTGCAGAAATTGCCGAATCCAAAATCGCAGGATCCATCATCGAGATACCGGCTGCCCTTGATCCGTATAGTCTTTTATGCTCCTCGAGAATCGACTCGAGATTGCCTTCGGCAGGGGCTGGAATCTCGCTGCTTGTAGGAGTCAGTAGATCATCGGGCCTGGGCCTCTTCGAAGTACGAGTGTCTGTTTGGTCGACCTCGGCTGAATTCGGCCTTTTTCCCTTATCAATTTCTTGTTCTCCCTCCACTTGATGACTGGTCGGTTGGGGAACAGTGCTCGAGTGGCCAGGAGGTTTCGCGGCTTTATCAGTAGCAGCAGTTGGAGATGGCGGCACAGGTGGTTTCACAATATGTTGAGATTTCCATATGGATCTAAGGTATCGATTAGCCATAGGGACGATGTCTTCTGCACAAACAAATATATTAAAGGAATATATCAATGTATTATATAGGGAAACACAGAGAACGATTAAAAACTACCTAAAGTGGGACAATCGACAGGTAGGGGAGCCATCGACATTCCTCCTAGACTCAAAATTGGCTCCCGCAGAAGTGCATTAGTATCATAGGTCGAATCCGACAACTGAGAAAGAAAGTCGGGGCCCCATGAAGGATCAGGTATGTTCTTCAAAAGAATGGCACCCGACCTCCATTCACGTTTCGTCCTCCACACGTAGTTCTCGGGGCCGTGGACAAAAATAAATCTATTCTTCCAACCTTTACCGTGCGATGATTTCAGATCACTAAGAAACCTAACTCTGGGTTTAGACCGCACAAAGTAAAAACCTTCATTGGACTGAGGGGAAGGACGGACATCGAACAGACCACAAAAATTAGCAAAAGAAGCGGGTTGGCCGATCGCTTTCATTACTATACAGAAAGCAATGATATAACCAATAGCATTCGGTACCAATTGAGTAGGGCATAAATCGAGACCATTAACTATATCGATGAATTCATTCGCTAGAGGAAAACGGAGACCATTTTCCAAACTATCGATATGAAAGGTTCTATAACCACTCGGAGGCTTATTCATCCTATCATCCGGAGATGGCATCTTAATACCCCAACCTGAAGGGAATTCATATTTCGACAACAACGACTCGTCTGACATACGAAGTCGACATGCCGATATGGCGCTAAATAATTCTTTTGTTCGATGACGGTCCGAGTTAGACTCAGAAGGAATCATAACTTCCTTACTTGAACGTTTTACCGAACCTATCGACACACCTTCCCCTTCCCCGACAGATTCATTTCCTAGGGACTTCGACCTACCAGACATAAATAAAAACAAGAAATAGAGATACCTAAGAGAGCAGGAATACTTCGACTAGGGGGCTCCAAGCTATCGCTGATCGACGAGAGCTCCGACGATAAATCTCCCAGTATGTTTTCTAATGAGTATGAACAGTTAAGCCCTTAACACCCTATATATAGACGAAAATCCCAAAGAGCGCGCCCAATGACGAAATGTTTTGAACAGACATGGCGGTTCATTCAAAAATGGACCGATTCACCAATTTCGGCCCAATAACTTTCCTTTCGAAGTAAGGAAGTTGGCCCAAGTATTGGCCCATTTACAATTCTCAAATACGACGATTCGATTAACGACAATTGGAGGTGCAATAAATATAGAAGAACATATAATTATCGAATATATATTTATCGATTGAAGAAAGATATGTTGATAGTTCATCAGTACATTCAAAATACCTTAAACATAACATTATCCTACAAATCTCCTACTTATCTACAACTATTCGAATGAAATCAAACATCCGAACTCATGTGCTCGAGCAGCTTCGACTTCTTCATCTATACCGATCAACACAGGAGGTTGACATTTCTCATCGAGCCCCGCTCCTATCATCGATGGATCAAAATTAGCAGTGAGGAAACCTCTATGCTGACATTGTTTAATGGTCTTTTCGTGCATCTCGACCAAAGCATCTCCCATTCTAGCATCTGCGAGATTTTCATATACAGGAGACGCAAGAAACTCCTTCACAATAGCCAGGCGTTGAGCGGAAGAAACCACCCTAGCTTCTGGAGGATACCCAGCACGGAGTCGATCAACTTCTCCGGAGGAAATGCTAAGCTGCTTCATAGCATCATCGATTAGCTGTTCTCGCTCTCTCATGGCGACATCATGCTCGGCCTTGAGTTTTTCCAATTCTTGTCTCGCGAGATCCGCCTGGAGATAACCTTGAAACAGATATTGTATTATCTGCGTAAAAACCGTAGCAATTGATTTCCGATATATGATCAGTTATCGAAAATACAAATTAATATCGAGAAAAAATACTTACTGCAGAGATTGCTCGCCCCGAGGTGTGCAAATTCTTTTGTAGAGATTTTCTCGACAACCACCTCTGGTCGCGACTAAAAACACTGTGTATAAAACTCCGAAAACCAGCGTCCTTTGAATTTCGTTGAAGAACTGAATCGCTGGAACCCAAGCCACCGGGATACTTAAGCTCGGAATCTACCCATTCTGATATCGACCAATCTAAATCGAAATCGTCGTCATCAGAGCTTTTGTCGCTAACATCCACAATCGGATCGACAGGATCATTTCCTGCCTTCAGAACCGTCTCTTCTCCTCGGCGAGGCCTCTTTCCCCGCTTAATCTCGATTCGACGTGCCTCATCATCACCTACGCTTTTCGATCGGCCCTCCGCGCTAGATCCGGTCATGACGCCAAAGCCTTGTGGCCACTTACGTTGGTTCTCGACCTCGAGAGCTTCCCTTTTCTTCCCTTTGGGTACAACTATAGCACCCCTAAGCAGATCCTCTAGGGAAGGATCGTCGCCCCTCCTTCTTGATGCAGATAGCCCACATGTTCGCAGATGCGACTCTTGGGTAAGTACCTTCACATTGAGGAAATATCTATGCAAATTCCCCACAAATTGAGGCGAGAGAGTAGATGGTGGAGGTCGCTGTACATCGATAGGCCCGGTACGCCAGGACGATGTGATATTTAGCTTCTGCCCCTTCGGTGGCCTAAGAAACACAAATCGGGCTTTCCAGCCCTTCCCATGAGAACTCTTGGCATTTGTGAGGAAACTACTGTTATTCCCCCTAGACCTAACTTGATAGAAGCCCTCGCCCGACTTTGGTGAATCCTTCACCGTAAACAAACGCCAAAAATTGCCAAACGACGGCTCTTGCTTAAAAGCTTTCATAACGACGATAAATCCTAGGATCATCGAGATACCATTCGGAACGATCTGGGCAGGCACAACACCCAAATGATTGAGAATCGATGCCAATTCCGGAGCGATTGGTACTCGAAATCCACACTCCATCGATGCCTCGTGTATAGCTATGGCGTTCTTCGGAGGCTTGTGCATCCGCTGAACCTTGCTCGGAGTCGATAAAGCCCAACCTTCCGCAATCGAAAACGACGACGGCCAGTTCGACAACGATTTTCTATAATCACCGGCTTGAATCTCATGGTATGCCAGTCGCTTTTCATCTTCGTCTTCTTCACCGTCATCGGCCTGCCCGCCACTTCCAGATATACCACCTTCATTGCCATCCTGTCGATTTGTTTCCTCGCCAAAAACATCCCTGACCACATCTTCCACATGAATACTTTCTGGAGTCGATGCTTCGCTGTCCGACATTTTCTGGGTATCTTAGAACTAAAAACGATGAAGACCTCCTTTACTCGCTTACAGAGCTCCGACTTCAGGAAATTTATTTTACCGTCGTATAAAAGCACAGGAAGAATGACCTATTTATAGATGTAAAAATTACCGCTTCGCCGAATTTGCACAATACCCCATGACAAGACGCGACGTTTGAACTTCCACCCCTGATATAAACATTACCCGCCGAAATAAACCCTAAATCAGCAAGGGCGCGAAAGCATAGATATTTTGGCGGGAAGCTCTATTCCGACACTTTAAAGTCCCAGACTTCGATTTGCAATCGAACTCTCGAACTTGGGGGGCTCCCAATGATACTAGCAGAATTTAAAAAATCAAACAAGCACTACTTCAAATTTCCAGAGTTCGACTTACGATCAAACTCTAGAACTTGGGGGACTCTTGATGTACCAAGTCTTCGTCATTATAAACACTCGTCGATCAACGATTAGGATCGAGGACCTCCCCCTCAAGTTCACATTAAACATAGGCGAAATGGCCTAACGTCGGGGCGTAGTCCTCGATGTCTTCGACTTAACCGACATGCTGGTCGACGTCTTTCTTTATTAGGTCCATTTACAATCGGATCGAATCAATCGTTGGGGATCCATATTCGATCCGTTATGTCCAATCATGATTCGACCCGATGACCCATTTGGAACTCTATAAATACCCCTCATAAATACGATTAAAGGTACGCACTTCTAAGCATTAAATACGCTCCGACTTCCCTACTCATCTCGAAACTTACTTAAGCATCGGAGGGTTATCGTCGGGTAACCACCGACATTAACCTGACGTAGTTGTCTTTGTTTTCAGGTTAGGATCCCTTATACAAATCGAGGACTAGCATAGCTGACCTGCTGATCCTCATATTGACGAGTCGCGTTCGACTGGAAAGGAACATATTGACGAAAGCACACTCATCAATATGTGTAAATGTAAGTATTTGTATCCGGAGTCGTGACCTTTTATCAAGTTACGTTGTTATGAAGAAACTTAGTTTTTTTTTTAACTTTTTGTTTTGATAAACATGAAATCCGAAATGTCATCGTTTTGTGATGATATGACTTGGCAGGTGATATTTTGGTCTTGGGTTTAATGGAGGTGGAGGATGGGGGTTGATAATTGGAGTCGTGATAATTGAATTTCGTGAGTCGGAAAGTAGACTAAAGGGAAACACCTTGTTCGGTTAATTAAGGGGACAACTGTGAAAGTCTGCAAAATATTTAAACGGAATCAGTTTCAATGGAAGAAAACTCCTCTGGAATTAATGAAATGGGACCAAACCATCAAGATATTTCCCAGACTTTTGGTGTGGAAAATAGAGGACCATTACCAGAAGATGTGAAAATATCATCAGTTCTTGTAAACTCGGAAGTTCCATCACAGAATGGAGCGAAAAATCTTGAAAGTAGGGATGTACCTTCTGAAACTGTTTTTATTGGAAGATTGGGAGCAATGGAAAAAGATGTGAGTGGTTATACTGGTCACTTGGAAGATGAAGATAGTGGGACTCCTGACCAAGCAAAAAAGGGTAAAGTTAAATTAAGAAGTCCAGTGACAAGTTCGAGAATTTTGCGTTCAATATCAAAAGAGAAACCTAAGGCTCCTGAACCTAGCGAAACTATGAAACAAGACACTGCTAATGGAGAAAAGAAGAATAGAGGAAGAAAGAAGAAGCAGATAAAGAAAAAATTAGTAAATGAGTTCTCAAGAACGAAAGCCCGTCTGGGATATTTACTGCACCGGATAAAGTATGAGCAAAGCTTAATTGATGCTTACTCTGCTGAAGGCTGGAAGGGGCAGAGGTATGTGTGGCTCACAAAATAGTATATGATTATTGTCGGGTTACTGGTTTTAATTGAAGTTAATTGAACTTATTTGAGATGCACTTAAAATCTTGGCACCTTGGTTAAGTCACCTCAACAATTTTGGAGTTAACTATTTAGTATTTGAGGGACTTTTTATATCTGTAACCCGATATTTGTGCTCTTCAATTTTTTTCGACTTATAGTTGGTTTTTCATCCTTTAACAATACTTTTGATTCCTTCACATTTTGCAGCTTGGAAAAACTAAAGCCAGAGAAGGAGCTTCAGCGTGCAAAATCTCATATTTTAAGTTACAAATTGAGGATAAGGGATTTATTTCAGCACCTTGATTCATCCCTTTCTATCGGAAAGCTTCCAGAGTCTCTGTTTGATTCTAAAGGCGAGATCGACAGTGAAGATGTACGGAAAGTTGTGTGATTTGTAGCTATATATTTTTTCCATCTTTATAACTTGCAATCAACTAATAGTCTGGCTCTAATTGCTCTAGTCTGGATAAGCTGACAAATTAATTTAACCTTGTTCTCCTTCATGTATGCGCGGATTTTGCATGCATGTTGCCTAATGCATCATATATATTTTATTAATTTGAGTATCTGCCGAAAAGCACTTGATTTAGCATTAGAAGTCTTTGGCTCTTATGCAAATTGCAAATTCTTAAACAAGGTAGTGTTGTTTTTCCAAACAATGTCAATTCATATAGGCTATTATGTTCGACACATGTAATGACAGGTGTTAGATGTTCAAACCTTGCCTCATAGAAAGTATTTTCGTTCCATTCCCTTTTAGAATGTTGCTTCTTGGTGATGGTGACATTGCTTCCAACTTTGATTTTATGTTAGACATTTAGGACTGTATGAACATTCTTTTCATTATTGCAGATTTTCTGTGCCAAATGTGGCTCTAAGGAACTGCCTCTTGACAATGATATCATTCTGTGTGATGGTGCCTGTGAACGCGGATTTCACCAATTTTGCTTGGAGCCACCTCTGTTAAAAGATGACAGTAATTCTCCGCGCTACTCAGTTGACGGCTTTTGTTTCTCATAATTTTGTTGCACCTAGGTGTTTGTCTTTTTACTTTTTCACTCTTTGACTGCATGTACACAGTTCCTCCGGGTGATGAAAGCTGGCTTTGCCCTGGCTGTGATTGTAAAGCTTATTGCATTGATATGCTTAACGATTATCAGGGAATAAATGTTTCTATCGCTGACAATTGGGAGGTATGAGACTCTGAGCTATGCTCTTATATTAATTTGAGCACAAATGCATTTTTAGTCCCTCAGGACTGTACGCGCATCGCTTTTAGTCCCACGTTTTCAGATGTAACACTTTTGTCTCAACTTTTTAATACTTTTTTACACATTTCGTTCTTTTCTGCCCCTTTCCATTCAATTTGGGGACAAAAGTGCAATACAAAGGCGATCTTATAAGACCAAAATTGCAAAACAGGAAAGAACCAAAGGAGCGAAAATGGATGAGAAGGGGGATAAGGACGTAATCGCAAACAAATTAAAAAATTGGGTCTAAAAGTGCTATTTTTGGATGTATGGGACTAAAAGTGACGCGACTAAAAATGTAAGGTTGCCTCAATGTTAATGTTAGTTTTTCACGGTGCTCTCATATCCTTGCAGAAGGTCTTTCCTGAGGCTGCTGCATCTGCACCAGGAAAGAAAGTGGTTGATAATTTTGCATCATCATCAAATGACTCTGAGGATGATGATTACGACCCTGATAAGCCAGATACAGTTGAGAAGGTTGAGGACAACGAATCAAGTTCTGATGAGTCTAATTACTTTTCTGCATCTGATGATTTGGTGGCTTCTCCTAATAATGAGGATTTTATGGAGCTTCCTTCTGATAATTCAGAAGATGATGATTTTGATCCCACTGCTCCGGAACCAGATAAGCAGGTGAAGCAGGATAGTTCAACTTCTGATTTTACCTCTGACTCGGAGGATCTTCGTGCTCTACTTGATGATGCCACTGTGCCTGGTAATGATCCTGAGCCCATTTCACCATCATTAGACAATGATCAGCCTTGCACAAGTTTTGAAGAAGAAAAATCTAAAGTGGGTAGAAGAATGAAGAGGCAATCACTAAAAGCTGAGTTGTCTTACCTTATGGAGTCCTTTGATGAACCTGTATCTGGCAAGAGACAAAGAGAGCGGTTGGACTATGAGAAATTGCATAATGTGAGTTTCTTCTTTTTCACACTTTTACAATATAAATGGAATCAGGTACATGCATGCAATATTAGATATGAGCACATTATAATCGTTGACAGGCTAGTTTCATTTTTTAAGGTTGTTACATGCTATCTTCTTATATTTGAGTTTTAGTCTAAGCATAGTTGTCTATTTTACAGTCACGAGGAGTATGACTGTTCACACAGTTCAATTAATCGACCGAATTGTGCCTAGAACTCTCTCGTGCTTTACCGTGGCGTTTGACGTTAGGAAAATGACTGCACACAGTATTTAAATCCACCCGATTCCAAAATTAAGCATCTATTCCATTGTTGCTCATGGTGCAAAGACATGAAAACTGTCTCGTACTTGACCTTGACATTAGGCATATTGAGAATGCTTATCTTGGATGGTTCGCCGTTTTGGCTAAATAAAGCTATAAATTGCACCTTTCCTCTCTGATTTTTTCTTATGCAATCACTAAGAAGCCGGAAAAAAGGTCATTGCTTGAGTTAAAAAAATCATGACTTGCTGTCAAGAATTTCGGTACAACAGTAGGTATACATTTTCACTATTGTGCACATAAGTTGCAAAAGTTAGGACAAGCCCTTTCAGTTATTGCCTGGTATGTATATACTTTGGTAGTTTGGACTGGTATTCTGTGTGTCTATCCTTCACTTCCTTGAATTGGCTTTTGTGGTAACTAATGTTGTATTTGTCAAAAGGAAACATATGGAAATTCTATATCTGATTCAAGTGATGAAGATTATGACGATACTCCTGATTCAAAGAGAAAGAAGATTAATTGTGAGAAAACTAAGTTGATCTCCCTTAATAAAACTCCAATTACAAAGAGTAAGACAGAATCCAATGATGAAAACCAGAAAGGAAGTCGGCATTTACCAAATAGAACTCTCAAAGTTAATGCTGATGGGAGCGCAAAAGAGTCACGAACCACAGTTGACTCTGTTAATACGGATACTAAAAAATCAGCACCTAAACGGCTTGGAGAAGCTGCAACGCAGGTAAATTTGTTGCATTGAATAGAAGGGCGTTTTCTCGTAGGTACTTATAATAACGGTGATATTGTAAATGATGGATGTTTCGTTCGTGCAGAGACTCTACCGATCCTTCAATGAAAATCAATACCCTGAAAAAACTGTACAAGAAAAATTGGCAAACGAATTAGGGCTCTCGATTAAGCAGGTTATTTCATTGTTCTTTGCTCGTTTTTCTTTTCACCTTCTAATCAGCAGGTACCATGTTAGTACTTTGCAAGTATTTATGTTTTTATTTCATCTTAATGTTTTTTGGGCAGGTTAGTAAATGGTTCGAAAATGCTCGTTGGAGCTATCGGCATAAACCACAAATGGAAAATTTGGCAGCTAATAGTAGGGGAGAAAATTCTGTGACACACAAGTCCAAAAAGAGGAAAAGATAGAGGAAAAATTATGTAGGTATTTTTTGTCTAAACATTATATTTATTTGAATATGGATTCCGTTTCCTGTCATTACGAAACATTTGAGAAGAATGGGTTTTGTATTATTCATTCTCTTGCTAAAATTATGAGTGATACATAAATGTAACGATATATTTATATTTTTGGTAGGCACATTCCCAATACTCAAATTCCTATAACCATATTTCATTCTTGTCAAATAAACAGGGCCAAAATTGCACGTTGACTATAGGATTTCAAGATTTACACTTTAATTAAGAAAATATACTACTCCTTCCGTCCCATTTATTTTACTTCATTTGCTACAGTCGATCAAGCTTTTCAATCTTTTAATTGACTTATCATATTAAATTATTTACATTTGTGGAGTATTAAACCTTTTAAATATAAATATATATTGTATCATATGATATTACTAACTTATTAATGCAATATATTAATTAAATTATTTATTATAATTTTTATAAATTTAGTTAAATTGACTGGTCAACCATACCAAGCGATAAAAATAATTGGTACGAGGAAGTATTTGACTTATTCAAACATCCATCATTAGTTACATTATTTTTCTTAATTCTTGAAATCTCTTGTGACCTTGTTCTTGTATAATTTTATCAAAATCCATCCAAATACGTTTTCATACAAAATATGCTTCAATATTTCTATTAATCCGAAAAATGGTGCGCATATATGAATCGAAATAGGCCAAATAGCAATTTACGTCCCTTAACTTTCACTCATTCGCGGAATCAGGACGTTTAATTTTTCAGCAAGCAATTTACGTCCCTTAACTTTCACTGGTCTGCAAAATCAGGATATTTAATTTTCCAGCAAGTATTTTACGTCCATTAACTTTCACTGGTTCGCAGAATCAGGACACTCAATTTTTCAGCAAACAATTTACGTCCCTTAACTTTCACTAGTCCGCGGAATCAGGACACTTAATTTTTCGACAAGCAAAATACGTCCTATAATTTTTTTATACCCACAATTTTAGTCCACTTGACCGCATTCAATCCAATAAATTTTTCGGACGTCCTATAACTTTACATCCATTATGCTTGGCTTAGGTGGTTCTTATTTATAGAGAACTATGCAAAATAAGTCCTATTTGACACATTTTGGCTATACGACATAAATTTTCACTTGACAAAACAAACACCCACTTGACAATCACTTAACAAACTGTCTACGACTATTTAACAACATCAATATTAATTCAAATCCCCAGATTAATTGTCCAGTTGGCAATTTTAAAATTTTCGACGAGTTGTGGACTAAAATTGCGGTCAAGCGGACTAAAATTGCAGGTATAAAAAAGTTATAGATTTCGCGGACCAGTGAAATTTAATGGGCATAAAATGCTTGCTGAAAAATTAAGTGTCTTGATTCTGCGGACCAATGAAAGTTAAGGGATGTAAAATGCTTGCTGAAAAATTAAGTGTCCTAATCCTGCGGACCAATGAAAGTTAAGGGACATAAAATGCTTGCTGAAAAATTAAGTGTCTTGATTATGCGGATCAGTGAAAGTTAAGGGACATAAATTGCTTGCTGAAAAATTAAATGTTCTACTTCTGCCGACCAGTAAAAATTAAAGGACGTAAATTGCTATTTTGCCAATCGAAATACATCCGAACATGCTTCTTTTATATGTTTGAATCCACTTTCATTTAAGGGTTGTAACAAGTAAACAACCATACATTTTTAGTTTGTCTTATTAGATGATAATTTTTTAGAGAATGATCATTATATTAATATAAAATATCAAGATCACTAAATTAGAAAATCTAATGAATTATAATCAAATTAAAAAGAGAATCAATTTTCTACAAGTATTAAACTAAAGAATAACCTACAATATATTGTTGTTTGATGTTTCTAATTATAACGTGTTAATTCTTTTTTATTTGGTTTTTCAAGATCATTTTCGGAGATTTAACCTATTATAATATTAAGATTAAAAAAATCTTCTAATGTATTTGGGAGGCAAAATTTTAAGTTGACTCAAATATAATTTTATATGTGAGACCACTTTTGAGTCTACATAAAATAGATAAAACACACGTTATGTGAAAATATTTTTCTTTTGTTGAAATAAAATTTCACGTTTTTATGAAAAAAATAATTCACATTATTTATTTTCTATACTTTTATCTAAATACATACTTCACATTTTATCTTATGATAAATATTTCACACACATGTACTCTACTTTTATCCAAATATATTTTCTTTTATCATCATGAAAATTATATTTCAATTTAGAAAATATTTTACCTTTTTCTTTTTCTTAATAACTTCATGAATTAGTTATTATCACTATTTTAATAATTAAAGTGTCAAGATTCTCTCTTTCGTGAAAACAATATTTTTTTTTAGAAAAATCATTTCATTTCTACTTTTCATAAATTATTTTTTTATATTCACTACTTCAATAATTTGTGTCAAAATGAATCTGAAATATTGATGCATATATCTTTTCACAAAGATACAAATTTGAGTGTGTGACATATTCAAGGCTAGTTCCCGCGAGAGAGTTTATGGTTAACAATTATTACACTACAAAAATACAAATTGGACTAGACAGTCTATTTTTTTAATTAAATTCTTCGAATCAATTTTATCCAGTTCTTCTCAATTTGACTATTATATTAAAAACGGATTCTGAATATTCAGACAAAAAAAATTAAAAGGATTTTAAAAATGCCCAACCAATACCAAAAATATACTATATCCAAACAGACTCCGAAAAGTAAAACATTGATTTCCAGAAATAGAAAAGGAAAGAAAACCAAAACGGATTTGGCATTTAGCATCTAGAGCGCGCGGCAAAATTGAGCTTTTTGAAATCGTAAAAAATGGCGGTCGGCAAGAATACCAATCCAAATCCCTCCTTAACTCTCCTAACAAATCAAAACCAAAAAACAAAATTGAAAAAGTTCCCCCCTCCACCAAAACAACCATTATAAAATTACTCCCATTCTTCCATCTCTATATCCTAAAATCCTAAAATCCTAAAGCCCTAACCCCATTTTTTTACAGAAACCCTAAAAAAGAAGACTTCAATGGCTGACCGAGAAAACCAGAGAAAAGGAGTGTCTCGAAAGCGATCAAATGAATCTTCCACGGAAGAGACTCCGATTATGAAGAAACGGGTTGTGTTAGGGGACATAACCAACAGCTCATCCAACGAGTCCGATTCGACTACCCACCTGGGTCCAGGCAAAATCCGGAAATCCAAACCTAAACCTAATTCGAAGAACCCTCGGAATGAAGTGAATGTTGAAGTTTTGGTTAGCCCTGGATCTGATAAGCCACAAAAATATGGAAGTGCTCCTTTAATATATCAGCATCTGCACTCTTTGGAGGTATAATTACTAATGAAAAATTCATTTCGTGGATTTACATTTGCTGATTGTAACGATGAATGGACAGTTTTAATTGACTATAATTGATGCCTATTTGTGATATTAGGTTGAGGCAAAGAGGAGGCCATTGTCTAATTACATGGAAACAATTCAAAAGGCTATTAATCCGACTATGAGAGGAGTTCTCATTGATTGGTTGGTGGAGGTTGCAGAAGAGTACAGACTCGTTTCCGATACACTGTTTCTCACTGTAAATTACATTGACAGATACTTGTCTTGCCATAACCTTAGCAGGAATAAGCTTCAGCTTCTCGGAGTATCCTCCATGCTTGTTGCATCGTAAGCCAATGATTTGTTGCTGTGGTTTATCTTTGAATTCTTGCTGCAGTTTTTTTTATGTATTTTACTTGTGAAAATTGCAGTAAATTTGAAGAAATCAGTCCCCCACATGTTGACCATTTTTGTTATATAACAGACAACACTTACACAAAAGAAGAGGTAAGTTGAGTTTCTTCAATTTCTCTTCGTCTTCATCTGGATTGTGAGATTTAGATTTGGAAAAAGAATGGGTGGATTTCAAGTTCGTCATTGAGAAAGAAAATGGTACAAAATAATTGTTTAATGAGTTGGAATCCATACAAAATTTAGATGAATGTGAATAATTGATATGGACTTGTTATTATGGACTTGAAATACTTGGCTCAAAATCAATTCATCCAAATGAAGCCTTACAATCTTAGTTTTAAGAGTATAGCAGTGCATGTAAATAATCTTACTGGATGTGTTGCAGGTTATACAAATGGAACAAGATGTCCTCAAGTTTTTAGATTTCGAGATTAGTAATCCCACAACCAAAACCTTTCTCAGGTTAAAACTCACTTTCGAGATTATTCAATTCGTCCACATTTTTTTTAATGTGAAGAAGTAACATTTATTATGCGTCGTTTATTGAAACATGCTTCAATTTTTTTGGGTTTTGCAGAATTTTTATCTTGGCTGCTCAAGAGACACCCATGGTAGGCCAATATTTCAAAACTCCTTTTGTCATCTACGTAATAAATTCTTGTTACCTTACAAGTATATTTAACACATAAGGCTAACCAATTTATTGTCGTATCCAGTTTGCAGATCTTCAATTTGACTTTTTGTGCTATTATCTCGCTGAGTTAAGTTTATTGGATTATGGATGTGTCCGTTACATTCCATCAATAGTTGCTGCCTCAATCATCTTTCTTTCAAGATTGATTATCCAGCCAAAATCCCACCCTTGGGTAAGCCAGAAATCTTTTTATATTAATTTTTGCAGGCAAAACAATACTAACTATTCAAATATATTCTTGATTTGGATTTTGGATTTGCATACATAAATTATTTTCTGAAAATTTTGATTACGAAAAGTTTTAGATTGGATCACTTACGAAGCCTCATGCCTTTTGCAGAGCTTGGCACTACAACTCTATACAGGTTATAAACCATATGAGTTGAAAGATTGTGTCCTCACACTTCACAAGCAGCACCTCAGAAGTGTAACATCTTCAGTAGCGGTAAAGAAGAAATATATGGATAACAAGGTAATTCATTATTCCCTGTTCAGTTATATTGGAGCATTATGTTCCTCCCCAACCAAACAAGTCTTACTTGAAATTGATTTATGTTTCATGATTTTCTTGGAACAGTTCAGATCCGTTGCTTCTTTGAATCCACCCATGGAAGTTCCTTCTCGTTATTTTGAGATATCATTTGACTGAGCTTTCATGATCTGAAAACGAAGAACAAGCATGCATCTGAAGAATGAGTAGCCCAAACAATTGTAACTTGATATTGAGCTCTAGCCTTAGGTCTACAGATTCTTGTTCCAGGAGTAGTGAAGTATCTATAAATGTTGTAGCAGATGGATGTGTGAACAACATGTGATAAATATCTCTTTGGTGGAATGGAATATTAGAATTTTTAATTTTCAATACCCTTTTTCTTTTTCATGATTTTTATCTATGTATTTTCACGCACATAAAAACATGCATGTATACAAGTAATACTTTAACTTGTTCTGGTTGTCTAGTGTGACTTGGTGGCTGATATACCTATCTGAAACTACAAACAAGTGCATCACTGCTATAAATATATGCCTTTCTCAGTTTGGTTCTTTGTGAAGATAGTTACTGTCATGGATCACTGGCTACCTAGTACATAGATAGGCAGTACACGTTAGATGCTTGAGGATTCAATATCTAAAAGAGCCAGTAGGTTTCAGGTTTTAGGCACCACAACATAAATAAAGTACTGGAAGTTTTTTCAGCAAGTGAACTAAGAAATCGTGATCTTGTTGCTATTAAACAAGGGCTGTCAAACTTGAAAGCATAAGCAACGGTTACAATGATTTCTTAGTTCACTTGCTTTAAAAGAAATCATGATCTTGTTGCTATTAAACAAGGGCTGTCGAACATGAAAGCATAAGCAACGGTTACAATGAAAAGTCCAATTTCAGATAATACTAATACATACATAAACTGATTACAGTTTGAGATTCAAGTCAAGCCCATTTGAATTTGACAATTCATGCTCTGGTTGTTGATGATCTAATCGGAAACTTCCAGGCCACATTAAATCTGATGTTTCCAGCTGTATGCTGGGCTGCCATCCTATTCCAGATCCTGTTCTAGCCTCAGGAAATCTCGCCACAATTGCAGTTCCTTCTCTCCCTTGTTTATGTATTAGTGAGTGTGGCTGCACACCAAGTGATCTGTACATGGAAGCATGAACTGGCAGATCCATCATGGACATCATCTTGTGTGACTGGTAATATCTTACTGCACCTCTTTCCCTTTTATGAGCATTCTGATGACCCCCCAATGCTTGTGAACTGTAGAACTTCCGCATGCAGAAGTTGCAAGAGAAAACCTTGCCCGAAGATCCCGACTCTTTTCGTGCTTGGGATGGATTTGTTCTCAGGCTCAAATTCAACCACTCTCCTGGCCTATGTTGTGGTATGCCTCGATCACTACTTTCTTCACTTTGCATCTTTTCTTCTTTCTATATTTTAGTTGCAGAGGAGAATCTTCTTATTGATTCTTACTCACGTAATTGTGTTTAAACTTTAAAGTGCAATAAATGGATGCAGGTACTCTGCTGACCTCTTCTGTCGGCTCCTATCTTAAAAGTGATACTATAACAAGATGAAGCAGTGTGATATATAACATCTAAACTCATACCTGGTCTGTTCATTGTCCCCACCAAGTTATGCTTTGATTTCCCAAGTGGGAAAGCTTAAATCATCTTTTATTGTTGGCTTTGCCAAGCTTTTAGATTCCCACTCAATTTTTTTTTTCTCCTTATCTGGTGAAGCCACATCATCTTTAACTGGTATATATTGGATGAGTTAAAAGTGAACAGTCTAAGACAATTCCATTTAAGTCAAATCAAAGTCTCACGATTTGTTGTATTGCCTGCCATGAATTCCGCCTGCTTAAAGTTTATCTCACCTCATCTGTAGCCATCTATAGATCCATCTTGTATCTGCTTTAAGCCCTGAATTTGGTAACACTTTCTATAAGCTAATTTTCAGCTATTTTTATTTAGCTGGTACGGTAAAATTTCTTCTATGATTTTCTTAGGCTACATGATAAAAAGTAGGAGTGTATACATCATTCAAGCTTGTTGAATTTGGTTTGATTTTTGAAAGAACCAAGTACAGACAAGCTTCAATCAAACTGAGTAGCTTGATTTTAGTACTTATACTATGTTAAATTTGAGTCTCTCGAGTCAAATTCTAATCGAGTTTCAAAAGCTATATGTCGATGTTCAAGTTTGGTTGGTTTAATTTGTATACTGAATCCAGCTCAAGCAAACTTTTATCAAGTGAATTAGAGCGGAATGAATATATGATATAACCAAATATCGGGTGCATGACATTTATTGAGCGTTGGACCCACCCTGAAGGTGTATTCTCTATATTATAAAATGGCGAGTGAATAATAAGCCTGGGTGCAGAATATATAGCTACTGGTTGTATAATCTTGGGCTGTGTTGTAATTTGATACATACAAAAGTCTTGTGGGAAGTGGTAGGGGCAGGAGATTTGGCAATAATGGTGATAAAATAGGGGAAAAGATTTGAAGTTCATTTTTTTCTTATTCCCTGAAAACATGAGTATCTATGTGGGGCTTCTTGGTTATCTTTTCTGGCATGTTGAGGCCACTGTGTAGGTAGATTGGAAGTGCCTTTAATATCCCTTTGTACTCTTGACTCATATAGACCTAAGAAGAAGAAGAGAAACCTACTAGTTACCCAAAATGGCAAAATAGGTTCTCTTTTTTCTTTTCGACCATGTCCTGTACTTTTTTAATTTTTCTTTTGATTTTCCAGGAGTATTCACTATTTAAACCTGGTTTAATTCCTTTCAAGCCAAACGCCTATGTTAACTCTATTGGTACAAAAAAACTTTAGGCGAGGAAGGGTACTTAGGATTGTGCTGCATGTTTATTTGAGGTCTTATAAGCTGACCACCAAAAAAGACGATTCGAATTTGTGCTTTACAAGCAATGCATTTCGATCATTAAGTCCAAAATGTCTCTACGATACTAGAATACTCTTGTTCCAAATTCCACCTCTGAGACCAGTTGAGCTGCCCATGCGGGCTACGGAACTAGAATACTCCAACATATGTGAATGTTATGAACTATTAGATGTAATAGGGCTTGAATCCAAAATTTTAGTATTCGTGCACTATAGAGAACATGTTATTTAGGTTTTGGGGTATCATGCTTTATAGAGAACTAGAAATGTTATTCTTTGATATGTATAATGAGCTCTGCCTAAATGAGCGCTTATTGTTCAAATCTCTAGTCGAATATTGAACATTTTAATTTGATTTTTAGTCATTTTAAAGAGGAATGAAACCCAAAAAGGTTTAAAATTCATGGATCTGGGAAAATACATTAGACAAATTTGGGCTTATCGGTTCAGTAACAATTAAATTTTATTTCAATTTTTCTGAAATAAAACTATAATTTTAAACTTCTTCAAATATAACCTTGTTTTCTTCAAGATAAATACTAATAAATGCCATTCAAAACTAAAATGCCTAATTCATTTACAAAATTCATTTTTTATTTTTATTTTATTAATCAGCGATTACAAAGATGATTCACCAACAAGATTAGTATTAAACTGGTGGAATTCGAACCCACAACCTCTAGGTCAACCTCAATTTCACTATTAGACTAGACCTCCTCGACTCCTAATATTCTTTGGAGGCGCTAAAACTTAAAGTACTTTTCAGCAAGTCTAAATTGGTCTCCCTATCGGTCACTAAAATGGTCAAATGAATTATTAACATGGTGACATTAGACAACATCTGAAGGGACAAATTCAAGAGTACTTGTGTTTGGGTGATTTAATATGGTCCCTCCTAATACTATTTTGACATTAAGATAAAAAAACTCGTATAAATATTTTGGGAATAGGAAGATTAAAATTAAAATGAGAGCCACTTGTGTGAACACGATCTTACTTTGTCCCACGAATTTCCTTTTTAACATGATCAGTTGACAGTGTGCCTCCATGATATATCTTGAAATGGGCAACAACACATGAAATTCTCCTTAACTTATTATAAAATCAAATGACGGTCACATATTATGGTGGAACGTAAAATAGGTCGTGATTTATTTTATTATGTAATAGTCAAAATTAAATTTTAATTGGATGTACATTCTAACATGCAATAGCAATATCGATCTATCCCATATATGCGTATACATATACTTTTTTTCAACTCAACCTTCAAACATCTTTTTTCATTCAGATTTATATAACATTCTTGCCCCTAAACTAAATCTTTAACCCAATTACTTCTACCTAATTCTTTCAAATTTCGTTTACTAATTCTCAAACTTAAATTATTCCTTCTTCAAAGAAAAACTTAAATTATAGCTGTTTATTTATCTATTGTATATAAATTACATTATGAAAGTTTGCAAAAAGTTGAAACCTCAAGCAAATTTTACTGAATGAGCAACCGGGTTAAAATTACAGATCCAAGCAAATAAGTAAGAAGAATATAGTGCAAGTGGTGACGGGTGATAGAAAAACTGCAGTTCGATACAACAGGCAGCAGACAGGTTAGGTTAATGCATTCCCCCTGTTGCTAGTGAGCGCTGCATGAATCAGTTAAAAGCTTCACAATATCTATTAAGACCAGGATCAATTGAAAAGAATAAAGAATGCCAAAGTCAGAAAATATTCCATACCAAGCTCCGTATACAGGTCAGGCATGTTAACCAAATAAGTTATACAGCTACAAATGAATGTCTCCAACTTTCAGACATGACTATATAAAATCATAGTCTCGCGTACAAAAACACAAAATGCATGTTCTATTTTTATTTGGAATAACCTTCTTTTTCCAATGGAAAAATTCCTGCAAGATAAACAAAATCATTGAGCACTTGTTGTACTGATCCAACAATAGTTCAAGTACCTGCCACGATGTAAAAGAACACGTATAAGTATCAAATATATGGAAGATAAATTCTATAATATATACTTGAATTGGGGAAGAGCAATTTAAGTTAGACTACTTAAAATATGTGGGGTGAGTTGTCAATCACTTCAAGGAGCAGTAGCATGTAGAGCCACCTTTATTTCATAGTGGAGATGAACAGACATCCCAAAAAGGAAAACAAAACTCCCATAAAAAACTCGGTGTATTTGAAGTTATCAGAGTGACTTTTCATCTTATGCAAGTGATGTGCCCAACATACACATTCGTCATATCTTTTCCTTTCTTTAACCCACATAAATTGAGTAGAAACACACCATGAGAACATCAAAATCATATAATAAACGTGAAGAAGAAAAGGTCCATAGATAGATTATGAATTATCTCATCCCAATACAATATAATAAGAACAAGACAACCATGATCATGTAATATACTCTTTAAATACAATTTTAACTATGTCAGACTGAAAGAGTATGCCGCTTAGCCTTCTAAAGTGAGGTCTTTCTAATTGGCCTGTGTAGCCCTGGTGGCCTTTTTTAAATTGGTATTTATTCAAGAAAGAACCTGGATCAACTAAATGGTCTATCTGAGACCATACTTCAACTGTTAAAAGGAGAGTTACATTCACCTCGAGCCAACTTGAGGATTACTCTGAATGTAAAGACAATTCATTTAGTGTTGCGAGTGACCATTAAAATAATCAACAAAGAAATGCCAATTAACTTTGAATATGCAACAAAAATGCACATATAGCAGTTTCAGAACAAGAAATAAAGTATCATCATAAAGTCGCGATAGGTGAATGTGACTTGAGGATATTAAGCAAGTATACGATGGATAAATCCATACAATTCATAACAAATTCAATAAGATATGAATTTACAAGAAGATATATCAATGATAGGCTTCACATCAATTTCAATTTAGAGGATCAGAAACGAAGATGAAGCCAAGCAAGGATTGAGTCATGGTACAAGTCGTGAAGAATTGGATATACAATAGTGAAGAAAGAGTACAGAATTGATTAATGACAATCTCGATACAAAGGGATCACAAGTGAAGATTAACAAATCAATTCTTTTATTATGAGTTCAATATAAAATACCACAAGTTAGGATGGAGTCACGATACATGTCATGACGAATTCGATATCCAAATAAGACGAAAAGATTCAGAATAGGTCAGGAATTAAGAAATAATTATTCAGAATAGCTTGCAAATAAAGATGGAAACGATTCAGAGTAGTCCATGAATCAAATAGCAACGATTTGGAATAGCTCATAAATCAAGACGGAAAGATCTAGAATATGCCACGAATTACATAAGAATGATTCAGAGGATAGTAAATGGAATAATTCGAAACAGTTTGCAAAATTAGAACGGAAACAATTCATGATAGTGCATGAATTAAATTATACCGATTCGGAATGGTTTGTAAATTAGGACAGAGACGGTTCAAAATAGTTCTCAAAACAAAATGGAAATGACTTAAAATGGTTCAAGACTCGCAACATGAATGGCTCAAACGATCCCAATGCAACATGAAAAACTATATCGATTCAATTAGATTACGATTCAAGATATCTCATATTCCAAGCAAATCACTATTCAAGACAATTCCAGAGTACGATCAACAATGAATCAATTTACAAACTGAAACCAATCAATCAAGAGATATCAACGAATTACCCGGGCGATGCGATATCCGGATAAGCATTGTTTTACCAAAGAAAAAGGCAAGAGAATAGAACTTCACCTGAAGTCCACGAGGATGCTACGAAGTGACTTTATACTTTAGTCGTGAGGGGATTGAGCACACCCTAGCTCCCCCAAATTCCTGATTCATCAAAAGTAAATGAGTTAGTCTCCATATTTTTGGGACTGAAGATCAAACTAGGCTAGACTTGAGCTCATGCTCGGTTCTCTATTAAAATCAAACAAGGTCAAATACCTCGACTCGTTTACATCACAACATATATTCCAGTCAAAACCAATTAATATCACAATTGTAAACATGGCAAAGAAATGTGGTGAAAGTGTTCCTTAAGGTAAAGAGTTAGTAAACCTGGGATTGGAGAATGAAAGGTGGCGAGCGGCGGAGATCGGTTCCTTATCCAAACGGGTCTTACAAGAAAATATAATTTCATATTGAGCTCCAAATATACGCTGGCGTTTTAACCAAAAGAACTTCTTGCTCAATTCATGCCTTTCTGTTTTTATGACCAAAAGTTCTTTCTTGATTTTCATTTCAAATTGTTCTCTGGACTTTTTATCAATATGAGGTGATCGTAACACAGTGTATAAGACTCGTGAGTCAGGCAGGGAAGCACGAGCGGCGGACAATAGAGAGCTGGAAAACGAAACAGGCGAAGCCATTGTTGCTGCTTTGTTTTCTTTCGCTTTTGATTTTGGGGTTTGGGAGAGGCGAGGGTTTTCAGGGACGAGGGTTTTTGGTGAGTTATAGACTTATAGTGTGACAACAAATAATTAGCTTTAAATTTTGTTTTTTAAAGAAAAAAATTCTAATTTTAGAACGTCTCCAAAAAAGGGATACTTAAAATTGAGAGAGTATAATTTGATTTTTAGTCATATCCATTAGGAATAAAACACAAAAAGGTTTTATGAATCTGGAAAACTCCAAATTAGATGGACTTGGGCTCATCGGTTCAATAACAATATGAAATTTTATTTGGGCTTTTTTAAAACAACAGAATTATAGAAACTAGAAAGCTATCATTTTTAACTTCTTCGAATATAACTTTGTTTCCTCGAGACGAAAACTAGTAAATGTCATTTTTTATCAAAGCATATTCACTGACAAAATTAGTATTAAATTAGAGAAAAACTCAAATATAAGATAAAATTCGAATCCATAACCTCGAGATCAACTTCAACTTCGCCATTAGACTAAGCCTCCTAATCCTTGATTCCGAATATTCTTTGGAGGCGTTAAAACTCAAAGTACGTTTCATTAAGTCTAAGTTGATCTCACTCTCAATTAGGGGTGTAATCGAATCGGGTAATGTCGAACGACACACTGTTCAAGCTTGTTTTGATTTTTATCGATCTCGAAATTTTGTGTTTGAGATTGGTTTGATTTTAAATCGAGTCGAGCTCAAACGAGTTTTTATCGAACGAGCTCGAGCCGAGTACCGAGTAGCTTGATATTTTACATGTAGTTTTTCAATTTTTAGCTTATCGATTTGAATTCAAGCCGAGCTTCAAAAGTTATCGAACAAAAAATGATGTTCAAGCTTGTTTGATTAGTGTGACGAACAAAACTCAAACGAGCTTTTATCGGACGAGCTCGAGTATCGAGTAATTTTGTTTGATTTTCAGCCCTACTCTGAATATATAGCTTAAAATGGGCAAGAACACATGAACTTCTCCTTAACTTATAAAATGACGGTAACATATGTACCTAGGTATCCACTGGTTGGCAAAATAGGTCTTCTTTTTTTTATTTTATTATGCAATAGTCAAAATTGAATCTAATTGGATGTACATTCTTACATGCAATAGCAATATCTATCTATCCCATATATGTGTATACCTATATTTTTCAACTCAACCTTAAAACATCTCTTTTCTTTCAAACTCACATAACATTCTTGCCCCTAAATTAAGCTTTAACCCAATTACTCTACCTAATTCTCTCAAATTTCTATTACTAAATCTCAAACTTAAAGGAATTCCTTCTTCAAAGAAAAAACTTAAATTATATCTGTTTATTTATCTAATGTATATAAATTACATTATGAAAGTTTGCAAAATGTTGAAATCTCAAGCAAATCTTACTCTACTGAACAACCGAATTAAAATTACAGATCCAAGCAAATAAGTAGGAAGAATACAGTGCAAGTGGTGACGGGTGACGGAAAAAATGCAGTCCAATACAACTGGCAGCAGACAGGTTAATACATTCCTCCTCTTGCTAGTGAGTGCTGCATGAATCAGTTAAAAGCTTCACAATATCTATTAAGACCAGGATCAATTGAAAAGAATAAAGAATGCCAAAGTCGGAAAATATTACATATCAAGTTCAGTATACAGGTCAGGCATGTTAACCAAATAAGTAATACAGCTACAAATGAATGTCACCAACTTTCAGACATGACTAGATGAAATTTTAGTCTCGCGTACAAAAACACAAAATGCATGTTCTATTTTTATTTGGAATAACCTTCTTTTTCCAATGGAAAAGTTCCTGCAAGATACACTAGATCATTGAGCACTCGTTGTACTGATCCAACAATAGTTCAAGTACCTGACACGATGTAAAAGAACACGTATAAGTATCAAATATTTGGAAGATAAATTCTTTAACATATACTTGAATTGGGGTGAAGAGCAATTTAAGTTAGACTACTTAAAATATGCGTGGTGAGTTGTCAATCACTTCAAGGAGCAGTAGCATGTAGAGCCACCTTTATTTCATAATGGAGCTGAATAGACATCCTAAAGAGGACAACAGAACTTCATTCAACACCAGGTGTATTTGAAGTTATGAGAATGACTTTTTATCTTATGCAATTGATGAGGGCAACATACTCAGTCGTCATATTTTTTCCTAATTTTCTTTAACCCACATAAATTGAGTAGAAATACACCATGAGAACATCAAAATCATATAATAAACGTGAAGATGAAAAGGTCCATAGATAGATTATGAATAACCTCATCCCAATACAATATAATAAGAATAAGACAACCGTGATCATGTAAATATACTCTTTAAATGCAATTTTAACTATGTCAGACTGAAAGAGTATGCCGCTTAGTCTTCTAAAGTGAGGTCTTTCTAATTCCAATTGGCCCGTGTAGCCCTGGTGGCCCTTTTCAAATTGGTATTTACACAAGAAAGAAACTGTATCAAATAAATGATCTATCTGAGACCATACTTCAACTGTTAGTAGGAGAGTTACATTCACCTCGAGCAAACTTGAGGATTACTCTGAATGTAGAAACAATTCATTTAGTGTTACGAGTGACCATTAAAATAATCAACAAAGAAATGCCAATTAACTTTAAATATGCAACAAAAATAATACCAAAATGCACATATAGCAGTTTCGGAAAAAGAAATAAAGTATCATCATAAGACTTGAGGATATTAGGCAGCCTCTAAAAAAGCGCTTTTGGTTTATGATGTGCATTTACATTTGTCAAAGATATCTTAAACTATTTGAATGTAACATAGTTGGAGTTAATGAGAAAGAGTAACTAATTCCACAAGTGAAGCTGCGCATGCATGATATAATTCCTGTGCACTTTAACAAACAAAATTTTAACAGAGAAATGATGTTTTTGATAAAAAAAACAAAAAAAGATAGAAGACAAATGATGTGCACTGCCATGTCTTAAGACAAAATAAGCAATAATGTTGAAACATAGATGATCATGCATACAAATGGAATTGTAGGAATCAAAATCCCAAAATCTATAAATCAATATAACAGATGTACACATCAAACAAGGGAACTCTGCATTGCTTCAATTATAATGGCCTCAACCTCATACTTAGAATGTTATTAAGAAATGGCAGATAAAAGAGAACCTAAATGCATGTATTTGTAACATCTTCCATATACAAATCTAGTAAACATATATGCCTTCAGAACAAACACACACGCGCGCGCGCGCAAGACCTTATTAGCGGACCAGCAATATACTATTTATCCATCAGTGTTGAAAAATCTCTAATCTCTCAGATCGATATCATCTTTCACCGTAACTTCAAAACATTTAACCTTCAATTTGGTTCATGTAACATCAATAGTTTAAGAAAGTCTACACTAAATCGAAGTACAAATTAAGTAAACGAAAACGACCTACAATGTGTCAAGGTCCAGCCTTTGATGTTGGAAAGTGCTGCCGACATCACCCATCTTTTCCATTCCTCCCTATCAATCCCAACAATCCCAACTCTTTCTTATCAACCAATTTCAACAAAGGTAATAAATAATTCAATTTTCACCCTTCAACTCTTTAAATATCTCACATGCCACCAAAGATTACTAAAACAATTAGACAAAAGAGATTAAAAATAAAATCAATTTCTTCATCGCCAGGAGTATCCTAATAACAACAGTATCAGACTCACAAAGAAACTACTAGCGATCCTGACAAGAACGGCAGAAGGTACCATGAGAAAGCTCGCAGCACGCCCTCACTCTGACAGACAAGTGTGAAGTCAGTAATGCCCCTGCCATGCTATGAAGCGGCATCAGCGATTGAGCACACCCCAGCTCCCCCAAATTCCTGATTCATCAAAACTCAATGAGTTAAGTCTCCATATTTTTGGGACTAAAAATCAAACTAACTATTCAATGATCGACCCGAGCTCATGCGATAAAAACTTGTTTGAGTTTGGTTCTTTATACTAATCAAATAAGGAAGTATAATATTTTTCGTTTCATATCTTTTGAAGCTCCATTGATTCTTGAATAGACAAGCTAAAAATTAACGTAAGAATATCAAGCTAAGTTTGTTTAACAATCAGACCAAGTTCAAACATAATTTCAAGCTAGAAACAAAATTAAAACCGAATTTGAGTCGAACTCTCGACTCGTTTACATCACAACATATATTCCAGTCAAACCAATTACTATTCACAATTGACTAAGAAAGAACCAAACATGGCAAAGAAATGTGGTGAAAGTGTTCCTTAAGGTGTAAAAAGTTAGTAAACCTGGGATTGGAGAAGGAAAGACGGCGGGGTTGGGGGCGACGGAGGAGTCGGGCGGCGGAGATCGGTTGCGACGAGCGGGAGGTGGAAGCGCGAGCGGCGGACAATAGAGATCTGGAAAACGAACCACGCCAAGCCATTGTTGCTGCTTTGTTTTCTTTTGCTTTTGATTTGGGTTGGGAGAGGCGAGGGTTTTGACGAGGGTTTTTGGTGAGTTATAGTGATAAATAAGTGATAACAAATAAGCTTGAAACTTTTAATTAGCTATTAAATTTTGCTTTGAACATCAATAATAGTAAAAATTTACTTGTATTCCGTTTACTTTGATTAAAGACAAAATGGTCATTTTGTTCAAAAAAAATATTTTTAAGAAAAAAGTTCAAATTTTAGAACGTCTAAAAAAAGGGGATACTAAAAAAATTGAGAAAAATGCATTATTATGAGTATTTTTTTGTTGACTTTTCGAAATTTAAGTACAAAATATTTAAGAGAGTATATTATTTTGTGATATGATATAGTACAATATTAGGTTCTCAAAAAACTAATAAAAGATATAGTATAATATAAATGATATTGCTTTTAATATCTAGTGCACATCTTTTATGGGAAATATAATGAGGAATCATTTTGTTTTATTTTTTGGGTTTCTCAAGGATTTAATCTCTTTCGAGATGGATTGTGCAAATTAAGTGGATACCTCTCCCAACAAGGATTCGAATATGAGTCCGCTACTTTGTAGTAACTAGTTTCTTCCACAAGACCAATCATTTTTTGGTAACGAAGAATCATCTTGTTAATACATAGTAAATTAGCCAAACGAATGGCTCGTAAATTTCCTCAAACCTCTCGTATTAGTAAATCATAAGCTTGCTTAGTTATAGGGTGTTTAAGTGACAAGCGTAAAAAAAAAAAAAAAAAAAAAAGTGACCAAGCTGGCTCGGAAAACCGGATTTTGAAAAGGGACCATTATATAAATCAATGAAAACAACACAAAAAGTTCATTATTAATTATTATATGTAAAATATATTTTAGATAATGAAGGCGTTACAATTTTTCTGTGACAACTCTCAAAGCTGGTATTATTTATTGTTAGTGAAATCCAATTGATAAAAAATAGAAGGGAAAAGTAATCACAAAAGTGGATCTGTCTTTACTAAATTCAACTGCTTATCAAAAGTGTAAACCAGGCCAGATGAAATTTTAATTGTTGCAGTAATTTCTCCATAATGTAAATTCTTGATAATGGTTTTATGTTTAGACCAAAGGCCAACTTCATTAAGATTTCCTTGGCTCCAACAAATGCTGATAGTAACACCTCCACGGGCCTTAAGACCTTTAGCACAACCATTAGGCCATTGATCCCGAGGAAGAGCCGGTAGCAAGTACAAGTCTTTAACTGTGCTCTGAATTAGCATTTCCGCTATTGCTGCAGAAAATCTGTTGCAAAAAATTGAAAACTCGTCGCTGATGAATAGTAAATTAGACAGAATCTCGACAATAACGCCTATTACTTATTTACCCGAAGTTTGCATCAATCTGGAAAGGTGGGTGTGCAGTAAAGAGGTTAGCATATAACCCTCCTTCAAAATCACTTTCACGTTCAGGATCTACCAAATCAAACATATGCTTCACCATTCGATATGCATCATCACTTTTATGAAGACGTGCCCACAAAGCAGCTTTCCATGTTGTCGACCATCCCGGACCCTCCTCTCCTGTTTTCAAAGACATAAAAAGAAAACGATAATTAGTGAAAACATCACTCTTACTCACTGAAATCCAAGAACTAAATAAAGTATCAGACCAGATGATTCATATTACAAAACCGAGAGCAAAAACATAAACCTCTTTTAAGTAAAGTATACTCTGCTGCTTTGCATAACTCAGGAGTCTTTTCAATGCTAATCGTGTGTCCAGGGAACAAGCCAAATAGGTGAGATAAGTGCCGATGGTGTACATCTGGATCCTCAAAATCCAATGCCTGAAATAACAAAAGACATTCACAATTTAAACCCACAATTAATTTGTATCCTTCAATTAGTGTGCTATATCCTATATGCAAAATAAATAAACATACCCATTCCATAATGGAACCATCCTTGGCAATTTTTGGCGGGTAAATACGTGCTTGAGCTTTACGAACTCTTTCGATCAGATCATCGTCACTTTTGCCAAGTTCCTGTATTAATTTTGAACTCGATGAAGATCTTAGAATGTTTGACGATACATAGACCGGAAGTGAATTACTTACCTCAGCAGCAGCAACAATAGAAGAGAAAACCTCTGCAATAATTTCCATGTCCATAGTCGATGAGAAACTCACACTAGCCTGTTTACCATCAGGAGCCGTAAAAAAATGCTCGGGTGAGGTAGATGGATTTGTTTCAAGAAATCCTCCAGGACTTTCAATTAACCAGTCCAGTAGAAACGAAGCGCAACCTTCAATCAATGGATATGCTTTGTTTCTTAGGAATTCCTATAAGCACAACAATACCCAAAGTCAGAATTAAATTTTCCCTCTCTAACATATACACCACATTTGTGCTTTGATTAGAAAGAAAAATAGTACTTCAAAAGCTCCCAAACGGGCAAACTAGTATGTTACTTACTTTGTCCAATGTGTAAGTATAATGGTCCCACAAATGAGTACAAAGCCATGCTCCGCCCATCTGCCATAAAGCCCACACAGCTTGACCGCGATCAGGTGACGTTTTTGCCCAGATATCAGATACTTGATGAGCAACCCAACCACTTGCTCCATAGTTCACCTGTAAAATCATGTAACTAAATACAGGAAGGATGCATGTACACATAAAATGTTGTTTTTCCCCCTGCTGGAAAATACTACAACTTTAAAGAAGATCTTCTTCACCTTTGCAGTTTTATTTCCATTTATGGACAGAGACGAGATATAGTCGAACAAAGGCTCTTGACACTCGTTAAGATTGCAAGAAAGTGAAGGCCAATAGTTCATTTGTAGATTGATATTCAAATGAGGAGTACCACTGTAAAAGAAAGAAAAGAAAAACACAGAGAACATTAAAATTAATTATATTCGTCTTTCTTGAAAAATTAATAGCAAAAAAATTTACTATAACATACTCCCATGGTGGTGTAATTTCATTGTTCCAAATCCCTTGAAGATTTGAGACTTGTGTTCCCGGACGTGAGCTAGATATCATCAAATATCTTCCGTACTGGAACAAAAGCTCGACTAGAGATGGATCTTCATCGATTTTAAAAGACTGGACCCTCTCTGCAGTGGTACTCAAACTTGAATTCTTTCCAATACCACTTTTTGAGTCACTCGAAAGCTCAAGCGAAACACGATGAAATAGTGCTTGATAATCATCTACATGGCGTTTGTAAAGATCAGAATACGAATATCTTTTAGCTGAATCCAGTGTATTAAAAGACTTTGATCGAGGATCGATTCTTGAATCAAGTGGTCGTGTAAATGGGCCGTCAAATGATGATGATCCAGCAAGGAGGATGACAGCCCAGTCACAACCTTCGACTCTAAGCTTTCTACCGTCTATAACATGCAACTCGCACGAGGCATCATCATGAATTTGTAAATCAAGGACTGCTGAAAATTGAATGCCTTGAGGATGGCCTACACAACTCCCGTTCATTATAATTTGATTATTATTGTGATCATTTACATATGAATGATGATGTAACTTGCTGTCTAGAGCTACCGTAAAATTTAGAGATGATGGTTTGTTTCCTGTAATCTTTGTAACAATTACTTGATCTGGATTTGAGGCAAAATGTTCCCTAACGAATTCGACTTCATTGACGGAATACTGCACTTTTACGGTGGCTGTGTTTAAATCCAATGCTCTCTTATAAGTTATTTCATTGTATTTGGCATGAGATTCATCAAACTCTAGTTTAATATCACCCAAAAGCTGGTAAACCTGTATTTTATGGCAGCATTGTGTAAAATTTCTATACAACTCATCCAAAAGAATTCTAAGTTCAAAAGTGAATTAAGTAAATACGGAAAAGTAAAGAATTTTGGTACAGCAGATGGATCTCCAGATAAGTTCGCCGCAGCTGCAGTAGCCTCGGCATATTGACCGTTGTGGACAAGTTTCCTGACCTCGGATAGTGTATTCGGGGCTTCAGGGTTCGTATAATTGGCAGGAACCCCAGTCCAAAGTGTGTCCTCTGCATCAAGAAAAAGAAAGAGGAGAAATTCCTCATCATATCCATATGATTTATTTATTTTTTTAATGTAATCTTGAACCAAAGTGATTATGGAGAGAGTTAATTAATCATTGTTCTTGCATATATATATATATATCCTAATAAACAGTGGAAAGGTGCATGCAAGAAAGGACACAAAATCTTGATATTGTAATCTCTGTTTTGGGACAAGAAATAAATAAAGATCGATTCTTGAACCTTGGTTGGTCATTAAGAAATAATAATAATAATTTTAAGGTGATAATCCAAAGAAAGAAAGAAGTTACTAGTATAGGAGTAATTAACTAGTAATAAATGAATAATTACCGTTGAGATTAATAGTGTCATTTGCAACAGAACCCCAAATCATAGCACCAAGGCGTCCATTCCCAATAGGAAGAGCATCGGTCCAATGCTCTGCAGACTCAGTGAAGCTAACCTCAAGAATATTCCTCAAACTCTCCACTTTATCAAAACCCAATACATTATTATTAAATCCAAATGAGTTGACAAAAACCAAAAGTAAAAACAGAACACGGTAGTACCCTTTTGTTTTCATTTCATTATATATATATATAAACTAAACTAGTGCTAGTACTAGTAAGTTCTTAATTGTTTTGTTGTCTTTAATTAATCAATCAATCAATCTTTTTTATTTCTGTTTATAATCATATACTTATATTGAGAGACGGAGAAGAAGGTAAAGTGTGAGCAGAAGAGAAGAGGCGGTGGGGGTTAAATCCAAATAATTCATAGATGACAGAACATAGGCAGGCGGGCAGTAGAAGAAGAGATGGAGGGGAGGGTAATTGTGTTTGTCTTGCGACAAAAGGCATGTGATAGTGATGTGAGTGGATTTGTTGATTCAAGTTGGGCATGTAATAAGTGGTGAATGAATGAATTATGAATAGATGACAGACAGACAGACAGCCAATTAATGTGCACGGCGGCGTGGATAATACTCTATCTAAAGGATGCATATATATATGGATGGTATTGGTTCTTGCAAAAGGCACGTGCACTACTACTACTACATATAAAGACTAGACAGATTTATATTAATATCTGTTGCTTGCTTTACCTATTTTTCCATGTACTCTATATAATTATATAAATAAATAAATGCAGGACATGCAGGCTGTTGAAAAAAGATACTCCATTATAATAGCTCAACCTATGTTTATTTCACCTTCATTTCTACCCAGTATCTACTCATGAGATTTATATATATATATATATCGTCAATATATACACCTATAGACTAGCTAAGCTAGGCTTGCTATGATTCTAACGCATTTATAATCCAATCATGTATTTATCATGTAGGGTCTCACTCAACTACATGGTAAAAATTTCTATTATTTGGGTCCTTACCTAAACTTTACTTGTTTGGTTGGATTCTAACACATTTGAATGTTCGATTCTAACAAATTTCCCTTACAAGTTTATATATGGTGGCCATCACACGAATGAGATTATGTCTGAATCCAAACCTCAATCCAACCGTGCAATGGTATGCAAACAGAAGACTGAATTGCCAAGTCATTCGTGCAACAAATCCACAAAATAAATCTCTCCTTTTTATAATTCTTATTTTTCAAATTCAAATGCAATAATATTATTGCTAAAAAGTCAGAATATTATCAACTCAATTAAAAACTCGTCAATTAATAATAGCTTGGCAAATATATACCAAATAATTATGTTATCACTCCCACCCCAAATCTTGATATTCCTTTCTAAGTAGATCCTATCAGCCTTAACCATCATATTAACACACAAAAAATGATAGATACCTAGGAATGGGAGTATAATCTTCACAAAAACAAAAGGGGAAATGCCAGCATAAATATCTTCACTAATCTGTCTGCTTCTACTACTTCTGAACCACATGTTTGATCTCTTGGTCATCATCGTCCTCGTCCTCGGAGTTAGAAAATTTGTCGACTGGGGGCATAAGATCCGACTCATTTGCTATCTTAATTCTCTTCCTGAATCCATCAAGTTCATATTGAAGAGCTGAAATCTGTGTTTCTAGCTTCATTTTCTCTCTACCCCAAAAGGCTCTTTCATCGTCCCAATCGTTTTCAATGTCGTCAATCCTTCGCTTCAGTTGCTGGCACATGCTGCAACCTGAGCTCCCCTCGTTCAAATGCTTATCGGCATATGGAGAAAGTTCATCGGCCCATAGGAAAAAACCACATTGCTACAACAAGGTAGGAACAAAAAAGAAACCGCGATAAGAACGAGCATGTAAATGTAATACGATAATGACTAAAATATCCTTTTAACTCTAACGATAAAGCTATTAATTGTGTACGTACATTTCCAATGGCTTTGGGACAACAGAAGAATGGCCTTAACGGGTTTCTTAAAGTTCTTGAAATTCTTTGCTTTGCTTTACGCCCACAATTGCATCTCAGTTCAGAGTAGTCAACAAGGGTATATGGTTCGGAATCATAATCCTCCTCAGGCTCGGACCCATCCTCCGAGCTACTACTATGTCCAGAGTCCTCAGGATCAGGAGGAGGAGTTAATTCTGCAGGTTGTTCTTCAGTGATGCTCATCATGCAAAAACAATGCAGTTTATTCTTGTTTTGAGTATTCGATATTTTGATGCTTATAATGACCTCTTGCTATTTCATGGGAGCAACCTGCAAATCTCAATTTATACATTGGTTAAAAAAATATGGAAAAGGGGAAGATATACTACACAGGAATTAAAAGCGAGTAAAAAGGTCAACATGAACCTTTATACTAACAGATTTTTCCCGACATAATAAAAAAAGAAATTGTCATGGTAATTTTGGATTCACCATCAATTTCAGATTTACACACCCATAAAATTTCAAAGCAATCAAATGTGTAGGAACATTACGTACTTATCCTAAACATTCTTAATAACCAAATGTTATCTTATGCTAAATGCTATCACAGAAACGGTATAGCCGGTCACGGAACTATTAAGAGGTTGCCCACACCCCCCAAAGAAAAAAATTATTTCATATATGTTATTTTACTTGCTTCAATGATAGTTGAACGATAGTTTGGCTGTACAAAAGGGTCCCAAATTGTAAGTGGACGTGCCTACTAAACCCGTCACGAAAGGGGTTCAAAGTTGTAACTTTAAGATGCCATTAACCCTTTCATTTGTCCAAAATATATTTTGTCCGAGGATTGTGGCCCCAAAATTGCTCGTCCCCCTACGAAAAGTTGTAGAAATCACAATACAGATAAAAGTATACTTTGTATTCTATAGGAGTAGCATGACCAGTTTGGACTAAAAAAATTCCTATCTTCTCCAAAATAGGTGATTTTTCACAAGGCTAGATATTAATTTTCCAAAAACACAAGGGTTTATATGTACTACTACTAAATTAGGTAGTTCCTACCCACCCCCAAAAGAAACCAAAAAAAGGGAACAAATTGAAGCTCTTCTCGTTCTGGCTTTGGTTGATACAATAATAATATACTCACAAGTTGTCTATTATTACTGCATATATTATAAGAAAGCAAGCGTCAGATCAGAGTACAAGTATATTAGATAAACTACTCCAAGATTATGTGAAAAATACATGCAAAATTGAAAGTTCAGCCTTGTAAGGAGAAGTAAAATATTAGTAATACTTTTGGCTGGAAGAAAGAAAAAGGGAAAAGGAAAAAAGGTATAATAGCAATACCTATCAACAGAGTAACGTTAAAGACAAAACATAGTACAGGATGACTAACCTTTTTTTATTTTTTTTTTATTTTATCAAGACTAACCTTATTTCTTTGCAAAGGGAAAATCTGAAAGATCTCGCAGGAAGAAGATGATGAACAGTTGCATAAAAAGGATAAAGATGTTTCTTTGCACAAGAAATTGAACTCTAGATACAAAGTGGGTTTAAAATCGGGACGGTTATACACGGTAAATCTTAAAAGTAACCTAGTTAATTACCTGGTGAGATATACATTGGAATTGGACATCCAAACAGTTCTGGCCCAAGCCTAATCCCTTTGCTTGGGCAGTTGGGCCCATTAAGAAATAGTATGTTAAATGGCACAATATTTTAATAGGAAGAAATTAACAAAAATATTTGTTCAAGATTTATAAATTTAACATTGGTATTATAAAACTGATCCAAAAAAAAAAAAAGAAATTTGGAGTTATTAAAAAGTCTAATATCTTCGGAATAAGCCAGTGATCATTGATCAATCTTTTTGTTTGGACATTATCATATAGTATTTACGAACTTTTAATTCATGTGCAAAACTTTATTATAATAATAGTATTAAACTTGTTTTAAAGCTGCAAGTAATTTTAGAAAAGTATTCAACAACAAAGATTATACATTTGTTTTATGGGAAATTCTTACCCAAATCGGGTTTGGCCGAACCCAAACTAATTACATGACAAGTGTAATATACTTGATTTGAGATTGGATGTAAGTGCAATACACTTGCTTGGTGGTTGAATGGGTTTGGCCAAGCCAGACTTGGGCAAGAATTTACCTTGTTTTATGGTTGAATTAAATTGACTAGTAAAATTCGATTTTGAATTCTCACTATTTTGTAAATTACCTAGATTGAGCCATCTACTCAATTACTAAACATTATAAAAATTTATTATCTTATTTTCACCATATATTCTTTCAAACTTTATAAATTAATTATAGGGTAAATATCACTTCTGGTTTTCCTTATCATAAATTTTTTTATTGTTTTATTGTCTCATGAATTGCAACATATGTTTTATTGAAGACTTAAGTGTAACACTTTCACAATGAATGGACATAAATACCCTCACGTGCAAGTCAATAAAATATCATAACCTCCGTGTTCAGCTTGAAATTGGGTGAAAGTGAAACAGATAACTCTTAATAGGAACTAACGTCGGAAAAAGGAAAAAAAAAACTTAAGAGAAACGGCTCAGTAAAAATTAATGATAAGGAGAACTATTAATAATATTTACCCTTGATATAACATTCCTTTTATTTCGACAATTTAATTATTAAAAAATTGTATCTATGTATGTTCGTAGTTGATAGTTCTTTTACCATGAAAAAAGTAAAATTGATCTCGTAATTATTGTTTACTGACAAAAAAGTTATGTAACTTATTGAATTGGTAAAAAAGTCTTGTAACTAATATATTTTGACAATATAGTCATATTTCAGCTTGAATTCTCAATGTGTCCGCCCTGGCTGATGTGGACAATTAATCCTCTTGTTGACGGTAAAAAATATTATAAAATTGGTCCCGTAATTATTTCTTGTAAGCAAAAATGTCTTGTAACTTTTCGACTAGCAAAAAAATCTTGTAACTAATATATTTTGCAGTTAAATCATGTAACTCAAAAATAACATGCAATTAAGTTATAAGTTAACTAAGTTAGAACTTACTTAGAACTTAATTGCATGTTACTTGTTATTTTGAGTTACATGACTTAATTCTCAAAATATATTAGTTACATTATTTTTTTGTTAGTCCAAAAAGTTACTGAAATTTTTTGCCAGCAGGCAATAGTTGCAGCACCAATTTTATAATTTTTCTATGCCAACAAGGGGGTTAATTTTCCACATTAGAAGGGGTGGCTGATTTGGTTGACACGTTGGCAATTCGGGCTGAAATAAGACTATATTGCGAAAATATATTAACTACAAGACTATTTTGCCAGCTCGAAAAGTTACAAGAATTTTTTGCCAGCAAGTAATAATTAAGGGACCAATTTTCTAATTTATCTTCTTTTACCTTTTCTCCCTCTTAACAATATTATTTTGTGAACAATTTAAATGCAATTAAGTCACGTTTGTACAAATAAAAAAAAAGATATTATCGACACATTACAACAAAGTAATTAAGTAACGGTAGATTTATAAGGTTGAATTGTTGAATAAACCTGATAAAAAATAACTTATGAGATAATTTTTTTTTTCTTAGACGATATTATATTTAACTCAGAGTTTTAAAAATACATCTTACACAAAATAATGAAATCAATTCCAATATGGATTATCCACATTAAAGATATTAACAACTCCCAATATATCAAACACGCATTAGTATTAAGCTAAAAACATTTACATTCACATGATAAATACCATCATATATTCTCTTACATATATACATTCCAAATTGTAAAATCTCTAATAATTAATTAATTAGGTATCAAAGGCAAATCAACTTCGTCACACCACTCAACACACCTTGTCTCATAAAACATACTCATTACATCATTAGGCAAATAGCTCAACCATATTCCCCCTCCTATCCTCCACTTCAACACACTCCCCTCCATCTCTCTATTCAATCTCCAACGCACACCTCCGCCGCACTCCTCGCCGGAAAATATCAAACCACCGGATTTAGTAAACGCCCGCCCTCCGCCGCTGTACCGATTTCGAAAATTAACTCCCCCGTGTCCACCAATAGGATGCTTCCACGCGGCAACTTCAACACCCGTACCATTATCACACAAAATTGCATCAAAAATCGCAGCATTCCCTTCCACATCCTGGTCCCACCTCCAATTCTTGATTTTCGTCCTTGTTGCCATTTTTGCCATTGCTTTCACCTTACTAGGAACCTTTGATTTTCCAGAACTACCCTTCAGAGTCTTTTGCATTTCCATCTCTTTTTCTAAATTGTCCGTGGACCGGCCCAAACTCAGCCCACCCACGTAACTAGCCCCAACTTCTGGCCCGACCCAGATCCGAATTCTTGATGGAAAATGCCTCTCGTCCATTAAAAACTCATTTGAATCATTCTGAAACCCCAATTTCACCACATGAATCCTGATGTTGTCTAAACGTGCATTTACTTGAATAAAATTGTCGTGGAATTCAACTGTATATTCTATCTGAATCACAGCCTCAAGTTGCTGGTGAGCTAAAGCGTACTTCAGGAGGGACTCTTTAGCATCAATCACAGCAGGGAACGGACTCTTTTGCCCGCGAGACTGCACGCACTGCATGGAACTAACCGGAGAGAAGCCCTTCAAAACCCATAACCCGTGTGACTCCATAGCGTAAGAAAATCCGAGTTCATTGGAGGGTGCAAAGTATTTTAATCCAACTTCAAGATCCCTTAAAATAAGCCATTTCGCTAACATGTAACCGAAGGTGCGCACGAAACATATCTCCACGTCGGAGCCGACGGCAATGAAAAAGTTTTTCAGAACCGGCGCGTGTTTGCACGAGAAGGAGCCGAGATTCGGAGCTAGCAAGGAGCGGAAGTAGAAGGACCCAACTTCGGAGGGCGCGTCGGAGACGGAAAGCCAGAAAAGGCGCGTGAGGAAGATGAGGTTGAAGAAGTTGGAGAAAGACTGAGGCGAGTGGGAGTCGAGAATCCATGAGACTGGATCCGGTTTGAGATTATGAAGCTGAGAGCGTGGGCAAGTGCTATCGTGCGCGGTGGGCGCACGGGACACGATTTCCTGAAGGAGTTGAAGGACGAGAGGCAAGAAGGGTGTGTTTGGGGTAAGTGGGCACGGGTCAGAAACCCAGATTGTGGTTTCAACATCGGAAGATTCATGAAACCCTCGGTAGAAAACAGAGAAGGTTATGGAAACTAATTCCGAGTCCGAACCAACAGTATTACTTCGCTCGGCTCTTAGATTAATTGATTGGTTTTTGGAAGAAGCGAGTGAGAAAGTGAGTTTTGAGTTGAACAGATGATTCCACTCATCCGAGTTGGGAAGCTCACATATCCAAGACCAGATATCCATTATATATTTTCTTTTCTTATTTCTAGTATTTAATAATCTCCAATATATATATAGAGGGAGAATTGATGAATGGTTGGTCGAGAGAAAGCCAAGTTGGATCGAGGTGGTTAAATTTGGTCCGATGGAAGAAGAATTAAGGATACGTTCACACAAATTTGGAACCGTTCATGGGTGGTGGTTATTATGGATGAGACTTGTTTTTGTTTTATTTGGTTTCCTGAGGTTTATAGTTTGGATGCATTAATTGCAGGAGATATTATTCGTCGTCGTTTGTCTCTTCATTCTACCATTTATTTCTTCAAAGAAATAAAGAGGAGGAAATAATAGAGAACCACAATAATAATAATAATAATAATAATAATAATAATAATAATAATAATAATAATTCATAAAAAGGATGGACCTACGAATTAAAAAATATTATAAATACTCACCTTTTTTGAAGAAAAATCCTTAAATATTTTTTAACTCAAATAATATATCTAAGTATTAATTAAAAAGAATTAGTAAGAAGGGTATTGGTAAAATAACATTAATTTTACATTGAAATCCTAAAACGATATATAAAAGTAAACAATTTTTTTTTTGTCAAAGCGACAAATAAAAAAACAAAAAACGGAGGAAGTAAGTTGTAAGAAATATGGAAATTTGGTTCTTTCCCTGTAATATTCATTGATTTATTTAATATATGTAATAAAATACTCCTAATATTTTTTTAGTGAAATGATGTAGTACAAATTACAATAGAAAATTACTAATTTAATAATTACATTATTACGGGTGAACTCTAAAATTGAATTTTAATTTTATCATCAATACAAGGCCTTGTTCACACCAACAAAAATGTATATCGTGTTAATTAACGCTAATCAATTATACTCTAAAACTAAAACATACTCCTATTAAATTTGATATAATGGTGCATCTCCAATGGAGAGATCTAGACTACAGTCGTACACATATACCCAATTCAATTTTAACTCCAAAAAGTCCCAAAAAAAGATCACAATGAAGAACCCAAAGAAGCTGCAAAATGCCCGACTCAGTGTTTGGGGACCCAATTTCTTTTTTTTTTTTTTTTTTTTGCTACAACAATTTTTTTTATTACATAACTATTGAATACTACATTAATTGACTTGTTAGACAATTGCACATTAGGTACTCCCGTGAAAAACAATAGCAAAAATGACCACGTCGCTATTTATATGGCCATTAAGTGGCTTCCTTTGGAGGGAAGTGCAGACTTTTCTAAACTTGTGGTATATAATACTTATATATCATGCAATTGTAATTTTTCATACTAAAACTTCAAAGTGTCATATGTGCTAGGATGTCATTAATCTTAAATTTTCCATGGCCTACTATAAAATTTTCTTGCGAATTCAATTACGATTTCATCCATTCCTTAATAAATTGAATTTCTCATATTTGAGGTTTACCAGTCAATTTGATTACATTTTAAATATGATATCGACTAGTTTTATTATTTACTTTAAAGGTACATTATTTAAGTTGCATAAAAATATATATTATAAATATCATGATTTGAATGTATATAATTTTTTGGCACAAAAAAATTTAGATCCTGTGATTTCGTACATTCAGTAAACTTACCCAAATATAAACATGAGCATAGGTAGAGATATACATTAATTTTTATTTACCAATAATATTTCATAAAATTGGCCAAAAATTGTTCGTCTATCTTTATAATAAATGGAAGTCTAATGGTATGATCATCACTCTTGACAATAAAATATTACTACGTACTTATTTTTTTTTATCATCACTTCAATAGTATAGTAGCCATGAAAATATACTATCTCTTCTTCTTTCTTCTTTTTCAAACTCTAACAAATTCTCCTTCGATCTCGGCCGTTCAATACCAAGTCCTCAACGATGCAGAAAACTACCCCGGAGGAGTCCGTTTCGACCGTGAAATCGGTATCCCATACACATTACAAATCATGAAAACAATCAACTATTTCATATGGGATATGTTCAAACAGTACGATAGCTCGGACAGAAAGCCCGTAGAAGTCGTATACGTAAACATTCGTGAATACGATGGTGCCGAAGCCATAACCTATGGCGAAATGGTTAACGTTAGTTCATTATATCTAAAAGGATACCAAGGTAATTTGAAATGGGAATTTACATCTTTATTACATCATGAACTGACACATGTTTTTCAATGGAATGGAGAGGGGAAGGCTCCGATTGGACTTGTTGAAGGAATGGCGGATTATATGATATTGAAATCGAATTATTATCCATCCGCGTATGCAAAACCGGGTATGGGTGATAGATGGGATCAAGGGTATGATTTTACGGCCCGGTTCTTGGAGTATTGTGAAGAGTTTAGATCCGGCTTTGTTGCCGAGTTGAACCGGAAGATGAGAAAAGATTATAGTGATGAATACTTTCTAGAGTTGATGGGAAAACCGGTTGAGCAGCTGTGGAGCGAGTATAAGGCCAAGTATGGGAATATTACTAATTATTAATCAGGGGAAATTAAGTTATTATTGTACGTAGGTCACCTAACATGGAATAATAATACATATATATAAATAAAGATAAATAATTTCTTGGGAAAAACGAAAAAATGGTGGCCGGTATATATATTGATTCATACAAATGTTGCTTAATAAATTGCATGATTACTTAGTTTTGCTTTATTTTATAAAGAAAAGCATTTTAGTTTAGTCCCATCGAAATGAACCTTAACATTTCTGGTTTTGTTTTTGCACTACTATTGGTTTCAATTTTTGTGAATATTATGTAATTAATTTGGTCATGTCACACTTTTTTTAATTGTTGCGATTTCGGTCTCATAGGAGTATATGTTTGTACTTTTGGCCCCATAGCTAGAATTATCTCACTTTTGCACTATTGGTATGAAGTTGAATGAAGAATATGAGGATAATATTGAAAGTACAAAATAATAGGAAAAGAATTAAGATCAAAGTTATAATTTGATAAAATGTATAACGTACAAGAAGTATACGTTGAAGGTACGTATGTATCTATAAGATTAAACATGCAATTTTACCTAGTATATATTTTTGTTCTAACTTAGGTATTTAATTTGGTGATTTAAACATAATGGTAAATTTATGTAATAATTAAGAGATTTAGCCATTCTATACCGACACTTCAAATTATTGTATATGCCCCCACAATTTTTTTTTTTTGTTTGATGTTATGCCCCGCCTATCGTAATAAACTAATTATAATTACACTTACTATTAAGAAAAACAAAGATATTGTGCATCATGGTTTGTGGTTTAAACAAATTAATAACATTTGACAGGATATACAAATTAATTCTCAAATTAATCCTTCAATTCGATTTGAAGGTTTCGGAATGCATACTGATTAAGATTTACTGAGATTTGACTGAAATATTTATGATTAATTGGAATTGCATGTGAAAGAAAATGGAATTGGATTTCCGCACATATTATCCTTGCATAATGGATGATGAAAGGGATCAATGTTGTTGGGAGTACTGGACCTCCATTATCAAAATTCTCTCTCTTAGATGATAATTTTGATAAATTTATCAATGACAATAATATATACGTGAAAATGTATATATTTTCCTTGTGATTTATTTCTTCATCTTAAAACGAATTTGTGCTAGAACAGATTTTTTTCGTATGCATGTTTACCTATCATATATGTATGCATTTACCTATATAAATCATGTCTAAAAGAAATTGATATAATTATTTCTTCCTTTTCAATGATCTATGCAACATAATGGGGACTCAATGTATTTATTTTGTTTCCATTGAATTCATTCCCATCCAACCCTTTTGTATTCCTTTCATTTCCAATCATTTATTCCGATTTTACAAAACATGCATACTCATGCTTCTAAAAATTTCATCAAAAGCCTAAATCATTCACAGCCTTTTTCCAATCTGATTATCATTATCATTTTATTCAATGCGATGGAAGAAAATAAAAAACCAATCAACCAACCCCTATATAACCGCAAGTCTCCAAATCATAAGAACTACTGCTGTAACAACTAATTAATTCAATCCTAAAAACCATGGACAAAAACCCATGCATTTCCCTCCCTTCTTTCCTCCTCATATCATCACTACTACTACAAGGAATCTCTGCCGTTCGATATATTATCACCAACAACGTTCCAAACCACCCCGGAGGCATCCGTTTTGAACGTGAAATTGGTGTCCCTTACACCTTACAAACAATGAAGACGATCAATAACTTCATATGGAATGTCCTTGAAGAACCTACTGATGGCGAAAGAAAAAACATTCCTGTTTTGAACGTGTTTATCTCAGATTTCACGTGGGCCGCCGGTTACACAAATGGCGATTTCAATATCAATATAAGCGCACAAGCCATACAATCTTACCCACCTGGTGGGGCCAAATTTTTCTTCACTTCGTTAATGTACCATGAAATGACTCATATATTTCAATGGTCGGGTAATAGGACAGCGCCTGGAGGTTTGACTGAAGGAATTGCTGATTACGTAATGGTGAAGTCGAATTTTTACGAGCCAAGTGTGTATCCGAAACCGGGTTCAGGTCGGAGATGGGATGAAGGGTATGGTGTTACAGAGAGGTTTTTGGAGTATTGTGATATAGTTTGAGAAAAGGGTTCACGGTGTCGTTGAATAGAAGGATGAGATTTGCTTATAGTGATACTTATTTTGTAGAGTTGTTGGGGAAACCTGTTGGCCAATTGTGGGCAGAATATAAGGCAAAGTTTGGTAATATTCCTGCAAGAGAAAATGATGGGAATAATTCCCATAAATATTGATGTAGTATATTGTGTTCGGCTATAGGGCTACATAATTTTTTATTGAAATAAGTAGCAAATATACATTCACTTCCTCCAAAATCAACCATGTCTATAATCATCACCACCAAATGATACAAATTTATTTATAATTGCGTCTAAGAAAAAAGATTGTGAACATGAAGTGAATGATAAAGCCAACACAAACTCACCTTCTAGTACATGTCAATTGGTAGTAATACAGAAGGGCAGTGATATATATTATTAATTTCAATGTATTCAGTTTATGCAAATTAACAAGCAAAACCTGCAGTGTACAGAGAGTACTTATCAGGCGTCGATTTTCTCAATTGCAGAAACAACTTCCCCTATGCTCTTGAATTTCGTCCGCTCCTTTAAAAGGGTCTTAGCAACGGTCAGAGCTTTGCGCTCACATTCTGCTCTCTTGCTTTCATCTTTGATTGATTCAAAATCTTCTACATGAGCCACCCCAACAATTCTCCTGCAATAAGTCACCTGTTATTTACTTCTAAAAATAGTCTTACATCAAAAGAAATCGGCCATATAATCAAATTCTGAAATTATAAAACACACGCACAAAAAAAAAATGAATAGTCTAATTCATGTAAATTTAACCTTATCATTTTGGCAGCACCAAATCCAAGACTATCATGAAAAATATCTTCCATATATTTTTGTCTGACTAGGAGCTGGAGGTCTGGATTATTATAAATTTCTGGAAGATACGCCTCACCAGGGCCATCCTTATGTTCGTCCCAAAGAGCGGTGAACTTTTTGTAGAAAAGGTTCCATGTCTCTGATATTGTTTTCAAAATCCACACTTTGTATACCTAAGTCAAAATGCGTACATATAACGTCAAATATCTTGCAACAAGCGATTCTCACAGAATGAAAATAGCATAAATTAATAACGCAGGAGAACAATTGGGGGTGAATACAACGAAAAACCTCAAAAAAGTTGGAATTGAGTTACTTGAATAAAATTAAGATGATAATAATAGGTAAAATCGGCACATACATTACGATCAGCTCCCTCTGCATGTCCATCTTGTGCAAAATAAGCTAAAATTAGGTTACCAATAAAAGCTCCAATATCAAAACCCATTGGTCCGTAGAAAGAGAATTCAGGATCTATAACTTGAGTTGAATCACTAGTAACCATAACAGAGCCAGTATGGAGGTCACCGTGTATAAGAGCTTGTGCTCTCTCACAGAATCTACATTAAAAGATACCAAATAAGTATAAATAAATGAAATAATATATATGCGTTAAAAAAGAAAACACACAAATTTAAAGAAATACAAAGGAGCATAATGTAAGTTGTAACAAAGTATTTTACTTTGATTTTAGCTCAGCAACTTCAAGTTTCAAAATGTTATCCTCCCGAACTGATTCAGCATCAGCATCAAGGTAAGGAGATGTCCAATGGTTATATTCAGATACTTTATATGGGTCCGAAAATACAACCTGCTCAGTAAGTCTGCATAACTCCACATTTGCACAATATTTAGCAACTGCAAAAATATGGAGATACTAATTAATATTACGTGTTAACAAATATTCATTGTCAAGATCAACTCAAAAGGACAAATTTCATCTGAATTAATGACCAAAAAATAATGCTGCATTAGAAAGGTGTGAACGCAACAAAATTAGAGGCAAAGAAATAGCCAAATATCACATATAACTAAAAGAACCGAGGCTTTAATCAATTTGTAGAATGAATTTCAAAATGAATCTAATATTGGGTGGATTTGAAATCCACTATTTTGAATATGAGATTAGTACAAAATGAATGCTTAAGGATTTGGAACAAGATCAAAATGATCCAAACAAGTAACTATAGATTTGTAATAATATGAAATACATAGCTTCAAATCCCATTGAAGCATGATAGATTTAACTTACAAGAAAAATTACAAATGTTAAATTAAAATCAAAGAGAAAAGCAACCATAAGAAAATGCTACTTTCATGGTGTTTCAATTTCTTACCTGCACTTTTATGTTCTGTGGTTGTTAGATAAAGTAGAGAGGTATAGAAAAGTGTCCTGGCCATAAATTCTGATATATGTTCTGCTAGTAATGGATACTCAATCCCGGCAATCAATCCTTTTCTTAAAATTATATGAGGTGGTTCAATGTAACGCATCCCGATTAAACACATTGTCCTATCAAAATGGTAAACCTCAGGAACATGTTCAGGACACAAGCGTCTTTCTTCTTGTAAAGTTGTTGCTTCAAAATAGGCACGTTCTTTGGTCATCGGCCATGACTCCCCTATACAACGTATATATGGAAGAGCCTGCATAGATTTTTAAGCAGTTTAAAAGGGACTTAATGTAAGATTCTCCCGGTAATCAATTGGCTTGGTATACTTTACTTCATAGGAAAACTAACATTACAGTTTAGTAAATTACAGATCCTTAAATCACTTCAACGTTTTTCCTGATCAATATCATGAGTATAAGAAAAGGATTTGATCTAAATCATCACATTTAAGAAATTGAAAAATGCCAAAATCTCAAGAAGAATGCAATAGCTCAGTATCAGTCCATTTTTCTTTACTTCAAATTTCATATGAAGCCCCAGAAAGATTATTCCAACTTCCATTCTTCATCTTTTTAATTTACTGATTTAACTAAAATGAAAAATCTCAGTAGGAGAAATCAGAAACCCTACCAATCACTTATAAAATTCTAGTATCCAAAATCCAAAAACAAAGAAATCCCTATTTCACACATCCTGTTTATGCTCAATAATACAAACTTCATACCTGTTTGACTACAAGAGATCCGGAAGAGGAAATAACAATGTAAACGAAATTGAGATTTCCATCGCCAACTTCTTTAATTTCCAACTTATCGAACTGATTCCCCAACTTCGCCGCAAGAGATGGGGTGGCCTTCAGATACTCCACCAAAAAGTTCTCATCCAACGGTCGAAATCCATCACCGGAAGACATGTCGTCGGCTGCCAAATTGCAGTTTACCCACGGCTGAGGATTATGAAAGAGGGTTTAAATACTAAAATCTTAGTTTGTGAATTTGACCAGTAAGAGGCACGCACGAACAGCGTTGGAATATTGAAAAATGGAAAAAATTGATTGACGGAACGCTTGTGAAGAATATTTGGAGGGTATAATTGGAAGCATTGGATTCTATTGGTAAAACAAGCTGGGTTTTGGGTCGAATTGCCAATTTTGATATAAATACGTTGAATCTGGTCATATTTTCGTTTTGATTGGATATGCATGGACAAAAATACCCTTGTAGCTATTTTCTTTAACTATATTAAATTCTCTTTTAATTTGCTGTGCAGCCGCCACAGCATTGTTAGGGTAAGGTTGTCTTGTGTATTACTTCTCCGACTCAATTATCTTTATCCTTTGGTACAGTTTACCAATTAATTTGACTAAATTTATAAAAAATATAATAAATAATTTAATTAATATATTTCGCTAATAAATTGATAATATCATATGACATCATATATATTAATATTTAAAAGATTTAATACATCACAAATGTGAATAATTTAATATGATAAGTCACTTAAAAGATTGAAACTTTGACTGGGTATTGTAGCAAAGGGAGCAAAATAAATAGGACGGAGGGAGTACTAATTTACCAGTTTATCAAGTATCATGTAAATATTAAAAAATATTTCATGTAACACCTTTTTAGTATAATAAATTACTACATAATTTTATTCTATAATTATTTTAGTTGATTGATTCATTATTGAGACTTACTTTAATTTGTTTCAATATTGAGGAATATACAAATATTTTGTTTCAATATTGAGGAAAATACAAATATTTTTTTTTTTTACATATCCACGCGGTATCAAATTCTTTTTAAAATTTTGCATAGTCGTCCATGTCATATCACGTCTTCATATTTGTATTGTGCAATATATGATACTTCTTAATAATAACTAATTACTAGTAAGGTCAATAATTTTTCATCTAAAGTTAAGGATAGTGTAACAAATAAAATTTCAAGTTTAAAAATATATTAAACACGAAATAATTGTACAAATTCAAGGTTTAATGATTTAATGGGTATAATCATTATGATTCCTCTAATTCTAATCTCATAAGTAATAATCTTGAAAAATGTTGATTTGGTCTCCTCCAAAATAATTTCAGCTTTTGAATGACGGTAATCCAAGAGCATTTGTGCTTAATCTTGGATCAAATGTGAAATGATTTAAATCTCCCAGACGAACATCTCGAACTCTGTCTTGGATACTTCGGTTTTTTAAGGATTTTGATCTTCTTTGGACCTTCGTGAATTTTCAATAACGTTAATTTGAGAGCTAAGTAGCTTGATCTCAAATTAAACGTTGGATTTTCTTCACTTTTTGAAGAACGCCTTAGAATATTATGAAGAACGCTCTGAAGAAAAGTTTTGAGAAGATTTGCTTCTTTTCTCCTTGAACTTCTTTGTGCTTTTTGAATTATGTTTTTTTGAGTTGTCATTTTCTTCTTGGAGATGACTCCTGTTTATAGGTGGAATTTGAAGATCTTGTAAAATTCTCTCTACGACATGACACGATTTGATTGACTATCAATATCTATGACAAAAAAAATAGTTGATTTTATATTCTTCTCATGTAAAAGATATTTCATGTAGGCATTGCATTGTATAGAAAATTTCTAGGCAATATGTCCTTGCTTGTAAATTTTCTATACAAACTTGCCTTCTATGTAGAGAGTTGGTTTAATTTTCAATGTCTCGTAAATCTGACAATATTTAATTAGGCAACAAATTTTACTCTTCTACATGTAAATGAGTATTTTCAACAAAAGAATGGATGGGGGGAGGTCCTTGCCAAATTTTGAAAGATCATGGGTGTAGTTGCTAAAAGACCACCTTGCCTAAATTTAAAAGATCAGGGGTGGTGTTGCAAAAATACCAAAGTCGAGAGGAGATCTTTACCAAAATTTCAAAGATCAGGGTAGTGTTTATCAATAGACCAAAGATGAGGGGAGGTCATTGCCAAAAATTCAAAGGTGAGGAGTGTGGTTGTCAAAAGACAAACGTCGATCGTTGCAGAGTCTAAAAAATATATATCTATTCTTGTTATTCTCTTTCAAGTTTCAATACTATTTCATTTATATGCAGTTGAAATAAAATTGATAGAAATTCCAAATATGATCTTAGGGATTTTGCCATATTCAGGTCATGGATTAAAATTCCATCGTATCCAATGACAACATTGAAATATTTTCGTTTTTGAATTAATAGAAACGAAAAATAGGATGTAATTTAAAAAAAAAATTAATTGCCTTTTAACTCTTATCTTTCTTAATTTCGTATTTTTTTTTTTCACAATTTTCTTTAAAGTTTACGTTTTTTTCTGATTTTTTAAAATATTTGACTGACCGTAGCATACCTAGAAACGAAATTGGATCCATGATCAACATCAATGATCGTACCACAAATGCAATTTAATTTGTTACACGTGAAAAACTAACAAATAAAAAGACAAATCTCTTATAAGTTGGTACAGTCAACTAGTCAACTGGACCATTTATTTTGTTTCATTGGTACGATCAACTGATCAACTTGATTAAATTTATAAAAATTATTATAAATAATTTACTTAATATATTTTACTTATAAGTTGATAATATCATATGACACCATATATATTAATATTTAAAAGATTTAATACACCACAAATGTGAATAATTTAATATGATAAGTCAATTAAAAGATTGAAAAATTTAACCGGTTACTGTTGCAAATGGAGCAAAATAAATGGAAAGGAGGGAGTTATTAAGAAATGACATGAGTGTGCATAACATTTTTTCCATTCATTTTGCTCGTTCAGTTTGTTCATGGAAGATAATTATATATAAAGAGTTTGAAAAAATGAATTCCATAATTGTATTATTATTATGGAAAGTATTGAAAATATTATAAAAAATAGAGATATATTTATGATGAAAGAGAACATTTCCAATAATTATTAACTATTTAATTAATAAGTTTGACCATTAAGGGTAAATTTGAATTTTTTTTTTTAAATTGCTCTGAAACATCGCTAGTCATTATATATGTGTCTCTCTCCTTTTCTTTTTACCACAAACCTATACCTTGAGATTAATCAAAATAAATTAAATACTAAATACAGAATTGACTGGAAATAATCTCTAAAAATATAAAAATTGAAAATTATAACAATCTAGATTCTAGAATACAAGATTTGGGTAATAAAACAATCCCATTATTATAGTAAATTAATCTAAATTAAATACTAAATGCAGAATTGACTGGAAATAATCTCTAAAAATAAAAAATTGAAAATTACAACAATCCCATTATTGTAGTAAATTAATCAAACAGTCCATATAATTAACCATTCCTTCTTTATAAATACTTGTTGCACGGAATATCCAGTATCAACCCTTACACTTATTTTTTTCATGGCTACTAAACTGGGCACATTTTTCTACTGTTTCCTTCTCTTTCTTCAGATGTTAAATTCCAATTTTTACGTAGCTGAAGCCCACGGGCTGTCGTTGAAAGAAGTAAAGATTTCCAGTTCTTGGCCGTGTTAATGTATTTGCAATTATCAAAGTTGACTTTCACTTAATGAGGGGAACAATTTTCTATGGTGGCACAACTTACAAATGGTCAAGTGTGAGTTCCAAGTGGTGAACAATTTTCAAGTGAAGGCACAATTTACAAATGGTCAAAGTGCAAGTTTCAAGTGAGCTCAAGTTCCAAGTTTGGAAGACCTTTCAAGTTCACTTTGTGCACTATAAATAGGTGGCATCCTATTCATTTGAAAATTGGATCGGGGATCACATTGGATCCGGATCACAATGGATCACAAAGGGGGAATCACAAAATCAACTACAAGCAATATTCTCTTCTAGTGTTAGGCAGAAAATTGAGAGTGCAATTTTCAGAGTTCCTAAAAGAATCGAGAAATATTGAGAAGTGAGTTGTGAGTGTGAGTGTTTGTAAACACTTGTATTTTTTCTCCCTATAGTGAAAGTTTTGCAGCAGCCCGTGGAAGTAGCCAGTTTGGGTGAACCACGTAAATAATTGTGTCTATTTATTTTTGCTCTATTCGTTAAATCTGGTTGTTGGAATCCCTAACAACTGGTATCAGAGCCCAGGAATCGGCATATTCCGGGGGCATCCAGATTTGAGTAGGAGCAATGGCGGCAGACGAAGGAAAGATGAAACTCGAAAAGTTCGACGGTTCGGACTTCGGTTTTTTGAAAGATTGATGAAGTTGTCCAAGCCATGAGGCGTCAGAGGGACGCGGGGCGAGATGGCTGAGGTACGGGCCGAGTCGCGGGGGAGCGAACGGAGGTGGCCAGCGTACGGGACAAGCTTCACTTGGATCGAAGAACCTTGGGAAGTCGCAGGGGGCGACGTGCTCCAGTCAAGGTGGGGGAGAGAGGGACCGTGAGGGTGAATCTTCCCGTTAATTCATTGACGGAGGTGAAGGCCTGGGTGGTCGAGTGGTAGAGGAGAGTGCGGCGCAGGCAGAGCTTGTAGGCCAAGGGGCTCGACAGGCGAGTGGGGCTTGAGTAACATTAAGGGTTCGAGAGGCGAGCGGGACTCGGAGGGTGAGTGGGGCTCGGAGGTCGAACGGCGCTCGAGGGAAAGCGGGACTCGGAGGGCGAGAACGGCCAGGGGAGACAAGCAGGGCTTGGCGTACAGATCAGCCACATGAGGATGTGACAAGGCAGCTTGCAGGGGGCAAGTCCGCGGGAAGGAACCTTGGAGAACTTGACAGTGGGGCGAGTTCACGAGAAGAGGTTCTGGAGTGGTTAAATGGCTAAGTCGACATCAGAGTGCTTGGGCTAGGGTCGGAGTCTTGCGGAGAAGAGACAGGGACTAAGTCGAGGGATCAAGCACGCAAAGGCGACTGATCGACGAGGGCGTCGATCGAATAGATGGAGGAGAACCAGAGAGCTATGTTGAGGCTTGTCAGATCGGAGATGCCGGTGAGTGGGAGCTTGCCATGAAAGACGAGATTAAGTCTTTAATCTCCAACCAGACATGGGAACTTGTTGAGTTACCCAAAAGGAAGAAGGCCTTACATAACAAATGGGTGTATCGTGTGAAAGAAGAGCAGGATGGCTCGAAACGATACAAAGCCAGACTAGTAGTCAAAGGATTCCAGCAAAAAAAAAAAAAAAAAAAAAAGGAATTGATTACACCGAGATCTTTTCTCCTGTTGTGAAACTTAATACTATCAGGACTGTATTAAGTATTGTTGCTATTGAAAATCTCTACCTAGAACAGTTAGATGTGAAGACTGTGTTTCTTCACGGAGACTTAGATGAAGAGATTTACATGTGTCAGCCAGAAGGTTTCTCAGAGAAAGAGAAAGGAAATATGGTGTGTAGACTCAAGAAGAGCTTGTATGGTTTGAAACAAGCTCCACGACAATGGTACAAGAAATTTGACGGTTTCATGCACAAGGAAGGTTTCCAGAAGTGCAATGTCGATCACTGTTGCTATGTCAAGAGCATTCGTCAAAAGAGTTTGACATGAAAGATTTGGGTCCAGCTAAGAAGATTATTGGGATGCAAATCACTTGAGATAAGCAAAAAAGAAGTTTTGCAGTTATCTCAGTTAGCGTACATAAGTCGTGTCCTTGAGAAGATTCAGGGAAGTAAGAATCCAGCGGATATGCTAACCAAGGTGGTGACTATCGAAAAACTGAAGTTGTGTTCATCTTCAGTTGGTCTCCAATGATAGCATGATCGGGATTGGCTGTTGCATTGACCAAGTTGTGAAGACGGATAGAAATCAGTCTTCAAGTGGGAGATTGTTAATGTATTTGCAATTATCAAAGTTGACTTTCACTTAATGAGGGGAACAATTTTCTATGGTGGCACAACTTACAAATGGTCAAGTGTGAGTTCCAAGTGGTGAACAATTTTCAAGTGAAGGCACAATTTACAAATGGTCAAAGTGCAAGTTTCAAGTGAGCTCAAGTTCCAAGTTTGGAAGACCTTTCAAGTTCACTTTGTGCACTATAAATAGGTGGCATCCTATTCATTTGAAAATTGGATCGGGGATCACATTGGATCCGGATCACAATGGATCACAAAGGGGGAATCACAAAATCAACTACAAGCAATATTCTCTTCTAGTGTTAGGCAGAAAATTGAGAGTGCAATTTTCAGAGTTCCTAAAAGAATCGAGAAATATTGAGAAGTGAGTTGTGAGTGTGAGTGTTTGTAAACACTTGTATTTTTTCTCCCTATAGTGAAAGTTTTGCAGCAGCCCGTGGAAGTAGCCAGTTTGGGTGAACCACGTAAATAATTGTGTCTATTTATTTTTGCTCTATTCGTTAAATCTGGTTGTTGGAATCCCTAACAGGCCGAGCCCGCGGCGGGGATTCGGGACTGGCGCTAATATTAAGCATTCGGGCCCAAGTCCTGGGGAGGGACATGGGTCAAGTCTTCCCCCCCCTGCCCGGGCTGCCCCAAAGAAACCATATTAAATCGAACCCATTAGTTTTTTATTTTTGTTATTAATGAAAAATGAGTAAGATTGTACCACATTTCAAAATGATTTGATGATGTTAATTTAATTAGGCTCTTGATTGAACCACACTTTCAGAGTTCACATATTTTATATTAAGTATTGTTGCATTGATGAATATGTAGTTCTATAATTCTTTTTGTGTGGTGACTTCATATTCTGAAATTCAATGTTGTGTGTGTATCTCTCTCTAAGTACACGACCAAACAATATTCATTCATTATTTGTTTCTTTTTCTTCTCTTGAAGAGTATTCAAGTTTTTTGTTTGATTTAATCATTTTTAAATTGTATTGAACATATTACGTGAAAATCTTTCCCAATAAAAATTGAAATTCGAGTTAACCATATCGTGAGAATTAATCTATTTCACTAGGCCAATCACACTTTGATCATCCTTATTCACTTCATATGGTGGATCTATAGCTCTTTATTAAGTGTAACTTATTCAAATAATTTCATGATGCACGGATTATAATATTATAGTAAATTTTGGATAATTATATATAAACGCCTTAGATACACAAACACCTTCGCAAATCATATAGTAACTAGCTAGCATCAGTATTATTGTCAATATTCACATTGATCTCTTCGGATTAGCTATATTTCTTTTTTTTAACCACAAAAATGCACTACAAGATTATCAAAATAAATGAAATACAAAATAACAATATAAATATGTTACTCACTGAATTGATCCTCAATTGAAAATAAAAAGTTTAAAAATTATAAGAACCTAGAATACAAGGTTTGGGTAGCCAAAAAATCTCATGATAGTAAATTAATCAAAGTTCATTACATTAATTAACCATTTCGAATATATAAATGCATGTACATCAAGTAATATAGATTTGCATACCTTAAACTATATTTCTTACATTGCGACTAAACTACACAGAATTTTGTTCTGCTTCATTATCTTTTCTCTGATGTTGAAATCCAACATTTACGTAGCTAATCAGGCCCGACCACATTTAAATATAGTGAAGATTTCAAGTTCCAGGCCGAGCCCCCAGCGGAGAGTCGGGCTTGCGAATACTGTTGGTTTTGTTAAGTTTGGAGGTCCAAATCCTGGAGAAGGACCTGGTCCTCCAGGGTCAGGTTCCTCATCGGGCCACTAAAGAATTATCAGTAAATTTTACCCTTTATTTTTGTTATTAAAAATTAAAGTTACCGAAATCGCGGTATGATATTAAGTTAGGCTCTTAATTGAGTCAATATTAAAAAAAAAAATAAGGACAGGAACATATTTAACCTATATACATTTTGTAATTTTGCAATTTTATGTGTCGTGGCTTTGTATTTTGAAAATGTTGCATGTGGATCTCTGTCGTTTTAAGAGGAAACCAAATAGTATTTTACTATTCATCCCTTATTCGTTTAAATATAGTCGATTTATTAAGATATGCATTGTTGATATGAGCTCCTTTCACATAGTTCTGTCTCGCAAACGGCAAAATGAAAGCTACCTTATAAAGTCTAAGTTTCAATATTATATTGTCAAACTCCGAAAGAAAGACGTAATCCATAAATTTACATGACTTTTCGTTGTATGGTTAATAACTCATACTTTAGGGCTTACTTTTTTGTTTGTTAGTTTTCTTTGGCTAGGTTTAATTCATTGATTCCAGTAAGTGAAATGAAAATGAACAAGATATGGAACTCGATGTTCCATCATTTGATTAAAAAAAAAAAAAATTAGTATTTTACTCGCAAGAACCAAACATAGCCTATATGATGGTTGCAGCTAATTTTGGACAAGTACAGCCTCCAAACCATATAAAACACACCGGGTTTTTTGTACTTTGCACCCCCGAAATATGGGAAATAGGCACTTTGCACCCCCGAAACTAAGATTTAGCACTTTGCACCCTCGAAATATGAAAAATACAGCACTTTGCACCCTCTTTTATTTTCAAGCAAAATCTCAAGGGCAAAATAGGTAATTCTATTGTAGATCTTTGGCACTTTGCCGCCCCCCTCCCCCCCCAAAAAAAAATTAAATTAGCACTTAACACTCCCTAATTAAGAATAAATTAACAACTTGCACCCCCGAAACACAATAAATGGACACTTTGCACCCCAAAATACTTGACACCCTAAAATTAAAAATAAAAAAACTCAAACCCCTCATTTTTTCTGGTAAAGTTGACCATTAAAGTTAATTTTCTTTAAGGCAAAATAGATAATTATTTATGGGTCTTTGATATGTTGAAGTAGACAATGGATCTTGGAGAAGTTTAATTGTACATTATTTAGTTATTCATGGTTATATTGTTGAAAAAAAAGATTGAGAGAGAAATGAGTATTCGAGTATTTATAATTGTATTTTGCAAAATTTAAGTAAAAAAATGAATTACCTATTTTGCCTTAGATTTTTTTCACTCCGATAGTCAACTTTGAAGAAAAAGACGAGGGGTTTGGGTTTTTTAAATTTGAGGGTGTTAAGTGTTAATTTTGTGTTTTGTGGTCCAAAGTGCCCATTTATTGTGTTTTGGGGGTGGAAGTTGATGATTTGTTCTTAATTAGAGGTTGTTAAGTGCTAATTTTATTTTGGGGGTACAAAGTACGAAATTCTCAAGTTTTGAAGGTGCAAAGTGCCAATACTATTGAATTACCTATTTTGCCCTTGAATTTTTGCTTGAAAATAAAAGAGGGTGCAAAGTGCTGCATTTTTCATATTTCGAGGGTTCAAAGTGCTAAATTCAAGTTTTGGGGGTGCAAAGTGCCTATTTTTCATGTTTCGGGGGTGCAAAGTGCAAAAAACCCAAACACACCCCCCACAATTTCATCATTTTATTATTGTAGTTTTAACTTAAGATACGTAAGAAAATAATCGTATTCAATGAGATGGGCAAGTAAACAAGTAAACAAAGAACTTTGTTGTGAAAAAGTAAGTACATGGTTTAGAGGTTTTTCTTTTTTCTTTTTTTTTTTTTGCTGGAGTTTTGGACCACAATTTCACCAATAGATATTGGAGTATGAAGAGAACATGTTTGATGCTAGGCTACAATTGGCCAAACAATATTAAGGATGAAATAAACTTAATTAAAAAGTTATTACCCCTAAACCTTACCTTAATGTTTATATCTATGTTACATCATAACTTGTTTCAAAATTAGCACACGTAATTTGCTTAATCGTAATTCATAAAGGTGTCAGTGTAAATAAAAAAGAGGGGTGTCGTCCTTCCCCCCTATTTTTGCCCTATCACTAGTGGTTATTCCCGATCCGAAGCACCGGGCGAAGGTCATAATTCGCAGGAACATTCTAAGGTCTTAATAAGAGGAGGTAGAGTGAAAGATTTGCCAGGTGTGAAATTCCATTGTATTCGAGGAGTCAGGGATTTCCTGGGAATTCCGGAGACTCCAGTTCCGGTCAATCGTGTCGGCCTTCATCACCGCTGCTTTGGCGATCCGACTGAACGAATGCGGTGACGCAACTTGTGTAGCGAGGAGCTTTCCGCAGTGAATTCAATCTATGAATCCACAGTGGGACGTTCTCAATCCAAAGTGGACTTTTTGGTCAAAGCCTAGACCAAAGGTGCCTATAAGTCATTTTATTTCATAAGAAGTGAAGCATATTCGTATTCATTTTTATTTTTAAATGAAGTTAGCCTTATGAAGTGTAAAGTAAATTCACTTGAAATACCTCAATAAATAGCCATAAGGCCCATAACTAAGAAAATATGTTTAATTCACCCAATTTTATATGAGAACAAATTAATTATAAGCCAGAACTACGCAAGATGAACATATATGCAAAAGGGAACCGTATTTCACAGGTATCCTCTATTATGAACATTCACTAAAGAGGCAAATATTACATTTCGGCCGACAGTAGCAAAAGGCAAGACTATAGCTACTGATCTTTCTCAAAAGTATTTCTCTTCTCCAAATCTAATTAAAAGTGAATGAACCAATAATCAACTGCCCTTTTGTTAACAACATATTACCTTTGGTTGTGGAAATTTTTCCAAGGTAATTGCATTTCCAATTCCATCTATAGCGATTGACTAAAGTATATGTTCATGACATATCTGGACGGATTAAAGCCACTCAAGATCACTGCAAACAAAGAGCAAATCAGGGATTAAAACTTTGTTTTCTTGGTTTGTTTCGGTTAAACATTGGAAACATTTTGAGGACCTTCCAAAAACTTTTCGAACATTTCTGAAAAAGAATGGGAAAATTATAAACTAAGGAAATATGCTGAAGTAGATGCTACTCCATATCTTTATTTTGGTTGACAAAAAAAAAAGGTTCCTGAGTTTTAGTTGAAAGCATATCGAAAGTTTAATCCATCGAGCATATATTCATTCCTCAGGTAAACAATGTTAATTCAGATTAAAATAATGTACGCAGATGCTTACAGATTGGGGAAAGAACAATTACGACACCAATTGGATACAGGAAGAAAGTGGTCCTCTCCAAGAAAGGTAATACTGCATTATAGAGAGAAAATTATTATATATGGAAATAATAATTCCTCAAACTGAAAAATTCCTCTGGATGAAATTTCATTTCAGCTCACTTTAAGTAATATAAATCATTTTGCAAATCGAACAAATGAAATTAAAAAAAAAAAGAATCTTCAAATTCAAATAAATCTATTCTTACCATCATAGCCTAAATAATTTAGGTAATGGTAGTAGGAAGCAGCTGCCATGAAGATTAAATTTGATAGCAACACGGGAACAAAACCATGAGCTACCAGAAGAGGTGACAGAAAATAATGTAGGACTGCGAAAAACAAAGGTATCAGTAGCTATTAAATAAAGCTATGCTTTGGTTATTGGATTTCACGTGTAAAATGGGACTAAAATGATGAGGAAAATGAAAATGCACAAAAAATGGAGATCAATGTTCTATCATTATTTAAGCAAGGAAAATATTTTCCGTAGTGTTTTACTCATAAAATTTAAGAATTAAACATTGCCTAATATAAAGAAAATTCCCAAATGAAGCATATTCTAAGATTACGCCTACCATGAAGCAGCACAAATATAGGGAAGAAAGAGTTGCACTGTACATCAAAGGCATACAACCTTCACAAAATTAAGAGTAAAAATGTCAGCAAAAGAACCCCAATTCTTATCGTAATATGAAGTATCAGATGTGAGAAGTAATCTTATTGAGACTAGCAAAGAATTAACAACTAAAACAAGAAGATCGGGACTTGCCATTCCACCCGTTGCTCCACCACATGACTGTTTGGAGCTTCTTCTCGAAGATAATTGTTAGTGAAAAACCTGGAAGAAATTTCCAAATATTCAGTGACTGAAGGTTAGCAATTTTAAAAAATTCAATGACTGAAGGCCTGAAACACTAAGCATTCTGATAAGAATCGTGCTGGTTAAGTGAGAAACAAAACATAATTAATGTCATATATAAACACATGCAATCATAAGCACAATATCTTTATCCATATTTTCACAAGTCCTTACCAACAACAAGAAGCCAATATTGCACCTGTTACTAAGAAATGGAAAAGCAATACTGAAATAACTACAAAAACAGCATGTCCTGCGCTATGATCATACCTGCAACAAAGAAAGATAGCAATAAAACAGGAGAGATCAACATTAAAGTACATATAAAAATTTGGCATATGATCATAAAAGAATGTTAATCATTCAGAAGTACAATTATATATATATATATATATATATATATATACACGAAGTGTATAAAAAATGGGACTAGAATCAATTAGAACGAAAAGTTCTAATTATTAGACCTATGAGCATGAAAAGCAGCCATATAAAACAAGTAGAGGAGTCTCTTACGCTGCACAATAAGCCATTGTAGAAACTGACAAAAGAAGACTAAATATGACAACAAATGCCGGATCATCCCGTGCCCATTGATTCTTTGTTTCTGCACAATGGAATAGCTAGAACTTAAAACCAAGCTAAGCTAAAAAATAGACTCTCTTAGATGACTAACCTATGAAGGGCTAAAAATAAGAAACCAATCTATGTGAAACTACCGATCTTGCAAACTTACTCGGAGAAATAGATTCAGAAAAATGTGCATCATTTAATATCATCGAAAGCATTCATCTGAGTCGTGAATGCTTATGTGATGTACTAGTCCGGTCATATGTTAAACAAATTAAGATTATTAGAGATGATAAAGTTAGGCCTGACCAGTGGCTTAAGAAGTAAAGAAGTGGATGCAAAAGAAAATAACAGACAATGATGCCAAGAGCAGGAATAGATCAAAAGGGATCATAGAGAAAACCGGACTTACGCTTGTGATACTTTGTGTGTTGATATCTGCATTGATTGTTCAGTTTCACATGCAAAATGCAAAAAACAATATGAGAAACTATAGAGTACAATAATTAACCACCCTTGGAAAAAGGAATATTGCAGTGAGTAAACACTTTTTAGATTCTGAAATATTCAATAGATCACAATATGTACTGTTATTAGTACTATTGGCATGACCATGCATAATGAGGTACTACCCACACTTCTATTCCTATCATCAACTCCTTCAGATTTTGTAGTCTGTTTACAATTCACAGCTTCTTGTCTACAATTTGTTTGTGGTATTGTTCTCACAAAACCAGAGACGGAAATTCACAAGTAGATATATGTCCTAGAAGGTTGAGGTCTTTGGATAGGAATGAACTGAAACCGTCCAGAAGTGCTTCAGTGGAACATTGATGTTGAAATCCATATATAATAAAATTATAAGGATCAGTAATCCAATCAGAACACAACCATATATCAATTGAAACAATTAGAGACACCAAGTACAATCTGCAAATGTGTGATACTCACACAACTTTCGGCGATGTGCATAGGTGAAGCATTTGCCAGAAGGTATATTCAATGTCCATTTGTTGCCACTGCATTGAACCACCCAAGAGAAATGGATGTCACAGGGAAAATGGTAAGGATAAAACGAACAAATTTACTGATTACTTAGTAACAATAAAAAGCTCAGCAAATTCACGCTTCTTAAAATGATATCAATTCAGAATGTGAAAATAACAGCGGTAGCCTAGGGCCAAGCTCATGTAGAGGTTCGCTAATGATGGTTTCACTAGATCCACATTATGACACCGCAACATAAAAAAGAGCACAAAAGCAATAATAACTTAATTAACATGAATGAAGGATTGGTTCGAAACCCCTACCTGAACCACAAGTTTCAAATCCTATGCAAATGCACTTCTCCTCTTCCCTTGATTATTGACCAATCAAGAGGTATCTCATTTTATATAATTAAACCCTTTAGTTATTCTCTCAAGATCACCCAATAGACTGAGTCACTGATATGCTTCATGCAATTAAGATACTCTAGTGCGTTCAAGTGACACAAAAAAAATGCTTAAAGGATTAATTATGGCAAAGTGAAAGTAAATCAAGATAATTAGCCGTTATAATCCTGTTTAAGGACTTAGTACAAATTTTATGGTTCAGCAAAAGCCTGCACACCAATTTAAATTTTCTTTTAACAGAAAAATAACATAGTCCTATCCCTCGTCCCTTAACTTTGGTAACTGATTTCCAACCAAGACAACAAGACCATGAGCCTGATACTTTAGCAGGAATTATTGGATTGTGAGTAATAGATAAGACTGGCAAAACACTAGGTACTTTCCATAGCTTTAAGTGCTTCTTTTAAACAAGCACGTATTTTTTGGTGAACGCCCTTAGTCAAGGACAATCAAACTTTAAAAAAAGTATGAGAGAGATTTGACAAGCGGAATGATCCATCTAACATTGTTGTCTACCAAGGTTGCAACATCACTGACTACAAGGCAATAAGCCACATCAAAACTTGATGATAATAGACAGACTCAACACAGAACTTGGCAGAATCCAAAGACAGCTCGGATCTTAATTAGTGTTTGCTTCAGCTTTTATCTAAGTGCAATTAAGCTACAGAATACAGATAGAAATAGAACCATCAAATGCTAAATGTCTTATTTCTCTTCGTCCAAAACTAAATCATTGCAGCAGATAACTACTCTTAGGCAAATGAAAACGACAAAATAAACATACTTTCACAAATTATTCCTTAGTTTACTCGACTTATCACTCATCCATCACTATAACAAAACCATATAACATAAAAATGCAATAAGACGAGGATCAAGAGGAATCTTAGTAAAATTTACAGACTAAGATCAAGATCAGATCTGCAAATAGGCAAGGAATTACAACAAACCTTGATTATTCTGCGGAGGTACTGGGGGAGGACAGAATTGGGGCGGGTTTGAGTGCCCGAACGCTCCTTTGCTGATAAAGAGGTGGGCAGCATCGTCTTCTTTTTTCTCAAATTTCTTCTTCTTCTTTTGATTGAAAGATCTATTCAATTTCACGGATTCGGATGGATTGATTTTGTGTATATTTCTGTTTTGATGTTCCCTTCCCTCCTACTCTGTTTCTGGTACGAATGGAAATGCTGTTCTGGAAAGTGGAGACGATTCGGGCTGGGCTAAAGTTGACGGTGACGGAAGTCATTGAAGGACCGGCCCAGTAGTCCAACAGCGTAACAAGTCGAGTTTTCGTGTAGGTAAAATTGGGCGATTTCCAGTAGTCTTAGTAAAGCCCATATTGTAATTATCCCAAATTATTTATATTTTTCCGGTCACATCTTGGATCAATTTCTTTTTTTTTTTACATAAATACATCCTGAATCAATTTTTTTTTTTAAATACATCCTAAATCAATTTATTTTGGCATAATTTAAGCTATTTCTCTAAAAAAAAGTTACGGAATTTGAACATATTATCATAAGATTTCGTTGTAGACCTTTGGAATGAAAGAAACGTACAATGTTAGGATACCTTTTTTTTTTCTTTTTCTAATAAATGGAATAGTATACGCTCCGTGCTATGCACGGATTTTTACTAAATATATTTTTATCAACTAACTTGCATGATATGCTAAAATTGTGTAACGTATGTCATAGTTAAAACGTATAAAACCAACATTAAAAATGACATTATTTATTTACAAAGAAAAAAAATCCTATATGTTAAATATCCTTGGAGTTTGGTAGAGGAAAGAATTATAATATCTATTTATATAATATAACTCGGGTTATTTTTACTCCATCGATGTGGAACCGACACTTGGTTTGGACCAGAATGTTGTCCCGGAGAAGAATGTGATGACCCTCTTCGTGTGTTGCGCTTTGTGCGGGAAGTTGTCATACTTTTATGAGATTCTTCAAATTCATTAATATCAACTGAGTATTTTGCCGACAAAAGTTGATACTCTCGTTGCAAAGACTCCAATCTCAAATGAAACGATTGGGAGTTTCTATGTCGTTGCCTTTTCATATATAATTTTATCTTTCGTCTAAGTCTAGCAAGCTTGGTATATACTCGTTGATCAGCCATAGTAAGATATGCATGGACATTTAGAATGAAATTGACACTGTTAATGTATTTTGCAAAACCTTACAATTGAATCAAACATATCATAATTAATCATTAAAAATAATGAGTTTGTATTCCATTGATAAAAGTTGAATGGTTATAGAATATGAGATGAAAAGGTTGAATTTAATATAAATCCGTGCATAGTACGTAGCGTATATTATATATATAGTTTAATATATATTTCTTCACTCACATGGTATAAGTACATGAGCATGCTTGTAAATGAACTTCAAACTACTTGACTATATAACCGCATAAATCGAGGAACTGAATTTTATCATGATGAACTCATACCTTATAGAGAAAAACGTAGATTTTAGCCGTATAGAGAAAAACCCATTAATTTAATCTCCTTCTCTTATATACTCTACTGCATTAACATTAATTAAACAATATTTTCTGTTTGGTAGTTATCTAATTAAGAATGACAAATCAAATCAAACTTAGAGAACAATTTGAAAGTGAAATTAGGTTTTTTTTGTACAAAGTGAATTTAGTTTTGTTATTTAATTCATTTTGAACAAACATTTTAGTCTCAATAAAAGGAAAACAAATTCCAGTTTCTTACACCCAAATCCAAACTGCAGGCTGCAGGCTGCAGTTGTTTTAAAGTATTAATTTTACATTATCTGTAAATACTCATATCTTATCAATAAATTCATGATGCCCAATATGCATATAAAATAAAAGATATTTGAAATGGGTACCTTTAAATGCAAATGAACAGTATGCTGATGAACTCATACGTTATCAATTTGAAATGGGTACCTTAAAATGCAAATGAACAGTATCATGATGAACTCATACCTTATGAATAAATTCATGAGGCCCAATATGCATATAAAATAAAAGATATACCCAAAGGGGTTTGGTCTAGTGGATAAAAGCTGGCTAGAACCACATGGAGGTCAAGGGTTCGACCCCCTCCACTGTAAAGAATCCCTTGGGGAGAGCTTTCCGTAAACAGCGACCCGGCTCGGAGTGTTAGCCCACTTACTTGTACCAAAAACTAAAATAAAATAAAAGATATTTGAAATGGGTACCTTAGAATGCAAATGAACGGAGAACTGCTTTCTACTGCTGCACTGTATAACAAAAGAGAGTTAAAGGGACGTGGTTATTTTGGTAGGATTTGTGGTAGTTTTCTTTTGAATTTTGGTGGGATTTGGAGTTAGTTATTTTTTTTTAAATTTCAACTGGTGGAATTTTTATTAATTAAAAAAATTTAAAATTCTGTAAAATTAGTATTTGGTCAAAAGAACTTAATTGCAGTCAAAGAGTGATCTCAAATATATATATATATAAGAGATACATTAAAATCACTTTAAAGGAAAACAAACACATTCAAAAAACTAAATTGCCATGTTAAGGATTTATAATTGATAGTTACCATAGTTGTGGAGTTGGTTCACAATTTTACATGTAAGCAATATTTAGTTAAACATAATGAAATAAGAATTAGATAGTGACCCATTAGGTTAACTCCACCTTCCCAGTGTCCTCAATGAGTGAAAATTCCAACTCAGAAACAAATGACTAACTATTTTAATTGAATATTTAACGTGCTTAATATTGTATACATGAATTTAATGTATAAATTAGGTGCAGATCAAATTAACGGGGAAAAAAGAATAATGAATTTTTCCTATTTAAACCCCATTTCTTTTGCTGCAAGATATTGCTCAGCAGTCACTATGGAGTAAAATTTTCAAACTAAACAAATAAAATAAGCTTTTTTATTTTTAAGAAAAAGGACAACTCGAATTGACCTTCAACAAGTCAACATGACAGTGAATTTCAAACTAAACAAATAAAATAAGCTTTTTTATTTTTTTTTAAAAAAAGGACAACTCGAATTGACCTCAACAGTTCAACATGAATTCATAAAAAGGAATATGTGGAAACTTATTTTACTAGTTAAAAAAGATCATCAAAATTTTGAAGAGAACAAAACCCAAAGAGCTGGTTTTAGAAAATCGAACAAATCCATAATATAATCTCAATTAATTGTCATAATTAACCTTTTCAAGAATCCATTTCCCACATTCACAAAATTAACCCAGATTAACAGTCCAAGGAACCAAAATTTCTCCCGACATTCAAACAAAAATACCCTTCTTTAGTTTTCTATGAAACCCAACCCATTTCCCATTAATTTATTTCGGACAGGGGCTTCATAAGCCCGCTGTACCATTAGGTCCTGATAAATAGTTCCTGACTTCCGTCCTTACCATATCTTGCATAATCTCAAGCAATTCTGGACTAAACGACGACGTTTCCTTCTTCTCATTACTAACTTTACCTCCACGGCGACTCAACTTAGTATTCCGAGTCGATGACGTGTCCTTTTCGCCAATCTCCTTAAAAAACGAATCCCTTTCAGTCCCCGGCAACGAAAGAGTCAACGCGGTCAACGAAATATTATTATCTTCTTCATCCCCAAAAACCGCCGGCGAATTTTCAGCCAACGGTGCCACCGACATTACCGGGAAATAAAAATTCACATTATTTCCCGAATCGCTGATATCAGAATCGTATAAACTCTCAGGACTCAATCTCAACGCAGCAGAAACATCACCACTGTTGTCGCGCCTCAAAACCTGCGTCGGCCGCTCCTCTCCGCCGCAAGTCACGGCGGAGGTCGCTACCTTCCTCTTCAGCGTAGAATTCCAGTGGTTTTTTATCGCGTTGTCCGTACGTCCACTGAGTTGCTTCGAAATCGTCGCCCATCGGTTTCCAAACTTAGCGTGCGCCTTAAGAATGATTTCGTCCTCCTCCGCCGTGAACGGGCGGTGCTCCACCTCCGGCGACAGCTGATTGCACCAACGCAAACGGCAAGATTTTCCAGATCTCCCTTGAATTGACCTGCTTATCAGAGACCAATTCCTGGCGCCATAACGCTGTACTAGCTTCTGCAACATCTCATCCTCCTCAGGACTCCACGGCCCTTTGATCTTATCGCTATTTTCATTTTCCGGCGCCATATATTAACACGGCTAAACCCTATCCCTAACTGAATGAAATTTAAATCGTTATTCGTTTACAAGATGTATAGATACAATTTTTTTTCTTTTTTTTTTAATGTTAAAATGTGTGTTGAAGAAGAAGATATATTATATATAAAGGTGGAATTAGGGTAGAGAAAGAACCGGTTAAAGAAGGGTGGGATGAGTGGGGGATAAGCGTGACAGTTACCGGTTATAATAGGTAGGCTGTGGATTGACAGCTGGAATAATACGGGTCGCCGAGTAATTGGAAGGATATGTTTAAAATCTTGGGTAGTGGGGCCCACATAGGCGTTATTTTACCTATTTAGACTCGTGCCGTTATGGAAGTTGCTATTAATAGTGAATGGGTGTGTATCAAATTAAGGAAACAAAATTTGTTTTTAGTCGTTGGGAGTATTTATGCCGTTGAGATTGGTTCTATGAAAATTTTGAAGATGGGGATATGTTATACTTTTGAGCTGAAACTAATCTTGAAATTCAAATTTAAAAGCTAGTTTATCTTAATGCTAACTTACATGATTGTTTAAATTTAATAAGAAGATTCTTAAAAAAAAAAAAAAAACTAATTACTTCTTCTTAAAACAAAAAAGTTATGTCTGTTTATATTTTTGTTATTGTTCTCAATATTGGAATAAGAGTAATCGGAACAACAGCTGACATGTCATCATAAATTCATAATTTGTTGATGTTGAATATAAAAATTTCTAATATTAGGTAACATTTTTTATAAAAATCTTGGCATTTACAGCTATCAAATCTAAAATAATAAAAGGACTACCATCAATATCATATATTGAATCCTTATCAAAATTATCTCCTTGGTTTTATCCAGTATTGTTTATCTATATTTTTGTGACAAAACCTCCCAGGTTAATACTTAATATGCCTTGTACACATTATACAAATTACTTGTAAGTTAATTTAGGCTTCGAAAAGTTTTAGCAAGAAGCTATTCAGATAATTATATTGGCAAATTTAAATTTAAGTCACTTCTTAAACACGTGGTCATCTTAACAATGATAATAATATTGTGATTTACAATTATTTGTGGGAATAAAATTAAATTGAAATTTAGCAATGGATAAGCATGAAGAAGGAATAGGTTTGACCAACAGGCTGGAATTGCATTTGCGTGGGGGAGTTGTAGTAATTCCATTCCACTGATTTTGTTTTTATTTGTGGGCAAAGCAAGGCACGGATGTGTTGAGCTGAGCTGGACATAACGACAAATTTACCGTTGAAGTGAAAGGACATGATATTAATTATTAGGAAACCAAGTGGCAGTTCGCCAGCCTGTCAGCCTTACTAATAGAAGAAAAGGGTAACAAAAACCCAAAAAATATAGAGAAACAAAGGCTAGCCATCATTCCCAGATTCTCTCTCTCCAAAGGCCTACGTCTGACCCCCACAGGCTATTTAAGGCCTAATTTGTAGTAACTTGTTTTGGTAGTAGCCATGAAACACAATGTTGGCCCAATTTATGCAGTCCAATTATAATTTTCAACAATCCAGCTTGTTTCGTGGGCCAAAATCTTGAACAAAAACAACCCATACCTTTTATTTAAAAGGAAAATTTTTACTCAAATCGGATTTGGTCAAACTCAAAGTAACTATATGACAAATACAATACATCTGCTTTGAAATTGGATATAACTCCCAGAAGAGTTACCAATCACAAAACAAGTGCAATATACTTGTTTGGTGGTTGGACGGGTTGGCCAAGTCACGCTTGGACAAAAAAATTCCTTGTTTTTTAAGGATAACATCAAACCAAACTAGCCCATATTAATCGGAGTGACCAGCTTAATATATACTCCCTCCGTTCTAAATTAATTTATACATTTGATCTTTTTACACGTAGTAAGATATTCAATAATTAGTCACCTTTTTAAAATAAAATGCCAAAATTACCCTTTTAATGATTACTATAATTAATGTTAATTAATTTAATTTTTGTACACTCTACTTTATTGTGTAAACCTAAAAATGACAAATGATAAAATTGAAAAAAATCCACTGAAAAATCAAATGTGACAAGTAATTTGAAACTTAATTTTTTACAAATGTACCAATTTATTTGAATCGGAGGGCGTAAGCTTTAGCAATATCATCTCACCCTCTAAATTCTAATATTCAATTCAATAACTCCTATCAAAATATTTTTTCAACTTACCCTGTATTCTTTTCAATACTATTATTATCTTATTGTTGTTTCACTACTGCTATCAAGGTTGTTTCTTTTGTTCAATTCGATCAAAATAAGAATAATATACATTATTTTTACCATCACCAATACCGAAACTATATTGAGATCTTATTAGTGGATTTAGGAGATGCTACATGGTGGGTATTGCATTATGAGTCTCTATGAATGACACATGTCCAAAGTGAACCAATTCCTTTTGCTTTTATATTAAAAAAGTAGTCTACTTTAGACATGTGTCATTCATAGAGACCCATAATGCAATACCCACCATGTAGCATCTCCTAAACCCTTATTAGTGTTGAGATATACTCCAATATATTTATTTTCCCAAACAGATAGTTCACTCACATGGAAAATAAGTATAAGAATCAAACACGGGCTAGAAAGCAGGATACCAATGAAATTCAATTGAGTGAAGTGGGTGTTGGACTCAAAATAATCACAACTCCAAAGGTTTCTTTACCCACAGACACATGCATTCTCAAACTTAGGTCGAAAAGCTCTAAAGAAAGAACATTCTAAGATGGCAACCGATTTCATAATTCATCTACATGTCAAATAAAATGCGTTATGTATAACTTATATTTCATCTTCCTCAAAAGGATCTCGTTCTGGAAAATCACCCACCTGAAAAGTATAAACAACAGTCAGAATTACCAGAAATCTGCATATACAAGTTGCTTATGTAAATTATACTCCTATATGTCATTGTTGAGCACAAACCTTTACTTTATCTGGTCTCACTATTCCACCACAAAGAGGAGGACACTCAAAATAACGCTTTCCGTTTACCCTGCAAAATTCAAATGGAAACATGATTCTAATACTACAACATGTCTTTAATTCCATATTTTTTCATTTTTCTCTTTATATTAAGTATATCCACAACATGTTATATAGCCGATTAACATTGCGTAGAAACTACTTGTCAGAATTTATTCTGAAATATGTACGAGGAATGTAAAGAAATTGATGCCACTTACATGCCATTGTGTTTTCCCAATGGTTCATCGTATTGAACTCCAACCCAATAACCGGGTGCAAGAGTTTCTGCCAGACCCACAAATTTGACAACCCCTCGTTTCTCCCCTGGTTCAACTTGACATCTATCTCCTACCTGTTTTGTTAAAATATTCTGAGCGAATACATGAACATCAAATAAATCATAATAGAATTAAAAACAGCAAAAACATCTTTGCTCCAAAATTACTCATCCCGACCTTTATATTTGCACAAAGCTCCTCCATGTAGCTGTCTATGATCTGTTTGCCATAAAGAAAGCTAAAATCGATATAGAAACCATCAAAAACAAACATAATACTATAATTTTTAATAACATAAATCATTTGCATCAATATATGTGATGCATGAGTACATTCGTATAATATACTCACAATACTATGAACAAGTCAAAACATTCCTAGAATTAAGGCAACTTGAAAAAATTATTCTTTGTTAATGTGAGTAACATAATATTGTGAACCAAATAGAAGGTTTTTGGAAAGCATCATGCTATAAGTAGTTAAGGTAATAGCATGGTGCATACTTTTGGTTCATGTCTGGGATGTTGATGCCCGATTTTTTCTTTGAACTTTCTGTAAGTACCTGTGAGATTTGATAATCCAATTATTGTAGGCAAGGTAACATTTAATAAACCAGTAGATAAGAAATTGGGAACAAAAGGCATCCTTTAATGAAATTATATTTAGTATTATATTAATTTAACTATACCATCGAGTTTGTCATAATCTTCCTCAGAAATTTTGTATTTCTCCACAAGGGAGGTGTCCTCTAGCCAACCACCGGATGTTACAGATGATGGATCAAGATCAATGATATGCAGCCGGAAACTAACAAATACAAATTAGATATGCTTATTCATTCCCTTAATCCAGAACAAAATTCTAAAACAGGATAAGTTTAGCAATTAGTCAACAGGAGACTGACAATTTACAAATACGTCGCCAAAACATAAACAACAAAAGAATAGTCTTTTTTTCGGTGAATAAATAGGAGCACCGGTTCTTGTATCGGAAGATCAATTTCACTAATATAACGTGTAAACTAAACTGACTGATAGTTGTGAAATCGAAAAAGTAAACAGTCAGTAGTTGTATAGAAGTTGCAGGTTCCACATTTGAAATAATCTTGCTATTAACAGAAAGCTAAACACAGAACTGAGAAATGTCCAGAACCATGTTTAGTGCCACAAAAGAAGATTTGTTCACGGAAATTCTGTTATACAATATCCTTATATATTATCTGCATCCCAGTGTCTTTAACACCGATTATAAATCCAAAAAGGACAAGATGCGAAGAGAAACTGAAGAAATGGATCCAATAATTGTTACCAGTAAAATAGATTCTACTACACTCAGTATACTAATTACTGGAACAGGCATCAGAATCTGAAAAGATCACAACTTCATACTAATCACAAAAAATGGCACGCTTTAGAATGAAATAAAGTAAACCTAAAAACTAACCCATCTTGAGGGGAATAGAAACCGAGGGGTCTTGCGTTATCGTCTAGAACTGAAACTTTATTCCCTACATCATCATAAAGCTCAACTGACATTGATTCAACAGAAGTGCCACATTTTTTCCATAACTTGTCTTTTACAGCTTCTACTGTAATCTGACAAACAAAAAATACATACTTTCCTCACAACCATAAATAAACCAGTGAAATTCAGCAAATTTATCAAAGAAGTCACTAATATTAAAGAAGAACTTGTTCACGTGAGCATTCTTACTTCATTCACATAATCTAATAAACATTAAGGCTATGTTTGATTCAAGGATTTCAGTGATGAAAGAGCTATGGAAAATATTTTTCCTTGCATCCAATGACGCAACATTAAGCTTCTTTTATTGTTCATTTGCGTTTTACTTATCATTTTACTCACTGAAATCCATAAATCAAACATAGCCTAAGGATTGGTGGAGAATCCTTTCTTTTTTTATTATTAAAATTGGACATGCCTGTTGGGAGAAACGGACATCAGCAGAAAAGCTCTTGATGTTGGAGTGAGTGACCAGTAAAAGAACTGAATCATCCCCTTGAATCTGTAATCGAGAAGCCATATCCGTATTTATGCTCTGTATCTTGTACGTAGCTATTCACAATTTGTACTTCCTGCAAATGGAGTACTAAACCCTCAAATCTAGAAAACTAAATAATTTTTTTTTTCTGAGATCAACTCTCAGTTATACTCATGTACTTTGTATTTAATAAGCCAAATTCTGAAAATGTCCTTTCTTTTTTCGTTTTCGAGAGAGAGCAGAGATTGTCGCCGGAGTTCTGCGGTGGTTTGGAAGGAGTAAATAGAAATTAGCTACGGAACAAAAGACTCTCTTTTGTCTTCTTATTTTCTAATTACTTTTTATGTTTTTATGACTTATTTTAAAGTGTTATTGAAAACAGGGGTCATTTTTTATTAAAAGTTCAAGAAAAAACCCAAACTCTAGGGTTTTGGCTTACATATATAATAAAAGAGCAAATTTGCAAAAATGTCATCATCTTCGGGGAGGCCTACGTCCGTCGCTGCCGGAGAATTGCAGGTGGTTCAAGTTGCGGAGCGGGTGGCGACCGCTCTCCCTCTGTCGTCATCCTCCTCTGCCATAGTAGAGTACACCGCGCCAGCTGCCAACCCCGAGGACGAAGATCTCGAAGTGAAGCTCCGCCGAATTAATGAATGCGTGCCAGTTCGCTTCAGTAATGCATCCGGTAGTTCCGCCGGTTCCGGCTCCGGTGACTTCCATCAGGTATTATATCTCAATTTTTGTCTTGAATCTATATTTAGCAAGTAATTTGCTGAAATTTCACTTGCTCTTAGGTGTTACATTTTGGAATTTTGTTTTCTCCAGAAAAGGCATATCTTCTGTACATAAAAAAATGGGCTAAATTTGAACATAACGTAATACTGTCCTAGAATGATCGAGGTTCATCATAATATGCTGATGACCTTACCTTAAATCTAGCATAAAATATCTTATTGAGTTATTGGAGCAACTGCCAATTATAAGATTGGAGTTCAGAAAAATGACAGTTCATTTATTGAGTTGGGTTCAAACTCTTAATCTTCCCATTTGTAAATATGAAATATTTACTTATAAATTGTTCAACCTTAATTATTAATCATAATAATTTTCTGAATCAACATCCATCGACCTTTCACCAAAGAACACAATTTCATTCTTCCATAGTGATCATGTATATGTAATGTACAAAAAAAAGGATATCCTTATACATCATTGAGGGGGTAGGTAGTTTGTCACTTGCATCTCGTAGTGGCTAGTGATTCGGCATTTGATTATATAGCCACCATTAATCTTCCCGATTAAATAATCTGACTGATCTGCAAAGTGCAAACTAAAGTACCCAGACAAATAAATGATTCAAGTTTGCTCTTTTATAAAGAACAGCTTAAAAAGTCTGTTTGGCAGGGTGCATTAGGAAGGGGATTTGGGCAGGGAAGGGAATAGGAAGGGTTGAACCTATTTCCCGTGTTTTGGAAGTGAAGGGAAACAAAGAAATATAAATTTGGAGGAGTCGGAGAATGGCCACAATCCTCCATTTCTTTTTGTTTCTTTTTAATGCCAAACAAGGAACATCAGATCCCTCAACTCTTTTCATTTTTCCCACTTTCGTTTGCCTCTTTGTGTAGTGTGTCTCTATCTGTGTGCATGGTTGTTGACTTGCTTCAAACATTTCCAGATTTCTAAGTATGCTTGACTTTTAAATTTGTTGTTGGGATGTTAATGGTGACAGTATCGACAAATGAGACGAAAAGAACAAGATCGACTTGCAAGGATGGACGCTGACTTCCAGAAAAGGAAAGAAGTGTCTGAATTCAACCAGAGAAGGGAAGAAAGATTAAAAGCTGCAGAAGAGCGTACATCAAAGAAACGTTTGAAACGACAAAAGAAAAAGCAGAAGAAGAAAGTAAAAACGAGTAAACCAAATTCAGGGGGAGAAGACTTTAAGAAGGAACAATCTTCAGATGAAGATGTCGACTCAGATAATAATGTAACTTAGAGGTGATTTGAATAGGTCTTATGGTCATACTCTCAATCTTCTATGGTGATTTTTATTTATTTTGACAAATCAAATCAAGGATATGATTTGAGTATTTTGTTATACAGACAAGATGGGTAAGTACTTTAAGATTTGAATATTTTGTCATTTGCTTAATTCATGTTAGAATATTTGTTTACTTTTAATTTCTCTAGGATTAAACAGTAATTAGTATCCTTTTTTAACTAATATATCAGCTAGAGAAAAAAAAGTGGTTTGGGATTAGTTATAAAAAAGAAATGAAAACTTTTTATGCACAAATGGATCATGATAAAAAGAAGTTAAATTAGAATATGCATTGAGTTTATGGAGTAGGATGTTGAAAGACAATTTAAGCTATAGGAGTAAATAGAGCGTCATTTTAATTTGGAAGGACAATACTATAATCAAATAAACCCCTGCTAAAAACCCGGTTTTAATATTCATATTTTTCACTCTTATTTTATAAATTTTGAAATTCGATTTGATTTTGACTGGACAAGTTAAAAATTAATCAAATATAAGCATTATGTAACGCTCGAGCTTAGATAGAGGTTCAATCGAGTTGAGTAGTATCGAACGACACACTATTCAAGTATGATTTGAATTTTCTCGAGCTTGAAATTTGGAGTTTGAGCTTGGTTTGATGGTTAAACTAGTCGAGCTCTAACGAGCTTTTATCGAAAGAGCTCGAGTTGAGTATCGAGTAGCTTGATATTTTACATATCAATTTTTAGTTTATCGAGTCGAGTTCGAGCTGATTTTTAAATATTATCGAACGAAAAATGATGTTCAAACTTGTTTGATTTATATGACGAATCGCGCTCAAACGAGCTTTTATCGAAAGAGCTCGAGTCGAGTATCGAGTAGCTGGATATTTTACATGTATTTTATCAATTTTTAGTTTATCGAGTCGAGCTCGAGCTGATTTTTAAAAATTATCGAATGAAAAATGATGTTCAAACTTGTTTGATTTATGTGACGAATTGAGCTCAAACAAGCTTTTATCGAATGAGCTAGAGTCGAATATCGAGTAATTTATTTAAATTTCCAGCCCTATGCTTAGATGATATTAATATGACTCGATTACAGTTAGTTGGAGGTTGAAGTTTGATCCTTAACAAATAAATCATTCAAAAATAATTCCAAACCTGATATATAAAATTAAACTACAAATGCATGGGCCTGTTTGTTTGGCATTTCCCAAAAAAAAATTCGTGTTTGGGAAATGCCAAACAAACATATTTTTTATTTTCTGAAATAAATTTTTCATTTCTCAATTTTCTCAAACTACTCTCTCAAACCTCAAATAAATAATAATTTTCTTATCTCTAAATAAAACCTACACAAAATCTACTCTGATTTGACATAAAGTAACCTATCTCTTACACAATTTATCTCACAAAAAATATGATTTGACATAAAGTCTTACACATCTTACACCTACAATCTAACTTTTCCAAAAAAACCTACACCAACTTTATTTCTCAAACTACTCTCTCAAAATCCAAACAAACAACATTACGCAAGTCGAGATTATTTCACAAACCTTCACTACTCTCCCAAATTACTATCCCAAACACCAAACAAACAGACCCCAATATGTTTGCTTTGAGATTGGATGTAACTCGATGAGAATGTCCAATCACAAAGCAATTGCAATATACTTGCTTGGTGGTTGGATATGTTTGACCAAATAAAGCTTGGACAAGAGTTATAAAATTCATTTAAAATTGTTAGAGAATCTGGAAGGGAATCAGAAGCTTACATACTTTAGGTAAAATTACAGAAAATGTCATAAATTAATCAGTAATTTTGGATTTTCGTCCCAAATTATATCATATCACCAAAATTTAGCCGTAATTTGTCCCACCGTTAATTATGAGACGAAAATTGCGCATGTGTCAGTTAAATTGCCATATGGTTGCTTACGTGTCTTAATGTGGTAAATTTTAGCATGAACAATTATACAATATTGCAATATTAGTCTCAAACTAATTTTAATATTGACCCGTCATTTCTATTAAATTAAAAATTTAATATTCGGACTAAATTTATGTAAAATGATAAATTACGAGACCAAATTCTGCAATTTTACCGCACCGCTAAATAATACTATTCCGTTCCTGTGTAGTATTAAGATTCTTAAACCAAAAAAAAAAAAAAGATTCTGCGTATAGTTTTAGTTTAATTGTCAAATTCCGATATTACCCCCTTCAAATTCTCCATCCCTTTATTCTCTGAATCTCCGCCTTATCTCCTCCTTTCTGATCGGACTTTCCGTTTCAATTAATCAGAAATACTTAACCGCAATGGCAGAATCTCGTCGGTTATCTGTTCATCTCGCCCTCGGCGGTGGCGCAGGTATTGTATTATGTACATAAGTTTGTATTATTATATGATTTAGAAAGCAAATTCACGCATTTTTCACATTGCATTTAACTTTCATTTTAATCCGGTTATTGATCCATTTATTAGTAATTAGTTAACTAAATTTAATAGGAGTTTCAGTTTCCCTTTTTATTGATGCAGTTGCTGATGTGTTATTGTGGAAGAGATGGTACGGAAGCGTGGGTTTGATTGTCGGTTCAACTGCCCTATGGTTCCTTTTCGAAAGAGCCGGATACAATTTACTCTCTTTTATATCGAATGTTTTTTTGTCACTTGTCGTAATCTTGTTCATTTGGGCTAAGTCTGCATCACTACTAAATAGGTAAAACTCGATAAAGAATCTAGATCATACGTTTAATTTGATCAATTTTAAAGGACATATTGCACTATTGTGTTAGTTTATTGGTTAAATAATCTCGGTCTACTTGATGATTATTTATTGATAGATGCATAGTTACATACGTTCTTTTTTATGGGGTTTTCGGTGTGTATAATCTTAGCATTGTTGTAACCAATTTGGTGTTCTGATTTTGTTGTTTGATGTTTCTATTGTGAATTTAGACCTCTGCCGCCTATCCCCAATCTTGAGATTTCTGAAGAGAATGTAATGAAGGCTGCTGATGAGATACGCATCTGGGTAAATCATGCTTTGTCAATTGCACACGACATAGCAATCGATGGAAACCGGAAACTCTTTAGCCAGGTGTTATATTTTGTTGCCCTGCTGAATAATATTTTGTTTGTCAATCCTAATTCCTAATTATGCACATGGCTGATGGATTATGTTTATTAGGTCGCTATAAGCTTATGGGTTGTTTCCTACATTGGCAGTTTTTGCAACTTTCTTACACTGGTCTACATTGGTAAGTCTTAATTTTTTAGATTATATATTCTTGTTTTCTGATTCGTTTTTCAATAATTACGAGGTTTTTAATATTTTTGTTATGACAGGGGTTCTTCTTACTTTATCTCTGCCTATCTTGTATGATAAGTATCAAAATCCAATTGATGATAAGCTGAATGTAGCATATAATATAGTTCAGACACAATACCAGAAGATTGATGATCAGATACTAAGAAAGATTCAGTAGCCTTCAAACAAGGGGGAAGAAGATCCAGTAGACTCATCGTAATCTCTTTAATTCTCTCTGCATCCCCCTTTACATGTGAATGCGTGGGAGTATATTACTTGTAGATATAGATTTCATGTGTCTGACTATGTCTTTGGTGCTCTTGATTAATTTCCATCAGATGGAATAAATAATCCAAATAGAATATGGGAGAGCCTAATTAAATACGACTGCGTTTAATGTGATGCAGGACAAGAAAAATAGTAAATATTCAAGACAATATGAATTGTGAGAAGATTGGATAATTAATAATCCAACATAAATTGTTCCATTCCTTACTTTATTAGACTTTTCTGTTTAAATTGCAGGACAAGAAAAATAGTAAATATTCAAGACAATATGAATAGTGAGAAGATTGGATAATTAATAATCCAACATAAATTCTTCCATACCTTACTTTATTAGACTTTTCTGTTTAAATTGCAGGACAAGAAAGATAGTAAATATTCAAGACAATATGAATTGTGAGAAGATTGGATAATTAATAATCCAACATAAATTGTTCCATTCCTTACTTTATTAGACTTTTCTGTTTAAATAGAAGACCTAAAGTTGAACAAATAAGGATTATATTGCAGTTTCTTAGTTGAAGTCAATGAACTTATTAGCTTTCTCGATGGAGTCAGTGAAGTCACAGTTTCCTAAATAAAGAAGACTTGGGGGTTTGTGAATACATGTAACTTTTTCAGTTTAGTAAGAAAATGATCCCTTGAACATCGTCGGTAAAATTTATGCTTCTTGATTTTATAGACGTGTTCTTTAATTTCTTTAACCACTTCTTCTCTGTCAGAATGTCTTACTTGAGCAGGACACTGAGGTTACTGTGGAGGTAATGTGTGTAGAATCAAAGTTATTTGTTGAACGTGTAGGTGGTTTAAATGAGAAGTTATAAAATAGGCTGTTTTTTTCTTAGGTAATAATTGAATAGCTGCTCAATTATTAAAGTGTGCATAAATTAAACTTAGCTTGTTATATGACCAAACGGCAAATAATGCATAAACATGGTAAGTAGTATATATTTTACCCTTTTTTTTTTTTTTTTTTTTTTTATGTGTAGTTTATCATTTAAGTGATACATGTATAATTATGGTTAGAGAAACTTTTTGGTATATTTTGGATTCATTCTTGGATAGGTTGAAATGCTTTATTAACTCCTAATAAAAGTGGTTTGCATATTCTTTCTTTGACCCTAATATTTTAATTCAAATTGCAGGTACCTTTGCTGGTTGGTTACCTTCTAGCCTTGGATGGAGCAAGTTTTGAGAATTGGAGGTTTATCACATCTGTTAGTGTTGTTCTATGTTTCCCCTTTCTTACAGTTTAGGATTGAAACTTAGGGATTATTTATCTGTGAAGTTCAGAATTATAAACGAGATGACATGTATCAAGTAACAACTTGTGAAGTTCAAAATTATAAATGAGATGACAGAATTATAAACAATCAACTTCCTGATTCAAGTTACACTAAACAGTCTCAGAGTTAGTTGCTATTTATTTTCACGCTTATTTTTATTTTTAATTTTGGTTTGGGGTCATTGTGTAATCTTGTACAAGATATAATGTATGAGACTTTGTTCCTGCCCCTTACAATATTGTCGCTTGGGCCGTGGACCTCTCTTTTTGTATTTCATTCTCTTCTCTTCCTGTTAGTTACTGTTTGGTAACCATTGTTTGAGCTTGTTGTACTGTTTTCTTTAGCTTATTGAGAGACATACAGAGAGAAATATGGAGTTTTGACTTTAGAGATATGAATTTGGAGAAAATATTTTAATTTGGTGAACTTCAAATTTATCAATAGAAAAATAATAAATACAAATAAGTAAATAACAAGCTTCTCCAACTTAAGGGAAAAAAGGGTAGCCACTAGCCTACATTAAAGTACTAGTATTAATTTCATGTTTTTACATGAATTTAGATCAACTAGAATTGAAATTCACAACCCTAATATTTGATACGATCATAATGAACCGTATCAATTTCATAATTAATTTTTCAAACTAACACTTAAATGAGCCTCTTATCACTGGTTTCCTCTTCCCCTTGTTAGTTCCACTTTTTCACTTGTTTGAAGGCCCCTGAAGCAACTTAGTGGGCTATGATTTCGAGCTTATTTCACTTGTTTGAAGGCCCCTGAAGCAACCTAGTGGGCTATGATTTCGAGCTTATAGCGGTTACGCATAAAAGGCAAATATATGGCAAAATAGCAATTTACGTCCCCTAACTTTCACTGGTCCGCAGAATTAGGACACTTAATTTTCCAGCAAGCAATTTACGTCCCTTAACTTTCACTAGTTTGCAGAATTAGGACACTTAATTTTCCAGCAAGCAATTTACGTCCCTTAACTTTCATTGGTATGCAGAATCAGGACACTTAATTTTTCAGAAAGCAATTTACGTCTCTTAACTTTCAGTGGTCCGCAGAATCAGGACACTTAATTTTTCAGCAAGCATTTTTGGTCCCTTAACTTTCACTGGTCCGCAGAATCAGGACACTTAACTTTTCGACAAGCAAAATACATCCTAACTTTTCTATACCCGCAATTTTACTCCACTTAACAAAACAAACACCCACTTGACAATCACTTAACAAACCGTCTACAACTATTTAACAACATCAATATTAATTCAAATCCCCAAATTAATTGTCCAGTTGGCAATTATGGAATTTTCAGAGAGTTGTGGACTAAAATTGTAGGTATAAAAAAGTTATAGATTTCGCAGACCAGTGAAAGTTAAGGGACGTAAATGCTTGCTGAAAAATTAAGTATCTTGATTTTTCAGACCAATGAAAGTTAAGGGATGTAAAATATTTGCTGAAAAATTAAGTGTCCTGATTCTGTGGACTAGTGAAAGTTAAGGGACCTAAAATGCTTGCTGAAAAATTAAGTGTCCTGATTCTGCATACCAGTGAAAGTTAAGGGACGTAAATTGCTTGCTGGAAAATTAAGTGTCCTAATTTTGCGGACTAGTAAAAGTTAGGGGACGTAAATTGCTATTTTGCCGCAAATATATCCTCCCACATATAGTACCAATTACAAGAATAATTTAGCCAAATCGCGTTATGACACTCTCTGAATTCTGAACTCCAAGCAAAAACACCTCAAAGACCCTCTAAAAAAGAATAAAAGGAAGAGGTGAATATTCTTCTTATATCTACTATTTTTATTTTTATTTTTAGTTTTTCAAATTATGAAATATGACCCATTTTTCGTCTGGGAATGTTTGGGGTTGTTAATTTACAGGCAACTATGAGTATAAGTTAACCTATAGTCCCATGAGGAGGCTAGCCGCTAGCCCGCTTTTTGATTTATGTTTTAGGTTTTTATGCTTAATTATGTTTCGTTTGTATTATTTTCCCAATTTTTCTTTAGCTCTAAATTAGGGAACCGATTGAAAAGAACAAATTAAACTAACCATTAGCTCTCTCCAGGGTCGGCTGCCCGGGTCTATATATAGCTAGGCAATTTAGGCTCCGACTATAAAAAGACCTCAAAAATTATTTTGTAAATATGAATGTATATAAGATTTTTAATATAATTGGTGTCAAATGATAAAGGATTAGTCCCTCTTATTATTTTTATTTTTTATTTTTTATTTACTTTTTCATTTTAGGATTTCAATGTAGAATTAAATTTTTTTTTTTACAAATTTTACCTTCTTATTAATGCTATGATTATTTGATTAAAATTATATTTTGGGGCTTCAACTTAAAAAAATGGTTATTTATTACATTTCTTAATCCTTGTGCAATCCTCCAGGTGTAATCAAGTCGAGTAGTGTCGATCGAGACACTGTTCAAGCTTGGTTTGATTTTTATCGAACTTGAAATTGTGTTTGAACTTGGTTTGATTATCGACTGTTCAAGCTTGGTTTGATTTTTATCGAACTTGAAATTGTGTTTGAACTTGGTTTGATTTTAAATCAAGTCGAGCTCAAGCCGAGTATCGAGTAGCTTGATATTTTACATGTAATTTGTCAAATTTTAGCTTATCGAGTTGAGCTTCAAAAGTTGTGAACAAAAAATGATGTTCAAGTTTGTTTGATTAGTGTGATGAACAGCTCAAACGAGCTTTTATCGAACGAGCTCGAGTCGAGTATCGAGTAACTTGATTTGATTTTAGACCATACCTCCAAAGCATTATAAAAAAATGGAGAGGGTATATGTTAATTGATAGTACAAATATTTTTGTTTTATTGTATCTTAGTATTTTGGGAAATAAAAAATTATGATATTATTGTTTTGCATCAATAAATTAAAACTTGAATTCAATGAGTTTAAGTCAAGCTATAATTTTTAATATTTATTCCAAAAAGACTCAAACTACACACACGTTTCGATTTTTTGGTAACGAACTGAACCGTCTGATAATCAAACTGAATAGTTCGATTTGACATACTATACACATTTTGAAACTACCGCGTCAAACTAGATATAAAAAATTGATAGAATTCATTTATATTGAATGCACACCTCTAAAATTAGGATTGTGCACTATTCGATAAACCGTAGTGAAACCAAAATTTCAATTTCGATACATATTTTCGATTCGATAAAGGGTATGAGCTCCATTACCGAACAATTATAAATTTCGATTTTTGGTATTACCGGTTTACCCCAAACCGGTATACCCATTTTTTTTTAATCCCAATTCCTAAGTAAAGGACTAAAGTCAGCGTTCCAAATTTCCAATCCACTCACTCTTCTCACTTCTTCTACGGACTGCCCTGGAGCAAAACCCAAATCTTCTTCTTCAATTCAAAATCCCACCGCGCCGCCGCACCACCCACCCCCATCGCGCCTCCACCATCTCTCTCTCGGCCCAGATTTGTAATATACAGAGGTACAGTCCAAACTCTAAATGCCCAATTTTGCTCTTTTTCTGATTTTCTCTTAATACATTGGGTTCTAATTGTGTTTAAAACCCAAAACTTGAATGATGCTAAAGTAATTTTTGGAGAGGGGACTGAGGCTAGGGGTCTCTTATGTATTCTTTATAATTTCTCTTCAACTTCAAAGTATGGTTAAGAGTGGTAGGAAGCATATTATTATTTACATATGTGTATTCAAGACAAATTATTTTTGATTCAATAATTTTTCGTAATTTTTTGTACCGAATCAAATCGAACCTCACCGAATCGGTAAATCAAACCAAACCAAAATTTTCGGTTTGGCAAATGGTAAGAGATTTCAGAATTTCAAACCAGCCGGTATAACGAAATTTGGTAGGGTTCGGTCTGGTTTGGTTTACTGTTTGCACAGCCCAACCTAGGATAGCAGTGTGAACAAAAATATTCTACTTTCATATTTTATCAATTTACTGATTGTGACAAGGAAAAAGATTTATTTGTTAACTTACATTTGTTATCACGATACTTGAATTTTCGATATATATATATATATACACACAGAGGATACTTGTAGTATTTGTTTTTGTTAAGAGAAAGTTTAAGAATGAAATGTCAATAATATATACTACGGTGGAATCTTAAAAATATAAGCTAATTTGTAAAAGAGAGCCCCAAATTTAAACATAGTCTAGGGCCCCGTAATATGTTAGGCCGGCCCTGGCTCTCTCACGGCTAATTGAGGTTGAATTTATGTATTTATTGATAATTATTTTACCAAAGTGGTGTATATATGTTCATGCGGAAGCTATTACAATTCATGTGTTGGCCTAAGAGATTTTATTTTAGTTGTTGGTAGTCGTCTATTATCTTATTCTTTATTTTTTTTTATTTATATAAAAATGCATCTTAATGTTCCACAATTTCCAACTATTTGTGTTGATGTTAACAGCTTCTTAAAGGAAAAATCTTTTCTTGATTTTGTCTCTGGAGATGAAGGAACAAGACATAAATAGATGCCAGATTCAAGAATGGTACCCGAAATTCAAATCCGTATCCATAAAAACAATCATTCATGAGCTTCCACACTCCTTTGTTCAATACCTTCTTGATGATTCTCATCCATTCCTGCTCCCTCTTTCGATTTCAAATGATGATGCCCTACCAAATCGAGTCCATAAACCCGAAGAAGAAGAAGATTTTGTTGCGTCCGAAGGATCTGGAGACGAGGCAGAGGAACCTACCCCACCTCCCTCTTTCCCTGAACTTGAAAGGAACATTAAAGCATCCATTGAATCCCTAGGGGGTGCTGTCTTTCCCAAGCTTAACTGGACTGCACCTAAAGACTCTGCTTGGATCAGTTCAACTCAGAATCTCAAATGTACTAATTTCAGTGAGATTGCACTTATATTACGGTCATCTGACTCAATCGTCAATGATCTCTGCCATGCATATGATTCCTGCAGTGATAAGACTTCATCAAGGCCATCGAGTTTCTTCCTCGCACTTCGGAAATGGTATCCCTCACTAAAGCCTGAGATGGAATTTCGTTGCTTCGTTCGCCATAAACAACTTGTGGGGATTTGTCAAAGGGAGGTTACTAACTTTTATCCTGCTCTTGTTGAGAGGAAAGGGGATCTGGAAACGATGATCCAGGGATTTTTCCTTGAAAAGGTGAAGGGGAATTTCGAGTCTGAGAGTTACACATTTGATTTGTATGTTACGAGAGATGGGCAAGTTAAGCTTTTGGATTTCAACCCTTGGGGTGCGTTTACTCTCCCATTGTTGTTTACTTGGGAGGAATTGGAGGAAATTTTGAAGGAAGATGGTAATGCATTGGAGTTTAGGATCTTGGAGGATCGGTGTGGGATTCGACCAGGTTTGAAAACCGCAGTTCCTTATGATTATTTGGATACAAGTTCTGGGAGTGGCTGGGATGAGTTCTTGAGAAATGCTGATGAGCAATTGAGGCGGCAGACATCATCTACTAAAGCGGGAGCTTGAGCCATTTGTGGCTGACTTCCCTGTTGCTTTTTTCCTTCCCACTGGAATTCATTCATGTACTTTGATAAAAAAAAAAAAAAAATCATTCATGTACTTGAATAAATTCTTGTTAAAATTAGCTGACTACTTGAAATATCAATTCTATTTATGTTCTGTATTTTCATGGGGCAGTTTTAGAATCCAACAGAGGATAATCAAGTGTTTATGTTAACTTAGTACTATTTGGATTTTTTTCATCAAAAAAAAAAACTATTTGGAATGTTTTGGAGACCATGGTTTTATTATGTAACATGAATAATATACTTATTACACAATCAATAAATTATTTGGAAGAACTGGATACGAGAAATGACTCGAGTGTAAAAATTATGCTTTTACGTATAAGCAATACTTGGTTGTTTGCCGACCAAGCATGTTTTGGCACTTTAGCTATTTCATAAAAGAAAAGGAAAAACACAAATTTATTTCTTTCTTAAATGCTTCCAATAGGAATGCATTTGGGCATAAAATTGCATGTAAAACTGCATATAGAACACTTGCTACACCTGAACAAAATACAAGATCGAATTCAATACAAACTAAAACTCCAACCATTCAAGTGGCTAGTGAACTTCATTTACAACTCTGTTTCAAAGTTCTTTCATCGACTACGCCATTTTGGGAATTGGAGCAGTTTCTGAAGGCGGCAACGTGACCGACCGTAGTAGCTCCAAGGAGCAAAATAGTCCTAGAAAATGTGAAAGGAGAGTGTTTGCAGATGCCTATAAAAGAATATCCACAAAGTTAGTACACAAATGACTTTCAAACCAAATATCCGTAATAAGTGAAAAATCACATCAGAAAGCATTGTAAAAGATACCTGTACCAAGAACACATCCAAGGCGAGGACTGGACTATTCCCAGGAGGGATACCCTGATAAAATGGATTTGCTGAGGTTGTAAGAGCCTTGGCCACCAACAAACCAACAGTCGCTTGCATACCTAGTACAGCGGCGCCCATGCCCAAAAGGTTTACAACTATACCATTTTTTAGGCTTCTTACAACATCCGCACGAGGAGGTGCCTGAAAGCACATTCAACTTGTAAACTAAATTATCATATTTGGTCTAATGGAGAAGTTCACTGAAATTGTTATATTGGTGGGTTAGGAGAAGGTGGACAAGTTAGAGCTCCCCTTTTCCCGTTGCTCATGTACTCCATAGTGAAGGCAATAATCAAAGCTTGGTCTCTTTTGCAAAATTAGCATTTGATCAATTGATCAATTTATTTTGGTAGTCAGCATATGAAATTTTAGTTTTCTGCAATCAAACATAATGTCAAAATACACAAAGACATCTACCTCAATTTATCTAACATTGCCAAAACAAAAGATGGAAATTCCAATTTTAGGTCTTTACATCAAATCCAAAGACCCAAAGGCAAAAAGTGCCATTTTATTATATAAAGACAACTTTGTGATTAAATAAATATATTGTAACGTTATATGGGAGCCAAAATTGTTAAATTACCTTTGAAGGATCATTGGCTGTTTTCCGTAGTTTATCTGATAAACTAATATAGCCAAAAGACCAGAACACGGAAACGAATGCAGCTGCAATTCCACCAGCAGTTGCATAAAAGGTAGCAGGCGATGTAATCTTCCCAGTAATAACAATAGAAAATGATAAGATCACAGCAGCAGCAACTGTACAAACTAGCTGTCCCCAGAAACCGAAATTTCCCAATCTCTTGAAAATCCTTGAAGTATTCACTAACCTCTTAGAAACCTAAAATTGACGATTCAAAACTAATATTTGTAAGGGTAAATAAAAGAATAGTTCCATGTTAGGCAGGATTTAATCCAAATCACACATAAAGAGTCAAATAACTTTTCCTTTCATATTTGTTAGGATAATTTCTTGCTGATTCCATATAAATACCAACTTAATTACTTCCAAAATAGCACATTGGGATGTATAATTAACTCGAAATATCAATTTCTGCACGTCCCTGAAGAACCAAACTTACATCTTAAGTTAAAAGTGCTCAGCAGATTATCAAACTCATACAACAAAATAAATAAGTATATTCGAGTGTCGATTCTTGAGAAGCAACGAATTTGTAATTCCTAGGTTAGCTCAAACATACACCAAAACCCTAAAATCTAGAGATTCAAACAGTATCACTAGAAAATCCATTGAATTCTCAATTCCGAAATCTCCAAACCTACATACAGTAACGAATCTTCTAATATCCATCCAAATAAGGATTGCATTAAGCTAACACACACACGCGCACATATAAACCTAGAGAAAGAGAGGACCTGAGCGAGTTTGGCCTTTTCGGACTCATCACTGGAAGAATTGTAAGAAGCAGCAATGGGAGCAGAAGCTAGGGTTTTCCCGCTGTGATTGTTGAGAATTAAGTAATGTGAAGATAAAGTTTTGTGTAAATTCAACGAAGAAATAGAAATAGATGAATGAGGATCGCGTGCGCTGTTAAAACGGAGTAGTGACCGGGGGAGATAACAAGGTAAAGATTTAGATAACGCCGCCGTACACGGCAGAGCAGGTGGTGGTGTGAGGCCGGAGCGAGATGCCGGAAACAGAAGACTTGGCATAGCTTTTATTTGAGGAAGCAATGTGTAGCTTCGGCTTTCTTCATGTACCAATAAAAGGTTAAGTTCATTTTACCCTTGGAATCCTTTTGCTTTTAATTTCTTCGAAAGTTCTTAAATAAAATTTTGTTACAAATTTAAAGTAAATTAGTCCTTTTCCTAATCATAAGAAACCCTCATCTCTCAAAACATGGGGATAGGACCTATAAACAATTGATAACCTATAACTTTATGCACTAACACATATAAAATTATTACATTATCAATCATACGATAATATTAATTATACAATCAACAATAATTTGTGTGGACCACTTCCTCCCCTCCGATCTCTCAGTGGCGCGGAGCCATAATTTTTTTTTACCGGGTCCATAACTGAACTATACTTACTAATTGAAATATAAATAAAATAAATTACTCAAAAAAAAAAAAAATCTACAACAACAAATAATTCAACCTCATAATCACACGAAACAAATTTTATTTGAATAAGACCCCAATTGATCTTAATAATACAAGTGTAACGAAATACTAAATTATAAAAACCAACCACCATATATAAAATCACATTTAAAAGTAAGTAGGAGCACTATATTTGTAATTCCCCTTTTGCAGAGAAAAGTAAATCAATATGTTTGTTGAATAAAAAAAATTATGTGTAAGCTCAATTTAATTACTAGAGATGAGAAAGATATTAGTATGAAATTAAATATTTAAAAAATGTCTTCCTTGACAAAATATATTGTTTATCTTTTTATAAATCAAATTATATATTAAGAGTTTGAATAGAATTAGTTCACTTTATTATCATGACTATTAAATTCATGACACGGTAATAATATATATGGACCCCTTTCTTATAAGATTTCAATTTTTATTAGAGGGATCCATCAGAAGAAAATTATAAATTATACTTTAAAGTGGTATATATTCTTTAATAAAATATAATTTTATGCATATTATATATACCTAATTAAAGATAAAAACTTGAGGGGGGTCCATGCACCCACCTAGTTACTATGTGGCTCCGCCACTGCGATCTCTCCTTTTACTCCTTGCGACTCCTCCCTCCCTCCCTCATTATCAGTTCACTTAATTTATTGCATGAAACTTAAAAATCAAACGCTCAGTTCATAATTTGTTAGTATATGATGGTATTTTTTTCCCTATTTGATTAGAGCTTGGATCTCTTTACTAATGGTGTTGTGGGTCGTTTTTCTTCAACGTATTCATTGTATCAAGTGTGTGGATTTTTGTCGGGTGATGATGGGGTTTATGTTCTATGGGTAACTTCTTGGAATGACAATCAAAATGGTTACTTTTTTATTTGGATACGGAGGTGGTTGAGGCGCTTGCGACAAAGTAAGCTATTTTTAATCTGATATTTTTCTTGGGTTGGAGGAAGATAGTCCTTGAAGGGGACTGCGGTCCAGTGATTAACAACATACTTAGTTACGAAAAATGTTTGACGGATATTAGCCTTATTTTTGAATAATTTAAGAGATTGAATTTTTTCTTTGAGGTTTTTCGTACCAAATTGCATGTGCTAATCAATTTCGAATAATAATTGTATCAAAAAAGAAATAGGAAAGAACATACATATAGCAACCGTGATTTTTTAAAATAAACCCCAAATGTGTCGACTATACCAAAATTTTCAATTAGAATTCTTCTAAACCATGAAAAGTACCGTTAATATTGCCATATCATGCCAACAGTCATTATACACTCACGGGCCGTCATAGGGTAAGCGCGCGGCCCAATTTTTTTAAAGATTGGTCAGAAGAAGGCCCTTTCAATGGATTATTACGCTCTCCATTTCTCATCACACGTTGTTTTAATAATTTTTTTTTTTATTTTTTTTTAACAATTTGACCCTTTTTCATTTATGGAACAGAGAGAGATGGATATAAGAAGTTACATATTTTTTTACTCTCTTTTCAAGGGTAGTTTTTTTTATTATAAGACTTTTATTTTTCTAAATTTAGGTAATTAATATTTATTTTAATCCTTGTGCAACAACCTTAAACGTCATGTATTTAGGAATGAAGGTAGTATAATAAAATTGAAAAGTCAAATTAAATCATTTGATATTCGACAACTCATTTGTTAAAAATTCGTTTGAACTCAATTTTTTGTTTATATATTAAACAAGCTGATACAACAATTTTCATTCAACAACTTTTGAAAAGATTAGCTAAAACTAACCAAACATATGTAAGAAAATCATGTTATTAGATATTCAACTTGAGCTTATTCATTAAAAGCTCGTTCAAGTTCAATTTTTTTAGTAACAAAATAAAGTTCAAACATGATTTCAAACTCAATATATATATAATTTAAATTCCTACACAATGTATATTATTTAATACTACTCACCTCTTTAGATTAATTAGTTAATCTTAATATAAAGTTACATGAAATTAATAAGCCCTATCATGGTGTTCTACGCTCTTATAAATTTTTAGCATCACAGTTTTTACGTAGGAGTGAGTGGCTTCACAATTTCTAGATGGTATTGTCCTTTATTACTAACCGTTACTCAATGAATAATAAATCAATTGATCGAATGTTTTGTTAATCGAGATTCAATTAGATATCACTAAGTCAAATTTAAACCAAAATTCTTCATAATCTTATACGACCAAATTTAGTAAATATATTTCATCACATATCTCAAACAGTTGTCGTGGGAATATTTGTGTCACTTAAGACAACCTAACTGAAACCACTAATTCAAATTTCAAACCAAACCTCCATTTGTTTTGTGTTGCACCAAAATCACTTGAACACCAACCAATGAACTGCGTAGGCACAACATGTTCGATAAACATTGGCATTAATTTATTCAAATATTTCACCTGCATATATATGATAAGGTTAATTATTAAATATCTACTATCTAGTAGGTCATAAGATATACTCCATATGCCAATGACTTGCTTCAAATTATGCAGTGTTTTTGTTGGTTATCGAGAAAAATGTAATATGCTTTGGCTGTTAAGCTTTTGTTTTGTTATCATTTTTAAAAGTTTTTGACACCATACTGTTGAGTTTTATGCCACCCCGTTGAATATTGGAGATTAAAAAAATACTAGCTACTAGACTTGGGAAACGAGTCAAAATTGGTGGGTCAATTTGGACTGTTCTTATTTGAATATGGTTGGGTTGTGATTATTGAGAGCAAATTAAGTTAGGTCTAAACAAATAAGTAACATGAGTACTTAACAATTCAAAATAATATACAATTTTTACAAGTTGATTTAAACTCTAATCGTTTAGTTTATGATTCTAACTATTTAAAATCAAAGTGGCTCATAACTTAGCCAAATTCATAATTGGAAAGGTACCCCCTCCCTCATTTCCCTTGATTTTTTTTTTGTACTTTTTGTACCTCTACTATAACTGACTCTTTATTGTTTCTTTATGCTTAATCGATTACTTTAAAAAATAAAAATAAATTAGTTAGAACCAACTTGATTTTGACAAGCTAGTAATTAAATTATATTTTATGTCTCCATTAATTTTCACTTGCGCTAAATAAACACATTTTAAGAAACATTACCCTTCTTTCAATCCCATAACCAACTGTTTCCTTCACAATAGTGTGATAGTATCTGATATGAAACATGGGCTACTAATTAATTAATAAAATTTCACCATTATATTCTCTTCCGTAAGTTATACTTGGAATAAATTTGCTCCCTCTTTTCAGATTAAAACTCCCACTCCCATGTTGTACCTTTTCTTTTTTCTTCATATTAATTAAGGCATCTTCAGCCACAAGTATCTAGACAGACTGCTACAAAAAAGTTTAGTCCAAACCTATAACAAGCATATTGAATATCAATATGTACGTTATTTTAACTTATAAATACAACTTAGAAACTTGATGATCAACATGCAAAGATCAGCAAGATTGGGAACTCGATATCAGTTTCCTCCAAGAACATAACGTTAATTAGAGGCAATATATATTTATATATATATATATATATATATATATATATATATATATATATATATATTATATAAATATAGAAAATTAACTAAATGATTGAAAAATGATTTTGCGCCTTAACAATATTATTTTTGACATTTCCCAGAACAAAAGGTCATTTTAACTTATTGTTTTGTTACGTGCTGGCCTAGATCATAATTTCCAAATTTTACAATTTGCAAAATTTCATCTTTACATAATTTTCATTACATGAGTAAACATTTAAAAATAGAAAATGAAAAGGTCAATCTAAAGAAAAGAAGGTACTGGTGGAATGGGGAGAAGATTGATAAAGTCAATATAAGGTGGACTTTAATTAGCTACTCCACATATAGCAGCATTGGTTCATCTCATTGTGAACGTCTTGTAGTTACTTGTACCAACAAAACTTCTTTTAAAGATTCCTCTTTGCTTTTCCAGTTTTCCTAAATCAATGCAAGCAACTAAAGTTTTTACAAAATTTTAACAGAGTATTGACACCAAAAAGTACAAATAATACTACTCGTGTACTTCATTTCCCCATGCCCATTTAACTCCAATCCAAAAAAAAAAAAAAAAAACTCTCAAATTATCCTCGCACCAGAACGGAAGTAAGATAAAATTAATATGAATGTCTTTAATTATTATTATTTACTTTTAACTGTCATGTTTTTGAATGGCATTGACAAGGGCGTCAATTTGAAATTGATAAAATTACATTTTTAGTCATATATGACTTGACCATTAGCATTTTGGTCTGTTTAAAAATATTTCGATTTTTGAATATACCAGTCCCTTTCGATTATCTTTGAACCAAAAACGCAAAACTCAGACAGTCCTATAAAACGTGCAAAAAGAGACTATTACATGGGGTTAAAAATGTAAAAAATGGATGGAAAAGAGGGCGTTAGAACAAAAATTATGAAATGTTTTAACAAATTAGGACAGAAAATATAACTTGGTAAAACGCAACGAACAAACACTGCACGGGCGGCATTGGCTTCCAAGATATTTGCATAGAATTCTTGTGTCAATTCCTAAAACCCCCGAGTAAAATGATAAGAAAAATGAAAATGAACAAGAAATGAAGCTCAATGTTAAACTAGTATTAGTAAATGCCATTTTCCTTAATATTTATTTACTGAAATCCAAGAATCACACATAATAAAAGTGCTAAAGATTCAGCCTTGTAGTACTAAAATTGCAATCTGAGAATATGTTCACATTTATCATTGTCCATGAATACATCATATACAACAAAAATTTGGCAATAAAAAAGGCCCCATTCTTTTTTATACTCTGCTCATTTTCTGACTCTCAACAACTTTCCTCAATTTCCCATCCCTTTTTGTTCACCAGAACAAACATCTCCATAGTTGGTTAACCTCTTTCACTTCAGTTTTCCTTTTACTCTTCTCCTTCCCCATAAAACAGGAGTCTCCACCATGCATCAGTATTCTAGTTTTTTCAGTTCTTGAGAAATGAACTGCACTAAATTAACCAACAATCTGCACCTATGGAGTTCTTTTTCTCTGTTTTTGCTTCTTTTAGTTCCTTCATACAGCCTCAACTTAGATGGAACTCTTCTTCTTTCATTCAAATACTCCATTCTAAATGACCCTTTATCAGTTCTAGATAATTGGGATTATAATGACGCTAATCCATGTTTATGGACTGGTGTTACTTGTGCTCGAGTTGAAAATACACTCAGAGTCATATCCTTAATCCTCCCAAATTCTAAACTTGTTGGAACCATACCAGAATACTTGGGCTTCATTCAACATTTGAAAACTCTTGATCTATCAAACAATTTCTTGAATGGAACTCTACCCACTTCACTTTTCAATGCTTCTGAACTTGAAGTCCTTTCTTTATCAAACAATGGAATCTCTGGAGAGATTCCTCTGTTCATTTCTGGACCAAAAAACCTTAAACTTCTCAATCTTTCGAACAATGCCTTAGCCGGAAATATTCCAAAGAGTTTAACTTCTTTACAGAATTTAACTGTTGTTTCTCTGAGGGGTAACTCTTTTTCAGGCCAAATCCCAACTGGGATTCGATCTTTCGAAACTTTAGACTTGTCTTCCAATTTGTTGACTGGATCTTTGCCTGTTGAATTTGGTGGCGAGAATTTGAAGTACTTGAAACTTTCATCCAACAAGCTTTCTGGGTTACTACCTCAAGAATTCGCGATCAAAATCCCAAAAGATGCGATTATTGATCTTTCGTTTAATGATCTTTCCGGAGAAATCCCAGATTCAGGGTCTTTGTCGAATCAGAAAGCAGAGTCTTATGCAGGAAACGCAGATCTCTGCGGCAAATTAATCAAGAAACTATGCATGATTCCTTCGACACTCTCAGCTCAGCCGAGCATTTTAACGAACACTTCGTCTCCAGCCATTGCAGCCAGGGGCGGACCTACATAAGGCCAAGTGGGGTCTATAGCCCCCACTCAGATCTAGAATATATATTTATTAGTAGTATTCATAACATATAAACTGCAATTGCTCAATGGATGGGGCATTCAAAAGCTTGGATTGTGTTCGGAGTTCGATCCCTAGATTCCACTTTCTTGCCCTTTTTTTTTTTAGTTTTTGTCCTTTTGTTAAAAGTATTGTTAAGGGTACGCATATGTAACCACTTGGGGTCCGTGATGTGAATTTAGGAGGCGCACATGCACATCATGTGCTATTCATCTTGTATATATTGACAAAAACGAGTACTTGATCAAAATGAGAAAATTGGCCCGTCTTCTCTCATGTACGGGCCGCATGATTGTAATTAGGGTATTTTAATTGATAGTGGAAACTATTATAATAACAAACCATACTCAATTATCTGAACGAATGACAACTCATTCTTTATTATTTTGGTGAAGTGTGGGTAAAGAATACGGTCCAACATATGAACAAGGATGAACTATTGCTCATTAATTTAGTTATGCATATTTATCAAAATTGTCCTGAGTTTAAATCCAAGGAGTATCATCCTTTGTTACTTATTTTATAATTTTTTTTGTTTTATAGCAATTATTCTTTTAATCTATTTTATTTTCTCAATAATTATTCTTGTAATTTCTTTTTCTTTCTTAACAATTGTTCTTTTAACTTCTTTTTCTTTCTAAATAATTGTTCTCTGATTTTTGTTATTTTCAAATATTTTTTTAAATATTATTTCCTTTTTAATAATAATCAAGAGAATTCGATTTTTTTTATTATATGTTTTATTTAGTACATTACTAAATAACCCCCCCCCCCCTCCCCCAACCGCCCCAAAAAATATTGATCTAACTCCGCACTTGGCTATTATGGACAAATTTCAGAAAATTAAAAATCTGTGCAATTCTTTGTGAATATAATTGTTGTCATATGAAATTGTATTTCAAATATTTAATTTATCCTAGAATCTTATAGTCCCAAGCACTAAAGTTTCATTTTTTACATATGTTTCAGTCAGTTGTATATAAGAAACTTTTTAAGATTTTTCGAATTTTTTTGAGAAATTTTAGGAAGAATTGTAAATAAAAAAAACTATGTTAATGTAGAAACTACTCTATATTCTCGTTTTGGTTAACTCAAATACAAAAACTTTTGGTGTTTTCGGGGATAACTTATCAAAAAATTGATCTATGTTTAGCCCCCACTGACCTGCATTCCTGGATCCGCCCCTGATTGCAGCCATACCAAAGACAATTGATTCCAACCCATCTACGGATCCTTCAAGAGCAACACCAAATGGGTCGCAGATTACAACAAAACACGTGCTAAAACCAGGGGTCGTGGCCGGAATATCGGTTGGGAATTTAGCTGGAATTGGATTACTTGCAGCCATAGCCTTCTTCATATACCAGAAGAAGAAAAAAGCAAAAAGTGCAACCAAAGAAAGCTCAATTTCAATGGCTAACGCTTATGAATTCAGGAAAGATTCAGACCCATCAATGGTGAAAGAAACAAGGAAGATTCCAACTTGGCATTGCTTAAGTATAACGAATGTTGAAGAAACATCAGAAGCCACAAACTCAGACTCTGATGAGAGTAATAACTTTGTTATTAATCAACATCAACATGTTCAAAATCATGAAGAAATCAACAAGGAAAGGTTGCTTTTGATGATTGATGGTGAAACAGAGTTAGAAACTGAGACATTGTTTAAGGCCTCTGCATACGTTCTTGGGTCGAGCAGTGCTAGTATTGTGTACAAAGCTGTGCTTCAAAATGGGACTTCTTTTGCTGTTAGGAGAATTGGAGAAAGTGGTGTTGAGAAATTGAAGGAATTTGAGAATTTAGTGAAGGCTATTGATAAATTGAGACATCAAAACTTAGTTCGTTTAAGAGGGTTCTATTGGGGAGACGATGAAAAACTTGTGATTTATGATTACATCTCCAATGGAAGCTTGGCCACTATTGGTTACAGTAAGTTACTCTTTCTTCAATTCTTCTTTTTTTACATATTTACTACTATTTTCATGCATAAATTTTGTTTTAGAAGAAAAATACATCCTCATGTGATGATTGTTTGCACAGAGTCGCATACCCTCTTTTCTGTAAAAACCATCTATACTTATGGGACTAACTGCGATTGATGGCTTATATATTTTCCTTGTAAAATGATTTATAATTTACAATAATCTTGCAATATGATCACATGTCTTTTTAATAGTTTTTTAGTTTTATTTATTAAGACTTAAATAAACACATAATCAATTGTCTTTTCTTCAAAATAGAGTCATGGTTTTTATCTTATTTCTACTTCAAAATAAAAGTCATATTAGCATATAACACTCTATTATACACTTCTTCATCAAATTTCAGGAAAAACTGGTTCATCTCCATATCATTTGCCTTTTGAAACTCGACTCAAGATAGCTAAAGGTGTAGCGAGGGGACTAAACTACATCCATGAAAAGAAAAATGTGCATGGAAACATAAAACCAAGCAACATTCTTTTGACAATAGATATGGAACCAATAATAAGTGATTTTGGACTTCAATGGCTTATTTATGGCAAGAATAGTAGCAAAGTCGATGGCCGGACTAGGCATTTTGGCAGCAAAAGATCAACTTCTTCTAACAATGATCTAACCGATGAACCGGTTCTTCAAGGAAGCCCATACATTGGAACGGCAGGGTTCGTAGGGTGCACATCTCCTTATCATGCTCCAGAATCATTGAATAACCTCAAACCTAATCCTAAATGGGATGTTTACTCTTTTGGAATTTTGTTGCTTGTACTTCTAACTGGAAAAGTTTTCTCGGAACGAGAGCTGAGCCAGTGGACCGCCGATTCTGTAGTGAAGGACCCCAACCGGGTTTTGAGGATGGCTGATGTGGCAATAAAACTTGATGTGGCAGGTCGTGAGGAATCCATGCTGGCATGGTTTAAGTTGGCATTTAGTTGTGCTTCATTGATCCCACAAAAAAGGCCTTGCATTAAAGATGCAATTCACGTCTTAGAGAAAATCCCATGTTCTTCATACGAATAATGATGTTGGGCAAAGGCATAAAGGGCCATTAGTTCTTTGGTCTTTTTGACTTAGAATGTTTGTTTGTTTGTTTGCACTTTGCATAATGAAGTGGGTGAATTAGTTGTTTATAAGCTAGATAAGATGATGAATGTGTTGTAAGCTTGATTAAATTATCATAATTAGTATTAGTTTAAGAAGTTAATCATGGAGAAGTTTACATAGCCTTTACTTTGTTGTTAAGCAATTAAACATCATCATTAAAGTTAAAAGAGAATCTCATTCTCAATTAAACCTTGCATGTGTTAGTCTAATCATAAAAGTTGAGTTTGTTCAAAAACCATGTTCATCAAAATTGTCAAAATGGGATAGAAGAGGAAGTTTTCGGGAAAGTGTGGCTTAAATGTTTAAAAATTATATGTGCATATAAAATATTATAAATAAGTACTATAATTAAAAACTATAATAAATCATTCTCACACATAATAATTATTTATAATTAACTTTGATTATAAATCTTAGTATAGTTTATTCTCGTAGAACAAAGAAAATAAGAATTTAATAACATCGCACTTATTGAAATAATTTTGAACCGAAAATACTATGAGGCTTGCTAATATAATGTCCTTAAGACAATATTTTTGGGCTGTCAAAAGTGAAACAGTTCGTTCCAGTAGTCTTCCAAGATACAATAGTCGGATACTTATTTCTTTACACAAAAAACAAATCCACAACGAACTTTAACGAATATAAATTTTCAATCAGATTTAAGAGAATGATATAGAGAGATAATAGGATTCTGCTTTAGACGGTTAAAAATAGGATAAGAGAATTGTCCAGATTCTTCCTCTATTTATAGCAGCAGAAAAGGTGTTGCTGGAGGGACATAACTGTTTGGATTTAACCAGAAGTATTGGTTTGATCCCACAGGTTCAACCAGTTCGATTAAAAAAAGAAAAAAGTGGCGCGCACGCGGATTTACGGAATGGGTCAGGTATGCAGATCTTGTTCGGGTTAATCAGATCTACTATGCGGATCTAATTTGTTTGGATTAGTTTATTGTGCTTTTAAGTTTTGGGCCAAAACATTAATTAAATTTTGTCTAAAAAGATAGTATTTTGTTTAAGCCCAAGCCCAACCCGGGACCAGAGCGAACGAAACAGCGGTGCGTGGTGAAATCATTGTCATGCATGTCCTATGCTTCACAAAACTTAGTACTCCAAGGGCCCAACCCTATCCAAATTTTTGCATTATAATTTGCAAAAATTTCTTCATTCTTCTCCATGTGGGATAAAAACATTTTTTCTCTCTTTAAACTTTCATTCATTTATATTTCATGGACTTGATTCCAATTAAGCTCAATCCAATTGAGTTAATACTCATAAAATCCAACAAAAAGTACCTGCTCGCAAATTTTGTGTACTATATGGAAAGGGGGACTGAATTGACCGTACAGTCGATCAAAAAATAATTATAATAAATTAAACTAAACTATTTACCTAAATATAGTTATTGTTATTGTTAAGTGAGAGTGAAGAAAGTTTGAAAATGAATAAATATTTTAGATTGTTGGTTCGATTGGAGATGACAAACTAGGTAAGACAGACCGATAGACAAGCAGACATACGTGCAAACAAGTATGAGGGGATTATTGTCTGCTTCGGCTAGATATGGCATAATATATTTGTAATATTGAAACCATGTTTTTTTCTTTTACCTTTACCTATAATTGACCCCTACCGAACACCCAAGGCCTACAGTGACCCCAGCTCGTTCGCCATAAATCCAAATTTAGAAATTGCAAAGAAATTGAAGGTCAATTTTAAAATCCATGAATCAAATGGGGGTCTCAAATCCAGCCCAGCAGCCCATCAAACAACTCTTCATCTTATCGGGCCAGAGCAACATGGCCGGCCGAGGAGGGGTCGACAAACACAAGCACTGGGACGGCGTCGTTCCCCTCCCCTGTTCCCCCGACATCGCCAAGATCCACCGACTCGATGCTCATCTGCGCTGGGAGGTGGCGCGTGAGCCTCTCCACCACGACATCGACACCAAGAAAACGTGCGGGGTGGGACCCGGGTTGGCGTTCGCCAACGCGATCAAGGAGCGCGTGGGGATCATCGGATTGGTGCCGTGCGCGGTTGGTGGGACAGCCATCAAGGAGTGGGCGCGTGGGAAGCACTTGTACGAGAATATGGTGAAGAGGGCCAAGGAAGCGGCGGCGCAAGGCGACGGGGGAGAAATCAAGGCGCTGTTGTGGTATCAAGGGGAGAGCGATACGTCGTCGCAGCATGACGTGGATAGTTATAAGGAGAATATGGAGAGGCTTATTCATAATGTGCGTGAGGATCTGGGTCTGCCATCTCTACCAGTTATTCAGGTCAGTTAATTAAATTAAACAGCACAGAAGATCCAATTAAATTAAACCAAAAAAAAAAAAAAAAAGAAGAAGAAGAAGAAATATTTGTTATTTGTTGGTAGCTGCGTATTGATGTAGATCTAAATATTTGATGACTCCATGTTCTTCTTGAAATTTCTAAAAACACCACACCACACCACACCACCCCACCTAAACTCGGGGGTTCTTTTACTGGTTTGATTAGATTATTTGATGAGAGGGGAGCTAGGTAGATTAGGGATTTTTTTTCCGGAACATATGAAATAGGTAACATGTTGTTGTTGCAGGTTGCAATTGCATCAGGAGACAGCAAGTACATAGAGAAGATACGAGACATACAGAAGGGGATTGAGGTCCCAAATGTGGTGTGTGTGGATGCCAAAGGCTTGCAACTCAAGGAAGATAATCTTCACTTGACCACCCAGGCCCAGGTTCAATTGGGCCAGATGCTTGCTCAAGCCTACCTCGCTCATTTTTATGGCCCAAACTAACTCTTTCAATATAGAGCTCCTTTGGCCCATATTGTACCCCTATAATATAATACATCCTCTCATGCAAAACTTTTTCCTTATTTGTTTGTGTGGGTAATTAATAAAAACGCAGGAGGTATTTCTTTTTGGAAAAATACTGTATATCAATAAAGCCCTTTTTTTATAAAAAAAAATAATAATAAAAATTAAAGCCCATTGACACTACTTACCTAAATGGCTAATTTTAAATTAACGTCTTTCATTCTGCTGCTCTCCACTAACGCATATAGCCCCAGCCCATTGATGCCTAAATAAATACTCCTTTTTTCTTTATCTAAAAATAAGAATTTAGATTAGCTTATCCAGGTTTACTTGATGCTGGTCTTGAGAGCAGCACTCTCAAGACCTCTCCTTGCTACACGTACCAACATTTTAAATGCAATTAAATATTTTTTCATTTCCTTTCATATATTACAAAAGTCTGACACGTGTCCAATATCTTTCTTTTAGTAACCTTGGTTAATTACCTGAGTTAAACATACTAGTTAACAAAAAAAAAAAAAAAAAAGCTGTGTTCATTTCAAAAAGGAAAAAAGAAGAATACGTTCTGTTTTTTTTCCTTTCTTTTCCCAGTTCCAAGATTTCATCCAACGATTCAATCCATTGCGGTCGACGACTCAGCCCTCTTCTGGAGACGACTCAACCTCTTGCCGTTGACGACATCGGTGGGTGTACTGCACATCCAGAGGCATTGAACCATCTCCTTCATACTTCAATTTTAAGGGAGTAGATTTTGACAAGAGTTATTTTTTACGAACATATACTGAAAATCTGTTATTTTGTAAGCATTTTAACAATAATATCGTTCTCCTAGTAAATGGGTAGAGAATTTAGTATGATTTTAACTACTTTTAATTCCCTGCTCAAGAAAAGAAGGAACATTTTTGGGTTGGGTTGATGCTAAAACTCATATATATATACACAGCACCTATTCTGTCATTTTCAAAATTATTTTTTGTGTTAATTAATGGGCCTTGTTTGAGTATTAATGTCTGAATTGTGAAGATGCTAAAACTCTTTTATGTGTGCTTATATGCTAAATAATTTTTTTTCATATAAACAGGTATCACAATTGCAAATAATGGAACCAAATCCAAATATATCAATTCCTAGTGATTGTTTACGTGATATTCCAGGTATATAATTTATATAACTTTCTAAAATTATTTTATATAAATTTTGATAAAAATTCATTCTTGGTAATTTTATTAGACCTGAATGTTGATAACATGGTCAATGGAATATTTGGAGAGTCACCAATTCCCATTGAAGATGAAGTAGAAGCTGTAAACGAAGATGCAGCCGTAAATCAGGTAGAATCTTTAAATTCAATTGTAAAAGAGCTAGAAAGAAGATTGGAAATTGGTGAAATAGTGGTTGATGAACATATTGCATATGGCCTATATTGTAAATATGCACGTCTTAAAGGATTTTCCGTTAGAAAGGGAAAAACACTTAAGTTTGGTGATGGGCAGGATCAATTAAAAGCCCAAATTTTTGTATGTTCATGTGAAGGTACAAAGGATGAGAAACGGTCACAGAGTAAAATACCCGAATATCAAAAACCAACATGTAGGTGCAATTGTCTGGCAAAACTTAGAATAGCACGGAGAAAAGGTGAAGCATGGAAGGTGACTACATTTCATAAAACTCATAATCATGATATGTTTGCCCCTGATCAAACATATTTGTTAAGATCGGCTCGTAAGATTACGGATGAACAAGAAGCAGTGTTAGCTACAATGGTTAGATCAAAAATTACCGTTAGAAAAGCTGTTTCAGTATTGGAGGATTTAGCCCGAGGGAGTGAAAATGTAGGATTTACTACACAAGATGCATATGACTGCCTTCATCGTGCAAGAAAAAAGACAAGATATGAAAATGAAGATACCTTTGAGTTAATTCAACATTTCATAAAGAAATCAAACAATGAGCCTTTCTTTTATTGGAATGTTGAAGTGGACGATGATAAAAGGTTGATGAACTTTTTCTTTCGAGATAACCGATGTTTGGTTGACTATGAGAATTTTGGTGATGTGATTTCGTTCGACACCACTTACCGAACAAATAAGTATGAATTAGTTTGTGCTCCTTTTGTGGGCATAAATAATCATAAAGAAAATGTCATGTTTGGTTTGGCTTTCTTGTCTAATGAAACTGAGAGTTCTTTCGAGTGGTTATTTAGAACATTTCTTGAGTCTATGGGTGGAAGACAACCTGAAACAATTTTCACAGATCAATGCATGGCAATGATGAATGCTGTTGAAACTGTATTTCCAAGTGCGCAACATCGGTTATGTCAGTGGCATATCAGCGCAAATGCTCCAAAATATTTTGGTAGCTTGAACGAAAACTCAAGTTTTAAATATTTGTGGAATAAATGCATGAAATACTGTCAATCTGAAGAAGAGTTTGAGGCAACATGGAAAAGAATGATGGATAATTACAATGTTGGAGAACAAACATGGTTCCCAAAAATGTATAAATTGCGTCATAAATGGGCGTCTGCTTTTAGTAACCAAATATTTAGCGCCGATCTTTCAGCGACGTCTAGAAGTGAAGGTACAAACTCAACACTGAAAAAAGAAATTGGAAATAAAACCGCCTCGTTGCTTAATTGTGTCGTTGCATATGAAAAGGTTCAAGAGAATTGGAGAGCAAAAGAAATGAAAAAAGACACTTTTAGCCATCATAATATGCCTGGATTTCTTGTAAATAACCCATTATTGATGCATGCTGCTAAGGTCTATACACTCGCAATTTTTGATTTGTTTCAAAAAGAACAAATTGCCACCATCGGTTTTGAGTTGACTGAACAATTTACATGTGGTGGCCCTTCATTGCGATCGTTCAGGATAAGTTCTCATGGTAGAGGCTCAACGATAAGAACTGTTACGTTTGATAATGAAAAATTGGAAGTGAAATGTAGCTGCCATAAGTTTGAAACCGTTGGTATATTGTGTAGCCATGCTTTAAAAGTTTTTGATGTTGTAAAGTTGCATTTTATACCTGAGGTGTACATAAAAAAACGTTGGACCAAATCTGTAATGAAGAGAAAATGTAGTGAACGAAATGGAATTGAAAGTGGAAAGGGCAATGACTTTGTGTCTGAGATGGCCTTTGTCAATTATGCAGCAAGAGAATTTTACGAACTTGCAACACGAGTCAAAGCCCACGAGGATACGAGAAAGATCTTGAAAGAATGTGTTGAAAGTGCTAAAGAAAAAATAGATCTTTGGTTTGAAAGTTCCGATTTGAATGATTTGACATCAACGAATGAATTGGAAGCTACTCAAAATAATGATGAGACGAATCCATATTTTGTTCGTAATCCTCCTCTTCCCAAGTCAAAAACTGCGACTAAGAATATCTTTACACGTCATTGGGATGTTAAAAGCAAAAAGAGAAAAGTGAATGCTGAAAGTTCAAGTAAGTGAGTTGGTAAACTTTTATAGTTTCAGTTGATTTTAATATATGGAAGTAATTAATATTATATTTTTATTATTTTAACTATTGTAGAGATGATTTCAAAAAGAGCAAAAGGAAAAGGGCAAAGTTCTCAAAGCGATCATCCATTACATGAAACAACATTTGGCTCTCAACATGGTCCTCCATTAACATATACACCACGATTGGACACAATAAATCCTGTGGCTGATGACATACAAGTATTTCTATGTCACCCCTATTTACTTTATCATCCTTATAAAGAATTTAAGAAAATTCTTTTCATTCTTATTTTACCTATCATTGTTGTATAGGGATTTGGTGAACTATTGAATATGATAGGGCATATTGATGAGGCAAGCCTTTTGATGGATTTTAATTTATCTCAGGTGTGTCAATCATGATTTAAATTCCTTTCTTTTTGTGCATGTCGTTCTGTCGTTAAACTGATTCTTTTTTGTTGCTATTTGCTTGTTGAATTGGAAGGACAGTAAGGAAAATGGGGGTGATTTTGCTGCGGAAGGCAGGAACTTAGGCTCTGTTTCTTGATGTCTACTAGGAGACGTATTGATGCTCTTATAATTCAAGGTTTTGGCCATTTTTTGCCCCGAAAATTTGGGGGAATTATTTACTCTAAGTTGGTTGGCTACTTGCGATTTTGCCGTCAACCGAACATTGTTTTTTTGCTTTCCAAACTTATCTTGGAGTTCTTTTTTGGAATGGGGTTGGTATAGTTGCAACTTGATATCTCTCTTGATCACGCTTCCGCCGATTCAAGTAGTAATTTTTTGTACATGGTGTTAATTCAACCGAACACTTTTAGATTCCCCTATTTTGTGTATTCCAAGAGTCTTTTGTGTTTCGGTTCCTTCTCGTCTGATTATTTCCCGCTTAGTATAGTGTTGATCTACATGGTAGCTTGTATAGATGGAGTAAAGATCATTTTCTTGTACTTTCCTCTTTCTATGCAATGAAATGGATGCCATTTACGAGTAAAGACTTTCTTATTAATTAGTACTTAATCATTTGTTTGCAAGGGCTTCAATGAACTGTTATGCCTCATCTTTTTGTTTTTCAAGTCTTTGCAATAAATTCAATTTAGTACTACTGTAGCTGAATATGCTACATTCAATGGTGTAAGTAATTTTTGGTGCCAAAAACTCATGTTTTATTCAAATATTGAGCACAAGTTATGAAAACCAAGAGCAGAAAAAGGTTGAGCACAAGCAATCTCCTATTTTTCCATTCATGGTTTGAACTTGGATTAAATTATCATTGTCATATGTCAAATTTGGTCATATAAAAGTAAAGAGAATGTAAACATAAGGTAAATGAACGAAACTAATGGTTCAACCAGATTCACATATTTTTCCCATCTCATTTCCCATGTAAAAATCAACCAAAAAATAATCATTCTAAAATATTAAAAGTGACAATATTCTTCTCAAAAGTTAAAATTGATTACATTGTTCTATATGGATTATACCTTTATATAAGTATATAACAACATTCTCGATATAAATATCTGGTAAGGTAATATACAACAACTTACACCTATGGTCTGAAAGTTTGAGAATAAATTTGCACCAAGTTAGGTTGTGTAATTATAACAAAACTTGCAAAGCTAAAATATTTAGCTCCTTATCAACAACTTAGTATACCTCACTATTTCTTTGAAACCTACGCTTCAACTTTAAGCTTCTAATCTCGTTAGGACCTGTATTTCTAGTAGGTTCAACTTCGTTGCATATGTTAAACCAGATTCCTGAAACTTGTATTGAGGCCCCTGTCTAATTCTCCTCTATCCAACATTTCCCAAGTATGCTATCGGGTTTAAAATCTTCAGTTGCAGCTATTGGCTTGTGATAGATAAATTGAAGCAATTGACTTGGTGGTTTCTTTTCTAGTGGTAGTAAATCTGGATTTGGATCTTCTGTTGAAATTTGAGTTCCATCGAGGACCACTCGGTTGCTTGCATTCAATATTGAGTCCCTATAGCCAGGTGCATATTTAATTAGGCCGAAGTAAGAACATAAAGCAAATTTCAACATAAAGCAAATAGGATTCAATAAACCTTAAAGCAACAGCCTTTGACTCAAACCTATGCCAAGAATTTTCATTCCACTACCCTGCAATAGGATTCAATAAAGTAAATACATAATTTCTAATTCTTATTTTCATTAATGGTTTATTGCATCTTTTGGCTACTAGGGGACATACATGGTAATGAAACATGATTATAGACACCTTAAAATATGTTTCTTGAACATTCATTTTCTCTGATTGAAAGCATTAGAAAACTCTTAATGGAATATACATGAATTGAGTGACACTATAAGACCCATATAAGCATAAAAGCGGAGAATATTACCCATTTTCTACTAAAGGAAGTATGATTGCTACGCTGCAAGACCTAATTAGTAAAAGCCCAATTTTTTAGATCTACATTTCTTAAAACTGAAGTCCAAATCATTAAAATATAAAAACTCGTTAAGCTTATGGCCCAAAGACTTAGTGATAGGAAGAAATATAAACAACTATGGCTTCTGGATGTATTATATTGCAAAAAGCTCTATCTCTATCATTTTACCCTTCAAAGTGTTGCAAAAATCAGAGTTTTGTGCTCAAGCCTTCACAGTTTTTATCGTCAGAGTCCCTATTTAGGTTAAGGAATCAAAATTTAAAATCGGGCATTCGAATTCAGCAGCTGAAAAATACAAAATTTCTGCTATTCCCGTCGTTTATGCTGCGCAAACGAATTTCTTGAAAGGTAATGTTTTGAGCTTATGGCTTTGTAGGACAAAAAAAAAATCCCCAAAGAAAACAAAAGCATACGGTGAATATAGATGAAAGTGGACCTCCATTGATTCATCATAGTACAAAAACAAAACCTTTAGAAATGCAAAACTAAGATAAATTATTTCAGGCAAACTTCACTTAATTGTATAAGCACCTAACAAAATAACAAAAATACTACTAGTATTTATGAATTTTCCTAATTAACGACTTCTTGTAGCAAAAGATAACAAAATAAATTACCCATGAGATTGATGCAAAGGAGGCAGAGGATAAACCGCTAAACTCACCAAAAAAAAACTAAAACTCTTAATTTTTGCTTCTAAGCCTTTAATCAATGAGTTTAGGGTTTAAATGAGGAATAGAACAAGAATAGGAAGAATTCATCAGCTTACAAGTACCACAAAGGTTTTTCACCAGCGGCGGCGAAGAGGTCGTCGCCGGTAGAGCAGCAACCGCCAGATTCGCTGGAAATTAATTCGTCTGAAATTTTGGGTGTTCTTTGATTTAGTTGAAATGGAGAGAATTTCTTTGATTTAGTTGAAATGGAGAGAATTTCTTTGATTTAGTTGAAATGGAGAGAAATAGAAACCCATATACACTTTATCCATTTGAAATTTAAAATTGTCTGAAAATTTTAATCCCGCTTTGTTTGATAATTTTGAAATCTAAAATTTGTTATCCCTCTTAAAATGTATCGTACAGAAGTAACCCAGGTTAAGGAGGTGATGAATATAAAATTAAATATAAAGTAGTTAAAGACACGTGTCAATATATTGTGGTATAAGAAAAAAACTAAAGAAATAAAAAGAAGAAATTAAAAAATGATACGTGTCGCATGGAGAGGTGTTGAGAGTGCTGCTCTCAAGACCAGCATCAAGTAAACCATCCATCATCATAAGCATAAGCAAGCACCTCTCAAGCACCTCTCGTTCGTCACTCAACGTCAGAGTGTCACCCGCTTCAAAGCCCAACTTTACAAGTTATTATATAGAATTTTATTTCTGATTATAAATTAAAGACATGTTGGAAAGGAAAGAAAGTACCAAGTTAAATGGACAAGTGGTGGTAATGGTAAGAATACAAATCACGCATACCTGAGACTGGAATCTCAAGTAAAAAGCAATACAATAATCCTTCTTCTAAATTTGGAATTCTTAAAAATGGCAAATCCCAATTCTTTTATAGAAGTCACGTTGACACGACACAAAGTTTAACAACCCCCACTATTTCTCAAGTTTATTAGGCCGTCTCCTTAGTCTAAGTTCAGCTTTCCCTCAATTTCAATCCAGCTTCTTTTTCAAATTTCAAGTCTACCTTCTCTTTTCATTTTCATAATTATCTCCAATGAGTCAATCTATCAATTCTATTTAATTTTAATTTTCATCCTTCCCCACTCTCACTTAATAATATTAATATAATTATTAAATAATAATAATAATAATAATTATTATTATTATTATTATAATGTGCAATAATAATTCCTTCAAAAAATTAGAATACTTCTAATATAATTTGACATTGGCATTAATAATAATAAGTTAACTTTTTAGTACACTATACTACAACAATTATTAACTATTAAGGACTCGTCGTTTCCACCGTTGCCACCCGTATTGTTGCTACTGCCACAATCTAGATTGATCGAACTGCTAGACGAACCTCTAAATAAACGAGTTCGAGATCATTTTTCGCGGATTTCAATCCTTACGTCATGTCAATATTCTTTTGTATAAGGAGTCATAAACATGCAAATCCGTTCTCATAATTTTTCTTTCGTCTGTCTTTTCTTTATTAGCCATCATTTGAGCATACCGTCGATTATGCCATTTCTCTAACATGATAACATCTTGTGCAGCAATGAAAACCTATTCTATGGTACCAAATTTATATTTTGCATCCAGTGGTATCAAAATTGCAAGTAGGTCTATCCTATAGTACAAAAAATATAATTTTCCCCAAATTCTATACATGTTAAATTTCTTGAATAAAAGTTACATTTTTAAAATATCCCTACAAACCCCAGCTTATACCCTCATATGATATCAATTCCCCGAGTATATAAATAAACGCATCATTTCCACCTACCCACTCACAAACCTCCCGGCGCAATTTATCACACACCACTCTCTAACACATTAGAAGATGGCGGCATCTGCTTCGTCCACAACCCTTAAACCCTCGCCGTCGTCAACCGCCGTTTCATTTCTCCGCCAACGCCCCCTCTCCACCACTTTCGGCGTTACCACCCTCTCCTACCGCCGCCACCGCGACCAACCCCACCGTTTCGTCGTCCTCTCATTGGACGCCAAGCCAACCATTCTAGTAGCCGAAAAGCTCGGCGAAGCCGGCGTAAACCTCCTCAAAGAGTTTGCAAACGTTGATTGCTCGTATAACCTTAGCCCCGAAGAGCTATGCACCAAGATCTCGCTCTGTGACGCCCTGATTGTAAGGAGTGGGACTAAAGTGAGCCGTGACGTGTTCGAGTCATCTGCGGGAAGGTTGAAGGTTGTTGGAAGAGCTGGTGTTGGAATTGATAACGTAGATCTGGCGGCGGCGACAGAGCATGGGTGTCTTGTGGTGAACGCGCCGACGGCTAATACCGTTGCTGCGGCGGAGCATGGAATTGCGCTACTTACTGCCATGGCGAGGAATGTTGCTCAAGCTGATGCCTCTGTTAAAGCTGGTTAGTCATTGATTTTTCATGTCTAAGTCTGCACACACCTCAGAGAATATTACCTTTTTGTGTAGATCTGATGCTGCAGATATAAAATAAAGACACCTGGAACTTTTTTTGTCATTGATTCTGTACACACCACAAAGAATACGACTAACAATGTACATGTGCTGTTGCGGATTAATTTTATGCTTTAAAAATCTTGAATATTCAGTTTACCAATCCTTGTTGTTCACATGAAGTTTATATGTTCATATATGTTGTATATTCCCGGAGTCTGAGTTGTGTGTTTTATGTCAAATATTCCATGTAAACTTTTGCCGAATTTATTGATCTAAGAAAAAGAAACTAGAAAATGTCAAAGGAGCCAATTGCTTCTATAGGCACCAGTGGGAAAATAGTAGCATACATCATCTTTGGCAAACTACTTTTGTGGCTAATATACAAAACACCCCCGCCCACATTCGCACGTGGATATATACGCGTGTGTGGGTTGGGGAGGTGGGGTGGAGAAGTTGCATTATAGGGTGGTAGTCAGCTCCGTCTAATATTGATTGAAAATGCCAAATTCTTTGATAATGCAGAGTTTTAAGTTATCATGCTCAACTTCACATGTTAAAGTTTGTGGATTCTTATTTGTTACCACTATTATTCTTACATAAGGAAGATTTTAAGTTATCATGCTCAAATTCATCCAGGTAAATGGCTGAGGAGTAAATATGTTGGTGTATCTCTTGTTGGGAAGACACTTGCTGTAATGGGGTTTGGTAAGGTTGGATCAGAGGTTGCTAGGCGTGCTAAGGGGCTTGGTATGCATATCATTGCACACGATCCCTATGCCCCTGCTGATCGTGCACGTGCAATTGGTGTAGAGCTTGTGAGCTTTGATGAAGCTATTGCAACAGCTGATTTCATCTCCCTTCACATGCCACTTACTGCTGCTACAGCAAAAGTTCTTAATGATGAAACATTTGCAAAGATGAAAAAGGGTGTCAGGATCATAAATGTTGCACGAGGAGGAGTGATTGATGAAGAAGCATTGGTGAAGGCCCTTGATGCTGGAATTGTGGCCCAGGTTACTGCTTCCTACTCGTAATAAATAATTTCAAGCTTAAATGGGATTTTAGCAGGCAAATAAAAGTTGTACACACTCTTTATTGATTCTGTAAAGTACCACTGCAGGCAGCACTTGATGTCTTCACGGTAGAGCCACCAGGGAAGGACAGCAAGTTGGTGCAACACGAGAATGTAATTGCAACCCCACATCTTGGTGCCAGTACAATGGAAGCTCAGGTTTGTTAAAAGGCCTCTATGTGTGTGTGTGTGTGTGTGTGTGTGTGTGTGTGTTTGAGCAAGTGCGTGTGTATTTCTAATTCCTTCCCCATGCTGTTTGAATCTATATCCAGGAAGGGGTGGCCATTGAAATTGCTGAAGCTGTTGTTGGAGCCTTGAAGGGGGAGCTTGCTGCCACTGCTGTGAATGCACCAATGGTTCCGGCTGAGGTATTTACAGTGTGGCGTGTCATAGTTATTTACCTGACCTATCTATTTCAATTTTAAAGGGAGAACTACAATCTGATACTGTAGGTTTATCTCTGTAGGACCCTGCAAGGAATAAGAGTGTATATATCTCTTGCCTCCATGTATACCTTCAAAAATAACCTTTCGATTGATTCCATCATTCTACTCATAGATAGTTCTAAACATTAAGTCATACTTTTCTTGTCCTTTACTCGTACATCCTTGGTTACTAGTTTTGAATGAGATAAGAAAATAGTCAACCCTATTTATGAATTGATGAACATGAATGTAACATACTCCCTCTGTCCCTAATTTTTTACTACTATTTACTTTTTGGAATGTCCCAAAATAACACTCCCTTTCTATAAATGGAATTATTTTCCTCAAAAATACCCTCTCACATAAAGTAATGATTTGAAACCACTAAATCTCAATAACTACCTATAAGGGCATATATGTAAAATTACCTAAATCATATTCTCTCTCGATACGTTCCTCAAAAAATCCGATTCGCGCAGATTCTTAAATTTTCACTTTTTTAACTTTTACCTAAAACTCCGTGAAACTAGTACAGAAAATAAAGGGACGGAGGTAGTGTATTCCAACCGTGAAACATGTTCACGTATTTCCGTCTGATAGCTACATAATGATCAATATACTGCTTTCTATTCCTCAGTTGTTTGTAACTTTCTACTTCAGATTAAAGCTTTATGTCTTTATTGTCCATTATTTATTGGTGTATGCTGTGCCAAATGTCAATTACCTAAGGGCTCACCAAAAAGTGTTAGATTTGGTGTATCTTCATTCTGTAAAGTGTTCTTTGCTGACCCCAATATTCTTATTGAATGCCAATCATTTCTTTCGATCATCTTGAAGTCCTTATTATACTTTTGCCAAACACAATTGACTGGTAAGTTATTGAAGGTTTTTATTAAGAAAACTTTCTTGATTGCAGGTTCTCACTGAGCTGAAACCTTATGTTGATCTCGCTGAAAAACTTGGTAGACTTGCCGTACAATTAGTAGCTGGCGGGAGTGGCGTGAAAAACGTAAAAGTCACATACGCTTCCGCTAGAGCTCCAGACGATCTCGACACAAGATTACTCCGTGCCATGATCACAAAAGGCCTAATCGAGCCAATCTCAAGTTCTTTCGTAAATCTAGTAAACGCCGATTTCACCGCTAAACAAAGAGGCCTCCGCATAACTGAAGAACGAGTAATCTTAGACGGTTCACCAGAGAGCCCACTCGAGTTAATCCAAGTTCAAATAGCAAATGTAGAATCCAAATTTGCAAGTGCCATTTCAGATTCGGGTGAGATCAAAGTTGAAGGCAGGGTTAAAGATGGAGTTCCACATTTGACCAAAGTAGGGTCTTTTGAAGTGGATGTGAGTTTGGAAGGCAGTATTATCCTCTGCAGGCAAGTTGACCAACCAGGAATGATTGGAAAAGTAGGCAGCATTCTTGGAGAGGAGAATGTGAATGTGAGCTTCATGAGTGTTGGAAGAATAGCTCCGAGGAACCAAGCTGTAATGGCGATTGGAGTTGATGAGGAACCAAGCAAGCAGTCGTTGAAGAGGATTGGTGATGTGCCCGCTGTTGAAGAATTTGTTTACCTCAAGCTGTAGGGGTATTAATTTAAGTGATATTGATTGTCATATGAGACTCAGTTTTGATAAAATTGTATGTGCCTTTAGTAAGTTTTTGGTTAGGGAAAGAAATAATCGATACGTGCGGTTAAAAATATGAAGAACTATATCGACAAGTGGATGTTGTTATGTATCAAATTTTGCAATTAGAAGTGTTGTATGATCCATAAAACCATTATCTTGCAAGAAAATGCAGATGGCCTGGCTTTGTTACTGGCTGTGGACTTGTATTGTATACTTTTTATGATGTAATTCTGCTTTCTGATTGAGCCTATCCTTCTTGAACTTCTTAGGCAATCCGAATAATTGGTCTGTGTAACATTAGTGTCGTCTACAGTAAACATGAACAACTTCCTTGTATAACTTTTTTGGGCTCAAAATTGTTTCCTCTTGACCCTCTTTTATACATGTGCATTATTGGTTACAAGATTTTTGCAACTATAAATATGATGATTTTTTGCCTACATTTTGTTTTACTACCAACATAATATATTGTGATCAATATTGTTCACCCTTGGGCGTCTTGTTTTGGATATAAACTTGAAAGGCCGTGGTTGATGGCAGAACTCGTAGGCCCAACTTCATGGATCTTGGTATCACGAAAGGCACGCATGGAAGCTCATAGCGTTTGGGAGCCAAAAGAAAACATGGTGCACGTAATCAAATTGTTCTTAGATTTGTACATATTATTCACTTTTAGGGTGTCAGTCTTTTCAATTCTTGGATATATATATATATTCTCAACATAAAAATGATTTCAGAGTACGGTTGTGTTTAGTTTTATTGCCAAGACGATAAATATATGCGTATTGTTTTTTTATATTACTCTTCACTTTGATATTTATGTAGACATTTTTATTGCCATTACCTTTTCATAATTTATATAAATCCGTGACAATCAATTTTTTGTTTTTATTTTTAATTTGATGATTTTCCATTGAACCACGGGTAAAACCTCATTCTTTTACCTAACTTCTTTACCGTTCAAAACACTACAATCCATCACAGCCAAAAATAGAAAAGAGCAAAATTTCAATGCATAGAAACCTGTTTTAGGCAAATCAACCACCTTCTATTTGCCATACCAAATGTTCCATGGCAAACAAACAAAACAACATCAAACATCTCACCGTTGCCGTGGTGGTCCTCCTTCTCTCCTCCCTCATCACCGATGTCGAATCCTCCATTACGGGAAAACTCTTCCCAGATGTGGAAATAACGCTATCTAATGATGGACTCTACCCCATATGGTACATGTGTCAGAAGACCGATAAGGCCGATTCTCTATACGAGCTCTCGTCCAATGCCACCTACCGCTTCAACTTTGCTCAAGTGGCATTCCCCATGCGTTGGTGTTTCTTATACATCAACCCTAAAAGCCATGGCTTCTTCTGGGCTTATACCGTGCGGTTCAAGTGCACCAAATGTTTTTGGAGCATCACTGGACATCCTAGGTTGTATCGTGGAGATAAAGGTCGATGGGAACGTCAGAAACTCTTCATGCCTAGCCGTTTCACCATGACGGAGTATCTTGTGAATGTGACTAATGAAGACCTGACAAATGAGAATCTAGAATGAAGTTTATTTCATTTTTTAAATTCTATAACCCAGTGCACATGAAATATATAATATATAGAATTTGTCTTCTCCTTCTATTTATGCCATTGGTGTGGTTATGGTTTCAAAATATATTTTATACGCCAGCCTGGGCTTTCCTGGTATGCGGCATCGAGATTGAAAAGTATCAAAATGCACCTTAATACCTGTAAGTTGGATTGATTGAAAATTTAGAATTAAATGTTACTGGAATAGATTTTAAAAGCATATATCAAAATTTCGTTTCGGGTATATGTTTCGATCAATCAAATATTAAAAAAAGTTCGAGTATGTTTCAAAAATCCTAAGAAAAAATTGTAAATTTTTTTTAATTAAGAATAATAAAAATCTCAAACAAATAAATAATTTTGAAATTACATTTTGCTTTCATTTCGTTTGAGAGAAACTTTTCTATGTTTTTGAAGAAAAACATGAAATTTCTTATCCATGCTTAAAAGATTGTTTTTATCGAGGTTATCTAACTTACAATGTCACAGATCTCTACCTATTGTTTTCCTTCTATGTTATTAAAGTTTATGCCAACGTCTCAGAGAAAGTTGGCATAACAACCCAACAAGGCAGATGATTATATTTTATTCCTCTCATACTAAATGCAATTATATACATTTCCAAGCTTTTGCAAGCAATTCATAATTGATTTCCAAGCTTTTGCAAGCATTCCTTATTCAATTCAATGTCTAAAGGGGTCTTAAAACTTGTTGACACTTTTGGGTGAAGTGAGAAAAAAAAAACTGAATTTGTTCTTTGGTAAATAGAACAAGTAATGAGATCAAACTAAGAAACTCGTTGATTCTTTCAATTATTCTTGCATTTGGCATGCTGGAACACAAATAAACATTAAACTTATCCCACAATTGGTGGCGTTCTACTTGCTTCTCGATACATCCACAAACATTTCCTTGTTCATTGTCCAGGGATATAACACAACTTCGCTCTTTCAGCTGAAGTGAGGAATCGTGCCAGCCATTTGCATAACCTTGCAAAATTTTGGTTAGAATTTAAACCTTTACTTGACAAGGGAAAGTGAATCCATAATGCTGCGGAAACAAATTGAGCATAATAACAAAGTTACACACGTGAAAGGGCAACTTATGAGGTGAGATATGGAAGTCGAAGAGAAACTATGGGAGAAGTTGTGTTTATAGGTACCAAAATAGGTAACGCAAAGAAGACCAAGACCATATATTAAATCTCCATTGATTGTTGAGCTGAGGCTTTGGAAATTTTCTTTTTCACTTTCCTTTTCCCAGTTTTACTATCCTTTCTCTTAAGCTTCTCATCTTTGAAATCTTGAGTGCTCTGCAAATGTTGAAAGATTGCACTCAATGGATCTGATTGGAAAACTGGATCACTAATAACTGTCTTCATATGATTGTCCTCTCTAAGCCTGAGAAAAATAATATGATAAGAACAAGTTAATAACATAGAGTGAAAAAATATAGCTACAGTTGAAAATAGTCTTCATTTCTCACAGTAGCTTATTTCTATTTTTACAGTTCAGTTTGAATTCAGCTGGTCTCGACTCTGAAGGTGCCTTTAATTCGGGGAGGTAATTCGATAGGGCAGACATATCATACGCTTTTAGTTTCCTTTGTCTGCTCCGCTTCTTCTGCTTTTTCTCCTGGTTGTACAACAATTACTTGTTCAGAGGAGAGCATAAGCAAACATTTTATTTTAAAAACCATCAGGCATTGAAATAACCATAGGGGCTCGGAAATAGAATACATGTTCATCCAGTTGCCTTTTTCACATGAAGTCTACATCATCATAGAAACAAATATATGCAGTATGTTCACAGTATCTTTCAATGAAGATTCAATGTCATGTCAACATATTTAGACACAACAGAAATATAGATATGGAAACAAATGCGACAGGGTCCTCAGAGTAACTTATAATGCGAATATTCCCGAAACAAACCAACACAAAATCCCTAAAACTATACAAGCATTTTGGCCATCAGAACAATCTAACATAACACTACAGGGATATCAATTGGCACCTGAAAACTGAAAGAAGTTGGGGAAAACGCACCTTAGTGATAGTTTTTTGAGCAACTGAACTCCTAACCACTACAAAGAGAAAACCATAGTATGAATTTAGTGTTAGTTTCTTTACAATCACGAAACAAGTTGCAGCTCCAACAATGACTATTATAAAAAAAATGGAAGAACAAAAATTAAGCAGTATTTAAGAAATCAACAGAAACGCAGGTGGAGTACCAGTTGAAATAGGGAGCTTTCATACAGTTCTTACCTTCGTAAAACTGCACTTTCTTTTCAAATTTGCGGTCCGCACGAGTCTCACCATCTGATCTGCAAATCGTAAGCCATGAAAAATTAATTATACAGAAAAGTTGCAAATAAATTGGAATGAGAGTTGATGGCGTATTAATCTTACCGTGACCTTGTTTTCCCCATCACCGGAACTTATAAGTTTCTACAGCGAAATATCAATATTTGGTGGAATTGAAGTCAGGATTTATGATAAAATTTAATTAAATTAGGGTTTGAAGTATTCGCTGAAGAGTTTATAATGCCATGGGTTGAAAGAATTTTAACCTTTTTATTAAGAAAGTCCGGAATTATTTAGGATGCAAATGGGCCTAAAGTGTTTTGTGGGCCGAGTACAATCGAGATTTCTATAAGTCATCTCAATCCCGGATAAATTGGGCTACCACATACAAAGAAGTTATACAATTTTGGATTTTATATGGTATTTGAAAAAATAGAAAATAATAACATAAAAATATATATCTATTTTTCCCACGAGACCTCAACAACCAAATGAATTACTAAACTTAAAACTCAATAGTTAATTTAAATAGAATTTCAAATGTTTCGTCAAAATCACCCAAATCAATTTTTAGTTAATTTAATTTTAATTTTCTTAATAGGGGAGTCCACAAGATTTCTGAGAAAGAAAACGGCTATTATTATCTATATGTAGCAACTTTAGGTGTAAATATGAATTTGTCAAATAAAATAAGATCATTTTTTTTTTGTAAAACAGATAAAAATTTGGAATAATAAATAAAGGAAAAGGTTCAGTCACTGTTTTTCTATCCCTTCCATTCTCCTTTGTTGTTGACGATTGGGTCACGGCCCATATAATTGCCAAAGAAATTGCAGGCCCCACGATATGACCAGCCCTGAACCAGAGCCCAAACATTAGTCGCCTCATTATTTATTAATAATTAATAAACAGATAAAAGTTCAAAAACACTTGAATTACCTCCCTTTTTCCAGGAATGCATAATATAAGCAGAATACATATACCATAACTCCAGTAGCTTGTATCAACAATTAGTATTTAACATAAAAAATAAAAAATAAATCTTTTTGTATAACTCAACTTGACAATTTAGAGGTACGATTAGGACTAGTTAGAGTTTTTTTCCTATATAACCTATTACACAAAAGTATTTCCCAAAATGACTCAAACTGAAAAGTATTTCCCAGAATGTACCTTTTAGTTAAAATCGCTATTGACAATATCGATTTTAGGTAAAATCGACACTACCAATAGCGATTTATCAGTCATCTCCGATAATTAAAACAAATTAAATTTAATAAAAATCGATACTGGTAATATCGATTCTTACTAATTAAATTAATTACCAACTAATTAATCATTAATTTATCAAGGCAATAATCGCTATTGCTAACAGCGATTTTATGCCCAAATTAAATTGCCCATACCAACCAAGAATGTCCAACTCATCAGCCCCTATCCTCCACCTCACCACCGCAACTGTCCTCTTCGTCCTCTTCTCCGCCGCTTCCGCCACTGACCACATCGTCGGCGCCAACAAAGGCTGGAACCCCGGCGTCAACGACACCCTCTGGGCAAACAACCATACCTTCTACGTCGGCGACTTCATCTGTACGTCTTATTCTTAATTAATTATAGGAGTATTATATATATATATATATATATATATATATATATATATATATATATATATATATATAACCAGGACCCGTCAAGCGAACCAGCCCAGTTGTTATACACACTCCATCACATTCTCGAAAGTGAACATTAATTGTTTTTGTGACATTCCAAGGTAAAATAATTATGCCCCAATTAAATGAAAGTTGGAATGTATAAGTTAGGGCATAAATCGATACTGGTAATATCGATTCTTCTGAAAAATCGATATTACCAGTATCGACTCTTGCCTTGATAAATTAGCGTTTAAGTAGTGATTAATTAGTTGGTAATTAATCTAATTAGTAAAAATCGATATTACCAGTATCGATTTTTATTAAATTTAATTTTTTTTTAATTATCGGAGATGACTGATAAATCGCTATTAGTAGTATCGATTTTACATAAAATCGATATTGCCAATAGCGATTTTAACTAAAAGGTACATTCAGGGAAATACTTTTCAGTTTGAGTCATTCTGGACAATACTTTTGTGTAATAGGCTATATAGGAAAAAAACACGACTAGTTAAATAAAAGTTGTTGTCACTTTTTAGAGGATCGCCAGTGGCCTATATATCCAATAGATTAGATAACCCAAACAAACAAATCTCTGTCTCAGAGTCTGACCTCAAGCAGAACATGCCTCCTGACACCCAGAAATGAGCCCCTCAAGTTATTTTATTTGTCTCTTTTTCTTACCCATTTAAAATTATTGATGCAAAAGGATTTTAACCTTACACATTTTATCCATTTTTCTTTCTTTTTCTAATTCCTACATGTATATTTTATCCTTAAACAACAATATATATAATTTATACCCTTACTTTCTTACTTGCATTTTCATTTTTTATACATGTTGTTTCCAGCATTAAATTATATAGTTGTCTAATCTTTGATAATACTGGAAAGGGTTTAAATCTTATAATGTCAACTCGTTCATTCTTATTACACATTCAGTACTGTTTGTTGTCAAATACTATATGAATTCATAGAGTTAATGTTTGTGGGCTCACTGAATTCTAAATAAGGTCCTACTCCTACCTGTAGATTTCTAAGCATTAAATCATGCAACTTCTTCTATCACGGAAAAAATGGCATATAACAAATGAGGGCTTTAATGTTTTTTTCTTATCAGACTGCATCACTTATCAATTATTCATTGGAAGCTAAAGAGATTTTTAATTTGTATTTCAACCAAATTAATGTGATCTGAAAAAAACCTGCTTCTTTTGGACTAACTTATCAATTCTGATGCAGCTATTTTGCATACAGTGCAACATACCAATAAAATAATGGTATTTTTAAGAAATTTTGTGATTTAATTTAACTCCAGTGTATCGTTAAAAATAATAAAATAAAATTAGTTGCGCGCTTTGCATTATTGCAAAAGATAATAAGATAAGATCTTCAGTTTGAGAGATTGGAAGACCCATTCTCTATTAAATTATGCGGTGCGAGCTTATAAATTTGTAAAATGAACCAATGATTACAGTTCATTTATTTAAAAATAAATAAAGAAATGGACACACTATCCTACATGGACAAATTAACTGAAGAGTAAATTATCATCTGAGTGCAGAGCAGACCTGAAGCTTCTGTTCTAACGCTTCCATAAATTATTATCAATTATCACGGAAAAAATGTCATGTACCAAACTATGCTTTTAATGTTCTTCATGTACCAAACTACGCATAATTAAGTTACTTTACTTGATTGACTCATGTAAATTAAATTTTGAGCGAATTACCCATTTTTTCACTATGGCAGGTGATGTTTTCAGAACGAGTTTGCTATTTCAGAATTTATAATACACACGGCAGATTTTTTTTTTTTTTTTATCATTACATATTTAAAAAAAAAAAACCAATAATTTGTTGGATTTCAAAGGGTAGAAATGTAAATTTGGGGTTTAGTGCAATAATTTTAATCTTTTGGGGGGGCTAAGTGCACAAAATATTATTAATTCAAGTTATTAGAATAATAACATTTAAAAGCACATTTTCATAGAATTCCTTAACTTGATAATCACATCGTAATTTAATTTTAGTCTTATAACATATTTTTTTTTATTTTAATTGTTTTACTTTCAAATTTATTTGATTTGATTAAAATATTTTTAGTATAGAGATGATTTATTTGTAAATAAATAAATAAATAATTAGGACTAATGAAAATTTTGTTAAAAAAATTCCAAATTTGAATTTTTGTACAAAAATATAACTAAATATTTTTTTTTTCAAATTACAAGTCACATTTGGATATTTTAAAATTTTGTAAATTTAACCCTCTAAAAGTTTTTTGTTATTGCACAAAACCCCTTGATTGACGTATTTACCCTTTGAAAATTACTTAAAAATGATCAGGGGGCAAAGTGCACTCGTTTTTTAACTTGTAGGGGATACTGTCATGTTTTTTCAATTATAGGGGAAAGGTGCAAAAACAAAACTTTTTGGAGGGTGATGTGCAAAAATCCCAAAAATAAAAAACAGACAGACGAAATCGAGCCGAAATTGATACAGATGGAGCTATTTGTCTGGACGCGTCGCCCATAATATTCAATGGAGGAGATAAGTGTAGTGTGTCTACTGTAGAGAGTAAGTACATGAGTCACGCGAGGAGTGTGTGTGCAAGTGCAACAGTCATCTCTTCAGGTCACAGTTTCCAAATAGGCCCGCCCACTTACAGAGCCCAACTGGATTTTGGGCCCATATGGATATAAGAATTCAGCCAGTATATACAATTAATTCAAGTGTTCCTTTCCTTCATTTATTTATTTATTTATTTATTTTTTATTTATTTATAACCAAGGTGTACAAGCTTACACTAAACTAATTCTGGACCCTCAGAACACTTGTCCTAAAACCCTGAAGGATGTAAATCACAGGATGTGCCTCCACTAAGTCTCGGGATCCCACCATACTGTTGTACACTCTGCGCACAAAGGGGTCTTCACCACAAATGACCCTTAGATAGACCCATAGAAATGCTTCCATCCAAGTTCCAAATGGGATTCGAACTCCATTATGAATTATGAATTATGCCCAATGTTCTAAGTTTATGATTTATGAGGTCGTAATGGCATTTAGGGTTTATTTGGATGGATTTTGGCTCGGTTTCACGGGTCTCGGTTTAAAAAAATTGGTTTGGGTGGTTTCGATAAAACATTTGAGACTTCATTTGGATTAGTTTTGGCTCTTGGGTTTTGTGATTTGAATAAGTTGAAACCCAACTTGGATTAAATTTGGATGTTGGGGTAAAGGCCTAAAGGGGAAAAAATAGGTGATAAATGTCAAATCAATGTTTTATAAGTTTAAAGAATTTGAGTGTTAGTTTCTGAGAATAAAAGCCTTTTCTTCATAATTAAATGCCACAAAGTCTTATGAGAATCAAAGCCAAAAGATTTATGTGCTTCCATTGTTAAGTCAAAATAAATAATTCGGGTAAGTTGGTTTGGCCTTTTTTTTTTAAAAAATTGTGTTTGAAAAAAATCAAACAAACATGTTTTTTGCTTTTTGAAATAAATTTCTCATATCTCATTTTTTTCAAACTACTCTTTCAAAAGTCAAATAAACAACAATTTTCTTATATCTAAAGAAAACTTATGTCAAACCACTTTCTCAAAAATTCAAACAAACATTATTATGCAAATCGAGATTATTTTTCAAATATCCACTAGTCTCTCAAACACCAAATAAGCATACCCTTCTACACTTGAAAACACAGAACATAACTATAAAAATTTATTTATTGACTTCTAAAGAACTGCCAAACAAATTTTCTTTTGCTAACTTAAAAATCAATAAGTACGTTATGATAAATAAGAGGACCAAACTTAGATGCTTTTACCTTCTCAAAAAAACAACTTAGATGATTTTGGAGGGAAGGAGAGGCATTTTTTTTTCTGTCCCTTGCAGCTTTACAGCTGTGAGCAAAAAAAAATGAGACTGGAAAAGGGAAAATTCCAAGAATTTTACTTTCCACCATAAATTCACAAGATTTAGTAATTGGAACTTTCAGTAAAGTTATTTTTTTAAAAATTATTTAAGAGGTAAGTGTGATATATTTACTTTTATAAATATATAATACTTCTATGTAGATTTATTTGTATTTTGTCATATTGATTAAATGAACTCGATTTAGCTAAATCAGAGTTAGCTAGAACGTTTATAATTATTGAAAATGATGAGCAAAAGAGAAGATCAAGAGAGACCTAAGTCAAAAGAGAAAGTAGAAAATAAACCAATAAATAGAGGTCATATGTTCAATCCCCACTAATGTAATTTTCTTCTAATTTAATACTAGTTGGTTGGTAATTATTTTCTGTAATTTGATTCTATTTGAATATATTTTTTATCAGTGATTTGATGATATTATATAATTTGTATCTCTAAAAAATTATTTTTTTTTATAATTAATTAAAAATATATAAAATTTATTCTTCTGCAATTAATTTGTGCGAGACAGACTGGCCTTTATGATCTTTCATTGTTTGGACTTCTTTAAGGATGCTACATATGGTTGCTTTAAATATATTATAGTTCAGTTGACTTAATCTAAAAATGAACATTATTTATAATTTAAATGAGTATTTCAATTAGTTAATAAGATAAAAGTAGCCGCAGGAATTACGAAATTTCAAGTGAAAAATTCCAATTTTATGATCACTTGAGTTTAGATTTGAAAATTTTCAATACGGACTCGGTTTGAACATATTACGTAATAGTATAAATACTTGTGTATATGTGCTATGTTACTTTTCTTGTAGTTTTAGTTAATTCAATTATGAAGTATTACAAATAGTGTGTAATTATGATCAAACCAAATGTTAAGCAAAATTTTTCTAATAAATTCATGCTCAACGGTCTTAATCAAGTGTGGGTTGTAAAATATTAGCTTAATTATAATTGTGATATATACATGTATCAATTCCTCATTTGTGGTACACACTTGTGATACACAAATTATGGTACAAAGAATTTATTGCCCTTAATTTTGTGTAAGTGATACTAGAAGAAAATAAGGTTCCGTATAAATAAACCTTTTGGTTGCAATAGTTTATTGTTTTCTTGTGTAAGTTGTACTTTAATTTTTTGCTTAATTACATGCAATCTTGTTTATGTGTACCAAAAGTCTTGGTCAATCGAACAATATTTGTCTATTTCCACCTTAAAGGAATATATAAGAGGTTGATTTGATAATGTAATAATATAAGCCAGTTCCAGTTGTCATGCATTGAGTAGCTAAATTTATTGGCTATTGTAAAGAAAACAGTTTTGAGTCTAACACGTGAAAAAAGCTACAACCAAATTACAAAATCCAAACATTGTGCCACGCTCAAATTCTGTAGACCCTATATTTACAAAGTAGGCAGTACCTAGTGCTCCAATAACAGCAGGAAGAAGAGGAAGAAGAAAAGGCAAAGGCTCTGTTTGTTTGGCGTTTCTCAAATTTTTTTTCGTGTTTGGAAAATGACAAATAAATATGTTTTTTATTTTTTAAAGAAAAAAATCATCTTTCCATTTTCTCAAACTAGACTCTCAAAAGTCAAATAAATAATATTTTTTTATCTCTAAACAAAACATATATAAACTCTACTCTGATTTGACATAAAGTAAAATATCTCTTACACGATTATTTTATTTAACAAACATGATTTGACATAATGTCTTACACATCTTACGCCTACAACCTAACTCTTCCAAAAAAACAAACGTCTACTTTATTCACAAACCTCTATATCAAAATTCAAACAAACAACATTACACAGATCATGATTATTCAACAAACCTCAATTACTCTTTCAAACTATTTTCGCAAACACCAAACAAACATGCCCAAAAGCTTTAAGATGCTTTTATTTTTTCTTGATTATTTTATAAATGAATCAAAATTGGGATTTCATTATAAAGTTCTTAAAGTTAAAAACAATTATTGATTTCGGGTTCTTAAGTCACCATGCAATGAAAGAATGCACTATATATAACAGGCTAGGGAAGTTGAGAATGTGTAAACATGGGTTAATATTTTACAATAAGAAGTTTAATGAAATTCATTAGACTGTAAGTAAATAATATTTTGGTGTTATCACCTAATCTTTAGTACATGACACACCTGATTTAATAAATTATTAATTTATATTTCAATCGTTCATACACAAATTTTTTTAAAACGGTACCACATCCTTATATCAAAAATTTATACAATCGCTATGAAAAAAACAAAGATTCACCATTGATTTATGATCTCTCTTTCTACTTAATTAACAACCTAAACAGATCATAATATCAGTCAATTATTTCACTATTATGGGTTGGTAATGATTATAATCACAACATGAAAAAGTAAAACTTACGGGCCGGGTTCTGTTTCGGGTTCAATCTTTCTTGGCAATCACTGATGTGATCATTTTGTCTACCATTATACACATTCCATATCTCTCATGTCATTGACCAAATGAAATTAATTAAGCATGTAGTTTGAGTGCAGACACTTTTTTTCCTATAGTGAAATTTAAAACTAGATTAGATTTCGAAAATTCACTTTTTTTTCTTTCAAGAATATATAATCGGGTCTTATATTCGGTTTGATTCTTTTCAATGTGTGTCAGACATATTACATGTGGGAACTTTTCTCACTAGGAATTTCAACTTGAATTTAACATATTATGGAAACTAGTCATTTTCACTAGATTAATCATGTGTCATCTATTTTCCTTTTTTGATTATTACTTTTTATAATTTAAAATATAATTATTCTCAAAGCATGTACTCAATATATAATTATTATTTTTGAAAGATTCAGTGTATGTAATTGCACGGGAAAATTGCTTTTTTGGTACCATAGGATAGGCTGACTTGCATTTTTGGTACCATTAGATATGGAAAATGCAAATTTGGTACCATAGGATAGGTTTTCATTGCAATTTTGGTACCAAACCCAATTTTCTACAAAGCTTATGGCAATTTACCCCCTACTAAATGCATAATGTTCAATTTAACCCCTCGTAGTTTAAAAACGAGCATTTTACCCCTTGAAATTTTGTAAAAATTTCACATCGCCTCCCTGATATATTTATAGACGGCACTTAATCCACTTTTATTATGATAATGTGATTTTTTACCCATTGTGTTATGATAAATGTGGCAATTTATCCCCCTATGTTAAATAAAATAGTTTGCATGCATACTCTCAATTTCGACAAGTGAGTTACAATCTCCGGCTGAAGGAGGTAAATTGCTTCATTAAAATTTTATAGGGGGTAAATTGATTTTTTTTCAAATTATAGAGGGATAAATTGAACATTATGCGTTTCATAGGGGGTAAATTGCCATTAACTTTGTAGAAAAATTGGGTTTGGTACCAAAATTGCAATGAAAACCTATCCTATGGTACCAAATTTGCATTTTCGTATCCAATGGTACCAAAAGTGCAAGTCAGCCTATCCTATGGTACCAAAAAAGCAATTTTCCCATAATTGCACACACCTATATACACAAATTTCATAAATAATTAAGAATATTATTCTATCTTTTTGCTTGTCCTAGCTAGATTTCATTTGTATTCTACACTATTATTTTGCTTCTACAGATCAATTATCATTATAAATTCAGACTTCATTCATAGGAACACCTTTTTTTTCACTTAGGTTTCTCTCCATTAATTAATACTTCTAACAATTTTGGAGGTACAATAAAATTTATATATTAGTTCAACTTTGATTAGAGAGTTTAATGAAATACTTTTGCATGCATGCATGTTTGAGAACCTGCAGACAATATAACACACACATACTATTTTATTTCTGAAAAGAAAAAACATACAAGTACAATAACATACTCATATATGTAAATGTAAATATATAAATATATATAGGACAAAAAGGGTTGAAGAAATCTATTATTAAAATAACTTTATTTAGTGGAGATTTGGTTCTTAGGTAAGGAATTAGACCATAGGGACGAAGATCCAACCAAAACAAACCTAATCCATGAAAAGGAGGACAAGAAGAAAAGGATATGCAACAAGATTATTGAGAGCAAAAACATGATTAAGTTCAGAAACTATAGATATATATATTTATATATATGTTCATATGTAGAAATATATTGGGACTCATGAAAGAGAAACAGAGTCTAGATTACTCTCTCTCTTTTTTCTTTTTCCTTAAATGGAAAATATAGAGAAATTCTTGATAGAAATTAATAAATTAATAAATTTCAATGAGGGCTCCCAATATAATCCCCAACAAAAACTCTGCTGCTAAACGAAGGCAATTTCATCCTCTGTTCTTCAACTCTGCTTTTCTTGAAAATAGGCTGATCATTGTTTGAAGAACAAATGCACCATGATTCATTTGAGCTATCACAAGTAAAAAATGAATCCATTACACCATTTGGGCTACTTGGAATTTGCCCAAATTTGCGCTTTGAAGCATTGATTTTGCCATTAAAACCAGTTCTTGAAAGTATATCTGTAATAAGTTCAAAACAATCATCCACTTCCTCCTGTTCAAAATAAAAGAAAATGAAAATTAAACGCAAAACTTTATCATTATTCTTTTTTAAAAAAGAATAGTAAACAATTGTTCCACAAATTAATAGATTTTCTATCCGACTTCGGTGTCATATTTTCGGGTGGATCCATATGTGTCATGACACAAAAGTGAGATAGAAAATCTTTTACCGTATAAAAGGCCAACCTTGTTGATTTTGAGAACACCAAGAAGTTGGCTTTCATATTCAATAGCATTATTGCAAGATTCAACTTGATGAATAACGTGAAGCATTGTGGAAGTGGCCAACACAGATGGGAGATAACTTAAGATTCTTGAATCTGTACATATACATCAGAAAAAAGAATATAATCAAGAAAATTAATTGCACTGCAACATTGTGTATAACATAATAAATTCACAAAACTGTATCTATACTCACCCGAGACAACAGATAGAAGTAGATTTTCACAGCTATGGAGAAATTCCCAGTGAATATAGCTTTTCAATCCGAGCCTTCTTATTATGTGATCAAGAAAAGAAAGTGGCGTCACTGGATTCATCCTCCATTTTAGTGATGAGAGCACTAAAAGCTCCATTCTTTGAATTGTTTTTGCCTCAAACACATACTCTGCACCCTCCACCTATAAACAAAATAATTATAGCATTAACTTTCTTTTTTAAGGGAAAAAAAGAAAATAAAAAGAAAGACAAATCAAAATGATGGACACGTACTTGAAGGTCTAAGAGCAGAGGAACATGGGTTTCTTCAACTTTAGCAGCCAAAGAGAGACAGGTAACTGAAACAAGCTGCATCATCCATGGCTTCTGAAAATTTAAGCAGCTGTAAATAAATCTATCAAGATAACTGACTGCAAGAATTGCAGTCAAGGTTGAAAATCCAAAATGGGTATTGATTTTCAGAATCCATTCTACAGCTTCTTTCCTTGAAATTGAAAAGGATTCGATTTTTTTGTTGGGGTTAACACGAGTTTCCTTTTCTTTAGTGAAAAGGGATTTCAGTTCATCACCATCCCAGAACAAATCTTGCTCCAATAATGGGAAAAGAGAGAGATTAACAGAAGCATTGGGAATGTTGGTGTTTATTGTCACTTCACTTTCTTCTTCTTCTTCTTCTTCGATTTCTACCCATTTTTCTTCATCACAATAAAGGGCATCAAAGGAGGCCATTTCTTTCTGTGTTCACTATATAATAGTACTAGCTAGAAAACAAGAGTGAGAGACTGTGAGAGAAGTAAAGTAAAGGAGTAAATCCCATTTCTGATATCTCTCTCTGAATCTGAATGGGGAGGGAGGGACGACTCAGTTATCAAAAAAACAGAGGAGAGATTTTATCAGACAGACAGTATCACGCTTTGTCTTTTCTTTATGCAAATACAGTCTCCTACTGGTACTATTATTAATTCATTGATGGTTAGTAGGAGTATTTTTTTTGTTTTTCCAACTTTTGTAAAAATTGCAGTATTTATGCAAATTTTTGGACTGTGTGTTGTGTGTGATTTTCCAGTATTATTATTTTCTTCTTAGAAGAAATGTAACGACCCACGGACCAAGCAGGGCCCCAAGAAAACTACCTACTACTATTATGGAAGCAACATTAAGACACGCTGCGCCAAGATTTTGCAAAAATTAATTCAAATTTAATCAAGTATTTCATTTATAATTTATTTACTGCTGTACATAATTGGCTTTTTCAAAATATTGGAACAAAGTGCATGTAGCGAAATCAAGAACCTAAAAAGGTCGTTCTTGATCTTCAAATTTCAGTAGCAATCCTAGCTAGATTTTAAGCACCTTGTTGGTTTTTAATTAATTCTCTAGCTACTTTAATAAAATTGTATTGCACTTTCTGCAGCTTTGTGTGTCTTTTACATTTTCTTGGACATTTGATCTACCTTTGTAAATTAATTAATACTCCGACTACCTTTTTTTTTTTTTTTTTAATAAAATAGCAACAAATACCAATATAGTAGTAATTTCCTAGCTAGAGCAGTAGCAGAAAGTAGCATGCATGTGTGTAATTCTTGCTAATGGCCCAAAGAAGGGGAGAAAAAAATTAATGAATTTATACTACTACTATTTTTCTAGTAGTGGAATAGTGATATGGACTACTATTTCGCATAGTTTTCAATTAGCTGGTTGTGGTTTAAATGAGTTCATTAATTAATAAATCCGTCTTGTCTGCCCTCTTTCAGCACTTACATTTAACCACTGGATAAAAATCTTTAACCACCTTAATTTTTCTTTTTTAATAAATTTTAACCACCTATATGGAATTTAGCCAGTTAGCCTCATTGGTTGAAGTTTAGGCCTTGTTTGGCAATTGCTTGAATTTCTGAGTTTTGATTTTTTATCCTCCCCATTCTGTCAAGATTCAAACCCAGTGATAGGACTGTCAATTGCTTGATTTTACTTGCTTTAGTCGAATTCGAATCAAACTTCAGTTTCAATTTCGCCAAATTCTCAATTTCAAATAAAAACTTGAATTATCTAAAACCTATGCCCTAAACAACTTCATCACTCCCTCTATATAAATCAAATTTTATATTCATATATAATTATTATTCAATTTAGTCCATAGACTCAAAATTTCTATAATTAAATTTAAAAATAGAAAAGATCAACAACCAACTTATTTATCGGATTTGAATCAATTTATATTTATATGGAGTTAGATCCATTGGATCTTCAATAAAATAAAAATTCTACCAATGGGTCGAAGTTATATCAGATTTAGATTACAACTCAGTCTTTTGACAGCCCCACTCAGAAATAGTCTATAGTACTGTAACCGTGAATGGGAGTTCAACAAAGCATCATAAAAGTTAGGGCTATATGTTTGGACCTAAATTAGTGAAGTTCAATGAGACTAATATAATAAGAAAAATTGAATATAAATTCCAAATATAAATTTTTTAAACACAAAAATATAAAGTATTTTTTGAAGGAATACCCTGGGAATTTATGTACTCCAATAAAATCCATAACCCAAGCATCCATAAATATTTTGAAATGTTGCCAAGGTAACATATAAATATTCTTATATAATTATATTAAATCTTATTATATTTCAAACTTTATTTCTGTAAAATTAGTTTCTTCGATCGGTTCAATGAAAATGAGTTAGAAATGGAAGAATAGTCTGTCACGCATTACAATATTTTTCCTTATTCTGCTAATTATGCATGACTTTTTTTATATTTCTGATCTACATATTTTCTATTTCCAATGAATTTTAGGTGGACACAAAATTGGTAAAAATAATTTCCAACACGTCATATTTCTGAAACTTCTACTTGAATTTATCTACGGCCTTTATGTATTTCTATTTTACCCTAACCAACAAACAACTGTACTCTTACACTTCCCGGGTGTTATTTGCATATTTGCATTTGTGTTACATTAATTCATGACAACTCAATCCAACTCAACCTCACAAGATTAAGACTTTATTAAAGTGGTTATCCAGTTTTTAATCATTAAGTAACCTGTACCATTAATTAAAAACATCAGCTGTTCCTCGCTAAAAAGTCAAAGTGGTGACATTTGTTTTCAATCTAAGAGTTACTATTAGGGGTGAACGCGGTCGGGTTTTAGCGGGTGACAACGAAAAAATCAACCCGACTCGACACATGCGGGTTGCCAAAATTTCAAACCGCACCCATATTTTTAAGTTCATAAACCGCGCGGTTCGGGTGAGGCGGGTGTGGGCGGGTGACGGGCGGGTTGGCGGGTTGAACCATTGAATATAGTATATTCAACTAACTTATACTACATAAAATTCAATCTTACTAGGAAGAATAAAAATAAAATAAGATTGCGCAAACTCATGGTTAACGGTCCATTTTGCAACTATAATTCCTAGCTACACAATTCTCAAATCCGGTTTGTTCAACAAAATTAATCATTGGTACGAAGGTACGAGCTTGAAGTGTCCATAAGCTTGAAGCATATAGGGGGTGATTTTTATGGGTAGGATCAATTCCTACAATTGTTTTATAAGAAGAAACTACATACATACAGTGCAAAAATTAATAAGTTAATTGATGCATAAGTTACAGTACTCTTTTTTTTTATAGAAATAAAAATAAAATTTAAATATATTTTAAACTCAAATATTCTCCAAACTCATTTTGTGTACTGCAAAAAAAGGGATCTACAGTTAACAAGAGCACGTAAAATAAGGTAGGTATGGCAAGATATTTAAACTAAACATCCAGCAAACGGAATTGGATACTTGGTTAATAACTATGAATAACTTAAACTTAGAAAACTTTGATGTTCCTCTTTCCTCTTGCTCGCTCAAATTTCCTACCCTTGGCTCGCACATATGGCTTGGTGTGACTTATGAGTGATGAAAATTGAGAACAAATTTTGAATCTTAATTTTTGAGGAGAGGCGCATTGGAGAATAAAACTGGAGAGTGGAGCAGGCATGAAGCTTAGAGATGGAAAATCCTAATTATTTCTCAATATTTTGTTTGGTAAGTGGTGTTGGGTAGAGAAAACATATAATATTTGGATGAGTCGGGTTAGAGGCGGTTTTTAACCATTAAAACCGCAACCCGACCCATAACTTTCGGGTGGTCACAATTTCAACCCGTTATTAATTTTATAAAAATAAAAACCGTCGGGTTCGGGTTGGGTCGGGTCGGGTTGAACGGGTCGGGCGGGTTAGGCGGGTTAATGAACACCCCTAGTTACTATAAGTAGTGAAATCATTTTGCACATGGCTGTATAAAATTTCCAAAATCGCCAGTCATTTTATCCCATTTTCCTAACCTTAGAATTATTACATTAGTACTTTAGTCGAAAAGAAAAAAAAAAAAAAAGAATTATTACATTAGTATTGAATCATGTTAAACAACCACACTTTATTAGCACATAGTTTTAGATAGGGTAAATATCACTTTTGGTCCCTCTTATCATTAACTTTTTATAGAGTGGTCCCTCTTATGTTTTTTCTCACTTTAGTCCCTACCATGAATTATTTATTTCACTTTAGTCCCTACTATGAATTATTTATTTCACTTTAGTCCCTACTATGAATTATGTGTTTCACTTTAGTCCTTATCAGGTGGTTCTGATAACACGTGACATGCATATGAATATTTTTTAGGGCATTTTCGTCCGTTCGCTATTGAGACCATTTGAGATATTGTTTAATTGGTGAGCAATTTTGGTGTTTGAAGAAGATTTTGGAAGAAAACTTTAGTTTGGAACGAAATGGACGATTAAGTTGGACTGGAATGAAAGCCTAGTTTGGAAGAGATTAAATCTTTAGCTTTTTTTCAAATGATTAGAAAAACGAAAAATATCCATGTTAGTTTACTTGAAATGACGAAATTTCCCTTATGAACATATCACATGTTACCGGAACCGCCTTGGAACACCTAAAAAGGACTAAAGTGAAACAAATAATACATAGTAGGGACTAAACTGGGAAAAAAACATAAAAGGGACCACTCTGTAAAAAGTTAATGATAAGAGGGACCAAATATGGTGTTTACCCTTTTAGATAAATAGAGTTTATTTGAATGAGTTCTAGCCCGGCCTCGTAAATTTAAGTCAAATGTCTTTCAAATGGAATTTGACAAAACTCATGAAACTTATCATAAATCTACACTCAAACTCTTAAAACCTATAAAACTTTGATTTGAAAAATACCACCTACTTTTTCACACAAAACTCTATTAAAAAAAATTATTTTGAAATATACAAATACCAAGTAGTTTTTTTCCCCAAACCACTTTTCATACATTATTTAACACAAAATTATTTGGACGGAATTGAATTCATGCTCACACGTGACCGTTAACTCAACATCTTGGAAAAAAAGCACGTTTTACTGAGAGTATATCAAATTACACCATTTTCTTAAAATTTACTTGGACGAGAAACATGTAAATTAATCTAAAGAATAAACAATATATAAGGCAAAAAATGCGGAGTTAGAATGATTTTTTCTTAAAAACGCGGAATTGATGGCTACATGAGACAATGATATAACATTTCGAATAATGTATTAAATTATTGTATAAAATGTGAACTTAGATGTAAAAAACCCTGCTGCATGAAACTACAAAAGCAATTTTACCGCGATTAAGTCTTAATAGTTAATACTAAATTAAAACTAAAAACATTGTATATTAATTTTATAAGTAAAACCTTTCAGTTTCATGTGAAATGAAATCCATAGCGTACAACCTTCTTAAGAATCGTCTACGTAATATTGCCCAAAAAATAAGAATCGTATATGTAAAATTGACCAAAAAAAGTTAAAATTTTAAGTTTCTTTGCTAAATAACATTCTTTTACATATATGGGGGTATTTAAGCTCAAATAGTTCAGGGGAAATGTCAACACAAACAAAAATATTCAAGTATGGTGCAATGAACTGATATGAATATAAAGTTGTCCCCTCAGGTGTAATATAAAGTACCAAAATGATCCAGTCAAATCAATAATGACAATGTTCATTGGAGTGCCTATCCCCGAACTGGGCTTTGCCACTGTTGTATGATTGTATCAAACAACATTGGTAGCTCGCAATCATTGAATAAGGGAAACAAACAGGGCGGCAACTGCAGATGGAAGTGGACACCGAAAGAGTCTCAATTGTTATGGTCCTAAATCCCATCATATGGTCAAACAAAAAATTGCCAGCCTATTATTGAAAAGTCTATTCCTCAGTGCAATTATTCCATTAAAATAATTCCGGATGAACAATATACACCTTGCAAAGGCATCACAAAGAACAAACTATGAAGATCTCTATACATTATCCCAACATATAAACATTTTCGGCAACAAAAGCTACACGATATGATGGAATCGTCAGATAATACACTGATTTAAAGCAACATGTAATAACTACAAAGAATAATACACACTCGGCCGATCAGAGAGTGATTGGTTCTATTTCCACTCCACAAGTATCAAGAAAGTGTTGACTCAGTATGGCGGTGGAGGATAAGGAGGTGGTGGATAAGAACCTGTTGAAAAGCAATAAACATGATTTCGGTTTCTAAAAATTAATTGCAGGTTGATCCCACGTAAGTTATTTGTGAGCAAACTTTACCTGGAGGATAATAGTGTGGGTCCTGGGGAGGTGGAGGATAAGCCGAATGTGGAGGATACGCTGTTGGTGGCGGTGGGTAAGTTGGAGGATAAGTGGGTGGCTGTTGGTGATATGGTGGTGGGGGATATCCTGCTGAATGGGGAGGGTATGAAGGATAGGAAGGTGGTGTCGCGTAGCTTGGTGGAGGGTAAGAAGCTAATGATGGAGGTGCTGAGTATAAAGAACCTTGAGGCCCTGATAAACTCGGATATAATGGAGCTGATGGAGCATGGCTTTTTCCTGGCTTCTGAGGAGGCAAAAATGTTTATAAGCTACAAATGCAGTGTACACTACTAATAACCTTAAATACAAAATAAAATAACATAAATATAGCACTACAATAATCAAAAGAAAGAAAATGATGGCTTACATTGGCTCCAGCATAGTGCATTATCAGTCGAACTTCTCCAGCATGCCTATTAGAAAAAACACAAATTAGCTGCTGTCAAAATGTAATACAATCGAATAATGAAATAGTTAATCAAATCATTTTTTGGATACTTGACTAACGTTCAACACGTTATTACAAATCAATTATCAACACACTTTGATTTCTCTCACTGAAAACAATATTAGCCCATGATTTAATTATACTATGAACACTTATATGTGACATTCACAAAATCTTAAAAATTAATAGTAGTTTCCCACTATCTTATTTGATACTAAGGCTGACCAATGCAAGTCTTAAGGAAACATACAGCCATCAGAGATGACGAAACTAAAAACATACACAACCATATAAACAAATGTTAAACATAACATCAGCTAATTAACTCTTGTTATATTCTATGTGGTATGTAACTGACATAAATATTTTCAAGAAATAAGTTAAAATTATATGTAGGACTAAAAAAAACGAAGACACTGGCTCTTGTAACAAAAGGAAAATACCTCAACAGAAATCTGGACAAAATTGAAACTACAAGGGTCAAGGGCTCAAATTATTTGATGAGTACTTAAAAAAAAGAATGCCATCCGCGATATAAGAAACAAATCGGAAAAGAAGCAATGGTCAAGATATAGGTGTATAATGTAGAGATGTCATAATGTATGTATCCATTGAAATGTAGAGGACTACAACATGGTATCTAATATACCCACTCTATCGTGTTCTTCGTACACTCTCATTCTAGTCAAGAGCTTAGATGTTAGTTGACACACATGCACAGCTATGCAATGTCATGTAATTTGGTCAACTGATGGATCTTTGACCTCAATAGTAAACTATCAAGAATTTGAGAATTATAGATGGCCCTCCGTTATTGGCCATTACCAGAAGAACCATAAATGATTATTAATGATACTAAAGTAACACCATAAACAAAATCTTTTGCTGTAAAATGTGTAATGAGTCTTCACTTAGTGACCATACGGATCTAGTATATTAATAGACAATTTTTTTTCTGTATTGAGCTATTTTAAAGACAATTTTCTTGTATCATTAAACTATTGGAGCTCATAAGAAGGTTTAAAAATACATAGTTGTAAAAAAGAAGACGGATGGTGTTTGAAAGAGCTATAGATCAATGTAGATTCATAACACACATGTGTTAAACGACTATACATGTCAATGCTAAGAACTTAGCTATAGTATAGTTTTATTTAAGAAATTACCTTCCTCTTTTGTCCTGAAGAGGCCATGGGCTATCGTCATATCCCTGAGATAGAACTTTCTGCAATTGAATCCTAGACAAACCAAATTCAAGAATTTATTATAAAATACTCCACAAGATTACACATAAGAAAACAATGAGATTCATCGAAATTGGGATATTACTTTCCGCTGCCAATTAAATCGTCATAAGTCAGAGTATTGCTGTTCCAGACTACAACGGAAAACTCCCTCAACCCTTCTATCAAGTTAAACACAAATTTCTCTTGAAAAGTAGGATTTTTACCTCCATCTACACAAGATTCACCCAAAAAAAACATCAATTGAAATTCTTCAGGAGAATTGATGCAAGAACATTGAATCAATATGATGTACACACCTGTACAAGTACGCGTACGATATTTGGTGCTAGCATATTCGAGACAAACGTAAGGATCTTGCCTTGAAATCCATTCCGTGTTTTTCAATTTATTGCAACCAACAACTGAGATCCGCACAATTTTGTTTAAAAGAAAAAAATTAAATTAATATAAGTTCACCTTTCAGAAACATATAAAATAAAAAACAAACTTACCGGTAACCTCTAGAAGCTGGCCTTGTATGCCAGAAATCGACATGAAAATAGAGAATCGGGAGATGATATGGGTTTATTGGCTTTCTTTTTTAAATCCTAGCTACAAAATGTTGACTATATAATTTATCTGAAAGTCAATTGATTATTATATATAACAAAAATGGATCAATTTGCATCTAGAAAATGGATTGAAGAATTACAAGTAGAATAAGAATTATTTAGGGTTGACGAAGAAACATTGGACGTGTATTAAGATTTTTTGGGATGAAAAACGTATGAAGTTTTAAGGGCTTTCTTTTCGTGAAACGACGATTAATGTAGAAACTTGTAATAAGCGCGTAAAACTTATTTTGGAAATACGCGTATGCGTATAGGACATAGCAACTTGTTTCTATTTCCTTATATACTATACTATTTTATTTCTGTAATGACCCGTTTCTATTTTTGGTATTTTTGTAATTAATTTACAGAATTTGTAAATAGAACAGTAATTGATATTATAGAGATATTGTGGAAGGTTAGAAGTAGAATTGGGGAGCAAGGTAGAAGAAACAGATAAGAACTCAAGAAATTATATTTTGCTGAATGAATCCCACGTAATACATGTTGCTATCTTTTAAACATTCTTTTTAATAAAACTAATAATAAATGACATGTAAAATAGGTCCAGGTGTCCAACAATCATTGGGTAACTTAAATGACTCAGCTGCCTCATCACTTAAGTTATCAACGGTCTTGATCACTTCTTGGAATTTCTGATCCAACGGTCACAATTAATGTCTCACCATCAGACAAAACACCTTCCTTCTCCCTTATCCTTCCCATTTCACGATCCAGTTTCTTCTTTTTCTTTCTTCTCTGTTTTTCCTCTTTCTTTCTCTTCATTTCTTCCTCAAGAACCCTAATAGCCATAACATTACCCCCCCCTCCAGAAGCCCCTTGTCCCCAAGGGGAGAAATCTGGAAACCTCGTTTGAATAGACTTGGCATCCTCCCAAGTAGCATCTTCAGGGGAAGAGTTAACCCACTGGATCAACCACTGCACGACTGGGTTATTACCTCGTTTGATTAATTTCCTTTCAATGATTTTTAAAGGAAACATCTTATAGCCCTCATTTTCGTTTGTGACAGGAAGCTGCGTAGATGTAGCCGCCAAAGGTCCAACCTTTTTCTTCAATTGGGAGACATGAAAGACAGGATGAACCAAGGAGCTTGCTGGAAGATCTAGGCGATATGCACAGGTACCTATTTTTGCCAAAATTTTGTAAGGACCGTAAAATTTAGAAGAAAGTTTTAGGTTTTTGCGTATTTCAACTGAATTTTGTCTGTATGGTTGCAATTTTAGAAAAACCCAATCCCCCACATTGAATACCCTCTCAATTCTCCGTTTGTCAGCGTGTTGTTTCATTCTGTTCTGTGCAAAAAGTAGGTTTTGTTTTAGTAGCTGAACCATATGTTTTCTGCCCACAACCAAATCCTTAACTTCAGGATGAACATCCCTCAAATAAGGTCCCACTGACAGCTGAGGTGGTTTGTAACCATACAAAGCTTCAAAAGGTGTGATCTTTAAGGCAGAATGATAATTGGTGTTATACCAATATTCTGCCAGAGATAACCAATTAGCCCAGCTCTTTGGCTTGTCTTGAACCATGCATCTTAGGTATGTTTCTAAACACTGATTAAGTCTCTCAGTCTGTCCATCAGACTGGGGATGATATGATGTACTCATGTGTAATTGAACCCCCAAAACCTTAAATAGGCCCTTCCAGAATGCACTAGTAAAAATCTTGTCCCTGTCTGATACTATACTAATAGGCAAGCCATGTAATTTATAAACATTATCTAGGAATACCTTAGATATAGTTTCTGCTGTATAAGGATGAGAAATAGGAATGAAATGACCATACTTAGTGAATCTGTCAATTATAGTAAGTATAGCATTCTTTCCCAAGGAACTTGGTAACCCTTCAATAAAATCCATGGACATGTGAGTCCAAGCCTGGTCAGGAATGGGCAAAGGTTGAAGAAGTCCAGGATATGGCACATGTTCTCCTTTGCTCCTCTGACAAGTATCACACTTCTTAACAAACTCCTCCACATCTTTCTTCATTCCCATCCAATAGAACATAGATTTGATTCTCTGTAAAGTTCCCTGTATTCCAGAATGTCCCCCAAGAGGTGTATCATGCATAGCAGATAATATTTTCATCCTAAGATCACTGTCCATACCAATACACAACCTTCCTTTATACCTTAGGACCCCTTTACAGTGAACATAGTCTGGATAAGAATCTGGCTGTACAGCTAGAGCAGCAATGATTTCTAATAATTTAGAATCATTGGAGTAACTTTCAGTGATTTCCAGAACCCACTGTGGTTGCACCACTGTTATAGCATCACATGAAGCTACTAGGTTGTCACCCACTTCCTTCCTAGAAAGTGCATCTGCCACTTTATTTTCAACACCTTTCTTGTACTGTATTTCATAATCTAGCCCAAGTAACTTGCTAATCCACTTCTGCTGTAGAGCTGTAGATAGTTTCTGCTCTAGAATATATTTAAGGCTTTGTTGATCACATTTGATAACAAAGTGATTTCCCATTAAATATTGCCTCCACTTATCCACTGCCATGAGTAGTGCCAAAAATTCCTTTTCATAGATAGAAAGCCCTTGGTTTTTTGGACCAATAGACTTGCTCAAAAATGCAATTGGTCTGCCTCCCTGCATAAGAACAGCCCCTAACCCTTTGGAACTTGCATCTGTTTCCACAATAAAAGGTTGTGTAAAATCAGGCAAAGCCAACACAGGAGATGTTGTCATTGCCCTTTTTAGCAACTCAAAAGCCTCAGTAGCCTTTTCATTCCATTGGAATGAATCCTTCCTTAGGAGATCTGTAAGAGGTTTGCTAACAGCCCCATAACCTTTTACAAATTTCCTATAGTAGCCAGTAAGCCCTAAGAAACCCCTCAAGGATTTGACATTAGTAGGAACTGGCCAGTCAACCATGCTTTGAATCTTTGAAGGGTCAGTAGAAACCCCTTCATAAGTGATAATGTGCCCCAAGTACTCCACCCTAGTCTGCCCAAAAGAACACTTTTCCTTTTTTGCATACAACTCATTCTGTTTCAGCAATTCCAGTGTTAACTTCAAATGTTTTAAATGTGTATCCCAGTCCTTACTATAGATCAAAATGTCATCAAAAAAGACTAGAATGAACTTCCTTAAATAGGGCTCAAATACCTTGTTCATGAGGGCCTGAAATGTGCCAGGTGCATTACATAGCCCAAATGGCATCACAACAAATTCAAACTGCCCAGAATGAGTGACAAAACTAGTCTTAGGAATGTCCTCATCCTTCATTCTTATTTGGAAATAACCAGCCCTTAAATCAATTTTTGAATAAAACCTTGCACCATTTAATTCATCAAGTAGCTCATCAATAATTGGAATTGGGAATGCATGTTTTATAGTTAAAGTGTTTAGATACCTATAATCCACACATAGCCTCCATGAACCATCCTTCTTTTTCACCAGAATAATAGGAGATGCAAAAGGACTTTGACTAGGTCTCACCACCCCTGCCTTTAACATATCACTAACCAACTTTTCAATTTCCCCTTTCTGCACATGAGGGTATCTATATGGTGCCTGTTTCTTGGATATTGCATCAGGTTTCAATATAATCTGATGCTCTATTCCTCTTTTTGGGGGCAAGGACTTTGGTTCTTCAAAAATATCCACATATTCATTTAAGAGTTCTTGTAGTTCATGCTCTTCTGTTTTAATGTCCATAATAGTCCCTGTAATGGAATATAATTTCCCTACAAATCCCACACTGCCTTCTTTTATCATGTGTTGCATGTCTTTGACTGATATGAACTGTAGTTCAGAAACTTCCTTCACAGCTTGCAAAGTGATTTTACTTCCTCCTCTAGTAACAGTGAACTGCATGGTAGTATAATCACATCCAATGGGACTATGGTCTTTCAACCAGTTCCCTCCCATAACTAAGTCACAACCTCCCAACTCAATCACCCTAACAGGATAATTGAATTTATGCCCCTGTATTTCCCAAGTAAAATTGGGACATATGGTCCTACTCACCATTTTATGTCCATTAGCCACAGTAATCATCATAGGTGTAGAGATCCTAGTTTTACACCCCATTTTCTTACACATATGTTCATCAATGAAACAATGGGTACTACCATTGTCAATGAGGCAATGTATTTTTTGTCCATAAGCCTTACCCATTACCCTGACAGTAGTCATATTGGAATCACTTCCATATATAGCATTAATGGATACAGTGATATCCTGTTCCTCTACCACATTATCAATTGAATCAACAACCTCTCCTTCAATGTTGTATGCTGTTTCTTCCTCTTCAGTCATGATCATAAAAGCCTGCCTGCTTTTACATCTATGACCCACTCTCCAAACTTCATCACAATTATAACACAAATTTTTGTCTCTTCTAGCCTTCATTTCTGCATCAGTGAGTAACTTTCTGGTGTTACTTCTCTCAGGAATGGTGATATTGGGGTTTCTTGCAGTACTAGGAGCTGTCCCCAAGTAATTTTTTCCAACAGGCTGTCCAGGTACATAAGTACTTTTCTGAGTATTCCTGCTTCTCCTAGTTATTGCATCATTAGCCAACTCCTGTTTCCTAGCTAAGGAAACAGCTTCTTCCATAGTTTGGGGACTCATCTGCATAACCACCCCTCTAATATCCTCTCTTAACTTACTGATAAAGCTAATGAGATAGTAGCTCTCATGTAAGTTTTTAATAGTCAGTTTCATATAAGCTTTTAGTTCCTCATACTTCCTGACCAACTCAGAAACAGTACCAGTCTGTGCCAATTTATGAAAATCCACTACAATCAATTCAGGATCTACCTCTTCAAATCTCTGTAATAAAGCCATAACCAACTCATTCCAATTTGCATCCTCATTAACCTCCTTAAACCCCTGCACCCATAACTCAGCTTCACCAAACATATGCATAGAAGCTAAAGTCAATTTGCAATCCTCAGGTATAGTAGTAATCATCTTAAAATAGTTTTCAGCCCTTCTGACCCATGCCCTAGGATTAGACCCATCAAAATTTGGAAACTCAATTTTCTGGAGCCCATGAATTGATGAATTACTGAATCCAGAACCCATAGAATTAGAATTTTGAGTATTCTGATTACTGCTATTATTCTGATTACTGCTATTATTTGCATAGTTAGTAACAGGAGACATGAACTTTTCGGGTGTGGGTAATATTCCTGGATTTGGTATTCTATTAGATAGATTTTGAAGTTGATTAACTATCTCATTCAATTGAACTTGAGTTGCCTTAACATTTGAATCCATAACTCCCATTGTAGATCTCAGATTATCAAAGTTAGAGTGCACATTTTCAATTGAATTGTTCATACTTTCCTGTTTCAGGTGCAGATCAACCATCTGCTGCTCTAGAATCAATCGTTGGCCCTTCTCCTCAGCCATGGCAATCTCCACCAACTTCTGAATTTCTTTCGATCTAGTTTCAGCCATTAATACAGCAGAATAGGAAAGTTGGCTCTGATACCAGATTTGTAATGACCCGTTTCTATTTTTGGTATTTTTGTAATTAATTTACAGAATTTGTAAATAGAACAGTAATTGATATTATAGAGATATTGTGGAAGGTTAGAAGTAGAATTGGGGAGCAAGGTAGAAGAAACAGATAAGAACTCAAGAAATTATATTTTGCTGAATGAATCCCACGTAATACATGTTGCTATCTTTTAAACATTCTTTTTAATAAAACTAATAATAAATGACATGTAAAATAGGTCCAGGTGTCCAACAATCATTGGGTAACTTAAATGACTCAGCTGCCTCATCACTTAAGTTATCAACGGTCTTGATCACTTCTTGGAATTTCTGATCCAACGGTCACAATTAATGTCTCACCATCAGACAAAACACCTTCCTTCTCCCTTATCCTTCCCATTTCACGATCCAGTTTCTTCTTTTTCTTTCTTCTCTGTTTTTCCTCTTTATTTCTCTTCATTTCTTCCTCAAGAACCCTAATAGCCATAACAATTTCCTTGCAGGATCGGATTATTTCCTTGCAGGATAGGATAGGATAGGATAGGATAGGATAGTTACCCTTTTCTTGTTGGTTTATTGGATGTGGGACTCCGTAGAGAAGTAACTTAGGGTTGAGTTATTCAAACTGCATTAGGTAAGAATTTAACCCTACCTATTAATTTGAACCTAATGAAAGTAATTTTACTTGAATTGTAATTACTAACGACTACATGTGAATATTATAATATTATTTATATCAAAAGGTTTAGATCTACAAATATACAAGTATAAACAAACGATCTAAATAATAAATATCTTGAAACATCACGAAGAAGACAAGATCTTCTTATTCATGTTCTAAGTATATTAGAATGTTTGGAGATTTTTCGATTTTTACCTTGAACAAAGCAATTTCGACGGTCGATGGACATATTTGATGTTGCAATACTTTGAATTACATATACATTTACAAGAAAAACAAGTGAAACTTCATCGCATATGAATATATAATCCTATATAACCATCCCCATAGGAAGCCATAGCCAATAATGCTAAGAAAAGGAAGTACAACTAATTCAAGCTGAGTATAAAATTACCACTCATGAAAAAAGATAACAAGATTAGATTAATAACGTTACGAAACTTCAAATGTCTAGATGAAAATCAAATGCAATGGTTATTTACAAATCTGTCCAGAGCCCCCTTTTAAGAGGTTATCAACCTTCAGGCTAAACCAAACCAAATGTTTTCCTAATGATTGCTAATCTTCCTACCACCATGTGGTTGCGCATGCCAGTTTGGCTTGGCATTAACTCTACTCAATGCTTTCACTCCCATTGGATTGTCCTTGCTCTGCAATAACACAAGTGACAAGAATCAAAACCCATATGATGTAACAGTAGTTGTTATCAAATACAATGTATGTTGTAACAAGCATTTGAATAAATTACCATCAAGCAAGTGCCTGCTTTAAGATCGCACACGGGATAATCGTGTGGGCAGCAGCTCGAGTGATCGTCACAGCATGTAGCCGACTCCAATGGGCAGCATCCCCACCCAAAGCAATAATTGCCGTACTCATAGACACAGCAGCAGGTCGTTTCCTCTGGGCACGTGTAGTAATCGTCACACACTGTGGAGGGTTTTACTGGTGTTGGAGGAGATGGGCCGGGATTGGGCGGATTCTGTCCTTTCTTAATAGGGTAGGAGGCTTCGACTGCAATGCCACATTTACCTGTTGAGGTATTGGCTACATTGCGTTCAAGCCTGATGTACCCGCTTTCTCCCCAGCTTGGCCCCCATGAGTTTCTTACAATCCAGTAATCTTTGCCGTTTTCTGTACCGTATCCAACAGCAGCTACCCCGTGGTCCAGATCAATCCCACAGCGTCCAGTAAAGACTCCCTAAAATGGAGAGTGAGGCAATATGTTAGAAGATTAAAGTGGAGGATGACCATCTCATTTAATGAACTCTAGTCTAGTGAATGGTGTGAGAATGGTAAAAATAAGGAATAACAACTAACTATATTTTTTTAAAACTAGTACAGCTATATCAGACCAGAATCATATGGACATTACAATTTGAACTGAAATACTAACAATATTAGAGAAAATATTGTGGATAAATTCAAAGATATCTTCACAATATTCTGTCACCCCCTCAAACTCAAGGTAATTATACCATAGTAAACACTTGAATTTTAGTGGGGAAAATGAAAATGAAAAATTATGCTCGGTATTCTATAATCTGACGCAAGAAAAACTTTCTCGGTGGTATTTTACCTAAAAAACCCAAGAACCAAACATAAGCCTTAATGAGGCATGGGGTCACTATAATTCTCATGATTAAGTATAAATTAAACCAATAGATGACATCAAAAGAGCTAATATAATAGAAGATAAGACTTTGGGGTAGCACAAAAGTTTTAAATTATCGACTTATGCTGCTAAAGAGCGTAAATTACTCTAGTTTTCTTCTCAAAAGGGTTTTGCTGATCAATCAAAAAGGGAAAGCAAGATGATTATACCGATTGGTAGAGTTGAAAAGCTCTGCCCCCGGCTTCAATTGCAACACTGACGGGTTGACTTGCTACAGCTTTCTTCAACGATTGTTCATCATTTTCCGGAACATCCTCAAAATCGTCAATGGAGACCACCTTAGCATTTTTCTGACAATAGGATAAAGAAGCAAATGACTAACAAGTAAAATAATGGAGTGGAAATGAAACCTCAATAATTTAACAAAGAGACGAATATTCCTGCATCCCAATTTGTACTCATACCCGGTATTGATCACAAGTGCCATCACGAGCTGTGTACGGGTAATCTTGCTCTGTATCAATCCCACCATTGTTCATAATGAACTGAAATGCGTAATCCATAAGACCACCATTACAACCTTGGTTGAATGTCTTGTCACAATCGACTAGCTCTTGCTCTGACAAAGTTACCATGTCTCCAGTTACAATCTGATTTATCCCTTCGACAGCAGCGATTGTCGAGAATGCCCAACAGCTCCCTACATTAGAAAAATACACATATAGCATTAGCATAACTTGTACAGTGTATAAGTGGCAATTCTTGACTCAGTGAGGAACCAAACTTGTAGAAAAGAAACTGATAAATCAATAAGTCATACTCATGGATCAAAATTTCGATACATTTCCACCAATAACACCTAAATATTTATGTTTTCGAGTCAATCGAAACAAAAAAAACATAGAGTAGTTTCTAATGCAACATGATCCTTTGATTTAAATTTTTTCCCCGCAAAAAACACATTTTAACTCATGGTCATAATTTCCCAAATACGATTTTCCATAAAAAAAAATAGTCAATTTTCAACCACCACTATCCTACTAGTCGCAACAAAAATACACAATCACAAGAAATAAAAGGATAGCATCTGCGGAAAGGATAAAATAGCAATTATCGAACAAACAAGCCTTGAACAAAAAATATGTGGCATATTCGGGGAAAAGTGTGTTATTCATCAATTGAATAATTTGTTGCAAGTAATAAACTAATCACCCCTCTTTCTGAGGAGCCAAAACAGAAAAAGACTAATGTCAACACACCATTGAAACAAAACGGAAAAATACACTTTTAGATATATAAATACAAATATTTAACTACATAAACTAAAAGAAAAGAAAAAAAAAAAACCCTTACCGCATTGGCCCTGATCTTTAACCGGAGCAACGGCTCCTTTCTCCCTCCAATCAATGGACTCCGGTAACTCCTCCCCCTTCTTAAACGCGTAGCGTTCACTCGCTTTTCTGTTCATCAGCCGGGCCTTTCGGTCAACCCTACCCCCAACAAACATTGTCCTGTACTCTTCGTTAGTTAGATCGGCGAAGCGGTTCAAACCCAGCCTATGAGACCGATCGACGGAGTTATGTTCGTCGATGAATCTCAAGTTATCCTTAAAAATCTCAAAACGCTTGTCCTTCTCACCAATGGCGTTGTAGGCCTTGCCGTGCTTTACAACCCAAGATTCGTACAGCGTTTTAACTTCATCGTCGGAGCGGGCAGCGCCGCCGAGATTGTGGTCGTTGTCGTAGGTTATTATAGACATGTCGAGGGCCGATGAGATAACGAAAATGGAGATGAGAAAAAGGGAGATGAGAAGATTAAAAGGAGAAGCCATTGTTTTTTTGGGTTGAGAAAGAAGTGTTGGTGTTGAGCTTTATATAGGGTGTGCGGAGAGAGAAGAGGACAAGGGGGACTGGATTGTGAATGGCGGAAGAAGAGAATTTATTGGAGGAATGGGGGACGGAAGGAGACGTGAGATTTTGACTTGTAGTGGTGGATAGGACTCGTGGTTTGTTTTTAATTACTATGAATTTAATTTATCTATTATTTATTATTTTTAATTAATGATTATCTTTACATCAAAAAAAAATACTTATATTGTTATATTTGACCAGAAAAAAAAATATGTCATCTTTAAAAAAAATTCCATTAACATAATTTTTTATAAGCACGTGGGGTTTTGCTTATAAAGATAGTACAAGGGAGCTTTGGATAATTAGCCAAAACATAGAGAGTTATTTTGCATTTCACTCTTTAGTAGAAAGTTATATGACCATTGAATTGAATTTTCAAAACAAAAATGACCGTTGAATTATATTTTAAAATAAATATTTTCTGGATCATTGTAATAATTTGTTACCTTTTATTGAGGAACTGACATGGAAAGAAAGAAAATAATTAAGTAATGTCATTTTCAAGATGGCTTGACATTAAATTCATTTACTCGGGTCAATAAGTTAATGATGTTGAACCCCATCACATATTAAAACTATTAGATTTCAATAATCATAATATATTATAATGATTTTCAATATAAGATTTCATCTAACTTATATTTTTCTAACTGTTATAATCTACGAGTTGTGTTTTATAAAAAGTTTCACTTTTAAGTTTTAATTCTAAAAAAAAAATGATATATTAGATTTCAGATGAATTGGGGTGATTCCACATGAAATGGTTTGAGCCTAATTCATCTCAAAAGCTAGCTCAAGAATTATGATTGCCTAATACCTTATAACGTGAAGTTAATCTTGTTATCAAATCCTTGTAAGACATTTTCGTCTCAATACTCTCCCTTTACATGTGGATGGGTTGAACGTATAGGTGAAACAAGCACAATAACTCAAGCCTTGTTATTTGAGCGATGTTTGAGTGTGAAGAATAATCTCATCATACAAACATGGAGGAGTCCATCGTGAAATGATGTGGAACCACATTAACCTAGAACTCTAATATCATATTCGATTTCACATAGATTGGGCTAAGACCACGTAAAATTATTTCGGTCTAACTCACATCAAAAGTTAAATGTGTGGGTAAAACAAGCCGAATAATCCAAACTTTATTATACGGGTAACGTGTGTGGGTGAAAAATGATTTCATCATATAAACAAGGAGCAACCCACAATTAAAAAATGTGGCCACATTAACTTTGATGCCACATTAAATTTCACATTGATTATTATACTAATAAGTCTACATAAAATGGGTTGAAAAACATCTTAATTGTCTAGACATGAGATGAACTTACCTTGTTACGAACACATTTTAGTTTTAGTGTCAGTAGGATGTTACTTGATAAAGACATCTCTTATTTGTCAACTCGGTTACATTACTCACATTCACATTAATAATAATTTTATGAGCTTTGATTTTGCTTCTCTAGCTAGCATTCATAATCGCGTCAGATACATGTGAACCTTATCTTACATGCACGAAAGATATAAGTAGAAGTTCAATGATTACTTGGAGCATAAGGGAATAATAATAATACTAATAATAATAATAATATATATATTGATGAATTATTTTCTTATTGATATTCCCATGTGAGAGTATGTCTTGTTTTTGGTAGATTTCCATCCGATTGCATTTTCCTAAGTGTGCCTAATTATGTCGACATTTCTCTTTATTTACAATTACCGCGACGATAATGTGACATTAAAGTAGAAAATAATTAATATAAGCTTAGGTACGTAATTATCTAGCAGATATATACTTGTAGAATTTTTTAGCTCTACAATTATATAATTTTCACACATTAATACTAATAATTACTATGAGATAATGCAACACAATAATAACAAATGGCTTGAGAGATGACTGGATCAACATGCCAGAGCAATTTTTTCCTCCAGACGATTCTACCCTTGGAGTCATGTCGAGCAAAGTTATAAAATTTGAAAATAGATAGAAAAAAAAAAATGAAGCATATCAATTGAACATCATAAGAACTAGAAGCCGCAATGTGAAAAATTCAATTTCTAATTCCGTTGATAGAAATTCCCAAATGTTAATCTTTAAAATAATAATTAAGTCATTTCTAAAAACTGAGTATCACATTAGAAAATAAATACTTTTAAAATGGTCTTTATTTAAACATAAAAATCTAACTAATAACTGGGCCGCATGTTATTTAAAATAAAGGTACAAGAAGTTATGATCAAATTAATATGGCCCAATTATATGGCCTTGATATCTAATCTATGTAAGACTTTTTAGTCTTATAAAGATGGTGAGTAGTTTCTGGAGATTAATGATTAGTTAATTAATCAAAGAGCCTAAGATAATTAATTAGACAACTAATAATTGAGATTAGGGTGCATCTGCTTACTCTGACTCTTGTTACATATAATTATCTCTCTCTCACAATTTATACTATATAAAAAAACACCAAGTTGTCCAAGAACAAGTCTTCTAAACAAACAAAATAAGCCATCTTAAAAACTTTTCAAAAGTGTGAAAAGACACAATCACAATTCATTTAAAACACACACATAAAGAGAGAAAGATGGTCTTTATTTAAACATAAAAATCTAACTAAAACTGGGCCGCATGTTAAATTCGAAATACAACATGTATGGCCCATCCGCTTCTAACCCAGTTCAGTTCTAAAGCTTCTGCATAATCAGAAAAATACTAAAAGTAGTACTGAATATTTGCTGTCCCGTTGTTTTGACCAATTCTGCAACAGCGTATTTTTATTATTCTACAAGAGGTAACATGCGTACTGCTAAATTATTATTAGAATCTGTCAATTATTGTCCGTTGTTATTTGTTTTGTATGTAGATGCTGCTACCTTCGGCTCGAAATCGAGGATTGGATTAATTTAATTGAGTTACTTTTACAAATATAACATAATATCGTCACCTATACTTTCTTATTTTCACCCCAAAAATCACAATGGTATTTACTCTAATTATATATACATTTCATTGTTTGGAAAACTGAAAACAGGAAATTTTGTCGTTAAAGTATTAAACTTTGCTCTACTTTTTTCTGGGTTAAAAATTGTCCTTCAGTTTGATTTGTCAAAGAAGAAAAAAGAGAGAGAGAAGGTCCTCACTTCTCAAAATAAAATATTCAGGGATTTATTTCCAGTATATATCAAGTGATGTTATCATTTTTTCTATATGTATGTCTGTCTACACATCATTTCTCTTTCTCTTTGATAATTACCATTGTTGAAGCCTTCTTCTTGTGGTTAAAAAGAAATCATTCATCATAACTGAGATTTGATGAGGAGATATTAATATTGTTGGTTGTGATCATAATCATATATAGTGTGTTGGCTGCTGAGTTCGAGTAATTGAAGGTTGTTTGTGTTGCTTAAAAGTTTGAAATGCAAAATGTTAATGACTTCTTTATAAAGAGTATAATTACTAATATCATTTATGTTATTATAAAGACACTAAAATATGAAATACATACAGTATGTTTCAAGAATCAGGATCCTATATATACTTAAGGCTGGTGTTTCTTTTTTATGTCCTCTAATCTTGATAAGTTATGGGAATGTTCTATGGCTCACAGATGATAGACCCTTATCTCTTCCAGCAGAGAGTTTAATTCAGTGTCTGATGATCCCCCTTTTTGGACAGCCCTTTTTGCCATATCTCCTAATTTTCTTGCTCGGCTTCTAATCGACTCAGATTCTTCCCCAAGCATGAGCCGAACAACTGCATTCTCTATATTTTCTCCCTTTATAGGCTCACTATCCATTGTTCTTTCAGTCCACTCCTGAGCACCTACTGGAATTCCTGTCCTGAGGACCTCTACCACCAACTTTTCATTGTAGAATTGCTCGGCGGAGAGCGGCCATGTGACCATTGGAACTCCTGCTGCCACTCCTTCAAGCAGGGAATTCCATCCACAGTGAGTAATGAATCCTCCAATAGCTTCATGGTCAAGAATCAACACTTGGGGTGCCCACCCTTTAATAATCAAACCACGTCCCTCCATTCTTCTTTCAAATTCTTCCGGCACGTCTTTTGCATTTTCCCTCACGGCCCAAATGAATTGTTGCCCAGAAGCTTCAAGTCCCTTGGCAATCTCAAACAGCTGAGCTTTTGTAAAAAATGACATGCTTCCGAAACATACAAACAAAACCGAGTTCCGCTTTTTTGAATTGAGCCAACTCAAGCAATTATGATCACTAGAAGTAACTTCTCTACCTCTATGAGTTTTATCTTCATAGCTCTTATTGAAAAGGGAAACGGGACCGATATGCCATGCCTTTCTTCCGTGGACTTCCTTGTAGTGTTTAGCATAAGTAGGTTCCAGCTCGTAAAAGCTGTTTACAATCTGCCCATAGCTTGACATTTCTGCATTCAAAATCTTTGTTGTCATCTCAGCCATTGGATGGTTATCTCCATCTTTGATCTGATTTGGGAGTTGTCTTCTTGACGTTTTTATAGCATCTGGGAGGCCAGGAACGATGAATTCTTCAGAATCCGATCTGACGCTTTGATGAGGTTTGTGTTCTCTCAAGCTGTGGAAGATACACAAAGGGAAGAAACCAGTCCCGTAGAAACTTAGCCTTGGGATGTTAAGCTTGACTGCAATATCATTAGCCCACCAGAAATAAGCTCCCGCGACAATGCAATCTGGTTGGCCTTCTTGCAAGATCTTTTGGACTGGCTCTTGAATTAAACCGAGGGCCTTGAAAAAATTCATTGACATTTCAGAAGTTGTGGTGGAGGACAAAGATTCACAGCCTTCAGGCAGCCCTGCTTCCTGACAAGGAAACTTGAATAAGGTAATATTAATTTCATTGCCGTTTGCTCTGTCTCTTTCGATTGTTTTAGAGAAAGGTTTTGCATTTAGAGGAGTTGTAACAATGGTTGATTTCATGCCATGATTAGCAAATTGCCTGGCGATGTCTATCATTGGGATCATGTGGCCAGGAGCCAACATTGGAAGAAAGTATACGTGGAGTTGGCGAAGTTGTCGGTTCATGGTGAGGGTGCTGAACTGTGAAATTGGTATGTTTTTTCAGCATTGATTCAGTATTTATATTAGTGCATTTTGTGTTGTTTTCCTTTTCTTCTTGTCTTTTTGGTGGAAAGAAGTCCAATATGAGCAGTTGGAAAGAAAAAAAAAACAGACGTGTGGTAATTTTCCATCTTTATTATTCATTCTAAAATTGACTTGTCTTCAGCAATCCAATCAGTGCTTGTTTTCCATGGCATTTTTCTAAGCTTGATTTATGGGTCTTGGTCTTTCTGAGGATGGTGGATATAACATGCCAAAGTTTTTGGTATTTAGATGGGTTTTTACTGGTCAAAAACTGATTAGGCCAAACAAAAATATTGTGGGCGGTTATGAGTTAGAGGTATCGAACAAAATTGAATGCAAAATGAAAAGTCTGAACTACCCTTCGACTAAAAGTAAAAGAGATCATGAAATAAGCTTCAAACGAAATTTTAAAAAAATTATAATAAATAATCTAATTTATTTATTTCAACAATAATTTGATAATATTATATAATACCATATATATTAAGTTTAAAATGCTACAAATTTACAAAAATTTACTTGATAAGTTATTTAAAAGATTAAAAAGTTGACTTTACGTTGTAGCTAATTAAGTAAAAAATTTGGGAAATAGGCAGTATTATAGTGTTCTTAATAAGTTGGATTTGAGTTGGATCAGGTATGACTTTATGTATTTGGATTGGATACAAATCTGCTCGAATCTATAATTTTTGGCTCCATCAGGTCTTGCTCGCATTTGGTAAGATTTCAAATTTTAGGAGCTTTTTGATAATTTTTCGGTATTTTTTTTAAATCCACAAATTCTTTTCAATATAATTTGAAAAAAAAAAAAAAAAACTACCTCCATTGTTTCTTCTCATTTAAACCCAAAAATAGAATATATAGATTTTTTCAATGAAAAAATGAAATCATACGAAAATGTCGATCATGTATAATATGATGTCTGTTGATTGACATAGAACAATGAATATTAGTGGATCTGTCCAATCATAAACCATAATACGAATTTTGTGAAATTAACTTAGATTATGACTAAATCAAAATATACCCTATACATGAGCAAACGGGCCATTATATTTAAATGAAGAAAGTCATTTTCATTTTACAACAAATTAAGGGAAAACTTGAGGAAATCCTAACATTAGAAAGAAGCAATACATGGCTGTCTGTCTAGTTTATAACTTTATATCTTGATTTTTCAAAGTGCCATAAAGACTCAATTCCTCTGCAAAGTCATTCAAACAATTGTAAGATGATCCACCTTCCTGAATTGCCTTTCTTGCCATTTCCTTATACTCCCTTGCTCTGCTTCTCATTTCCAATGATGCCTCTCCGACCATAACTCGTTTCACCGCCTTTGCCACCGCCTCACCCGACACCCCTTCACTCGCCACCCGTTGCCACTTCTTATTACCAACAGAAACTCCGTTCCTCAAAACCTCCGTCACCAACTTTTCATTGAAAAACTGCTCGGCAAATACGGGCCAAGTGACCATAGGCACACCGGCACACACTCCTTCAAGTGTCGAATTCCATCCACAATGAGTCACAAAAGCCCCGACAGCTTCATGATCTAGAATCATCACTTGAGGAGCCCATCCCCTTATAATCAACCCTTTATCTTTCATTCTCTCCTCGAATCCTTCGGGTAGCCAATCCTCATTTTCTTCTTTCCCTTTCCGCACAACCCAAATGAAATTTTGGCCTGAATTCTCGAGCCCAGTTGCAGTCTCACGTAATTGTGCGGAAGTAAAGCTAGCCATGCTTCCAAAACAGACGTAAACAACCGAGTTAGGCCTTTTCCGATCCAGCCACGCCAAGCATTCGTGCTCATCAATAGCAGATTTCTTTCCTCGTTCTGCCTTTTCTTTAGCACCATTGTTGGATAACAAAAGAGGGCCTATATGCCAAGCCTTTCTTCCTAAAACCTGTGTGTAATAATCTGCGTAAATGGATTCAAGCTCGTAGAAACTATTGACAATAACTCCATAGCTTCTCTCCACTGACTCAGTCATTTGCTCTCTCAACTTAGAGAATTCATTTTTTTTCTCCTCTAGTTCAAATGAAGACACCTGTGTCCTAACAAATTTCAGCTCGTGCGGAAGATTAGGTAGCACAAACGGCTCAGTGTCGGATGACACGTTCTTGAAAGGCTTGTGGCGCCTCATTTGCTCTGAAGCACACAAAGCGAAATAACTCGTCCCATGGAAAACAAATCTTGGGATATTGAATTTGGAAGCAGAATCGACAGTCCAAGGCAAGAATATGTCTGAAACGAGAGCATCGGGATTGAGTTCTTGAATGAGTTTTTCGACTGGTTCTTGTAGTAAGGTTGTTGCATTAATAAACTTTGGAAGCATATCATCAGATGAGACTTGATCGAGGCTTACTATATGATCGGGCAAGTCGGATCTTTTTGGTGGGAATTCGAGTATGCTTAAGCCGATATTGAGTCCCGATTCTTGGGCTCTTCTAATGGGATGGGCAAATGCAGGAGTGGAAATGATAGTTGTTTTTAAGCCTCTCGAGGTAAATAGCTTGGCCATGTCCACAATTGGGATCATGTGGCCATGAGCCATCATTGGGAGAAGGACAATATGTAGCTGTTTCATTTCAATACTAGCTAAGGAAATTAAATGGAATTTTACGATAACGAATTGTGCAAGAAAGAAAATTGAGTTGAACTAGTATGATTTTATGATGAGATTGAGGTCATGTATGTATTTATAGAATGGTGGAAATTGTAATGGAGGGCTTCCAGGAAAAACTTATTTTGAAACAGAGAGGAAAATGAAATTGAATTGCTAAATGTGGATAAGAAAACATTAAAAATTAATAAAATATGACTTCTTAAATAAGAGTAGACATGACATGAGCTTGAGATTGGTTGTTGCTTCTGTGTGTTTGCTTCTAGATGTTGCAAGGAGAAGAATTGAAATTTGATGACATATTTGCTTACGTCAATACGTGTATGGGGGCAGTTAAGAAGTCAAACTAAAAGATTTTTTTTTTTTTTTTTAACAAAATCTAAAAGAACTTGCAACTCAAGTAAGAAGCCCGCAGATACGTGCATCATATGCTTTGTCTGGAAATTAGTGATAAACGATTATTGTGTCAAATTAACCGAGATCATTCCAAATTTACATTTTGTGGGTTGTTAAAATTTTACTAATAAATAAAGACAAGTACAGTGTTAAGAAAAATACATTAAATGATAGGAGTATAATAAATAATATATTTTGCATTTATTATTCGATTTCATTTTCTTCATTTTACTAGCTAAAATTCAAGAATCAACTATAGTTAATATTTTTTTAATTTTTGTTCATCTTGTTCCAATCACTCGATTAGATTTCAGGTCTACTATTTAGAATTATTATCAAAGTATCATGTAATAATATTTAATACAAAAACGTTTAATTATTAATTTTTCTAAAATATATTCTATAAATTGATTTATGTATAATTTTTTTTTTTGGCCAATAAAAAAGGGATGCGCAATTCCAGAAAAGCTCAACAGAATTTTCAGTTGGATCTCAAAATTTTCTAGGACAACATTGATTAAATGGTGATTTAAGATTGAAGCCTCTTATGTTTAGTCGTCTGACAAATAACCCCTGATATTTCATAAAGATACCCCATTTGGTTTAGATTTAGATTATGTATCAGAATTCAGAACACCCATTACTACTTCAAGAATCCTAACAAAGATAAAATTTGAAATCACAGGGGATTTTCTGTAATTTCGGTAAACTATAGGGAGTTTGAATTAAATTTTCACTTAAAATAACAATGTAAATACACTAGCAAATAGTGCCACAATAAGACAATGCATTATAGACAAGACTAGTTAATCTCCCTATAGGTCTGCACAATCCCAGCTAGATCATAATAACTGCCAAAAAGTAAACATGAAACAAAATCAAAATTTACAGGCAGAAGCAACACGAAAACGATATGCAAGGCATCTTTTCAATACCTTAAATATCTCGAAATATTGTGATTGCTTCAAAGTTCAATTGACACTAGCAATCTGAAGAATTAATTTGGATTGATGCTGAAGGCCAGCATTGAGCTGCATGGAGTGATCACAAATTCTGAGTAGTCTGCTTTATGTGAAGAGCAGCTCTAACAACATTTCCTCTTGTAATAATGCCAACCTATCATATGGAAAACAAGAAACTGTAAAAATACATATTTTTGCTGATAATTGAAATGAAATATTCAAATACCAATTAAGGATTCGAAATAGAATCTTATTACCAGTTTCCCTTCGTTATCAACGACTGGTAGGCGACGATATTTTGTTCTAAGCAATAACCTATATTACCATAAAAAAGATTCTTCCGTAATAGTCAATTCAAATAATATCACCTACAACCAAAATTGTAGAGGGATCGAGATTTATAGACCATGTCTATTCATGGCCATGCAAGGAAATTTTAAAACGTTTAAAGATATACAAATAAGATGAAAAGGAATCAACTTTTTGAAGTCAATAAAAAAAGTGAAATATACCTCACAACATCCTCGAGGTTGGTGTTTTCACGCACAATAAGAGGAGCAGGAGTCATAACGTCACCAATGACCTTTCCATTAGTTTTGTTGAGTAGCTTCTGAATCTCGTTAAATGTCTGCCATGAAATAAACTATGAGAAACTGATAAAAATCATGGGTTGAGGGTATCCGTAACCATCTTCAAAAATGCTCATTTAAGACATAGACAAGGCAGTAGTTTTTGAGCCAAAATGTCAAAAAAAGCTCTTTCGTTTGATCTAATTATGGATACATAAGAGTTACACTTACTTTCCAAGTGCTATCGACATCTGGAAACATGTTTGTATCATGTTGACCACCACCTAATTTTAAAAGAAGAGAAGACAGCTTAATTAGAGATCATTATGTAAGAGCTTGTCAAAGCCAAGCCCAATTTATTACCAAAAGAAAATAACAATAGAAAATAAATTTGATAGCAACTAGCACTTAAGGAATAATACTAATCTTATGACTTCCATTCAATATGTAATTTTATGATATCGCTAATCTCCTTATCAAGTTGGAATAAGTCGAACATGTCTTGCCAGTTTATCAGCCACCGGGCAGAAATTTTTTTATTTGATCTCTTCACCAAGATGGGGAAAAGGCATGACCATGAAATTCTAACTATTTTAGCTAAAAACCTTAAAACTTAGGGTTTCATAACTTCAATTATACCTGAGATAGAATCGAGCGCGAGCAAATCATAGTCAGAAACCACACCAACCTGCATCAAACACCATCAAATTGTCAAGATTTATTAATAAAACCGTCAACATCACGATACTATTACTCTTCTTCAAAATACCAAATGGTCACTTGTTATGTATCATCATTAAATAAAGAACTGATATACGGCTAACAGAAGATTCAGCAAAATTCATGCATATGAAATGTAACATTACCAACTTCCAGTCATCATCAATTACAGGAAAACCGGTTACTCTTTTCTCAACAAGAATGTCTAGCGCTGTTTATACAAGAAAAAGGTTGTAAGTAGAAGAGTGGCCTAATTGAAATATGTTTTCAACAAATAAAATATAAATGATACCTTCATCCACAGTAGTTGTAGGTTTTACAACATGCAAATGCTCTTTTCTTGTCATAAAATCACCAACTGTGTAGACTTCCTCGCGTTGCTGTAAGGTGATCAACAAACGAATTCAGTAATTCCCCCGAAGATATTGACATAGTTGAATTCATTATAGATTAACAATATACAACACAAATTATTAACTCGAATCCTGGTGGATCCCTGCAGGGCAGCTGCTCGTAGCTATTTGAGCGACCCCCAAACAAACTGAAGCATATACACTCAATCAAGTCAAGTTTATTGTACAGATGACAACATCCAAATCATGTAAGCCGTTTATAAGTTTCTGAAGAATTAGTTAGGAAAAAACTCAAAAAGGTTCCTATACAGGTTTTCAAGCTCGTTTAACTTGCCGCAAGTAAGAAGTAAGTAGTTCCTCCATAAAGCTCCAAATAAAAAGTGGCTCCATCTTCAAGGACTAGCTTCACCCCAGTGATTATGTCTACCTTATAACTTCAAATGATGATTATGAGCAAGTTTATGCAGGAATGTTGAAGGAAAACATGGGTGATTGTAACTCGAGGCATCAAAGTATAGCTCTTTCTCTAAAAAAAAGATGGAATATAGGAATTAAAATATGTAATAGAGTAACATCATAAAGTGACACGTACTAATCTTCCACTGGATTGATTGGGCTAAGGTCCATATGGTTTACGCCTAACTCACCTCAAAAGCTAGCTCAAGAGATAAGGATTGACCAAGACCTTATAAAGTGTACTTAGTCTTGTTATCAAATCCATGTGGGACATTTAGTCTCAATAGATTGCTCATTCAAGCTAAGTTGCTATCCATTCAAGCTTTACACCAGAGCACTTCACTGCGTAGAACTCACCATACCGTAACCCAGACTTCGTACAAAAGATTTATGTATTAAACAACTAATACTACTTGCATCATGCAGCCCTTTCTCCTACTCTTACTATCATATCAATCTTCTCAGCTTGTACCCAAAAGAAAGATAACAAAAACCTTCCAAGTCAATCACGTCATTCATGAAAACTGAATTATGCCGCCTTTATTCTCCTATTCTACTCTTGCTATGCGTCAACCTTATTGGTTAGTCACATCCTTCACGAAACTTGTAACATTATTATCTTTGGAAGATCTAGTTTGTGCAGAACGAAGATAAATAGTTATAATTTTATGTTTAATCTATGAAATCAAAAACCATAGCACTCTCATAAATTCTAGAACTTTCTCATCGTCTATTCCTACTTATCTTCCTTTAGACAATGTTTGGTGGTTGTTTTTCTTTGTAAATTGATTGAATTCGAATTTATTATCGTTTCACTAAAAAAAACATTTTTTTTACATAGTTCAATCAAAAAGGAAGACTTTAATATCTGTCTCGCAATTACTAAGTCCAGAACAAGTGCCTTCTTTTCTTTACCTCAAAGAATTGTAATACGGTTTCTAAAACACGCATTTAGTAAGGTATTCTTAGTACTTATCATGTATACAAAACTAATTTCAATAATATGCCAATATATATACTTAGACAGGGAGTCGTGATATCTTACTGGAACGGAATTGGTGGTCCCGGCGGTGGCGCATGGAAGAGCCTCCGGCCGTCGAAAATCAGAAAATTGGTGACGCCGCCGCAGAGCAGCAGAAGTAGTGGAAACAGCGTTTTTGGGGAAGGGCGTGGCGAGGGTGCAGGGTAAACTGGGGCCGTGAACGGTGGAGATTACAACAGCTGAGAGTTCGGCGGTGTAAAGAATTGAGTCCATGAGCGCCACAAGTGATGTGAAAAGTGAGCAACAAGTAACGGTCAGATATTTCACATTTGCATATACTAGCGTGTGATTGTACTTGTAGGTGAAACTTCAACGGAAGAAATTTAGGGTCTGTTTGTTTGGGAGATTAAATGGTAGGAGTTTGTGAAATACTAATATCGACTTGCATAATATTGTTTGTTTGAATTTTTGGATAATTATTTGACAAATTAAGTAGATGTAAGTTTTTCTCGAAGAATTCGTCTATATGTGTAAAATGTGTGTAACTTTTATGTCATATCATGTTTATTATGTGAGATAAGTTATGTAAGAAATAAATTACTTTATGTAAAATCAAAATATAGTTTGTGTAGATTTTTTTTTAGAAATAAGAAAAATCGATGTTTGCTTGACTTTTGGATGAATAGTTTGGGGAAAATGAAAGAAGATAAATTTATTTCATAAAGTAGAAGTATAATTTGTCTCGATTCTCTCAAAAGCGAAAATATTTTGAGAAATGCGGTACAAACCGGCCCTTATCCGCTGCGATAACATAGGCATTATAGATTTGTATTTTATATTGTGAATAGATGAATGCTAACAATAATAAAATTAACTATAAAACTCACACTAACGTGAATTTGAACGAACTACCTCTAAAATTTGGGCCTCAAGAAAACATGATGCAATATACGAAAAATATGCATTCCCATTAAATATACAAAATTAATTTAAATAAATCTCATATATTTGTTGCAATACGTCATTTGTTAAGTGAATGCCCTCAATATTTGACGGGGTTGTGACTTGGAAAAATATAATTCTACCATGACAAAAAATTGATGATAACATAAATGATTTTTAAAAATGAATTATTTTCTAAACTGTTGGGGAAAGGTATAGGTAGATGTTTGTAATTAATTTTTAAAAGATTTTACCGCTAGGTCATAAAACTTATAACACAAAATGATATACATTGATCTGACATTTGTTTTAATTGATTATTGACTATAATTTTGTGTCGTTGGTGTGAACCAGCACATCAATAGGTAACTTTTTTACGGCTGAGGTTCTCTCGATTAAGTTGGTTTGTTCCATCATTGCCCATTGAAAAATTGTTGAGATTTGTTTTGAAAATGATTGTGTCAAAGCGATTGAGAAGATCCAAAATTGTTGGAAAGAGCCGGATTGGGCTGGTAGAGGCTTGACTGAAAATATCATATATATATATATATATATATATAGTGGCGGATCCACATAGGGGCAAGGAGCCCCCCCTAGAATTTTTTATTTTTTTTTATATATATGTGTTGTAATTTTTTTTTTAGCAAAAAATTTAATATATTAGTCTAATAGTCCAAATATAATTTTAAGTCCAATTAATATACCCACTTTAACAATAACTTACTCATCCAATTGTAAGCCCCAATAATATTGCAATCATTTTCCTTTGTCTTCAATTTACATTTGATGGCGTCGATATTGGGGATCACTAATGACTTGTCTCAAGCTTTACAAAGAAAAGATCAAGATATAGAGAATGCTATGAAATTAGTCAAATTAGCTAAATATCGTCTTCAAGAGACAAGAGATGATGGATGGGAAACTTTGTTGGAGGATGTTACTTCTTTTTGTTCTAAACATGAAATTGAAGTTCCTTCAATGAGTAATGTTTATGTTCCATATGGGAGACCAAAACGTAGGATTGAACAAGTGACTATCGAACATCATTACAAAGTTGAGAGATTCAATTCGGTGATAGATAGACAATTGCAAGAGTTGAACAACCGTTTCAATAAAGTAAACACGGAGTTGCTTCTTTGTGTTGCATGCTTAAACCCATCCAATCACTTTGAAGCTTTTGATAAAGGAAAACTTGTTTGTCTTGCCGAATTTTATCCAAATGACTTTTCTTTTCTTGAGCTCTCGGCTCTTCCCAATCAACTTGAAAACTATATTAGGGATGTTCGATCAAGTGATGATTTTTCTAGTTTGAAAGGGATCGGTGATCTTGCTAAGAAGATGGTTGCAACTAAAAGACATGTCGCATTCTCGATGGTTTACAAACTTGTGACATTGTCGCTTATTCTACCCGTTGCAACTGCATCAGTGGAGAGAGCTTTTTCGGCTATGAAGATAGTAAAGAATCGACTTCGTAACCGAATGATTGATCAATGGCTAAATGATAGTTTAGTTGTCTTTATAGAGATAGACATATTTAATAGTATTTCAAATGATGCTATCATGGACCGATTTCAAAAGATGAAAACCGTCGTGGTCAATTATTAAAGTAAATATGTAGATATTTTGGGTTCTTATGTGAATAATATAAACTTTATGTTTAACTATTTGATTTTTTTTATGTATAAGTTTAGCCCCCCCTGACCCAAATTCCTGGATCCGCCCCTGTTAATATATATATGGGCATGTTTGGCCTAAATGGAAGTTCCGCTACATCACTTGAGGTTCCAATTTTACAGCTCATAACCTTGATGCTTGGGCTGGTGATTTGAGTTGGGAAGATCCTTTTTGTTGTATTCGTTTTTTCTTTTTTTACTTCCTTATAATGTCTTTTTGTGATGGGGTTATTTCGTGGTAGACTTTGTTGTACCATTCTTTTGAGTTGGTGAAATGAAGTATTATTTATTAAAAAAAAGTATAATTTGTATCCATATATTAATTTACCTTTTATTTTCTTAAAATACATTATTGCGTTACTATGTTTATAAAGTTAAAAAAAACACATTGTTGAATTAATTGATGAAATGATAATGTCTAGAGTTGATGTTTACAAAATTTCTTAACTTGCTAACAAAAGTCGATATTTAAATTCTAATAAAATGAATATGCCGCTATAATGACAAAATCAGCGAAACAACATAATATTAATAACTAAATAAGAGAATATGAGTAAGGTCAGCTCAACAATTAAAACATGGATCTAGTTTGTCTTGGTTTAGTTTTACTCAAATCAGGTCAAATCCTAATTAATAAAGAGTTTGAAAAGGTCTCAGGCAAAACTTCAAGTAAGACAAATCGAAACCTACACGACCTATAAAGTCATTGATTTGACCTATGTCATCTATTTTTTACACATTGATTTGACATCTACTACCTATTTTTCTCCTCCAAATCACAACAAGTCAAACCTCAATCCAAGCCATACCTCAAAGTTTCAAAATCCCCTAATTATTATCCAATACTACATATTTTACAATTTCAATATTCCATTGAAACCATTATCCAAATCGAGTTTCAAAGATTTCACCGAAACCTCTAAAACCAATTGAGACCAAACCGAGATAAAACTCAGTCAAACTACTTCCATATTAAGGGTCTATTTGGTTGGGTTCTGGTCCGGTCTCACCGATCTCGCGAAATTGAGTCAGAACTCTTTCAAATAAAGTTTGACAAACCCATGAAACTCATCATAAACTTATTCATAGACCCACATTAAAACTCTTGAAACATATAAAACATTGATTTGACAAATATCATCTATTTTTTCCCTCAAACTCTATAAAAAAACATTGGTTTGACATCTACGACCTACTCTTTGCCCAAACCGGAGTTTAAGCTTTTTAAAAACCACAAAATCCAACATAAAAAATTTAACCAAATGAGTTTTTAAAAATTTCACCGAAACCACCAAACCATTTTTTTAAACTGAAACCTATGAAATCAAGCCAAAATTCATCTAAACTAGCCCTAAACTTTTCAATTTTAAGGTTTCACTTCCACAAATTTTTGCTTCATCGCAATCTATAATTAAGACAATTTTGATTAATTTCTTCTAAAATAATGAAAAGTCAGTTTGTTGAGTTATTAATAGTCGTATTTAATAGTACTATCATACTAGTATTCCTAATAAATATTCCATGTGTCCTTTTAGAAAAAAAATTTTGTCCCAAATTATTTGTCACTTTAGAATTTCAGTATTTATTAATTATATATATATTTTAGATATATAAGAGAAAAAGTAAAAGAGAGAATGTTTAAATTGAATATCGTGTAAATAGCTAACGGTGATATAAATAAAAAATAAGAATATTTTAGAAATATAATTTATTTTTTTCTTAAAATTAGGACTATGTACCTTAATGGGTTAGAATCCTCTATAACACTATTAGTGTACCACATTTATGTATCACTGCTAGAAAGTAATTGTCATTAGAATAATTTGGAACAGATGAAGTATTGGCTATATCGCTTATACATGATGTCATGCTTACCGTGAAAAATATAAAAATTCCTCTGTTAAATACTTAAATTTCCATCCTATACACCGTACACGTCACCTTTGACAAAAAAACCAATGGACCCACTATTCCAAATCCAACGGCGCATATCTCGTACCAGAGATTGTTTAGGGTTTGAGTGCGCACACCTAATCTCCTACCCCGGTATAAATATGGCCGCCTCAAAATTACTGTATTTTTCTTGTGCGCAGTTCAAAGCTGCTCTTTTACTCTTCTCTTTTTCTCTCTTTCCGTCATCTCCGGCGTCGCCGCCCGTCGCTTCCGGCGGCGCTCTCTTATTCTCCTTCCCGTCGGATTTCCGACCTATGAATCCTTCCCTCTCCTCTCTTTATTGAAAACCAGAAAAAAGAAAAAAAAATTCTATCTCACGGAAAAAAAATTACAAAACTCTTACCCTGATTTTTTTCTTGCTTTCGATTAAGTTAATTAAGCCGTACATTTTTTTCTTCGATTCCAAAAGTAAAAGTAATAAGAGGAGAGGGAAGTATTTAGAAAAAAACCAAAAAAATTACAAAACCCTTGGAAAAAGAAAAAAAATCCACTTCGCTATGGCAGCGCAGGTTCAGATGCAGCCTCAGGTTCAGATGGTCAATGCGGCATCGTCTGGTGCCGGAGGGCCTTTCGTGACGTCTCTATACGTCGGCGATCTCGACCCGAACGTCACTGATTCGCAACTCTATGACCTGTTCAGCCAGTTGGGGGATGTGGTGTCTGTTAGGGTTTGTAGAGATTTGGCTAGCGGGTTTTCCCTCGGATACGGATATGTCAACTACGCCAACCCTCAAGATGGTTTGTTGACATGTTCTGATTATTTTATTATGATGTATTGCTATATGCGCAGTTTCTTGAGATATGCTTAAATATATCTTATTTTTTAATTATTTCCATTGCTCTTATGTTCAAGTGATATGGTAAGTAAGTGGAAGGAAACAAGACTGGATGTGGAAACACCCATAACCTTCTGTTTAATACAATCAATTTTTTTATTCAAAACTATTTTTGTAAATCTTAATAGAATTTGTTTGGAAAAGTTACATGAATTTCATCATTATTTATAATTTAGTGCTTTGAATTAACAAATTAAGTTACAGTTAACAATGTTGTGCTATTTCTGAAGAATGACTTGGTTTCTGCGATTCAGGATCTTATTTTAAGTGCATCGAATTGTGTGTTGTTGTGCCTAGCTGAGTTATGAGAACCTTTGGGAAACTACTGGACAATGTAGTATTGTTTATCATGCATTTGTGGATCTTTTGTTTCCATGAGGGTGGAATTTACACTTGTATTGTATGTTAAATTTTGTATTGCATAAGTCACAATGTAGCAGATAGACTGGTCAGTCTTCGATTCCTTGTCTGACTAATGTATTATTATTCACTTTTCATTTTAGCAGAATCAATGTACTCTTCACCATTTAAGTAACTTTGTAATAAAATTCTTAACATACACGAGTATACCTTTCAGATTAATTGAATTCGTTTCTCGTATCCTTTGATGTCATAAGCACTGTGCTCTTGATGGTTTGTTTTACTTGGGTTGCATATATTCATTGGAATGTTGAAGCCATTAAGACCCCATTCCTATCTTTTCTCCCTACTGCACTGGTCCATGACTTACAATTTTTGGCTTTTTGTTTCTGTTAGCTGAAAGAGCATTGGAGGAGCTGAACTTTACTCCTCTCAATGGAAAACCAATTAGGATTATGTATTCTCATCGAGACCCAAGCGTTCGTAGGAGCGGTGCTGGAAACATATATATCAAAGTAATGCTTTCTTCAGTTTCTTTATATTTTCCCTGTGATACACCTCTCTAACTGAGATTCGTATATTAATTTGGTCTTTTAGAATTTGGACAAGGAAATTGACCACAAGGCTCTGTATGAGACATTTTCTTCCTTTGGAAACATTCTATCATGCAAAGTCGCAACAGATGCTTCTGGTCAGTCAAGAGGCTACGGCTTTGTGCAATATGCTAGTGAGGAATCTGCCCAGCAAGCTATTGAGAAGCTCAATGGCATGTTACTGAATGGAAAGCAAGTGTACGTTGGACCCTTCCTTCGCAAGCAAGAAAGAGAAATATCAGTAGACAAGGCCAAATTTACTAATGTGTTCGTGAAGAACTTGTCTGAATCAACAACTGAAGAAGAACTTAAAAAGGTATTTGGTGAATATGGATCGATAACCAGTACAGTGGTGATGAGAAGTGAAGATGGAGCGTCAAAATGCTTTGGATTTGTTAATTTTGAGAACGCAGAGGATGCTGCTAGAGCTGTTGAATCTCTTAATGGCCAAAAAATTGATAACAAAGAATGGTATGTTGCAAGAGCCCAAAAGAAATATGAAAGAGAACTTGAATTGAAGCAACGATTCGAGCAGAGTGTGAAGGAAGCAGCTGACAAATCACAAGGGTTGAATCTGTATGTGAAAAATCTTGATGATACTGTTGATGATGATAAGCTTAAGGAACTTTTCTCTCCTTTTGGTTTGATAACATCATGCAAGGTTTGTTGATTAGCGATCCCTTATGTGATTAAAACCTCATGGTGCTAGTAGGCTATATAGCTTGCTAAAAGTTCTTTAATATCTAATATCTATACAGGTGATGCGAGATCCAAAAGGAATAAGCAGGGGATCAGGATTTGTTGCATTCTCATCATCTGAAGAGGCTTCTAGAGCTGTGGGTTTTCTTCTCTGCATTCTTCTCATTTTATACTCATCAGGCTATCTTTTAATTTATACAAATTCATGATTTTTTTTTCTGTAGCTTTCTGAAATGAACGGCAAGATGATTGTTGACAAGCCTCTTTATGTTGCACTAGCTCAGAGAAAGGAAGATAGAAGAGCAAAATTGCAGGTATTTATCAGCTGTATTTGGTTCTTACATACTCTATACCGTAGGTGATGATACCTATTTGGAATGTCTGATAAAAAAATTGTAGTTTATTAATGCTATTATCTTTGTTGTATGTAATTGAAAGTTTTCTTGGTTCTTTTATGAGTTAATTATTCTTATAAATGTCATAGTATTATGGTCATTGAACGCAACCTTGTGGATTATTACATAAAATGTTAATTCCCCGATCATTTTATCCAGGCGCAATTTGCTCAAATAAGGCCAATTACTATGGCGCCTGCTGTTGCTCCTCGTATGCCGATATACACTCCTGGTGGTCCTGGTCTAGGACAACAGATGTTCTACGGACATCCTCCTGCCATGATTCCTCCCCAAGTATTTATATTCTTCACATGCTATTTTATGGCTAACAAGTTTTATTGTCAAGTGGTAGTTCAATTGTCGAGAAAGAAGTCATATGAGTTAACGTTATATGTTTATGTGAACTGGGATCAGTATGGGGATGGGGATTGCAGTAATAAGGAAACACTTATAATCTTGTAACATTTTCTTCCCTAAACTATGATTTCCGTAATAATTATTATATCAGATTTTCTTCATTGTTATATATTGTTTTAAAATTTAGTGAACTGTCATTTGCCTCCGTCCATTTGGAATTAATCATGTTACTATTGATAGTCCTATCCAACTACATATGTAATGCATCTATCTCTACAAAATAACTGATGACAATAGCATAGTTCAGATTGTTTCTAATTTATTACAAATGGACTTGTCTTTATTGTCAGCCTGGATTTGGATATCAACAGCAACTTGTTCCTGGCATGAGGCCTGGTGGGCATCTTATGCCGAATATGTTTGTGCCTATGGTCCAACAAGGGCAGCAAGGTCCACGTCCTGGTGGTAGGCGCTCCAATGCTGTTCCAATGCAGCAGCAGGGTCCACAGCCAGTTCCAGTAATGCATCAGCAAGCGGCACTGACTTAGTTCTTATCTTTAAAAAAATTGTGTAGAAACTTTTTGCTTGATTAATTATTCATTTCTCTTGTAGATGTTTCCAAGAGGACGTGGGTACCGCTATCCTCCTGGGCGTGGCATGCCTGATGTATCATTGCAAGGTGTGGCTGGAGGCATGCTCTCTGTTCCATATGAAATGGGTGGCTTGCCTTTGCGTGATGCAGGAATATCTCAGCCTATTCCAATTAGAGCTTTGGCATCTGCACTTGCAAATGCTTCGCCCACCGAACAGAGGACTGTAAGCCCATTTACTTCTATTATCGTTCATTCACAAATTCTCTTTTTAGAATCATGTGCAAAGATGTGTGTCAGTCCAAGTCTCAAGCTACCACTTGATATACAAAAATTCTAAACACTTGAAGGAACTTCATCCTTGGAAATTTCACATGGTCTGATTTATCTCAAGTTAGCTATGTAAGCATCATTTTGGCCATGGGTCATTGCTACATGAATACTTTATTTTGGTGTGCAGATGTTGGGAGAAAATTTATACCCACTGGTCGAACAATTGGAGCCTGAGATGGCAGCTAAGGTGACTGGCATGCTATTGGAAATGGACCAAACTGAAGTTTTGCACTTGTTGGAGTCACCAGAAGCTCTTAGGGGTAAGGTTGGAGAGGCAATGGAGGTTCTAAGGAATGTATCTCAGCAGCAGCAGGCTAGCAGCTCTGTGGAGCAACTGGCTTCATTGTCGTTGAACAAATGATCTTTTCTCTAGAGATCGCTTGCAATAAAGGTGGTCTGGATTTGGAGACATTATCTTTGCTAAGTTATGATCATTTGAGAGCACTATAACCCTTTTTTTCGTTTGCCTTTGATGTGTGAGATTGTGAAGCCTGTGGCATTTTATATTATTGCCTTGTGGAGATTGAATATCTTTGAACTTATCGCTGCTCTGTGTTGTGTGGATTTTGAATTAAATTATAAGCAGACCTGGTGCTTTTGGACAAGTAATTCATTTTTGGTTTTTATTTATTTTATGTTAACCTTTTTCTATATTCGGATGGTGATAGCACAGGAATATGCTTTACACCTCCATAAATAGTTTCTTATCCCACACGTATATCACCTATTCACCTTTGTTGAACTTCATCCTTTTTGTGGTTATACAGTATTTGCTTTAATCTGTCAAAGTTTGCTCTCATGTTGCAAGCAGATGGTTTTCAAACGTTCTTAAAATTATGATTTTGAAGATCTTGATATGCCATGCCTTTCCATTCCTCTTGAAACTTTTTTAATGAAAGATCATGATTAGAATTTCGAGCTAATGCTATTTTTTCTTCCTGTAATTTTTAAAAAAAAATGCACTTTACCCCTTGAAAGTTTTAAAAGAGCAATTTATCTCTTTGAATTGGAGGGTGCATCTCACTCAATAAAATTAAGAATTGGCAAGAAAAATATTTTTGTAACATGGGAGGGTTGAGTGTTATTTTTATCATAATATAGGGTTATGATATCACATTTATCGTAACACAATGTGCATTTATAAAAATGGTAGTTTTGTCAATTCAATTTTTTTTTAAAGTTCAGAAATATTAGGAAGATAATGTAAATTTTTTATAATATTATAGCGGATAAAATTCTTTTTTTTTTTAAATTAAAAGAAGTTAATTCGAAAATCGAACATTTTGCATATAAGTAGCAGAAAAATTGTCATTAGCTCCTTACTTCTTATTCTCCTTGAATATTTCAGTTGCCACGTCGTGATGTCGTAAGAGCAAAAATCTTAAAAATAGATTGCAGATTCGGGGATATATACTGCGTTATTAGTTTGTTCTTCGGATTAAGAAAAAATGAAAATGCACGAACAATTTGCACAAAGCTGACGGGATAAGTAAGATTCTATTTTTCACTTGATTTCGCACAACTGAACCAATATTATTCCTAAAGATGTTTCAGCGTAAATTCCGATTTATGAAGCCAAGCTTAAGAAACGTGATCCTAACCTATCATATTTTTCTCAAAAACCTCTTAGGGTGAGTTTGACCCAGCGATTGGAGCTCTTAAAATCACTTTTACATCTCTATTGTGATTTTTGAAGTGTTTGGCCCCGATTATAAAAATTACTTCTGTTCAATCGTGATTTCATGGTGTTTGACCCCCAAGATCATAATCACTTTTGAGATCCTCAGAAGCAAAAAATCAACTTATTTTAAAAACAACTAAAATGTTACTTTACAAAAGCTATTATACAAAAACAATTATTCTATAATTAATTATTATCATAATCAATTATTACCAAAATCAATTTTAGTATTTAGTAAAATTAATTATCCTATAATTACTTTTCGAATCGCTTGGCCAAACTCATCCTTAATTCAATCTAAATATATCTCAGCGTTCCAAAAATCACAAATTCAATGATCCAAAATCCAAATGATATTTCAATACCGAAATCATCCAAACAATTCCTAAACAAGGTTTGGAAAACACCTCCATTTGATGAATTTACAACTTTTAGGACAAATGCCAATGCATAAAGATATCTGCCCGTTTTAGCTCATATAAAGGCGAAAAGACCAATTTAATGAAGCAAGCCCAGGAGTTTCACTGCCACATACAAACTCATTGCACTTTCACTCAAATTGATTGTAATTGCAAATGATCAGCAATCAATTTTGGTACTAAATATCGGAGTTACGAAAACCCTTCAGTACAGTTACCTGCTGTAGAAAAAAATATATTATAGACGAGAAGTCCACAATTTGTTCCAGAAAGAAAACATAACAAGACATATTCACAACACTAACTCCCCCCCCCCCCCCCAAAAAAAAAAAAGAAGGAACTGGACCCTTTCTTCTTTTAATAGAGGCATAACAACTTTTTTACATCTGGTGCTTCACCAAGTTTCTCTAACTGCCAAGTGAGGAACAAAACCGGCAGTATTGCTTACCGATTAATTTTAAGCATCTTGGCGAACAACATGCCTCTGTCTTATCCCCACATCTGCAGCTTCCCGATTATTTTCATTGACATCAGTGCTGCCATTTGGAGTCAAACTTTGATTCTCAGTGGCAGTCTGTCTTTCCTCTAAGTTCTCCCTGTAGTTATGGAGTCTACGGCCAATTAGATATCGGTCATCACGTATAGAATTGTGGATATTGGTGAACCATACGTGGAAACGCTTGGCACAGAAACATAGTAAACTGAAGATGAGACATCCCAACCAAGCAAATCGATAGACAGCCGAGTTAACTAACAATGGGTACCCAAATACTGGAAAGACCCCTCTTGAGAGAACGTAGGGAACACATAATGCTGTAAGAAGCTTCATAATGATTGGAAGAACAATCTCTCGCAGCACCCAAAGACATTGGAGCCTTGAGAAACCATCTTCCCTAACTCTTTCAAATTTTATACGCCAGCTATCATCCATCAGCGGCATCATGTGATCCAACATAACCTGTAGAAAAAAATTAAAACATCAAGATATCTGAATCGCGGGATGGGAGTGTGGGGTAGGGACGGGGGTGCTCACCAGTCTAGTCCAGATCTTCAAAAATATAAGTCCTAGAGCCCAATCTTGATACAAAAGGAAAACTGGACTTTCATCCACAGGAACTCGCATGGGCACAATTACAAGAAGTTCAAACAGCAGGCCAATTAAAACGGGAATGACAAAAACCTGAAACATGAGATATTATACGAGTTAGCAAAATAGTAAAATCCCATATAATAAAATCACAACCAATTACATTCATACCCATATAGACAACAGGGCAGAGCTTTTGAGAATAATGCCACACCATCTCCAAATCTGGTTGAGCAATAGCCTTGTCCTCCTTGTTTTGATAAGATTGATACAATACCTTACTCCAGCCAAAGCAGTCCAAATAACATAGCTTCCAATGATAAATGCATATAAATCTAAAGAAAAAGAGCAAAACCAAAACAAATTCAATTCAACGTAAAATATAAGGCAATGACAAATAAAATTAGCCAATATAACTACCATTGCATTTGATGCCGTGAGTTATTGGGAGAAATGGGAGGGCATTGAAGAGTGTTCGTCCAAGTGAAACAGGTACAACTATCAAGGCGGCGTTGAATATAAGCAGAGTCATCCAAGCCACCAACAACAATAGCACAATTCGAAGCACAAAGGCCCACCTACTAAAATTTTCAACCAGATAAATGGTAAGGCAATAGTACAAAAGGCTTGCACGCGTGAAGGTATCTGCGGTGAAAAAAGAAGTCCTCCACCAAAGAATCTCAAGGTTAAGTTGATAAAACTAAACCAGAACAACAAAAAAACAAACTTCTAACAAATGACTGACGTAATAATATGTAGAATTAATATTTCATGGACCAATACAACAGATACAATGTCAAAACAGATGAAGAAAACAAGCACCTAATAAAATAAACTCGTGGTCATCCGAACAACAATACATATTAATAAAACAAGCACCTTATAGAATAAACTCGGGTAATCTCCAGGTCCACCAGACCTAACTAACAGTATAAGAACTATTTCTCCAGGTTGATATAAGAATGTAACTTTTTTCTAGAAAATCACTCATGACGATAATCACAACAAAGTAATATCTTTTTCCCTTCAAAGAGTCTTCGCTTACTTCTTTTAAGGACAGGAAACTTTCAATCAAGATCTCAACTTTAACCGGAAAAAAAATAACTATGGTTGATTATAGATTGCTAATGAATAGGAAAAAGAAAATTAATCACACCATCGCCAGGCCTAATACAGTGTCAAAGCTCAAACCGTGTTCGTGGAGACCAATAATACACAAGCGCACCGACATGTATCACTTAATGAAATAAATGGAGAACAAACACAAAATAATGGCATCACATGTTGAAAAGAATCATCACACTGCATTGTTAAAGATATTAATAATCTTATCTGGAACTTACTCTGGATCAGCTCGCTCATCACCATCATACTCTGCAGAACTGGTATTTGCCACCACATGCCTAGATCTGTTCACATCGTCAAGGGCTATAGCTCGGACCTGTCCAACTGCCTGTGCATGTCCTCTGTCCTGTCTCCCAGGATCCCCGTTCCCATTATCATTCCCAGCATTATCCTCTGGCTTTGGGAGTAGAAAATCTGTTAAACCAAGTGCCCAGCCAACAGCAGTAAACCAATATCGAAGAAGGGATTTAAGAGTATGTCGCAGTTTGAAATGCTCGATGGCAAAAGGAATGCATATTTGAAAGAGAAGCATGTCAGCAGGAATTTCTGTGAATGGATCCGATACACTGCAAATAACAAATGCACGACTATAAGTCCGAATGGAGATGGTAAACTACCAAACCAAATGCGACATTCAGAAAAACAAAAAAATTGAGGAAACAAGGAGAGCAATCTTACGAAATATCTAAAGGAAATATGTAAGGAACCATCCGCATTGCAAGTTTAACTGGCAAAAATACCAGCATCACAATCAAACTCCCGTATACAGCAACGGACAACAGAACTCTACGAGCATGTTTGTGCACAGGATCATCAATCAAATCACGGAACGGGTTGTAATTAGGATCAGCAGGATCTCGAAGAAAATAGAGAACCCCATTACGCAATACCTACAAGATATATGGAAGGGGTTTAGGTGATGTTAAACAAAGCTTTAAGTTCAAAAGGAGTACACAATGTAATTATTAGTTTGGCATAATACCCCTCGAAGAAGGCTGACGAAGATACTTATTTGCAGCATGTAAACTATTCCTACAACCCAATGAACTAAGGAGCTTGCAAGTGGCGAGGCTGAAAAGAACTCAACTCTCTGTGAAATTGACTTCCCAAACATTCTTATAGTACAAACATCCAGCCACCAGCCGCACATCAGAGGAAAAACTCCAAGTTCAATGACCAGAAGGAAGGCAACCTTGATCATAGTCATCAAATGTCTCATCGCTGCCACAAACTGCCTAAAGAGAGATGGAACAGTTTCTGCAATGGTTGTGATACCATAGAACCTCCCAATGGTGAAAGGCTCTCCTCTAGAATACCGGATTAAGGTAACAATCCCAAGGTAGAAGATGAGAAGAGAAAATATAAACATATATCCAACAGCAAGAGTAGTAACGTCAGAAAGACGCGATGCCCCAGCAGATTGCACTTTCAAGAGATCCGTTGCAATCGTAGAACTTATGTTGCTTGAAACCTCAGTTTGTCCTGTTGCATTTACTTTCAGAATCTCCACAACCTGGCCAAGTAAACTATTCTCATTGTTATCAGACGTCAAATTTACAACAGCAGTAATTGCGTTCTTCAATGTAATATTGGCCAAGGAAAGTGCTGATTCAGTAAGTGGGACAACTGTGGATAACACTGGACTGGTAGCGGAGGACAAAAGCCATGACAAATGATAGAGTATAATGCGTCCTAAAGAGAAGGGCACAAAAATTACAACTCCAAGGAATATCATATTGCTTGCAAGAACCTGCAGGAAAGAAAGAGAAGGATGGAGTATCAATTAACCATGCTGCACCGAAACGAAGAAAAGGCTGTGAAAAACGACGCATTTACATAAAAAATTTCAAGACAACAAAATATTGCTAGCGTGTATGTCGGAGGAGAGTAATTAGTTATAATGTAACAGAACATGAATAATTGAAATGCAAAAGAAATTTAAACATTGCATCAGCAGGAGTGACAAACACACAAATTACTGACCAAAAGCCTTATAACGCTCTTTAATGTACCAATAAGGATCGTGGAAGCAATATAAGAATTCCATCATGCAATAAAGGTTCAACGAAAGCACAAAGCTAAACTTTCCATTTCAGATCTGAAAAGGTAGGATAAAACAAAAGGACTCACTGTGAATGCATTTTCAACCAGATGGAATACAGGTCCCTGCATGCCAACCAGTTCATCAAAAGGTACATCCTCCGCACCATCAGCATCATCCAGACCATCGAACATCTGTTCAACATGTGCCTCAAGGCGAGCTGCCTGCATCTCCCACCGAGCTGCAACATTTTCTGCATTACGCCGGATCATCTGACCAGCACCAGCAATTCCTTGTGCTCCACCAGCATCTTCACCATTCCCATCAACAGCGATATTTCGATTGGCTTGTGCAGCAATCCTTCTTGCAGCACGAGCTCCATTTCGATCTCCTTCATCTTCTCTATCAACATCTTGTCCTCCAAGCTCTCTTAAATGTCTGAAGTAATCTCTCAGTGAAGTTGCCCCAAGAAAAATGAACACAATGCTAGCGGAGAGAAGAAACCCATGCAGGCAGTCGGTGAGAATAAATGTTGTAGATAAATGACTCAAGAATAGCCGTTGTGCTTCAATGAAGCTCCTAACAAATGCCAAGCGCCATATCCAAAATGTGATAAAAGGAATTATGAGGAGCCAAACAGAAAGCACAAAACTGAGTCGTAAAAAGAACTGCATAACATGGCAGGCTTTCATAGCTATCCCAACGACAAATTCCTGAAAAGGAAGCCTTGTTGGCGCATTTTCAGCATAAACTGGAGAAAATGAAAATGGATGTTTGCAGACCTGCATAGAGTGTCAAGCAATAAAGTTCAGTTATGGATTTAGAAGTTCTCTTCGCCACAATGACTTGATAAAGCCAAGTAAAGGATATGAATCAGCAATAGCTACAGTTTATCGAAATTTCCTATAAAAAGAGCATATAATTTGGCATATAACAGCAATCAAAAAAGAATAAATCACACAAATTGGAATCTAAATAAAAGCCGGTACCCAAAAATTCACAATTGTAAAATATCACAGAAGAAGATAGATTGCCTTCACAGTACTACTCCTGAAAACTTCCTCCAGAACATAAAATATCCATGCCTAGTTTTCATGCTTCATTGTATATTTTCTTAAAAAAATGATTTATCACTGATCATGCAATGCATTCTCTAATCTCCTACTAAAGAAGATGAACAAATAATTAATCGAATAAATGTTTATAACTATATGTATTTATGAATTAAAAGAATAAAAAGAAAAGTGGAGCGGTGACAAGAATATTCAGCATTACTTCCACATTAAATAGCAGACAAATAATATGAACACTCTCTATCCTTGAACACGCCAGATCATCCATATATAACAATTCACAAATATAAACCCTAATTATCAGTAACAATTGATCAAGAAATCGCAAGTTCGAACCTCGCATTGACGAGCGTTGCTGTGATTGAGCCACTGAAGGAGGCAATCCTGATGAACAAACTTGATACTGCCGCTACACGCGCATGGATACCGCAGCGGATTATCCACCTCGCCTGGGTTTCTGCAGATTCTGCAGACATCCTCTTCCTCGTCTTCATCCAATAAATCGTACCTGTTAATATTATTGTTTTTAATGTTATTGCTACTGCCAGAACTGTTCAAGCCCGGAGACGAGCCGGTCGATGAGGTGGCGGGTTCAATGGGTGAAGAGGCTGACGGCTCGGCCGTCGCCGCCGCTGATGCCGTCTCCGGTCCGATCTCCATCAATTCGGTGGAGAAATCGGTGGATTTCTTTTCACGCTCTTAGGGTTGGTTAACAAAATTTGTGGATTGAGGAGACACAAAATGATACGACAGCGTTACGGGGACGCGAGGGTGGGGAGTTGGGGTGGGTGATTGCAATAAAAGGTTATTGATTGAGAAACGGAAGTGGAGTTGAGATGCCGATTTTGACCCTAGGGGTTAGTTATTGATCTTATAAGTACAAGGATGGTTTGGGAAATTAAGTAAAAGTCGGTGCGCGTTTCGTCTGGTCAACGGCGTTGAAGTGAGGATTGGGAGATTGTTCTAAGCTTCCTCAATTCAATAGTTTTGGGTTGATTCCCTCTATTGACTCTCTTTGAAATATATGCAGCTTTGATAAAAAAATATTTTTTTTAAGTACATTTGTTTGTCAAAGGTACTAACTTTCTTTTAGAGCACATACATTATTATACACATGGAAATTCTATTACTACTATTTATTTTATAACAAATAAATGTAATAATTGGATGAAATAGATGGCTCTAAGTCGAGTGGGGGTGGTTTGGATTGAAAGTTTCTTGTTTGCGACATCTCGGCCAAAAATTAGCAATGGTGTAACTTTTTTATTTAAAGTTTATTAATGATTTATATTAAAAAAAAAAGAAAATTACTAAACTGTGTCTCCAAGATTTAAACTTGAGTTTCGTCGGGATCACAAGCCGCTACTACTAAGATCTGACTTATGTTCAATCTATACACTTGTCAATTATGATATTTATATAAGAAATAAAATTGTTAAGAGAAATACACAAATGGAGTAGTAATTTAACCTATATATAAATCACAAAACCTAATAAACATAGTTGATTGGGCTTTTTCTGATAAATGCCAACAAGTTTAGTGAAAATTTGAAATAGGTGCAGTCGAAATTCAATGGAATTTTGACATGCACATTAATAAAAGTACTTGTTGCATGTCATGATCATTCATTCTACCCAGAAGATTTTATAGCAACTTCCTTCATCTCAAGCAAAGCATCTTCAAAACACTTGGCTAAAACATTAGGATCTGGGATTACTTCTTTCGCCACAAGAATTTGCATATCAGCAAATCCAGCATAACTCACCATATGCATTGTGATTGCCTGCATAGAGCAACAAAAGAGCAGACACAAAACTACAATTATTTCCTCTACAAATGGAAAAAGAAAAACAAAAAAAAGGTCCAAAAGTCGAAATCATTACATGGGGTAGGCTACTTGATGTTACACGCATGTGCTTAACAGGGTTGCCTGCAACTGTGATCTCTTCGCGAGGGCCAATTATGTTTGAAATGGTAAACGTAGTATTACAAAGAATACGGTAATTGAGAATGCTAGCTATCTACAAAAGCAATATACAAGAGTCGAGAGTTAATTCAAGAAAACAAATGACAGTGTTACGTTGTTGTAAGGAACATATTTTTCTTTATGCCACCAACTAAAATTCAAGAATCACCAAACATAGCATTAGTGGAACTTCTTCACCTTTGCTCCGAAAAGAGACATGGCCAAATCCCCAATTTTGTACGATAAAGGGGCTTCTAAAGAAAGTTTTTTCTTGTCGATCATTGATTTGGCTCTCTTCACAAACTGGATTGGATCTGAACCACATTTGTGATAGTAAATAGGTAAGAGAAGAAATCCAAACTTGTTACCCCATCGCATTCCAGAGTTACTATTCATTAGCTTTGTTATTTCCTGAAAAGAAGCACTGATTAGACTTCAAACCAGGGGAAAGAAAATAAAAAAAAAAAATTAATTGTAAGAAATATATATGTGAACCTGCAATCCTGCTTGTGGTCTCAAATTCACCATTGCCAAACCTGTGAGTGGAAGTCCTTCTCGTAAAGCTAGACGAAACAATAAGTCAGTCAGAATGTTTGTACAAATAATTAATAACAACTGAGATTTAATTTGTTAGTTGGACATGTAGTTAAATTTAAACACTAGTATTGAAAACTTACTGCGATTTTTACCTTTTGATGATCTGACGTCTAAATACCTCGAGATCCCGTGTGAGATTACACCAAAAAGAACATCATTGATGGTCTGCACATTTTAATGGAGAACACCAAAATATATATAATATATAGTATAACATAGTTATTCATCACTCACTTGAGAAATGCATGCATATATATGGTTTAATAGTACTTGTAAAACAATAATTTGCAGCCCGCTAAACCTCAAATTAGACGAAAATACCCTCCCATGGCCAGTCGTAGAAAAAACCAAACACTCCTAGATCGGTGTCATGTTGAACTGGGTACAAGCAACTACATCTCGAATTGAGCCATCAAAGATTTTCATTGGGTGGGATCAACCCCAAAGAACCTTAATAAAACTCTAGATCGATCGGTTTTCTTTGAATGCAGATCAAGTTCTATTTGAGAGTACTATTAATCGAATTACCAGAACTACATTCTAGTGTAGGAGGCTTATACTTTTGGATTTGAATTGAAATAATTCAAGTGAATAAGTTAAAAGGCAGTCAGTCAGGTGATTTTTTCAAAGAACTTATTTACGTCGAAATGGTGGATTACTTTGAAGCCACAAATTAAAATGAAATTAAAAGCTTTATATTATCAGCTGTCAATTAAATTAATAATCAATAAAACATTGATCGATCTCATCTCATCGTATGCAGGAAATTTGTATTAGAATCCAATAGAATAGTCAAGATAAGGTAATCATGTCATACACAAATGAATGTAATGTATATATAGTCATAGTGACAGGAAACATATAGCTAACTAGCTAGCTCAATATATTACTGTTTTCGTATGTATATATTTTTTATAGTAAAAAACAACAAATGTGAGGATCATACTAATACTAATGTAAGCAAGCAAAGCATATATATATATAATAGCATTCCTCACAGATAAATGGCAGCTATCTATATACACGCCATAAGATAAAATTTTAACTTACTTACCGAAAAAGGAAAAAAAAAATATAGTGTGGTAACAATTGAAAATGTATTTCTTTATGCCTTTAAAAGTAGTGGAGGATATAAATCGAGTAATACTGTATTACCAAAAAAAAAAAAAATTACTATCCTATGTCAGACCTCACATTTAATTTAAGAGAAAATAAAATCCCAAAATAATTAAGACGAAAAATGCTGTCTAAAAAGAAAAATTACTCCTACTTAGTAGTTTGTTTACGCTACCAGACAGTGGCCACACAAGATAACCAGTTCAGATCATTTGCAAATCAGAATCCAACGGTCAAAAACAAAGACTCACCGCATCACCAATAGCTTTCTTGACAATCTTCATATCGTCAATCCGGAACCTCGCCGTCGCCAACCTCCGCGGCCAGAGCTCCACCCCGGAGCCACCGCTTACGGCGGTGGTCTTATCCCTCAGCCACAAGGCCCTCAACCCAAACTCCATAACATAAATCAAAGTATACCAGATCATCTTCAACAAAATCCAAAGACTCCACCTCCTCCTCGGCGCCGCCTCCGACACCACCCCCACACTCGGCGGCTGTGACGGATCATCCACCCTCCTGCAACACGACAGCAACATAGACATCAGAGAAATACCATCCCCGAGCGCGTGGTGCACACGGAAAACCGCGGTGTTGTGCGCCAGGAGCAGGTGAATCTCCCACAACGGTTTGTCGATTGGGAGAGGAGTGGAGACGGAAAGATCGGCGATGTAATCGTTGACGGCGTCGTCGTCGTTGTGGGAGAGGGAGAGGGAGAGGGGGTGGGGGTGGACGAAGACGTGGCTGTCAACGTTGACTTGGGTTCTGCGCCAGTGTTCGCGTCCACAGGAGTCTCTGACTATGAGGCTGCAGAACCTGGGGTGTTTGAGCAAGATGGAGTTCTGGACTTCGTTTTTAAAGGTTTGGACGTCGAGGGGGTGTTGGCATGCGATGGCGCAGTTGATGACTTGGTCGGTTAGTGGCTGTAAGAAGAGACGCCCGGCGGGGGTCAATGGTTGGTCTCTACTTTCTGCCATTTCTTGGGTTTGATTCATTTCGATCGATATTTTCAATGTTTCATTCTCTCTTTTTATTATTATATACTACTATAGTATATCCTCTTTTTGGAGTAACTAATAATAACAGATCGACATAGACTACTGCCAGTGCCATCCCTATTTATTTATTATTACTAGTAGAAGATATTGTGAATCAGAGTTATATCCAGCTAGATATATAATATTATTATGAGTAAGGTAAACATATCCACACACCTACCAATAGCATATTACTAATACTACTACTTAGTAAATTAAATTTGAATAAATTACTATACTTAGGTGTGTAAACAAGTTAATTAGTAATGAATATATATTTTTTCGTTTTTAGTAACGACTTCATTTCAAATTGAATTTTTAAAATTATTAAATGAAAAATGTCCGTTCTTTTTAATATGTATATTGAAATGGGTTTAAACAATCATTTTTTGAACAAGCTTACATCAAATACTACACCCTTTCTTAAATGTCAATTTTAATGCTTTCATTTATTACACTCGCTTACTGTTTTACATATTATAATTAGTGTTAAAACTAACTTCATTTTTTATTTGCAATAAGAATAAAGTTTCATCCTTGATTTTCCCTTTCCTCAATTTTATGGTTAAGACCATGATTCTACAAAAGACAAGTCCCACTCACAATACCACAAATAATTTTTTTCCTTTTATACCACATATGCTTTTTCCTTTTATAAATTACAATACCAAATTAGAAATAGATCCATTTTGGCAATAGAAAATCGTTTAGGTCCAAAGAAAAGGAAAATGATTTTTTCTTTGATTTTGATTTATTTATGGTTTTGACATTGGTTTTGCCCCTTGTCCCCATTCCTCGCTCTCTGCAAGTATCCCACACTTGTAAAAGAGTTAGTCTTTAGTGGGATGATTGAAAATGTGGAAGATGTGAGATAGCTACAGAAAAAGGCGGCAGGATCGTGGTTGAGGTGAAGTTTTTAGAAGAGGCGGTGGAGGAATTTAAGGGATATGCGATGTGAGTTTGAGTTTGAGTTCTAAAAATGAATTTGAATTTTTTATTTTTCAAATTTTCATTGAATCTGATCAAAATCTTGAAATTACAAGACACATGGTCCGATAAGTGGGTTAATTTGGGTCAAATTTAAAACTAGATCAATATTGTATATGAAATTGAAGTTGGAATATCAAATATGTCAATATGATGTGGAGTAGAAACGTCGATGAGCTTAAGGTGTGATACCAAAATCCCCAAATTACAAGTTACATGGTCTGCATATGAGTTAATTCAGGTCAATGTTAAACTTGGGTCTAAATGTAGACCATCAGTCTATAAAATATGAGATAGAACTTTAAATTGTGACATAAAGAATGCAATAATCCTTTTGTTAATAATTACTGAATTTAACGATGGACTGGTTGGTAGGTTGGAAACTAGGACGTGAAGCCCACAACGTTGACAAATCCTTACCACGTGGAGAAATCATAACAGATGGAAAATTTATGATCGAGTGAGATTTTTATAATAACACGTTAAAATGAGAAAGAATAATTGATTTCAAAAAATAAAAAATATATTTGTCTAATTTTACGAACACGAAATAATTTTAAAAAATGCGAAACAAACACGGCTTAGAGCCTCAGCCTCTCAGCTCCCTGTGGTCGTGAACTTGATCTATTGACAGATTCCCCATGTTACTTAGCAAAACTGTATTTGTTTTCTTGGGAAGTTTGGGTTAGTCAAATGTCCCTTTTTTCCCTTTTCCGATTCTCTTTTACGTGAAAGGTGAAATACATACTTCCTTCTCAGTTTTCACCCCATCCAAAAAAATGTACTGTATGTTTTGAGTGAAATAACTTCTTTGCTATAGGTGATCCTAAAATTATGATACACGAGGCCACGAGACAATAACCACGAGAAGTTTTTCTTTTGATAACAGAAGGTCCAAGGGCAGATTGATTGTTCAGGGGCTTAATGCCTCACCCACTTGAATTCAACATGGGCGGGTAAATCTTTAGGTACATTTAACAAACACATACTCCTACCTAAGAACTCAATAGGAGAACCAACTCAAGGACTTGTAATCTTTATTAAGCGTTCATCTCAGATTGAACAATTGAAAGAAGGAAAAAATAAGAACGTATCACATCTAAATGAGAGATGGAAAACCAGAATAAAAATTAATAGCTAAATAACAAGTGTTTTCAAATACACAGAACTTTTAATCAAAACATAGGGCCATCTACTAGCATATTATCATCATGACAAAACATCATCCTCATGCAATCACCTTAAGTAAAATAAATTGCAGAAATATCACAATAGACAGAACCAAAGTGGAGGAGAGAGGGAGCTCTAAGGAAAGGTTAAAGAACACAAGTATTACTTCAGTGTTTACATCTTCAAAACATTAGACACCAATTACTTTAAATTGATCTAGCAGAATAAAAATTGAAAAACACAACCATACATCAGGGTCAATAAAAAACCTCATGGTAGAACATAAAATCCAAGAAAAATGAAAAATTGCAACAAATAACAACTATAGGGAAATTACTGCAGGATGGGCAACAAAATTTTGAATGCAATGTTATTCTGTGAAAATAATATAGTAACCTTGCCCAAATTAATGTACCCCCACACATGACAAAGGCACCCTTGTAATTCATCCACCTTTCACAACTAAGAAAATTATCAACTGCAGTCAATACCCAAGAAGAACAATTTAAAGATTAATATTAACTTTAAACGAGTTTGATGCCCTCATAAATGTGCAAAAGAGCACGGCCAGATACAAAATTACTGTATCTGGAAAGATTTACAGAAAATTTGATCATATTCTGTTTTGAACCAGACATACTAATACTAAAATATGCATCTAATAAAGGATCTCAATTTCGACAAAAAAAGGTAAAAAAACTTCATTGAATGACAAAAAAAATGACCCGTCATAAATTTGCATCAAGCTACTTGCGTATTGTAATGATCATAGTTGAAGGGTATGGGACTTTATCCCACATTGGTAGAATGGGATACTAATGTGGGGTTTATATGTCATTGGGCTCTCCAACTCCAATAGCTAGCTTTTGGGGTGTGGTTCTCTCAGGGTCATAACACATATTGTGTTGAATTCATAACTACTATTGTACCATGATAATTAACTCTTACTTGCTTCAGTTGAAAACATTACAATGTTCATAGTAAACTAAAGCTCATCCCTAACATCTAAATCACCTCAATATACAGACATAATTTCACATATAATACACCATAGTTCTTTAATAATATTTCAGCTAAAGCAACAGCATTCCATTTAAAAATAACTAATTATAACGAGAAATGTAAAAACTATTGATGTAACGTAAATTCCTGAAAACATCTCATACGATAATTGAACAAGAAAACAAAATTAAACACCAAATCATCCAAATTGTTACCGTCACATTAAAAATCTCAACTTTAATTTGATAATCCAAAATGAAATACTAGGTAAGAAAACAGTAATTAAAGCATAATGATCACTACCAATGAAAATTCAACGGTAGGATTTCTGGAACCTTGCACGAGCACCACGTCCACCGAACTTCTTAGGCTCGCAGCGCCTTGGATCAGCCACAAGAAGAGTCCTATCGTACCTGACAAGAATATCCTTGATTTCCTTCTTTTGCTGCTCGTCAACGTATTTCTGGTAGAATGCTACGAGAGCCTTCGCGATGGACTGACGAATGGCGTAGATCTGTGATGTGTGACCACCTCCCTTGACGCGGATGCGCATGTCGACTCCGGCGAAGCGATGGCGACCTAGGAGGAGAATTGGCTCGAAGGCCTTGTAGCGGAGGATTTCGGGTTGGACGAGCTCGATCGGAACACCATTGATCTTGATCAGACCGCGGCCGCGCTTGCAGTGAGTAACGGCGACGGCGGTTTTCTTCCGGCCGAAGCATTGGACGGATTCAGTCGGCGCTGCTGCCATGGTTACTCTCCTCTCTGTGTGAAACTGCGGGAGATTTTGGGGGTTAGGGTTTGGGGGATGTGAGAAGGGAATATGTTTATATTAGGGTTTTGGAGTTGTTTATTGCTTTTGTTTAGGGCCTTGTTTGTGGACTAGTTAAATTGAATTGTGTGTGGGCTCTAAATTCTCTTGGGCTGTTGCAGATAATTCCCAATTCTAAAATCCTTTTTCTAGATGCGGCGCATTTAAAATTTTCTTGAAGTGAAATTTTAGACCATTGTTATAGTTAGGGCTGTCAATGGGGCGGATTTCAATCCGCATCGGTCCGAATTTGGTCCGATTTATTATGATAATTGTTCGATTAGAGATTCGATGGACATGATCCAATTATAAAGATTCGAAATCCAAAACTCATGGAGCAAATATGGATTTAGGTCGATCCGACCGTTAAAGATCCGTATCCGACAACAAATAAAAAGAAAGATATATATACAAAATAATTTATAAAAATAAGTATCATTAATAATATTTCAATGTCAATTTAAGAAGATAGTAATTTATAATTTGTTTATAAATTTATTTAAACCAATATATTCATTCGACAAATATGAATATAGTAAAGAAACTTTGAAAATGTTAGCTAAAATTAAATAAAATTGAAAAGATAATAAACTTGTTTTAGGGAAAAAATATTAATTTAACTTTTTAAATACAAATTTATTGGATCCGAAAAATATTCGATATCCGTCCAAATCCGATCAAGATCCGTTGAATTCAAAAAATCTAGATCCGAGCACAATCCGAGCAAGATCCGAATCCGATAGAATTCGATCCGATATAATGAAGCCGGATTTGGACGAATCTGATCCGACCAGAATCCGACCCATTGACAGCCCTAATTATAGTCCATATAGGATTAACTTGTAAAAAAAGGGATTAGGTCAATTTAAAATATTCATAGAATAAAAAGAAATACCAACAGGTGATTGGTCTAGTGGAAGGGAATAGTCACTACAAAGTAGCGGACTCAGGTTCGAATCCCTGTTGGGAGAGGTTTTCACTTTATGTGTCTGACGCACCTCGAAAGGGATTAAACCCTTGGAAAACCAAAAAAAAAAATTTATTTGCTATCAAAGATAACTACCAATAAAATTATATTGTTTGATTCTTTTTTTTTTTTTAAATGATAAAAATAAGTACAAGACATATGGAACCAATATGGTTGATGGGGTGGAACTAGAATTTCTTGATAAGATACAAAGGAATACAGATCTATATTATTTTTTATGTTACGATAATTGCTCAAGTGTATATGTAAATCTATAAGGACCATTTGGATGGATGGATTTGAGGTGAGTGGATTTGAAATTTCTTGTCAAATTTATCATGCCATTTGGATACAGAATTAAATCCATTCATTTGAAATTCTGGATTTTAGTCAAATGGATTTCAACCTAATTTTAAGTGGATTTGAAATTGCTCCTAAAACTAGTCATTTGAAATCAAATTAAAAAGAAGTTCATATTGTATATTTTTAAAAATTGTAATTTGATCCCAGATTTTTAAAAAATCTAGAATTGCAATTCAGTCCATAATTTTCAAAAAATTAAAATTTGCAATTCGGATACTATTTTAAGAAATTCGAATTGCACTTGCAGTCCCTCAATTTTTGGAAATTGCAATTTTAACCCCAGATTTTCGAAGATCCCAGAATTTTCGTAAATTAAAATTTCCAATTTGGACCCTGATTTTCAAGAATTAAATTTGCACTTTTGGTCCCTAATTTTTGGATATTGCAATTTTGACCCTAGATTTTCGAAAAATCAAGAATTGCAATTCAGTCCAGAATTTTAATAAAATTAAACATTTCAATTCGACCCCTGATTTTTAGAAATTCAAATTTGAACTTTTGGTCCCTCAATTTTTTGAAATTACAAATTCACCCCAGATTTTTGAAAAACCAAGAATTACGATTCAGTTCAAATTTACACTTTTGGTCCCTCAATTTTCAGAAATTACAATTTGACCCTAGATTTTAGGAAAACCCATAATTACAATTCAGTTAATTTTGAAAGATTAAAATTTTCAATTCGGCCCTTGATTTTCAGAAATCCAAATTTTTACTTTTGGTCCCTTTATTTTCAGAAATTGTAATTTGACCCCATATTTTCAAAAAACCCAGAACTGCAATTCGGTCCATATCAGAAGATTAAAATTTCCTATTAGGCACCTAATTTTCAAAAATCCAAATTTGCACTTTTTGTCCCTTAATTTTCAAAAATTGCCATTTGACCCCAGATTTGTGAAAAACCCTGAGTTCCAATTCAGTCCACATTATCAAAAAATTAAGATGTTCAATTCGGCCCCAGATTTTTTGAAATCCGAATTTGCACTTTTGGTCCCTCAATTTTCAAAAATTATAATTTTGCCCCATATCGATTTATGCGATTTTATCCTGATATCAACAACAAGAATTAACTCACAGGGCAAATTATAAGGCACAATTGGGAATTTCAAATAAAACAAATGATATATACCAAACAATGGATTTCAAATGAATGGATTTAAAATCCTTTGTAATTTTTTTTATCCAAACAAGAGATTGCAAATGAATGGATTTCAAATCAGTGGAATTTCAAATCCATTCATTTGAAATCACTCAAATCCATCCATCCAAATGGGTCCTAAATGTTTTTATCGAAATACTTGTTTTAGTATACTAAATATGTATTGTGGAAAAATATATCTTCTAAATTGGTTAATTGATTACTACTAATTTCTTCTTTCTTCTTTTTGTTCGTTGGAACTAAAAAAAATTGTTAATTCTTGTAATGATGCAACGACAATTTACAATTTTGTACGTACTCCTGTTATTGCTTCCAAGAGCAATCTTATACTCCGTATCATGGTCTTTTATTGATGATTAGTTATGTTCCGGTAACTCAGGTCCATAGAGTAGAGTAGACTTTTGGAATAATCAAGTTCTGCTCCTTATAAAATACTAGTACTAGTATTTTGTTTCAAATATCAATGTTAAATACTAGAAAGCTTGATACGTTTTAAGATTAAAGCTAATGATTTATAAAACTTAAATCGTGCTTGTTGTTGGAGAATTCGAGTTGAATAAAATATATGATATTTATTTCTGCATTTTATTTTACTTGAATCATATATATTGTATCTTTTCAAGCCTAATATATCAAAACTTGAGATTCAAAAATCATCAGCCTTTTATGTAACTTTTATTTTTTATGTATTATGTACGGGGATGAGCTGGACTCGAACGATTTTTTATCGATTGAAATAAACGTCAAATCTTTATTCTGCTCTTGTTCCGATAATTAACGTTCTTACATTATCTTTAACATGAACTGGAATAAGAAAGAGACCCAGTGATGAAAATCAAATTTAAAATAATAAATGGCATATTTTCTTATATATGGAGCAAATTATACTTCATCTTTAGTTACTCACCCAGAGTATAATGAATGAGATACAAATCAAATGATACAAATACAGCCCATAACTTTAAAAATAAGAAAGGTAGCTTGACACTGATTGAGAGAAGAAATACATCAAAGGGTCCGATCAGCTGACACGGCGGCACAAGGTAATCCCATCACCCACAGGCAACTGGCAAATCTCAATCCTTGGATCAGCAGCAAGAGCCTTGTTTAGCTCCAACACGAAGTCCCTGTAGTACCTAACGTACTTCCTCATTGGTGCATCAGGTGGAGCTACCACGGACCCGTTCCATAGGGTGTTGTCATAGCCAATTACACCACCAACCTTAACCAGATCAATAAGCCTCTTGTGGTAGTTGATGTAGTTGTCCTTGTCAGCATCCACAAAAATAAAATCAAATGTTCCGTGATACTTCCCCTGCAAAAAATTGAGTTATTAATTAATACAGTAGTATCTTTCAGAATAACATAGGAAAATTTAAATGAATTGAATCTTGGTTAATTAAAGGTTAACGAGACTTACATCTTCTATCATTTGATCGAGAACAGGCAGAGCGGGACCCTCCTTGAAGTCGATTTTGTGGGCAACGCCAGCCTTTTGAATTACAGGCAGGCCCAACTCGTAGTTTTCTCTGTTAACGTCCATTGCCAATATCTGCAACAATCAAATGATGAACAATTATTTTGTACCTATTAGGATGGTAGTAATGTTTGGTTTATGCTGCACTAGGTCCAACATTTTAGACAAATTGAAGAAAGAACAGTGTATGGCCTAACATTTTGAAGAAAATTATTTTCCAAGTATTAACAGAATCTTACCTTCCCATCATCTGGAAGTGCAAGGGCAGTAGCCAAGAGAGAATAGCCAGTGTAAACTCCAATCTCCATCGTGTTTTTGGCATTGATCAGCTTCAAAAGCATGTTCAAGAACTGCCCCTCATCAGCTGATGTAGTCATGATGTTCCTATTTCAAAAATCCATCAAATTCAAAACAGAGAATTAATTTCAATGATACTACAATACAATATATATTGTCATTGAGTGAGTATACTGTATACTCACCACGGATGCTTCGCAGTAATTTCTCTCAGTTCTTTCATGGCCTCTGGCTCTCTTGGATAAACACTGGTTTCCAGGATATACTGTAACAAAAAACCATCCCAATAATTAATATGGATTTAACTTGTGTAAGCTAATTTTTATTTATAAATAATCATAATTATATATCTTTCTTATAAATTGTTTTCCAGAAGAAAAAAAAAAAAGGTTTATTAAACTTATTTTATGATTAATTTCATTGCATCAAGATTAAAATTTCCTTATTCATTTTGTTAAGATGTGAACAATTCTTGATTTATTTGCGTAATTCAATGCAAGCAGTCAACTTTTCAATACTATGAAACACTACTGGATTATTTGGATCTATTTTAATTTGTGAGATTCAAAAAAAGAAAAAAAAACCCCAAAACTTAGGACCTATTTTTCATTAACATGACAAACATATTACATATCACCACATGTTCTTAAAAGCACCAACAAAATCAGTCAAACATCATATTCTGCAGTTTCTTAAATCTCTTATGAATCCGGAATAGCGAATACCCAACATTAAAAAATTAATCCAAACACGTTTGAAATTTTCAAACTGATGAAATCTTAAATTATACCACATATTTTCTCAGATCCTACAATTCATACAAATAATTTTTCAATGTTAAAAAAAGCACCCTAAAAAACATAAGCCAGCAAACGGGGCCAATTCTATAAAATAAAAGTTTGACAAAGAATCGTGAACAGTCAAAAAGATTGACTTGATAAATATGACTCAATCAAATTTAATTTTACACACAGTAAAAATGTTAAATAAATAAATGTTTAATTACCTGGTAAAGGGCATCACTTTGCAAAAGACTCTTGTGTCCAACCTCTTGATGTCTGCCGGCTTGGTTTTCGTTTGATTCACCATTCTGTGCCATTTTTTCTGTTTTTTTTTTTCCTTATTCTCCAAATTGTAGATTTTTTAGTGAATTCCAGTTGTGCCTGAGAATGAATGCAGAGTAAATGAATAAATATATAGATGCTTCAATCCGGTTCAGACCGGTCGGAAATTTCCAATTTAGGGGGTGGGTGAATTGGTGGACCGCTCGCCAACCCGGTTGGGGGTTGGTAAAGAATATCTTGTAGTGGTGAAGTTGTTTAGTAGGGTCCATGTTGCGTGAGGGTGACTTCACATGGTTGCGGTGTATATGGTCCCTAATCTGTAGGCAGGTTATTGGTTCGGAAGGGTTAAAATGAAAGGGAAGAGCCAGTTGGAGGAACCCACGTGGCAAGTTAGTTTGGTAAAAGGTTGGTGAGAACTGGAGAGACTGCGACACGAGATCGAAGTGGATGTGAATAATGTATCAGTCTCATGTAGGGGTGAACATGGTTTTCAAAATCGTATCGGACCGTCTCCTACCGTATTGAATTGTACCGAATGTTAGGTTTTTTTTTCTCAAAATCGAAGGTCTTGGTATGAATGAAAATCGTACCGAGTATTTTATACGGTTTTGGTTTTAGACTTCTCATACCGTAAAAAATCGTACCGTACCGAAATTGAAAAGAAACATGAATTTTTTAAATTTCCAACTAAATTTTATAAATTTATAATTCAAATATTATTGAATACTATATTATTTATAAATTATATTATAGTCCATCATAGTTTATAATTACTACATTGCTATCGTTCAATTAAAAAAAATATGCTCAAATTTAGCACAAATTAAACTTGTTATATGTTGAAAACTTAAAATGCAAAAATTCTAGACAACAAATACCAAATAATAAGTTTCTTCACATAATAAAAACAATGATCAAATAATTAATCAATTAATTTTATTCAATTATAACGCCAAATTTGTGAACATTTTCTTTTCCAATGCTTTATTTAATGTAAAAAAATAGTTTATAAGATATTACATTATTAATTTCTTATATAATTGTCAACGTGATAAATTATATATGAAAAATTGCACGAAAAAGTTTGTTTGAAAAAATCTGAAAATCGTACCGTACCGTACCGGAACCGCACAAAATCGAGCTTGTTGGTATGGTTCATAAAACTCTAGTTTGGTTTTGAGTGTTTAAAAACCGCACTAATTGGTACAGTACAAATTTTGTTAAAAATACCGTAAAACCGTACCATGTGCACCCCTAGTCTCATGTCAATTTCTTGCTTTCTCCGGTGATATTCCTCATATTCAATTTATTCTCGTATAATTTGATAATTAATACTTTATTCCCAGTGAAAAAATTATAAAACAGTTATTGTCTTTAACCATATAGTATAACTCACTTATCAAAATTGAGAGTGACTTGAAAAATATTTTTGTAACACAAGAGAGTAAAGTGTAACATTGATCATAACACATGAAAATAAAATGCAAGTGTCATATATATCATTTCGTATATTTTTACATTTTAAAAATATCAATGAGGTAGTGTGAAACTTTTATAAGATCATATGATAGTAAAAGGCTCTTTTTTAAATCACATAAGGTAAATAAAACATTATATATGTCGCATGAGAGGCAAATTGTCAGTAATTCGTTATTTTCCGAACCACCAAAATTGTGTGTTTGAGCATTTTATTTTGAATAAATTAATTTATAGAATTAAGAAATGAATTACTTCAACTTTGTGTAACTGTTATGACAGACACAACAAATTTTTTTATAATATATTCATCGTCAATCATACTCTTCGAATCATTTCAATAAATAACAAAGTACCAAAAATTACAAATAATAATCAATTACAGAGAGTATTAATAAACCAGAACAAGTACCCACATTAATGTGAATCGAACCAAGGACCTCTTGGTCATGGGCCGTTAGTTTTGTTACTAGGCTACGACTTAATTGACTGAAGAACATAACATTAACTTATTTTTTGAAAATACATTCATCATCAATCATTATATCAGAAATCATATCTATAACTGCCCAAATATAAGAATAATACCAAAGACTAGTAATAAACTAGAGAGAAATTCACATTCGTGAAAGTTGAACTAAAAACCAAGACATTTTGGTCCATGCCTCGGTTTTGCAAGTGATTGCTCCTAGGCTAATGCCTCATTGGCTTGAACGTTACATTAGAGTATAGTTAATTTTATGAAGAATAATATTAAGATATATTAATAGCGATAATTACTCGCTAAATGTGATTTACAATGCACATTTGAATGTTTTGACTTATGGTTACTAAGATACATTCAATTGTATCTGTCAAGATTCTTTATAGGATTAAGTTGGCATCTTTATATGTTTTTCATTTTTTTTTAATTAAAATAATCTTTAATTTGGCATACACACACACATCTTCTTGCTGCACCTAATTAAATGTTTAGTTCAACCCGGCCTTTAATCATTTTAACTTGTAGTACATTGCTTTATGGGTTCAACAACTTTTATATGTAGTGCCTTCTTTTGTTTTGAAGCCTCTAAGTTAATGAGTTGGTGTTCATGTAGTTTTATACTATTGAACATATTGGTGTTGATGTAAGTTCTTTTGATGACCTCTCCGTTTATGTTGTTAATTGTGCTTGATGGGGCCATAAAATTGGTTTTACTGTATAATGGTTGTGTGTAGTGTGAAATTGTTTTTACGGGTAAAGGAAAAATTGCTAGAAAATTATTTGTGTTCAATAAAGCACAATGTATGGCTCCAACATTGAAATCTATGAAAAAATCCAACTAACCTTGTTGAGAGAGCAATCTCAACTATTAGTATTTTATTGACGGAAGAATGGACGAAAAGTGACAGAAAATGAACCAAGGGCGTGAGATTGCCAGGAAATAAAAGATTTAGGGGAGAGTGACAAATGACAATAGTTGAGGGGTGTATATGCAAATAACCTAATCTAAAAAAATGAAAAACTGAATATTAACTAGTATCTAGTTAAAATGATGATAAAAGTCATAAAACATTATTAATGTTACTTATAGATATTTATAGATAGAGAAATGTTTATGTGTAGTATATAATTTTATTTATGATCGGACGTGGATATCAAATCGACCAAGATCCACATTCTATCCATATATTTAGATTACATATCTTCTTTGTCTGATCTCCAATCAAATAGATTCATATTAAAATCCGCCACATTGAATTGACAGACCTAAAGCTAAATTCAATCTATGAAGATCAACCAGATAAATACAGCATACGTGGTAGGTTATCTACCTCATAGTTCAACAACAAAATGTTTTGGTAAATTTCAAAATAAATGAATGTGAAGGCAATATATATAATCATTAAGGTATACATGAGCAAGGAAACCAACGATGACCAATTCAAAGAAATGGCACCAGGTCATATGAACATGTATAGTATATATAGCATACTCAGTTTCAGGACCCTATGTAAAAGAGTCTTGAAATTGAGTTCCCAGAATTTTCCAGGATTCAACAAAGTATTGAAGATAATAGTGGGAAACATAGGGCAATTATGGATCAGTTTAGGCCCAATCTCACCCCACAGGGACTGAATCAGAACCAGTGGATGTATCAAGTTCTGCAACTGAAGAGACCCAAACCTAGTAGTCTCTCTCGGCCCATTATCGAAACATAGCCTAAACCTCAGCAAACCTAGAGTAATTAATTTCTCACCTACAACCCTAATTTTCTCCTGCAAATCCTATTTCAAATCATATCTCAAAATTTCAAAACCCGCTAACTCATTACTTACAAGTAAACTTTACGGTCCTAACAATCTATTCAAAACCAACAAAAATGTTGTTTCAAAAAGTTCCAATTTCTCAAAACAAAACTGGAGAGGAACCACCCATGGTGAATTCAGCATATGTTTGAAGCTGTTCACCGGATTCAAATTCCAAGAGCATTAAGTGAATCAGTATAATCACCTCAGAATTACTCTGATTCATATTCAGGTATAGTACACTTCACTTTATGTAATTTTTTATCTCATCTGCCACAATATCTCAGCACTCTGCAAAGTCCATGGACGCAAAAATAGATCCACACAAACATTAGCTTCTGTAATGCAAATACATCTTTTTGGAACAGATACACATGGAGACACTAATTCCTTTGTTTCTCAAATGGATCTAGCCATTGACAGTGTATATCATTAATAATTCCACCCCCACTAAATGAGAACTTCTAGCTGTGCTTTCCGATTATCCGACTATTGATTTGCTATTGAAGCCGCTCTGTTATTAATCAGGGGTGATTAACTACCAAGAACATCATACAGGAGGGCCATCCAATGATGATAAAATGACAATTACAGATTGTATATATATAAATTGCTGAAATTGTGAATCTTACACGGTGAACATTCTCTAGACTAGACTGTAAGGTTAAGAAAAATAATCTCATTAAGCATAATTATCAGTGATCAAAAGAATCTTATATCTTCCAAACTCTATTTACAAAACTAAAACTACCCATCACAATTCAATAAATGAATGGCTAATTGAAGGGAAAAAGAAGCTGCTCAGTTTACCTAATTCAAGATTGTATTATGAGAATCGAAGAATTATATGAACTTTGATTATTTCATTGCTCTCGTAGCCAATGCAGTTCTTATATTTAATGCCTTCTCTTCAATCAAGTGTCCACCCAAACTAAAATCATTATGACCATTCAGTTCCTTATCATCAAAATCATAGCAAAAAGCCGAATAATCCCCCCTCTCTATCAACATATTGTGAAGTATAGAACAAGCACCAATACAAGCCACTGCAATCTTACGTTCCATCTTCACAGACCTACTCAAAATTCCCCAATTCCTCAAACTCGCCACGGCTTTAAACGAGGAATCACACATCAACCGGGATGCATTATTGAAGTTCTCCTCAACCGACCCTCGCTCAGGATCAACAAATGGTAATAGCAACCAAGGAAGCATATTATACTTACCATTCCCTACAAAATACTGCGGTATTTCCACATCATTCACCTTAACAGAATTCAATGAATTTAAAAGTACCCCTTTCTTGATATCTATACATAAGCTTGATGAATTTAAGATTCGTATATCACTCTTACTGCCATTAAAACCAGCTATGATGCTCAAAATTCTAGATGACGAATCCACTACAATTTGAGCTACAATGCTTTCAGTAACTGATTCAGACTCAGAAGCTATTTCAAAATTAAACCTAGAGCAATTTATTACTCCACAGCAATTGGGCATACCAGTTAGGGTTTCAAACCGAGTTGACACGGAATTCAACTCGGTATGACTCGGGAAGCCCACCCAGAATCGGAAATTGGTACACAGCACACGGCAGAGCTGTTTCACACAGAATTCCGAATCGGAGTCGGATACACCGAAACGGGTCGATATTTCCTGGTAATCAGCTCCAGTGGCTAGCCGAAACAAGCCGATCCCAAGCCGAGTCTGGGCGGGTAAGTTGAGAGGCGACTGGACCGGATCACGACAGTCCAGCAACGGTTCGAGGAGGCCGCAGAGCCAGTCAAAAGTCGAAGCATTCATTTTGAAAAATTGATTGAATGAATTAGGGTTTCGGGGGATTCCTGAGTCGCACCTGCCGAGTCGACTTGACCCGGGTTCGTCGTCATCATCCGGGTTTGGGAAGTGGACCCGCTTACGTTTTCTGGAGAATGAGACGAAGGCGGCGATACTCGAGGTGGAGAGGAAATGTTGGAGGAGAGGGAAAATGGACTCTGGTGGATTATGAGGTGAAGGAGAAAAGGAATTTGATATAGTGAGGGAATTGGAGGGTGGAAAAAGGAGGAAAAGGAGAATTAATAATTGAGAAGTTAGAGAGGAAAGTAGAGTTGCTAAAGCCCGCGAATTCATATTATTTTACTTTGATTTTGATTTTGTTATTTTTGTTTGATTTTCATTCATGGTTGACGATGATGAAGATTAGAGTGGAAGAAGACGAAGACCAATTATGGAAATTTCCATAAACGCACGTGATTCAAATGGTAAAATTATTAAAATGAATATTAGGGGTCCCATCCCATATATAGGAATTTTGAATGACTTATTTTTTTTTTTATTTATTGTTATGGTATTCAAAATTTTGTGATTAAAAAAATTAACTTAAAAGTTATTAAAGTGTGTTAAATATATTATATGTGAATCTATTTCAATGAAATTTGAACTTAAATTCGAATATCATAGTAACATCAAAAAAATAATAAAAAAGAATTTCAGTATGAACTTTGCCAATTGCTTCTTGTAATTTTTAATTATTATTTGTACTTGCTTTAAAATAATCAAACTTTGGTTATTGATTTTTATTTTCTTTCTAACAATACATTTCCAAACATAACCTACAACAAATTTATTTTATATCCAAGATTATAAGCCGTTGGTTTCTAGAGTTAAAAACAAAGACCAATTGTAAATCAAGAAAGAGTGAATCCAGATATTTATGGGTCCAAATTTATATAAGTCACTGTTTTGATTTGAGCTTCAGAGCAAAGATTCTTTAAGGGATGATTGGGCCATGTAGTTTATATTGATTATTTTTTTGTATTTGTATCTAGGGTTGTCAATTGCAAGGATTTCAATCCGCATTCAATCTAAATTTGACCCGATTTATTAGAATTTTAATTAAATTAGAGGTTTGATAGACCTGATTCGGTTATAAAGATTCGTAATTCGAATTTCGTATAATAAATCTACGTTGATGCGATAGTATCCGACAATAAATAAATAAAATTATATATGTACATAATGCTTGTTTAAAATAAGTAACATTAAACATATTTACTATATGTTTAAAAAGATAGTAGTCAATAATTCATTCATAAATTTATTTGTATGCATATTTTCATCTAAAAATATTAATATTAGTTAAGAAAATTTAAACATGTGAGCTAAATTAAGTTAACAAACCCACTGAATCATTAACTTGACTTGAAATATGTTATATATAAATTTCTCCTAACAAGATTCAAATTTGAATGACCACTTTGAAGGCACTAATAGTCCTTCCCACAGAATCATTAACTTAACTCATATAAATTGGCCCAGGAAAAAAAAAAAAAAACCTCATATATGATGATATATTTGACAATTAAACCACGAAATTTCTTAGAGCAACATATAAATTTGAATCATATTGATTTTAATATTATATAATAGCACACTTGTACTTTTCAAGATTATATCATAAAAAGTGTGTAATTGACATTGATCCAATTTATAAAAATTTAACGGCCTCGTTCAATGAAGACTTACCCTTGGTCCAGCATTCTGATTACCTAAAACAGCCCACAATTATATAAGCAATAGTTTATGTTAAAATCAGATATTTATTTCTTAGGTTCGACACATAGTATTATTTTTTATCTCTTAGTTGGGCTTGTCTACCGGGAGTTGTAATTGTGGAAAACTCCCGTTAGTTCACCACTCACGCGTTGACACGTGGCGGAAAAACACATAAAATATTAAATATTAATATAATTTTGACCGGCTGTATAGGTTATAATTAACCGGTTGTTTTTTGTTGAGTTGATTCAATTACAATTTAGCCCCTTCTGAATTTGTAATAAATGAAACATCTCTTTTCAAACCCACTTTTCTTCTTCTCAAAGAATACTCAGATCAAGATCGGGAACAAGCAACAATCATTTCAGCTCACTGGATTATCTAATACAAGGAAATTCGACAAAAAGGAAACCAAAGTCTGGAAATTAAAAAATTGCCAGTACCACCGCCGCTGGAGACAAGAAGACAATTAAACCACCTCTTTAAATAATTGAAAGCATTAGTAATTTTGTCTCTTTTGGGTTGTATCAAAGCATTAATAAGATGGAGGATCATAATCTTTTCCCCTTGATCTCGTCCAGGTAATAGACTTAGCAAGATTAGGCATACATGAGCAGAGGCATAAATTTCTTGATATTTCTAATTTTCTGAAATGGTGTGTGAACAAAAAAATCTCAGATCCGAAATTTTCATTGGTCCTCCAAATATGAAATCAATTCGTGAATGAATCGTGTTTTTCGTATGTGGAAGATTGGCGGCAAGTGGGGTGGGATTAAAGAGGTGGCGTTGGGTGGGTAGGGGAGGGGATGGACGGTGGAGGTTGGGTGAGGTGAGGAAGAAAAAGGGTTTCTTTTGCAAATAAGATAAAATAAATGTTTAGGAAAATACACATTGGTCCAAATTTTAATATATATTGATCTAATTCAATAATATTTGGGAACTTAAGATTAATATATCATTTTAATTATTTTAATTTATTGGATTATGATACTGAACTAAAATATTCATTTGCATACTATTACAATTATTATTTAATATTATTGGGTTATAATTCTTCATTTGCATACTATGTATGCAAAAACGAATAAAAAAGTGTTCATTTTTTTAATTGAGGTTACTAAATAGTTTGTTAGTATATTTATGATATTGATATTATTAATGTATAATTATGTTAATTTTAATTCAAATCGACAATAATTGATCAAAATCAACATTGCTGACCTTATGATAATGTATGATTAGGTTAATCGTAATTAAAATCGACAAATAGCTCGACTTATTGACCAAAGTCAACATTGTTGAAATTTGGGTAATGTATAATTAGTTAATCGTAATCTAAATCAACAACAATTGATCAAATTCAACTTTGTTGACCTAACCCAAATCGACAAATGACTCGATTAACTGACAAAAGTCAACATTGTTGACCTTCTGATGATCGTAATCAAAATTGATAAATGACTCAATTAATTGACTAAAGTCGACATTGTTGGCCTTAGGGTAATGCATAATTAGGTTATTCACAATTCAAATTAACAAATGACTCAATTAATTGACCAAAATCAACATTGTTGACCTTATGGTAATTTATAATTATGTTAATCGTAATCGACAAATTGCTCGATGAATTGACCAAACTCAGCATTGTTGACATTATGATAATGTATAATTAGGTTAATCGTAATCCAAATTGACAAATGGCTCTATTAATTGACCAAAATCAACATTGTTTGTAATGCTCCAGAAATTTCGAACCCTTTTGATTGAATTTTTAATCCAAATTTATGTGCTACTTTTTAATTTCGAAGTTAAGCATTAATTTGAGCTAAAATAGTTCGATTTGATTAATCCAAATCGACTAATGGTTCGATTAATGTCATCAATGTCAACATTGTTGATCTTAAGGTAATGTGAAAATTAGATTAATCGTAATTAAAATGAACAAATGACTCAATTAATTGACCAAAATTAACATTATTAACTTTAAGATAATGTATAACTAGATCAATCGTAACCCAAATCGATAAATTAACTAGAATAATTGATCAAAATCACTACTGAGGGACCTTATAATAGATCTTTATGTTTATATGATCTATAATAAATTTATTAAATAATTTGTAAATATATTTTTTATGTTTAGAGTTTCGAGCTTGGTTTGGTATGGTTTTGTGTTTAAGGTAAGAATTGAAGTAAGCAAAATTATCATATTAACCTAATCTTAATCACAAATTGTTATTTTTTATGATCCATAAATAAATATATTTATTATGTAGTATAATTTGTTAATGAATTTGTGATTTTAGGGTTAGAAGATGATCCATAAATAAATTGTAATTACTTATCAATAATTTATAACTTTATTATTTAATAAATATTAAATAAAGTAATATTATTATATAAATTTTAGATTTGAATTTTTATATTAAAATATTATTTAATTTAATAATATAGTATATTATAATTATTTTATTAATACAAAAAAGATATATATTTTTTCAATTACTTATTAGTAATATTTTTATATTTATATTAGAATTTAATTAAATTTATAATGGGGAGGAAGTTTGAGAAGAAAACAAAAAGGGATATTTACAAGTATAAATTTATAAGGGTATTTAAGACAAATTATACCACCCAGTTGGACTTTTATAGCAGGTTCCATGTAATTTTTTTGCCACGTGTCAATGTATGAGTGGTGAACTCCCAAGAGTTTTCCCAATGATGAACTCCTCTTAGCCAAGTCCCTCTTAGTTTTATCTATTTCATCAAAAGTTTTATCAAAAGGAAAAAAAATGATCCTTTAACTTTTCGATCAATTTTTTTATTTTATTTTACATTGACTAATTGTATTTGACCATGTGTAGAGTCAAACGATAATAATATAGTGATTTGATATTTTTGTTGACTGATTAGGAAACTAAATTTACAAAACCACCTCATATCAGTGTTTTTAAAATCGGACCGGTCATTGAACCGAAAACTCTACTGGTTACTGGTTCGATCGGTTAGATCGGGTCGACCACTGGTTCGATCGGTATAACCGGTGTGACTTTATTATTATGTTATATATATATATATATATATATATTTTTTTTAAGATTATCTAAAATACAATTATAATTAAAAAAAATAATTCATTGTCAATATAATTTTTTTTGTTTCATGAAATAATCAAAATGTGTTAAACATTAAGATCAATGTCAAAAATATAAATCTCAAGTATCCCTAAAAAATACATACATTCAAAACAAGACAACAAAATTAAAAATTCATCTCATTTTCAAAGTTTTGGATTATTCATTTGGGTTCTATTGTTATAAGTTGATGTTTATATGGTAACTGAGATTTGCATAATTTCATACAAAAAATAATATTATTCACAATGATGAGAAAATGGCTATGTACTTTTTTATGTGAAAAAAAGTGTAATATTGCATTATTTTGTTCCTCATTGATTGTTAAAACACTAAAATAATTAATGTTATTTCAATTAAAATATATAAATGTAATCCTATTAAATATTAAACGAGAGTTCAAATAAATAATAATAACAAAAAAAACTCTAAATTTAAAAAAAAAAAAAATTTAAGTGAACCACTGGTTCACTAGTTTTACCGGTTCACTGGTTTTATCGGTTTTGGGACTGATTTTACCGGTTCACACTGGTTAATTTAAGAACTGATTTTTAGGGGTAAACCGGACCGGATTGGGAACCGGTTAGCGGTTGAACCGGTTCAACCGGTCGGTCGGGTCCGGTTTTCAAAACAGTGCCTCATATACTTAACATATACTGAAAAAAATATATGCCACACATACACACACATATTGAAGTAAGCGTTGTTAGAGTGTAGAGTCGTTATTACATCCATCCTCTAGTAGAATAACACATTAAAAATCTTTTAAGAATATAAATATTTTTCATGTAAATTATTATTTTTACTACTACAATGAACAAAGAAATGAAAATTGCTTAAGATTCCTTAGAAACGCTTCTTACTCTCCACCAACTGATCTTTATCGAAATTTCCAACAAAAAGCCAAAAAGTAGCCGATCGCCAGTTCCGTGCATAGTCTTCCTTTTTTTCTGAGGTTTTGTTCATCACCCATTTTATATTTATTTTTCTTGGCAAGTTCTTGTATTAAATATTAATTTGCTGAATTTACTTTTTTATTTTTCTTTGATTTAATATTGTGAGATTGCTTGTTTTCTTCGTAATAAATTGAGACTGAGATCGAGAATCTGTCAAGAGGGATCTGCTCCTTAAGGTGGACAGGTTTCCTTTTTATTTTTTCAATTGATTTTATCATAGAATTATAAGTTTTTGGTGAAATGCATAGTAAATGTTAATTAGGACGTTTTTACTGCTTGATGGGCTGTATTTCATTTAGAACTTTATTTCTTGAAATTAGATAAAATCATGGTTTTTACTCATTTAGTGCGTGGAAGTAGTTGAATTTGGTGATATTCTTAAAGTTACAATTTTTTGTTCATGTTCCTGTGTATATATATTCTTAGTGCCTAGTGCCATTTATTAGGATTTTAATTTCGTTCATATAATTGACTGATTCTTTGCTGAATTCTTGGTGAAGATTTCAAATAGTATAATATTACATGGTCTAATGCTCACTTCCATTATTTATACTTTCTACAAAAATTAAGAGGTAATTGAATTGCATTCAGGCCAATTTCATGTATGTAATGTATATCTGAACATGGGTTTTCTAATGATAATGGTAGGTTTGATGATTAATTCATGTTAAACCATTTTGGGTATCTTGACAAGTTTGCATCTCTTATGCTTAATTTTTTTTAATGTATTTTTCTTTCCTTCATCTTCTGCAGATCTACAAAACAGCACTATTTGCCTGAATTATTTGCTAGTCTTTAGCATTTCTCACATTTAACTACAGATATGCAACGGGACAGGTCTCTTAACCCCTTTCCAGAAACAATTGATTTAAATCAAGGATCTTTTCCAAATAACACTTCTATGGATCATTCTGAGTCTTGGGATAATAACATTGCCAATCCAGTTGAAAATCGATTGTTAAATTACATGCTTGAATCTGGTGATGAAAATGTTAGTTGCACAAATGCTGCTCAAACGAGTTTCAATGCTTGGGACCATGGCGAAGCCAGCTCAAATGCAATTAATCTTCAAGAAAGAGCTTTTACTAATGATTCAAAAATAAGGCTGGGATCTTCGTCTTCTTCAAGACCTGAAGGTTGGTCTTTTGAACCATCTAATATTAGCAATCGCGCGACTGAGAGATCCTTGAATATGCATAATTACAGCTCAAATTGTGATTCATTGAATTTAAATTCAAACCAACAAAGCGAGAATCACAGAAGCATACTTCATTCCCAAATGGAGCCAGTTCCAACCTTTTATAATACTTCTTCAAAAAATATTGGAAGTTCTTCTGGCAGTACTTCTAGTACTTATTTGGAAACTAATGAGTCATCAGGTAGTTCCCCTTTGGGTAATTGGGGTTCGTCTTGTAAGAGAAAGGCCCTTGAAGGTACTTCTGGACAATTTTACCCAAGTGGAAGTTCAAACTCTCTACATCCGGCAAGTACAACCGGAAATTTAACTATATCATCCGGCACACCTTCTTCTAATCACTTGGAACATCAAAATTCAAGAGGTGGGCTTGGTTTAAGTCGAGGAGCAGTCACTAGCTCCTTCCCCTCTTCAAATATTCCGGAAGGTTCTGCCAGAAATTTCAATATAAGATCGAATCTTGGATACCATGATTCTGTGAGGCATCATCCTGTTGTTTATCCTGCACAGCAAATGTTAAATGCAGATTCTTCGGATTTGAGACCTGCAACGACACTACCGATGAATCAAAACAACACCTTAAACCAACCTCATTTTTTGCATGTGAACGAGTCTAGAGGAATGCATTCGTACCCATGGAATGGCTCTTTGCGGTCGCGAGGTGGAAGTTCATCGAGTTCTTACATGGTCTCAGGCGAGAGAAGTTTAGAGGAAGTTAATGTTAGAAACTCTCTTAGAAATAATTTGGAATATCCCATGATTGTTTCTGCTCCTGAGACGAGAAATGTTAGACCAGAACAAGTTGATTGGAGTTATGCTCCTGGAACTTCTTCTAGAAACAATTCATCTGGTTCTTGGGCTGGGCCGAGTTCTAGTGGGAGGGCTTCTTCCTGGTTAACTCATCAGAACCAAACATCACAAAATCACCACATGTTAACTGAGGCTGCTCCTTGGATTACGTTGCCACGAAATGAATCTGATTTTGGAATTCGGAGAGATCATTTTCCGGCTGTGCCCTCGAGAGACGAGGTTGGTAGTACTAGTCGAACACAACATCAACCAGATCAAAGGTCAGGATCGCTTGTGATGGATATGGCGGGTGACGATGTTAATAGTTGGCGTGCTTTGGCTGCTTATGATGGGAGGCATAGAGTGGTATGTGAACTCCAATGACATTTTTATTACCTTTTTGCCAGTAAATTAACAATTTTTAGGGGAATGTAATAGCCACTATTACTGAAAAGGTCCCGTTTTAATGCTTTGTCTTGCTTTTTTTAATAGATTCGTCAAGTCTTGAGTGCCATGAGGAGGGGTGTTCACTTACAAGCTGAGGTTTGTCTTGGATCTTTGATTATGAGAGACTTCTTAGTAATTTAACCAGTAATATGTTTGGTGGATAATTAAATATACAGAAAAGTGAAGAATTCTATGTTTGGTTAATGGCTTAATTTTTCACTTGTAGCTTTCATGAGGCAATGAACAATTTTTTTAGATTAAGTGCTTCTCATGAGGCAGTTCTATATGCTTCTCTACTAGATAATAACCATTGAATTAATAATTTGTTGAAAGTGTTTAGATGAATCCAAGCTTCAATTAATGACAGTAAAAAGTTGCGACCTATAGATTTTTGGAGAAGATTGAATTCATCAAAACTAAAAAAAGAATTAAATTTAAAAATAACTTGTCTTTTATTAGGTGTGTTGACATGTTACTTTTGGGAGAAGATAAGACTAATGATACAAAAAATGTGTTACCTTTTGATTTCAGGATTATGTCCTTATTGACCCATTTATAAATGGTTTTGCCGAGTTGCACGACCGACACCGAGATTTGAGGCTTGATGTTGACAATATGTCTTATGAGGTACTAGGGTCCATTAAAATGTCTTTGGATCATCATTTTCGAAATTCCAGAGTAACCAAATAAAATGTTCATGATAATTCCAAAGTAACTTGTTTTCATGTAACAGGAACTGTTGGCTTTGGAAGAACGAATTGGAGATGTGAATACTGGACTGAGTGAGGAAAATATTAAGGTCTCCATGAATCACCGAAACTATGCCGCCAAAATTGATGTCTCAGCAAAATTGGAGCCCTGCTGTATATGTCAGGTTAGTTACTCCAAAATTCAGACTGAGTTTTTTTAACTTCATATTAATTCCATTCCGACAAGGTGCGGGACACCGCGAGGTATTTCTTGCTATTAATGTTTTGAAAAAAAAATTGATCCTAGCTTCGAGCAAACTTGCAAGTTCCAAATAAACCTCACTATTAAGAACCAAACTCTTTTGGCAATCTTAAATAGGGTAAATGTCGGTCACCCCCCTGTGATTTGAAAGACCACTTTATCCCCTTGTGAAAAATTTAAAGGAACAATTTACCTCCTTCCAACGGAGAGTGCAACACACTCACCGAAATTGAGAATGGGCATGAAAAATGTTGCGTAAATAGACAAAAGTACCCTAGGGGTAAAGCGTCACATTAGTCATAACACATGGGGTAAGGTGCTAAGTTTATCAAAACACAGGAGGGGTAAAATGCCACATTTTTCATAGCACGGGGGTAAAATGCCATACTTATATTAACATAGGGGGTAAAGTGCCACATTTATAAGTTGCCTGAATCAAAGTATAGTATAAAAGAGGAGTGATTTTGTCAATTCATTTTTTTAAGGTTAAAAAATGCGAGGAAGGCGGTGTTAAACTTTTATAAGATTATAGGAGAGTAAAGTGCTCATTTCTTAAAATCACAGGGGGGTAAATTGGCATTAACTCATCTTAAATACATATCAACTTCTTGTTTCATTGGCTGATTTCAGGCTAGTATTTTAAAATTTAGAATTGAATTCTTGGTGCATCACAATTGTTTTATAAAAGTCTAGAGAATTTTGAACATTAGTAAATAATCATTTTCACGCGTATCAGTTTTAGTCTTTTAGATTATCAAACAATGATCTTAATGTGTAATTGGATAGTGGACAATTTTATTGTGTACTTGTTATATGGTTGGAGTGGTTTTTTGCATGAGACTTGACTGGTGTCCATGTCCCTGCGTCTGTATCCTTGTCCGTGCATCATGGCCGATTATTATCTTACGGATTCAAATCCTGTCTGGGTTCTGTTGAGGATTTTCACCGTATCCAAATCTATTAATAAATGATTTTTAGTTGGAATTTGATGAATATTCAGACCTATGCAATCTCCACCAAATTCTTTATCTTCAATATGCTTTTCCACATGATCATTCATTGCATTCCACGAATTTAAACTTTCTTCATTGTCTAAAGAAAAATAGAATTTGAATTAAAATGCGCTCCCTTGACGACTTTAGATGTAATTGTGTTAACTTCTATTTTTTTTCTTCTTCTTCTTCTTCATATTGATGACAGGAGGATTACATTATTGGAGATGATATGGGAATATTGGATTGTGGGCATGAGTTTCACACTAGTTGCATAAAGCAGTGGTTGATACTGAAGAACCTCTGTCCCATCTGTAAAATGACCGCCCTCAAACCTTGAAACTAGATCGCGTTTTCCATTGGAGAGCAAGAACTTTCTCCCCAAAATACCCTTCCAACACCCCAACCCCATTCCGCCCATCAAAAATAGAAAAAGAAAAATAAAAAAAAGAACAAGAACAAGAAGATTCTCTCTGTTGCTGGGAGGTTCATATCTTTTATTAAGGCATTTGGCTATACTTAATACTGGGATCATCATGGCATTTTACTTCTTACCTCATCCTTTTGTTTTACATCCCATCAACTAGATGGGTACAAAGAATGAAAGGAATGAAGTAGCTAAGTATACACTTTAAGTTTAAACTTGGTGATTTATGGACAATTTTTTAATTTTCCATAAAATAAAAATGGTTTTAAAGAACATTACACAATAATCAGATTATGGGGACCTTTTATTCCAGTATTATAAGTGTTGGTTTTGTTCTGAGAATTGCAGTTTTGTGTTATGACTTCAAGATTTTGTGTTTATATTAGTTTATGTTTCAAGTTATATACTGCAATCCATGTTTTAGGTTCAGAATATAGAGAAAATCGCTCTTTCCCAAGTTGCATTTTTTCCCTTAAAACTCTTTTTCGATCAAACATGAAAGTGTATGCGTGATTTTATACCCATCTTCCATTTGTTCATATTTTGTTTCTATTTTATGTTTGTGAAATTTGTACTGAAGTTTTTTATTTTTCTATATCTTATTATAATTATACATTAATTTTTAAATTTCATATTTTTTGCACTTTGACTTATGAAGTAAATGGTTACAAAAAGTTTATTTTTGTCCTCTAAACTCATATTTTTGTTGTACTCCCTCCATTCCTTTTTACATGTTACTTTAGAGAAAAAAAATTCCACAATACATGTCACTTTAGAATTTCAATATAGACGTAAATGATAGTTTGACATTTTTACCCTTCTTCATTAAAAATTGGAATCTAAATATATTTAATATCTCCCAATTTTCAAAATATTTACTCATGTTTTTCAAGGGTAATTTTGTCCAGTTATCCTTTTATTTTCCTAAAATCTAGAGCATTCAATGATTCCTTAATCCTTGTGGAAACAACCTTAAACGACATGTAAAAAGGAATGGAGGGAGTACTTTTTATCATGAACTTTTGTGTTGCACATTCGCCTTGAACTATTTGTTCGGAAAATGGGGGCAGAAACGAGTTCAGGTGAGAAAATACAACGTTAATGTGAGTTTAGGGTGGACAATGCAAAAAATTGAACTTCAGGGGTAAATATAATTTGACTATAAGTTTAGGGAAAAAAGTTTTTTTTTTCTCTAGAATATATTGTGAACTATTACTTTTCATTGCTTTAAATTTCTCATGTTAGTTTCTCAAAAAAAAAAAAAAAAAAAATCTCATGTTAGAATCTAGGATAATATTGAATATTTGTATATGATATGATAATATATAATTGAAGTAGTTTGAAAAAATATTTACATGTATGAAGGCTGCATTAATTTCTCTTTCATATTAGTCATAATACAAATTTTAATAGAAATTATGATAATTTTTTTTTCTTGTGTAACGTATTGATCAATTTCGTTATTAAAGATTAATTATATGATACTTCATTTAAAAATAAAAATTGGTAAGGCAAAACTACAAATGATTAATTCTTTATTTTATAGTAGATGCCTTTCATTTTCTTTCAAAAATATAAAAACTTTATAAGTAAAAATGTGATGCAAGATCCTATTTGGAAGGTGTCTATGTCTCTCCGGTCTCAGTCTTGTGTTATCATTTAAGAGATGTTCTTTCACGGTTTTTTTGCACTTTGCACCCCCGAAATATGAAAAATAGGCACTTTGCACCCTCGTAACTTAGATTTAGCACTTTGCACCCTCGAAATATGATAAATCAAGCACTTTGCACCCTCGTTTATTTTCAAGCAAAAATTCAAGGGCAAAATAGGTAATTCAATAATATTGGCACTTTGCACCCTCAAAACTTGTAAATTTCGCACTTTGTACCCCCAAAATAAAATTAGCACTTTACAAACTCTAATTAAGAACAAATCAGTAACTTCCACCCCCCGAAACACAATAAATGGGCACTTTGCACCCCAAAATACAAGATTAACACTTAACACCCTCAAATTTAAAAAACCCAAACCTCTAATTATTTTTGTCAAAGTTGACTATCGAAGTGAAAAAAAATTAAGGCAAAATAGATAATTCATTTTTTTTACTCAAATTTGCAAAATACAATTATAAACACTCGAATACTCACTCATTTCTCTCTCCATCTTTATTCTCAACAATATAACCATAAATAACTAAATAAAGTACTAGTAAACTTCTCGAAGACCCATTGTCTACTTCAACATATCAAAGACCCATAAATAATTACCTATTTTGCCTTAAAAAAAATTCACCTTAATGGTCGACTTTGCCGGAAAAAATGAGGGGTTTGAGTCTTTTTTTTTTTTAATTTGAGGGTATTAAGTGTTAATTTTGTATCTCAGGGTCCCAAGTGTCCATTTATTGTGTTTCGGGGAGTGCAAGTTGTTAATTTGTTCTTTACTAGGGAGTATTAAGTGCTAATTTTATTTTGGGGGAGTAAAGTGCCAAAGATTTACGATAAAATTACCTATTTTGCCCTTGAATTTTTGCTTGAAAATAAACAAGGGTGCAAAGTGCTGTATTTTTCATATTACGAGGGTGCAAAGTGCTAAATTTAAGTTTTGGGGGTGCAAAGTGCCTATTTCTCATGTTTCAGGGGTGCAAAGTGCAAAAAACCCTTCTTCCACCATCAACAATTAGAATTAGGCTGTCAACGGGTTGGACTCGGACTGGATCGGGGTCGCTCCGGATCCGAGTCCCATTTTAATTACTGATACCGGATTCGAATTCGAGTCCAATCGGATCCTTAAAGTCATACCGAGTCCGACTCCGGCGGATATCCGGATCCGAAACCCCCACCATGAAACCATGAAAGTATAACTTCAGATTCATCTCCTCCCACTCCACTTTTGAATATCAATCTCTTGATTTACCAATTATTTTTGCCGGAAATATGGAGGTCAAAAGTAAATCTTGAAGATAAGATGTAGGAGATAAAAAAATCACCTTCATGCGAAAGAACACATCCATTTATTAAGAGAAGATGAAGGAAACAGAAAGAGAAATGGAAAAACAAATCAGAAAAAGTAGATGAGAGAAGTGAGTGGCTGTTATCAAAATCAAAATTGATAACTAGGGTTCGTTTAGGTAAAATTAAATTTTCAAATATCTGCTAATAAAATTTGTTTGTAGGAAAATAAAGAAAATGCTCAAATCCAATAGTTCAACATTAGGTCCATTTTGGTGGGCCAACTCCTTTGAACTTTTAATCAGTTTCATTTGATTTGAGATACAGTAATTGTTATTAATCCTGTAATAAATTGGACTGAAAACAAACCAGATTCGAATTAAAATCCATACAATTGACAGCCCTATCAACAACATTTAAGGTATTATTATAGTGTGAACTTCAAACTATACAATTACTTAGATCCGGATCCTTTCGAATTTGGTCCGATTTATTAGGATAATTGTCCGATTAGAGATTCGATGGGCATGATTCGATTTTAAAGATCCGAAATTCAAAACTTATGGAGCGAATATGGATTTAGATCGATCCGATCCGTTAAAGATCCGTATTCGACAACAAATAAAAAGAAAGATATATATACAAAATGATTTATAAAAATAAGTATCATTAATAATATTTCAATGTCAATTTAAGAAGACAGTAATTTATAATTCGTTTATAAATTTATTTAAACCAATATATTCATTCTACAAATATGAGTATAGTAAAGAAAATTTGAAAATGTGAGCTAAAATTAAATAAAATTGAAAAGATAATAAACTTGTTATAGGAAAAAATATTAATTTAACTTTTTAAATACAAATTTATTGGATCCGTGTTGCGGAATTTACACACGCAAATAAACGCAAGTGCACGTATCGAACAAGTAATAAAGAGTAAGTATAAGAGTATCGTCTCCACAGGGACTTGACTAAATATCTACCAATTCAAATTCCTAATTTACTTTTAATCGATTCCAAATTCAAATATATTCTTGGGTTTTAATTAACTAAATTAACTAAAATAAGTACTTGGATTGAGTTCGAATAATGAGAAGAGAAACCTAGGGTAATAATCCGCTATGTCATCTATCGATTGCCCAATTGAGATTTTCGTAATTATTGTGGTGACAAGAGTGCTACCCGAGGATTCAAATATATTCCTATGTATCTTCCGAATTACGTAAGAACCTAATGTATTATACAAATCGATCCTATTCCTAGGTGATTCATAAATAACACAAAGCATTAAACACGAACCTCATGTAACGGGTATAAACGCCTTAAGTATATTCCTATACTAAGAGTCGTTTACTATTCAATTTCCTATCTAATCCTTATCTCCCTTTTCCAAGTTCAAAAAGAATATTAAATCTAACAACTAGGTGATCAGTCAAGTTGCAAGCATAGAGAACGAAATTAAATCAAACACAAGAATTGCCCCTAACTACGAATAATCTAATAAAAATAATCAAAGTAACATAGTTTCATAAAAACCCTAGATCCTAAATAATTAGTTCATGATAAACATAAGAAGAAAATAATAAAGGAAAACAAATCTGAGTTCATGTGGTTTTATAGACAAAACGATGAATCTGAGATAAAGATCTTCAATATTGTGTTCTTCTTGCTTGGGTGATCTTCAGGACTTCTCTCTTATCTTCTTCAATCTTTCTCCAAGTAGATCTTTGATGTTGTAGGTGTATTCTATGAAAGAAATATGTTTAGAGCTGATCAAAGATGTGTAATTGCGTGACCTAGAAGTCCTTATATAGATCTACCAAGTTGAGTCCAAGTAGGAGACTTTGGGCCCAATGATTCTCTTAAAATCCCGCTGAAAATCGCGACAGATTTGCGCGACAGTTTTGCAAGTGTCATAACTCTCAACTCCGAACTCCAAATCAAGATCCGTAAAATCTGTGGTGTAGCTAACTCATTCCTCTACATCATAGTCGAAATTCAACTTCATTGGAGCGTCTTTGAATGAGTTATGGTCCTCGGAGTGCATAACAACATTTCTGACAGCTTCTTCGTTCTTGCACTAGTTGACTTCATTTGATCTTTAATTCGTTGTTCTTCACTTCCAATCATGTTCTTAGATCCAAAATAGCTTAGGCCTACAAATAAGAACACAATATATAAGAAAAAATCTCAATTCATGCATAAAACAATTAAACCAATGACTCGAGCGACAAAATACAAAACTAACTAAAATTGCCTAAGATTCTATCAAAACTCTAATAAGAATAATCGAATGAGTTAAGAAAATAGACTTGATAACACTGTTTTCACAGAGTTATCACACCCCCAAACTTAAACTATTGCTCGTCCTCGAGTAATGACAAAAACTTAAACAACGACACGAACATTTACAATCATGCATCCCAAGTCAAACTACTAACCTACAATTTCAAAACGTTATGCATTCTATCATGTAGCTCCTGCGTGTGTGTGTATACATAAAACGAGAATGTCGGAATCACCTAGATCCATATAGCTTCGAAATCATTGAGCCTAATTGCATGAAGTCCTAAACTGCCAAACATATTCTCTATTTTCTTAGGTTATCATACTAATTACTAAGTTTTAGCAAAGCTTTCAGTCGAAGTTATGGAATCCTTTAAGTTTGAACTTTCACTTAGCACTTTCTTCATTAATGATCATAACTTAAGTATATTTAGCACCACTCACACTCATAACTCGTTCTAAAGAAGCAGTCAAAATAGAGGAGTGCAGAATAGTAGAATAGTTAAGTCGATGCACCCATATATCGTTCATCTTATTGCGGTCAAGTTAGAGGAGTGCAAGTATAAGTCTCAAGCGATGAGGTTTTTCAGGTCTCATACAATTGAGGTTATTTTCTTTGAATTTAACTTATAGTTTTTTCAATTATTTGCTTCATTTGGTTCTTGTTAAAGTTATCCTTCCCCCCAAACTTAGGCAAAACTATCACTTAGACCCTTAGCATTTTAACCCTTGAATCTAGAGATCAGGTAGGCAAGAAAGGATTTCTTAAGCTCTATTCTAACTATAATTCTCTAAAATCATCCTAAATTCTCGATTATGTATTCGTGCTTAAAATGTGCAGGAAAAACGTTCAAAAACACATAAAATTTCAAAAAATTTGATCAAAGTCGACCTAGCATGCACGAAGTAAATGCGACCTCACCCCCAAACTTAAAACGAACAGTGTCCTCACTGTGACATACACACACGAGTTGAAACATGCCATATTAACCAAACAGGAAAGACGAGAATATGCACATGCCGACAGTAAGACAACCACCAACAAAATATAACAGAGAACAGTGAAAAGAATACGTCCCTACGAGGCTGTGTCTGGCGGTCTCCTGCATGTCTGTCCATCCTACGCATCATCCTCGGGACCGCTCGACTTCGTGGTACCATTTGGTTTACTCCACCAAAACAATCAATTCACAAGTATCACACCGAAACTAAAATATAATCAAGCTCAACCAATCCACACAATCTAGCAACAACCACGTATCCACACTACGTTCAAGAACCCGTTCCTCCACAATTCACAAATAATCACACACCAAAATTCAAGAATAGCAAAACGAACCCTCAAAGTAGCAATCGCAAGCAAAATCCAAGAATCGAACCAAGAAAGACAAAAATCAATGTTGTTACCGACCATTGAGAGATGCCCAACTGAGATCGAGGTGCTGCGACAGCGTTAGGGTGTCGTTTAGTGGCGGTTTTGTGCAAGGGACGGCGGGGGTTAGGGTTTCGGCGAGGCTTTGGGGTGTCTGGACAGCTTGGTCGCGGCTGGGTGCGGCTGGGTGCGGCTGTTTGGGCTGGGTGCGACTGGTGTTCGTGGCTGGGTGCGACTGGTGTTCGTGGCTGGGTGCGTGGGGTTCGTGCGGCGGCAGATCTGAGGGATAGAAGCAGGTCGCGCGGCTGGGTTCGCACGGGGAAGAGGGGCGCGGTTTGCTGCGGTCAGATCTGAGAGAGAGAAGGTGCGGCGCGGCGGTGGAGTGGGTTAACTTCGGTCGTGGCTGTGTGCGGCTGGGTAGATCTGCGCGGTGGTCGGCGGTAGTGTTCGCGTAGTCGGCTGTGTGTGGCTGCTGTGCGACGGAAAAGAGGAAGATGAAGGCGGCTGGGTTGGGCTGGGTTTCGGTCGCGGCTCTGTTGATGTTGGAGAGAAGGTCGCGGTGGCTCGGTGTTGACCGGTGCGGCGGCGGCGCTAGGGTTTGGGCGGCGGGTTAGTTAAGGTGAAGGAAGAGAGCAGCCCTTTTTTTTTTCTTTTTTTTCTTTTTCATTTATTATTTTTTTATTTTTTTGAGGCCATGGCTCGAACCAATTTGAGCCCATGGCCTTCCGATTCTGAAAATTTGTGGCTTTTGGGTACTTGAAGTTGAGCCATGGCATGACTAAAGTTGTGCCATGGCTTAAAGCTGCTGGAATTTATGCACTCTTTTTGGTCAAAATTGAGCCATGGCCTGACTCAGATTGTGCCATGGCTTGATTATTCTTCTTCTCCAAAACGCTCCAGTTCATGAAATATTCATCTCCTCGTTACCTTGCACCGCGATACGCCTGCAAATCCCGACAAAACACCACAGATCACACTAAAACTAAAACAAAACGAAACAAAAAACGAAAAAACAAAAACAAATAAAAGCTTGGGTTGCCTCCCAAGAAGCGCTTAGTTTTAAGTCATTAGCTTGACTTTGATACTTCCCTTTTAAGGTGGCCAATAATCAAATAGTGTTCCATCCGGATCAAGCATAAGTCCGGGCCTTTTTGCTTTCTTTGTTGTCCCGAAATTTGGTATTTCCCTTGTAAGCTCAATTGGGACAAATTTGAACCCCGTATCGAATCGACAAGCTCTATCCCCGGGTTCAAATCTCTTGTAATCTTTACCAACTCTTATCCAAGTCACGCTTTGAGGATGGGTATGCATATTATACTTCCTTTTATCATCAACCCTTCCTTTTTGCGTATCTCTCACTAATATCTCATCCACATCAAAATAAGATTCATCGCATTTTGACTCATAAATTGGAGGTATGATAAACTCAATTGTATCCTCCTCTATCTCCATTACCTCGATCTCATCTATCAACGTCATTGACCTGTTGATTTCGATGTATTCCCTGATTTGATCGTCCTTCGGAATCGTTAAGATATTTTCTTCTGCATCCGGGATCCCCTTGTCATGACGAACATCAAAACTTGTCAATTTATTGCTATGTGGCTGCTCTATTTCACTTTCAAAAATAAGAGAATTTGTCTCTCTCGGCTTAGTATCTGATAATATCGAATTATCCTCTTCATTCAATAGTGAGCCTTGAGGTAGATTATCCATTCTTAAATTGAATGCATTAATTTCAGATCCGATCTTTTTCATCTTCTCCATACAATCGGTGAATTCCATCATAAATGCAATACTTGGTTCTGTTGATGGTTGAGAATACGCTTGATCAATTTTAGATCTGATCTTTTTTATCTTCTCCATACAATCGGTGAATGCCACCATAAATGCAATACTTGGTTCTGTTGGTGGTGGCTGAGAATACTCTTGGTGGCTTGGAGGTATGAACGAGTTGGTCATCATGAAGTTTGTGTATTGATTACTCCCCAGATCATCGCTCCATGGAACATTTGGGTTAGTCCCCCACCCTGAATTGTAGTTGTTGGGGTGAAGATTCTGACCATACTGACTATCCTGAAACTGATCCACGTATAACCATGAATTTGAATTCAGTGGGCAACGATCGTACGAATGTTCACCTGCACAATACACACAATTCGTTCCTTCATTAAGCCAATGATAACTGCTATGATTCATACCAAATGAAGAGAACGAGAAAAAGAATAACTAACTAGGAATCAAACAAAAGAAAAATCAAAAATAAAAATTGGCAAATAAATGTTGCAAGTCCCCGGCAACGGCGCCAAAAACTTGTTGCGGAATTTACACACGCAAATAAACGCAAGTGCACGTATCGAACAAGTAATAAAGAGTAAGTATAAGAGTATCGTCTCCACAGGGACTTGACTAAATATCTACCAATTCAAATTCCTAATTTACTTTTAATCGATTCCAAATTCAAATATATTCTTGGGTTTTAATTAACTAAATTAACTAAAATAAGTACTTGGATTGAGTTCGAATAATGAGAAGAGAAACCTAGGGTAATAATCCGCTATGTCATCTATCGATTGCCCAATTGAGATTTTCGTAATTATTGTGGTGACAAGAGTGCTACCCGAGGATTCAAGTATATTCCTATGTATCTTCCGAATTACGTAAGAACCTAATGTATTATACAAATCGATCCTATTCCTAGGTGATTCATAAATAACACAAAGCATTAAACACGAACCTCATGTAACGGGTATAAACGCCTTAAGTATATTCCTATACTAAGAGTCGTTTACTATTCAATTTCCTATCTAATCCTTATCTCCCTTTTCCAAGTTCAAAAAGAATATTAAATCTAACAACTAGGTGATCAGTCAAGTTGCAAGCATAGAGAACGAAATTAAATCAAACACAAGAATTGCCCCTAACTACGAATAATCTAATAAAAATAATCAAAGTAACATAGTTTCATAAAAACCCTAGATCCTAAATAATTAGTTCATGATAAACATAAGAAGAAAATAATAAAGGAAAACAAATCTGAGTTCATGTGGTTTTATAGACAAAACGATGAATCTGAGATAAAGATCTTCAATATTGTGTTCTTCTTGCTTGGGTGATCTTCAAGACTTCTCTCTTATCTTCTTCAATCTTTCTCCAAGTAGATCTTTGATGTTGTAGGTGTATTCTATGAAAGAAATATGTTTAGAGCTGATCAAAGATGTGTAATTGCGTGACCTAGAAGTCCTTATATAGATCTACCAAGTTGAGTCCAAGTAGGAGACTTTGGGCCCAATGATTCTCTTAAAATCCCGCTGAAAATCGCGACAGATTTGCGCGACAGTTTTGCAAGTGTCATAACTCTCAACTCCGAACTCCAAATCAAGATCCGTAAAATCTGTGGTGTAGCTAACTCATTCCTCTACATCATAGTCGAAATTCAACTTCATTGGAGCGTCTTTGAATGAGTTATGGTCCTCGGAGTGCATAACAACATTTCTGACAGCTTCTTCGTTCTTGCACTAGTTGACTTCATTTGATCTTTAATTCGTTGTTCTTCACTTCCAATCATGTTCTTAGATCCAAAATAGCTTAGGCCTACAAATAAGAACACAATATATAAGAAAAAATCTCAATTCATGCATAAAACAATTAAACCAATGACTCGAGCGACAAAATACAAAACTAACTAAAATTGCCTAAGATTCTATCAAAACTCTAATAAGAATAATCGAATGAGTTAAGAAAATAGACTTGATAACACTGTTTTCACAGAGTTATCAATCCGGAAAATATCCGATATCCGGCCAAATCCGACCAAGATCATTTGGATTCAAAAAATCTAGATCCGAGCATAATTCGAGCAAGATCCGAATCCGACAGGATTCGATCCGATATAAATGGAGCCGAATCTGGACGAACCTAATCCGACCAGAGTCCGACCCATACTTAAGAGAGAATCACAATAGGTAGGAAAGGAAGAGTATTGGGCCCAGTCCATTGGGCCAGAGTCACGGCGAACTGAGTGGGCCTTCCGGTCGGTCTAAAGGTGGATCCGAATAATAGTATTTGAGTATCCTACATTTTCTTTTTTGAGAATTTTGAGTATCCTATTTTTCCGGGGAAAAATAAGAAGTCAGTTGTTGCCGATGAAACTATATTTTGTAGGACTTTTTGATATTTATTTTCTGACGACACTTTTATTCATAGACAATACATTATCTTTCTCAAAACTTCATATGAATAGTTGAGAAATGTGATATTTTGTTTTGTTTGATATGGCCATGCTTTACAAATATAAGCTGTTAGAATTGAAAAACATATAGTAATAATTTTTTTTCCCTTTTGGGTTTTGTTCGACACATTAAATGAGAACATCTCTCAATAAATATAATAATAGTTATTATCTTCCAACAATTAATTTATAAATCAAATTTAGTTCAAATGGGGTTGGTAAAAAAATTCTTATGCATCCGCTCCCATTATTATACGTAAGTGATGTAGTCGCTTAGTTGTATGGTAAAAACAAGTAGAGTGAGAATTCAAATTACTTACGCGCGTTATGATTTATATATATTCACCATAATACTTCTGTGTTTCATCCCCAATGGATCATGAATCGGGACTATGAAGATTTTTTCATCCCCAATGTATTACCATGCAATTGATATGTTGTACTATTATTTTTCAGTACTTGGAGACGTGATAAACTAAACTAATCTTCAGATAAAAAACTTAAGACATGTTGATTAATCGATTTTTTTTTTTAATTCACGATGAAGATTAATTAATCCATTAATGTGAAATATATATGCAATAACTAACATGTATACATGCCACGTAAGTAATGAAGAAAAAGGGGGGTGGGGGCAGAAGAGTCAAATTAAAGAACACAAGGGGACATAATATGATGATTAGTGAAACGTAAGCAATAGCCATAAAACACTCGAAAATTCAACAAACAGAGATTCTCCCCCCTATCACCACACGTCACGCCACACCAAACCAAACCAAACCAAACCAAACCAAATTTCCCTTCACTCTACTGTCACTCTATCGATCTCTTTAGATAAATATAGTAGTAGTGCGTAGTAGTATTTCTCAATGTAAAAGGTTTTTTTTTTTTTTTATTTATCTTGAGATAAATTAGTACCACTTAAGGTTATTTGAATATTATCTATATTAAGAAATATTTCAGAAAATATATAGTAAATTCTATGTTTCGCAAATAAGTAAGTATTTGGTTCTTAACTTTAGTAAATAAAACATCGAGATATTTATTATATTTAATTTTTACATACTATGTAGACAATCACAGTTTGAGATAACAGGTAATTAACTACTTAAATACTTGTGAATTTGGAGATCATAATTACTAATGAGAATAAAAGTCATTTTATTTTTTCCTCTTTAGAGGCGAATGAGAATTAAAGTAAAGATAATGAAATATCAGTACTTAATCTCTAATTAGTTTTGTTTCTAACACTAGAGTGCTGCATTGGACCAATGTAAACCAAACAAGTATTTAATGATGAGGCCGTGATTTAGTCACAAAAGTGGAAGCCCCAAAATAAAGGATTATTTGTGTGAATATTTTTCTAGTCTAATAATATTTTTGATAATTGTCATATAAACACTTTGTTAGTAATCGAATAAATATGTTCTAATTTAATGTCATATAAACACTTTGTTAGTAATCAAATAAATAGGTTCTAATTTAATGATTGATGTATTTAACGCCTTTTTTTTTAAAAAAGAAAAAAGAAAAAGAAAAACCCAAACAACACCCAATTAATGCGTAGGAGACTAGTGTTGTTAGTAATTGACAAATATATGTTTGAACTCAAATAGTTAGACGTTAACTATTACATAGAATATGAAAATGTAAATTATATAGATATATCTTTTGAAGTGAGGATGATATTTTTTCTTAATGTTTCTCTTCAATAAATATTAAGTTTTGCAAATGTCATTTCAACATTAATTTCAATAGATAAGATTTAACACTTATGGATGTTAGTTAACCTCCAAAAAAGACTAATTTTGTTTTTTAATATGGATTAATTATTGTTCGTAAAATTCACAAAACTACAGTGTTGGATTAGTGGAATTAAAATGCTCATGGTTAATATATAGTAATTAGTAAGTTTTAATAAATTTGTTATCAAGTGTTTGTTAATGCGCGCATGAAGCATTTAAGACACGATTTCATGGATTAGCTAGAACATGATGTCAAAGAGGGTGAAAAGCGTGTATTTAGCCTCTTTTATTTTTTTTAATATATATGTTTGTTAAAAAACAAGATATTCATTTCTTTCATGTAAAACAGTAAAAGTAATAGCGTTACACATAAAATTTCATTGTACAGATAGCTTGAACATGAAATTAGTGTGTGTAAACGTAATTTTCGTGTACAAAAGTTTTAACCATGCATGTATATGAATTTAATTAACCACCTCCAGATAGGATTACATAAGAATCAGTGTACACAAATCAGCAATGAAATTGCCAGCTAGTAATTCACTATTACGTACGTGTGTCAAATACATATCTATAATGCACCATCACCCTGTTATATACAGTATGTATATATTGAATTATACTGTATGTGATTATATATATCCTGAAAGACTAATTAATAATGCATGTTTACTAGCTCGAATCCAAAAGCCACCTAATTGGTAACAATCTATATGGTAATTTTTTTTTATTTTTTCTACCAACTTAATATAAAAAGGCGAGTGCAAACAAATTTACATGAAATCAATTACATGCAAACAAAAACAACAAAATAATCACGTTTTCAGTAAAATTAGGTAATAAAGATAATTGCAAAAAGAAAAACTATTATATGTATGTAGTCTCAAAATTCTATTATCAAGTATGTATATATATATGTTAGACTAATCACAACATATATAAGAAAATAGGACTACAAAGATGAGTATATAATTACACTCACTCATGCATCAATATCATAGAAGAAAAATATTTCAATCTTTCACATTAATATATACATAACATAAATTGAGAAGGCAAGGTATATAACTAATTTGAAACTAATCAATTACATATATATACACTTGAAACAATTGCCTACATTTAGCAGTAGTACAATCTACTGATCAGATACATAAGACTTGTGCTCAGTCACCTCAAAATTACAATAACACCGGATTATACAAAAAATAAATAAAAATACTCTACTCCTATTAAATGTATAACCGTCTTTCAATAAAGCTAAAATAAAAGGTTACACGTGTTATATCTTAATCATTATACTACTTACCATAATGTATATAAACACGAAACTTACCAAATTTTATAATTTCTTAAAACGAATAATGCGTGTTCACTCGAATTCAAAAATACTACCTAACTATTGAAAAGCATCATTACAAATTTGCAATTTGTTTCATTCACCAATACAAATCGAACTTATAGGATATATTATGAGGTTCTGAATTATATATTATCATCAGAGAACTATAATATCATTAAACAATACTATAGCTAATTTATTTGCAAAATTAATTAAAATTGGTCACATTTGATTTCTAGAAAGGATTGATTTCAGGTTATATACTTATATATATATATATGTGGTAAATCAAGAATTGTGTGGGGGCATGGTAACAAAATAAAAGGGGGTCCGAGGAAATTTCTAAAATAAAAAAAGGGTGAGATGTGCCAAAGTGGGTCCCATTCCAAAAGTGGGCCCCCTAAAATGAGATAAAATTTCTGTAATACAATGCTTTAGCCCCCGTTTTTGTATTGAAGCCAGTAACGGCATTTGGCTTATGATTGTATTTTGGATTTTTCTCATTAAGCACTAAAGCGAATACTGTTTTGAGGCCAATTTACATTTGAGTCCCAACATTTTCTAAGCTTTGCACTTTACGCCCCAAAATTACGATTTTCATACTTACCCCCCTGAACTTTATTTAGGAATAAGACTTTACCCCATGAACATTTTATAGCGGTTTTAAAGGGCAGGGAAATTCGAAGATACGAAGTATAATTTTTATTACTATATCAATGAAGATATATATTAAATTCCGGAAGTGTTAAACTAAATAATTAATTTGTAACTTGAATACATTTCAATTTTCTATTAGTTTTAGCTATTTAGAAAGGTGTGCCCGGCAGCCTAACAATTAATTTTTTTTAACAAGACCTCAAAATTTTTAAATTAATTTTCACATATATAAGGCACTAGAATAATATTTAAGCCAAAACCTACTTACGAATTAGTACTTAGATGTTGATCAATCAGCTGCAATTTAAATTTTAGAGGATTAAGTGTGAAACTTGTACTTTTAAAGGGTCAATTAAGTTAAAAAATAAAATATTTTGGGGGTAAAATGAAAATTGTCCTTGTTTTTATTACAACCATTGCCACCCCATCCCCTCTATATATACTTGTCCATCTTCTTCCTATTGAAAACACCAACTCATACATATATACATAAAATATATTTAGAAAAACCTTTGGCCGGCCATCATGCTAGTTATGGCGGAAGGGCTTGGAGTTGGTAATTTGTTGTGGGACGAGGGGCAATCATGGGCACTTCCAAATTCAGATATTGGTGAAGGAGTTGGCGGCAAAAAATTGGAAACCAATGATAATCAAGAAGGTAAGGTGGTGACTAAGAATGGCGATTTTAAAGAGCCACCAGTTCCTGCAGCCAAAGGGAAGAACAAGAAGAAGAGGAGCTCCGCCGCTGATAAAGGGAAAGAAAAAAAAGGTGGCGGTGGCGGCGGTGGAGAAGATCCAGATCATGAATTGCATATATGGACTGAGAGAGAAAGGAGGAAGAAAATGAGAAATATGTTTTCAGGTCTTCATGCTTTGCTTCCTCACCTCCCTAAAAAGGTATATAAATATATATTATAAATTTAGTATTTCATTTTCTAGATTATTTTTTCTTCAATTGATTCATTCATCCCAGATCTTTTCTTGATCTCTTCTACCTCTTATTTATTCTCTCTCTTTTTTTTTTTTTTTTTTTGGCATTGGTTTGATGACAAATTTTATAGTTTGTTTCTTGAAAAGGTTGTTTTTCAAGTGACTCAATACAGATGATTCTATTTTAGCCAGGGGCTACTTTTTTCAGTTTTAGTTCCATGGCTTAAAACTTCTTTTAATATTAAAACACCGAAAAATCTACATTTATGAGTAAATCAAATCAAAATATATAGAATAAATTTTATTCTAATATATTTTTCTTTGATTTATAAACTTAAAAATAATTGAAAAGTTTTTCAAATTAAAATTTCCGGTTTTTTTATTTTTATTTTTATGATTGGTCTTTTTGGGGGTATCTAAATTGAGTTATATTAAGAAAAACTTTATGATCCAAATCATGGGTTGAGAAACAATTCGTTTCGGTCAAAATCAAGGATTCAATTTAAGGTTGCTTTCAATAAAGTTTTTATTTTTCTATTTAGGGAACTAAGCGAGACATAAAATCTACTGAAACATCTTTAATATCTTCATCGATCTACTAATCAATCAAAATGTATATGGTATTATTGCATTTATGCATATATCCTCTCTCCTCATTTTTTTTTCAAGTGCATGCAGAGAAACGATTTCAAATTTTATGCATCAAAAAGTTGGATATAGAATATTCAACCTAATTTTTGTGAATTTTGTGCTATGAAACCAATTAATTAATGTTTAAAGGGAATTAGATTTGGAAAGTCTAATTTAAGAATAACTAAGTAAATTTAAGATGGGTACAAGACATTAATGCTTAATAATTTATAAATTACAAATTAAATTTAATGTAATTAAATCGATCAGTCCAAAAATGAATTAGTAAAAAAATTAATGTCTAACAAGTATACAACTATATATATGTCCGAAATCCATGATTGGAATTAATTTGAGATGATCATGCATGTATCAATATATATATATATATAATTAGTGAAGTGAATTAATTAAAGCATTTTTGGAGAAGAAGAAGAAGAATTAAAAATAAAATAAAATAAAATAGATTTTGTTTTGAATTAATAATTATGATCAATTCCTGATTGATTTTGATTGAATTGCAGGCAGACAAATCGAGCATTGTTACTGAAGCAGTGCAACAAATAAAAAAGCTGGAAAAAACTGTTGAAGAACTTGAGAAGAAGAAGATTGAAAAGCTCCATGGGCACCAAAAACAATCAAGGGAATCATTTTTAGCAGATCAGGTTTCGGCAATGAATAATAATAACTCAGCTACAGCTACAGCTGTGGATATCCCGAACCAATTGGAATTCCCAGCGGTTTTCAAAACGTGGGCCACACAAAATGTGATTCTGAGTGTTTCCGGGAGAGATGCACACATCAATGTGTGTGGCCCGAAAAAGCCCGGCCTTTTGACGGCCCTTCTCTTTGTGTTGGACAAGTATAAATTGGATGTGGTTTCTGCTCAGGTTTCTTCGGATCCGCATAGGTTCATGTACATGATTCATACCTCTGTAAGTCTGTCTTAAATTAAACTTAATGTTTCCAAATCCAATATACCCAATTAATATTGATTAAATACTTAAATATTATATATTTCCCTTTTTGCCTTAACAAACAATCACCAATTAAAACTCACACCAACACTTTTTAAGACAAAAAAAATGTATTTTGGACTTAATTAATTCACTTACTTACATTAATAACATAGGGAGTATTTGTGTTGTACGCAGGCAAGTGGAGTTCATCAGTTCTCACAGGCTTTTCTTTTGGAAGAAATGTACAAGCAAGTTACTGCAGAAATAATGTTGTACGTGGGTTAATAATTCCTAGCTAGCTGCAGATCCAATTAATTAGAGCTCTTTAATTTATAGTATGTGATATGATATTATAATATTGGGTATATTGGATTTGGAAACATTAAGTTTAATTTAAGTATTTAATCAATATTAATTTCAAGCATTTGCTACCTATTTTTGAAAATCCTACTTTGCTTCATTATAATTATCATGAATTTTGAATCTCCCCTTTTCTTATTAAAATTATAATTTCTCTGTTTGTTAATTCATATGCTTTTATCTTATATGATTAGCTAGTGTAATATTACAAGAAGTGATGCTATGTTGTTTAAACTTTTCTTATGTATATACACTTTAGGTAAATTAATTTGGTACAATGACGTATATATTCTCTTTTCACTACAAAATATAAAATAAAAATTATATAGTATGTTCATATATATAAATTAAAGAGAAACTTTTTTATAGTATATCTGCCTATGACTTCAACTAATTATTTATTTTATGAAATTGTTGCGCACGTTTACAAATGAGAGATCAATATTATTTCCAAATCATAGCATCTTAGTTCTCCATTATCTAATTATGTCGATCATAAATAGAAAATCAAATTCATCGACTATTTAATATGCAATAAAGAAAATAATTTCTTACATTCGTTTTTAAATTAGAAAAACTGAATACATATGGGCTGATGGGCCTCAGTGAGCTCCACAAAGTTTGAAGTTGGGCCTCTCACACCCAGCTGATAAAATATACAGTATTTGAGAACTAATTCAGACCTCCTGTTTTTGCTTCTTCAAGTCTATTCGAACTAACTGGCTCAAATTAAATTATACACAATACCTCATCTTTATACTTGTTTTTTGACTATATAATAATACTTTTAGGAGGATAAATCATACAATATATATTAATACACTTATGTTAATTGTAGTGATACGGCAACACCAGATTCGGATAAAAAATCGAAGATGGCATACAGAGTTTTTTTATGGAACACGATAGTTGTTTTGTTTAGTGAAGATTTTCATAACTCTCGTCTTCAAATACATAAGAAATCATTTTATATGTGCCTGTGGAGCAATTTAAAATGAGTTGGACATGGGCGTAATATGATCACCACCAGTTGCTTCCATCACATTCAATTCATGCCTCTCAATCAACTTTCAACATGTTGATAACTATTTACTTATAATATAAATGAATTTAAATCATTCAAAATGTTCCTTAGGAGATCGAGATGAAATTATGAGAACTTTTAAGGTTGATTTGATTTTCTTATTAACTTACATTGACATTGAGGATTTGTTCAAACTTGACTGTATATTAATATGAGTTGAGTTTGATAAAGTTTGAAACTCGAATTATATTCATAGTACTTTGCACATAATTTTTCATTATTAATTTTAATAAGTCGAACTAAAAACACATTTTAAATTTTAAATAGTTTATCATACAATAAAATGTTTCAAGGTTGTTTTAATTAATGTGAATAATAAAAAACTGCAAAGCAAATAATATTCATTGGTAGAATCTGAATCGAATCTCCAATAATTTAGCTTTATTTTGAGATCTTATTATACTTACATATTAGGGTTATCGATCAATAGGATCTCATAGGAATATTCTTGCATAGACCTGGTCTATGAGATTTTTATAGACCTTGTGGTGGTAAATAAGCCACATCATACATTTTGTGAGCATGACATCATCAACATGTATGATGTGGCTTATTTATCACCACAAGGTCTATGAAAATCTCATAGACCAGGTCTATACAATAATTTTCCGATCTCATATATCATCGAGTTTTTATGTTTGTGGGCTCAAACACTGAAAGAAAATATATATATATCTGTTTGCTAATAATTTTGACACCCGCATTCCTTGATATCGAGGGATTGACATCGAGGAATACCTTGACGATATCGAGGGATTGTTTGTATATAATTTTGATTCGATTATACCCTGCTGTCAAGGGATTGCCTGCGTGGAAATTTCATATCGAGGGATACCTCGATGACATCGAGGGATCATCGGCATTGAGAGTGTTGAAATATTGTTCGCGATGAAACTGACGTCAAGAGGTGTTTGGCATTGAGGGATTGAAATCGAGGTATTATTGGCATCAAGGTGTGCCAAAGCATTGTTCATTGCAAACCTGTCAGTGAATCCCTCGACGAGCCAATACCTTGACGAGGAATGCCTCGATATGATATGGAAAAGGTGCGGGCGTGCCAATGCTTGTGCGTGCAAACATAACGATTCGAAAATAGACATATTGATATCGATACATTGATAATATAGGTGTCCTGACAAAGACATATTGATATCGAGATACGTTGTCCTGATAAGGCTGACTTCTAAACGATTGCGACAGAGTAGGCAAACACTACCCCTAGTTCTTTTCTATGCCTGCCTGGCCGCAGGACTTAACAATTTATGAAAATCTCTCTTGAATGCCATATTTTTATAGCCAATTGATGGCCTGTTTATCATACCAGTGAACCTAATACCTTGACGATCAATCAGTTTAAGCATACACCTTGACAGAAAACAAAGGCTTGACAGAAACAGCATATCAATGGAAATTAATCGACGTAAAGCATATTTTAAGTAAATGGAACAAAATATACGAACCAAATTACTTTTAATAATAAAAGAAAATTAATTCGTTTCCCGATGTACAAACATTACAAAAATATGCAAAACGGTGAAGTTCTCCTTTCTTGGCAAGGTCTGCCAAACGAGTTGATAAGTTGACTAAGTTCTGAAAAATGACTCCTTTATCGGCAGGGAACCCGCCGATGAGCTGATGAAACAGGACAATGCGTTAAGTTGACAGACAGAAAGTAACACTGACGACGGGGGACCACCGTCAGTGGTTCGCCCAACCTTGATGGATATCCACCAATCGGGCTCCTGATCAGCGGGTGGCCACTGACCAAGGCATCGACGAAGCAGATGGCTACTTAGCCGATAGCCGTCAAGCAGATGGCTACTTGACGACGAGCTCATCAAGCAGATGGCTACTCAATGAGTTTGTCACATAAATACGTGGGCACTTACATGACAGTTACCAGCGTGCTACTTGGTTGATACGAGTGGTTTCGCTCGAGTCAGTGTCAGCTGACGGCGGAAGAGAGCGGCGGCGGCGGCGGCGGCTTACTGTGAGCGGCGGCGGCGGCGGCGGCAAGACTTCAGGCTGTCAGGGATCACTGGTGGCTGAGGAGGGACAGACTGTTATCAACGAGTTGACAGACTGATAACTTGACAGAAAACAGCTTGTCAACTGCCTGCTATCAAGGGGTTTCGCTCGAGACAGCGTCTGGACAGCGGAAGCAGCGGCGGCGGCGGCTTAGTATCGACGGCGGCGGCTTAATGTCGGCGGCGGCGGCGGCTTATTTTTAGCGGCGGCGGCGGCGGACCTTGGGCGGCGGCGGAGGATTTTGGGCGGCGGCGGCGGCTTAACTTCAGGCTGTCGAGGTGGCTGGTGGCTGAGGAGGGACGGTTGATAATCAGGGGTTCTACAGGTGTTTGCTGAAAAAGAAGCAGCGGAGCGCTGGACTTCCGGAGAGGCGTTGAGCCGATCAGTGTAGACTGAGTTTTTGTAGATTGAGTTGTGTGTCCTGCGCGACTGACAGTATCAAGGTATTTATAGCTGCTGGATCTGGAGAGCTGATGGCCAAAAGCTGATGCCTTGACAGCCACTATCCCACTTTCTCCACTTCTTAAAAAACCCTCCACTACCTACACTACTTTGATGGCAGTTATTTTGTGCTGAAAATTAATGTTAGTGGTGGTTTAGAGAAGAAGATACGTTATGTTTGAAATTGAATTAATAATAATAACTAATTAAGAGATTTTTAAGGACTTAGTGTTTTAAGCCAACTACTTAGCCCAATCCTTATCCCTTAATTAATTAATCATTAATTAAATAACAAAGCAACAAGTGGGCCCAAAAATGAAGAGTGGCCGATCTGGAGTGGGCCATGGTCGACTTGGGCTGCTCGGGCCATGGTTGGTCCTGGGTCGAGCCCTGATGTCTAATAAGTTGTCCAATTAATTACCTCTTTAAACCCTTAATGGCCTTTATTCATAAAAATAGGCCGATTAATTAGACTTGGCCCAATTAAACTTAATTAATCAGTCCAAAATCTTCATTAACCAAAGCCATCAAGTGGGTCGAGCCCGTTTGTAATTAATCATTATTTGGCTTTAATTAGTAATTAATTAACTTTAGCCTATTAATTAATTTCATCAATTAATTAATATATTTTTGGCCCAAATGTTAATTAATTGCAAAATTGGGTCGAGTTTTGAAATCGGGCTCGTAGCCAACCCATTGGCTCGATTGGACCCGTTTTCGGTCCAAATTGGATCCGATTTGGTTTGATCCGTTTCGGAGTGACTTGATTCGGCTCATATGCTATTTTTGGCTTGTTATATCGAGCCATCGTTCCTCGATTAATCGAGGGTGATTTTTTGGGTACAAACAATGCCCCCCGTAAGTCGTATTCGATGTAATTAATTTAAAAATTAATTTTATCGGATAGACTTAGTATTTAAAAAATTCCCCCTTTTTTACCCCTCGATTGGCATTTAATTTTATCATGCTTTGATAATTAAGATTGGCCATTCTTAGCTAGCCAATTAAATTATATCAGCATTTTTGGGATTTTGGAATTTTTCCCAATCTGTTAATTCCTTTGCCAGATGTCAACTCCCCAACTCATTCCCAACTCCCGGGTAAATTCAATTGAAGCCTGACACTTTTATAGCTTCTAAATTAATTAGAAGTCTATTCTACACACACTTCCCAACATATCCACTTTATTCCTTTTCAAATAAAACTCTTACACTTCCCTGGGCCCCACAACTTTTTCCTCTACTTCTCCTTCTCTCTTTCTTCTTCACGGCCGACTCCTCACTTCTACCCAACTCCATAGCCGATTTTCTCTTCCAAAATTGAGCCCTTTGCTTCGACTTTCACCTCCCAAAATTGGTAAAATCGGATTCTCCATCACTCAAGGAATCTAAAGCTATCATCATCTCCCCCAAAAACCCTAAAATCCGAAAAACCCATTCAAAATCCACCATAGCCAAAAGCTTCGAAGCTCTCGGATTTGGGCCGCCCATTTCGTCTCTTTGCTACCCACGGCTTCTCCTTCATCCAAGGTATGTAAAAACCGAACTCAAAGCTCCAAAAATCCCCAAACCCGAAATACCCACTCCAAGAAATCCTCCATAACCGAAAAGCTTCGGTTTTAGCCATTTATTGCGAAATTTTTGCTTCTTTTACAGGGTTACTATGGCTCGGATTAAGCGGAAAGATGTTCGGATCATTACTCAAGCCATCGAAGACACCCCCTTTGGAGTTACAATCGGCCCCTATCATACTCAAGCCGATTTGCCTTCGTCGGAGCAACACCCAATCATACGTTCGGTAGAGTCACTCCCATTCGCTACGGGGGTGAAAGAATTTTCGTCTACCACTCGTGCTTGGCCATGGGCGGGTTCACCCACACATTCCGATTGGGTTGCTTGGTGTACCCGAGTAGAAAAAACTTATGCTCCGATTTGGCGGGACAGCGGCATCTACGATGTCATTCAATTTTGTAAAACGGGAGTGTCCCTCAATCTCCCCTTGATTCGCGCAGCGGTTCAATTTTGGTGCACCGAGGATAACACTTTTCACTTCGCCCATGGTCCAATGACGCCCACTCTTCTAGATATAATGGCTATCAGTGGCCTTGGTCCGATGGGGTGTTATGTTGATCCAATACCATCCGCGAACGACGAGGCTTTACATTTTCCAGCAGCTGTGGGTGGGGGGGACCATGCTGTGTCGTACGGATCCGTGGTCGGCCGGTACAAAGGTCTGTCCGAGGCCGTCGAGGTAACGCATACGGAGCATGTACACTTTCTAACTCTATGGTTATCGAGGTACCTTTTCTGTCACCCAGCTTTGTCGGTTACGAAAGAATATAACGCCCTCGCCCTCTCCCTTGCTGGGGGTGAACGAGTAGCACTTGGGCCTGTCGTTTTCTCTACTCTTTGTACTGGTATCGAGGGATTTTTGGCCTCGAGTTGTTGTTCTTTACAGGGGCCTATTTGGTTGTTGCAAGTTTGGTTACTTGCTTATTTTCCGGATTTTCGAGTGTTTGATGGTTATCCTGCTAATGATGAGATATATGCCTCGTTTGTGGCTAGACAGAGAGCGCCACCTTGCAATTTTTACTACTTTTTCAGCAGGTTGTACAATCTTGAGAAAGGTCTCGCACCAGACTTTTCAGTTTTCTATCCGTCGGTGTTATCGACCTATGATCCTTCTATGTCGGCGGAGGCCCTTAAGGAGTATCAACGGATGTGGGCCAGTTTCTTGACATCTAGGGACCTTCCGTCGGGGTTCAAAGTCACTGCAGCCAGAGATCCGTCAAAGCGCAAACCTTACAGGTGTTCAGTCCGCTTTTACCCTGCGCACTACGCGGCCCGCCAGTTTGGATTGGTACAGATGATACCCCGATATGGTGACTCCTTGTCTGAAAGGAATGATAAATCGATAGATGTGAATGATATGGACAGCTTTGATGAGTTACGGCGATGTTGGAGAGCCGCCCGTGATGCTTTTGTGTTCCGATCCTTTGTTCCTACTCCCATTGCTTCTCCTGATTTCACTGATTGGTGGAGGGATTATATTGAATCGACCCGCAGGGACCCTGTTCATGTTGCTGTCGCGGAGTACGAGGTCCCCAATCACCCGGAGATCATTTCCACCGACGGCCCATTCCTTGACCAGTCGGCGGCTGCCACCGTCAAGGCTTCTAAGAAAGGTACACTGTATGTTATTTCTCGCTTTGAAAAATTTTACAATGTGATCTGGGACCCTGATTGTAGAGATAGGGTGTATGAGCAAGCCATTGCCAATTTTGAATCGATGAAAAATATTAGAATAGGAAAAGCCATGTTAGCCCATGCAAAATTAGCCAAAAAACGGGGAGGTCCCGGCGAGGTCCCTCCTTGGCACACTTTTTATAAACCCTTTGGCCCTTCTCTTCCATTACTCCCTGATTTCATTGAGTCATCGGGATACGTGGCACCCCCCGTTAAGCCTAGCACCAGTTATGTCTCACGGCCTCGTAGTCATCAAGGTACCTCCCAAGTTACCTTTACGGGGTATCGGGCTGATGACCCTCAGGCCATGTCAACGATTTATATTTTGTGTGAATACAAGGATGGGGGTACCATCGCCCTCGATTTGCCAGGTAGCTTTCCTGTTTTTCTTTTCATTGGTCGTCGCTATGTATTGACACGTTTGTCGATTTTGCAGGAAAGAAGTCGTCAACCCCTGTCGCCGATAAAAAGGCTAAGGTTGTTAAAGAAAGATCCATTCCTATGGCCATTCCGCTTCAAGTTATTAGTCCGTCAGGACCATCGCCTGTTGTATCTCAATCGCATCAAGGGTCTGAGGCTCACTCATCCGTTGACAAGGTAACAGATCTCGTTGTGTTCGTCCGGCGCTCTCGTCGGCTATTTCAGCAGCGAGGTGGCACGAATGCCATAGTCGTGAGCAGTTCCGACGAGGAGGTAGCCTTTACTTGTTTTACTTTATTATATTTTCGAACTTACTGTGATACCTTGTTGTCTGTCAGGGAGTTAACTCGCAAGGCAAGCGTCGAGTTGTCAAGGAAAAGGATCTGCCTCGCAAGAAGGTTCGAAGAATGGCTGATAGTTCGACGGACAGCGATGACAGTGCGTCGGAGTTCGAGAGAGTAGATGTCCCTCCTCGTCGCCCTTCACCGATTGAAGTTGAGGAGACCCCTGTCGAGGGTACTGTCATCGAGGCCTCGAAGGGTGTGGCTGCCAACCCTCGTCAAGCTGAGACCTTTGATCATCAAAGTGATCCTGTCAAGGACTCTCCTGTTTTGGCTTCCCCCGCTGTGCAAGAGGTCGGTTTTATCCCTTAGCCAATTGTTAGATTTCCCCGTTTCACTTTGCTAACCTTCGTTTTAATTCTTGTCTTGCAGGTCCAACCCCTAGATATCTCTCAGCGACTTGCTCAAGTATTGGCTCGACTTGCCAATGTCCGAACTCTGTCAGCGAGTTCGTCCTCTCACTCTCATTCGACGACGTCAGAGAAGTCAAGCTCTATAACTTTTACTCCTGACGAGATTAATCATTTCAGGGAGTTGCTGTCGGGCTACCGGAACCAACCCCTGGACGTTCTGATGATTAACATGGGGCCGTCCCTTGACGAGTTGATGAGCAAGCTGTCCTCCGCGGTTCTTCCGAACGACAAGGCGTCCTTTTATTCTGAGTACGCAGCAAGGTTTGGCCAATTGAGGAGTAATTTCAAGGCCAATGATCGGGCTATCAAGGTGGAAGCCTCGTTCTCGTCCCCTGCCAATGATCTTCTGGCGAAGTTTGACACTCTATTTACTCGAGGTTCTATACTCAGCGACTCCTTGAAGAATCTCAAGGACACAGAGGCCGAGGTGGTTAAGGCCATTGCTGAGTTGCAGGGGGAGTTAAACATGCTTAGGGGCAAGATACAGATTGCCTCGACGGAGGCAGAGACTCTTACTGCTCAGTTGTCCGACACCAATGACCTGCTTGTCGCGGCAAGGGCTGAAGAGGATCGGGTGATGACCCAGGCAGCCGCCGCTAGAGTCGATCAAGCCAAGATAGAGGCGGACCTCAAAGGTTTTCTGGAACGATTCACTCAAGATTTCCTTACTTAGTTTTCTGGCCTGCGAGCCATTGATTTCGGCGCCTGTGCCTTAGTACTTTGATTTCTCAGACTTAGTTTATTTATCTGTTTATGCATTGGCCTGATGGCCACAGACTCATTTACTTTTCTGTCGATGTATTGGCTTGATAGCCATAACCTGATTTTCTTTAGTAGACTTTTCTTTTGGCTTTATATCGTCTTGTCTTTATATTGAAGCCAAATAAACTAAGTACTTAACCCCCTGTTCCCTTGACTTGATCCCTTGACGGACCATTTCTCGCAAGTGAAACATAACTTGATTGCCAATAAAATCGAGCCAACTTATTGAACTTAAACCAAAATGCTTTGACGTAAAAGGTTTGCAACTCGGGAAACAAATATAAAACTTAAAAAATGGAAGTATTTGAATTAAAATCGAAAGTAAATACATCTAACAATACTAATTCAAAGGTTTTCAGACTAAACAAACAAAAAACGAGGTAAAAAGGAAAGCTGAAAGTAAATCCTACTTATATTTACAGAGGTATCGGCGCGTTGAAGTACTCTTGACGCCGTTCGATTTCAAGCTCCAAGGCTCGCTGATGTTCCAGACACATCGATTCCCAAAGGGTAGGCTTAAACTTCTTCAAGTATCTTCCATTAATGGGGTCCCGACAGAGATTCCCATCTGGCTTTTTCAAAATGTAGCCCCCACCTCGGGTTATCGAGTAGACTTCATATGGTCCTTGCCATGTCGCGCTCCATTTACCATACTTTTTCTCGCGCTGATGAAGTGGCAAAACGACTCTCCAGACCATGTCCCCGACGTCAAAGTGTTTCCTGCGTATCTTTTTATCGTAGCATCGGGCAACTAGCCTTTTTTGTGCCTCGATCTTGTCTAACGCGGCAACCCTGATCTCGTCGAGCTCATCAAGCTGCTGGAACATATTTTCATTATACTCTTCGGGCGTCAGCTCGTTTTGCTGCATCACCCGCAGAGATCGGACGTTGATTTCCATCGGTAGAACGGCTTCCTGTCCGTAAGTTAGCTTGTACGGAGTGGTGCCTGTACTTGTCCGTTTGCTTGTCCGATAAGCCCACAATGCCTCTGACAGCATCAAGTGCCAAGCTCTTGGGTTTTCCTCTATCATTTTCGAGATAATGTCCTTGAGGACTCTGTTAGAAGCTTCCGCTTGGCCATTCCCTTGTGCATAGTACGGTGTTGAATGGACCAATTCAAAACCCATTGATCTGGCAAACCCCTTGATTTCTTGACCGACGAACATCAGTCCCCTGTCAGTGACAATGGTCTGCGGCAGACCAAACCTGTGGATGATTAGGTCCTTGATGAACTTCATCACTTCGGCCTGATTGGCCTGTTTGAGCGGTTTGGCCTCTACCCACTTAGTAAAGTAATCCGTGGCCACAATAATATATCGATGGTGTTTGGAAGACGAGGGATGGATCTCCCCGATGATATCGATGGCCCAGCATCTGAAAGGCCATGGCTTGATTATCATGTTCATTTCTTCGACGGGCATTCTTTGGACTACCCCGAAGCGTTGGCATTTCTCACAACCCCTTGCCAATTGAATACAGTCTCCCACCATCTTTGGCCAGTAATAGCCATATCGGCGCAGCAGCCATGCTAACTTGTGGCCATTTTGATGGGCCCCACAAATTCCTTCATGAGCCTCCATCATGATTCTCATGGCCTCTTGCTGATCGACGCATAACAGGAGCACGCCGTCATGGCTTTTTCTGAACAGTTGATCACCTATCAAGACATAATTGACTGCCCTGAGCCTCGTTTGTCGAGATGCTCGGTCCGACGGATCAGCCAGATATTTTCTGATCGGCTCTCTCCAGTCATCAGGGTCCTGAAACACACTCAAAACAGTCAGTACGTTATCTCGATACATGAATGATGGACAGTGTCGTCTCCTGACGACGTAGAGGGATTCCTCGATGTCATCAGGGAGATCAACACCAGTCGCTAGTTGGGCCAAACTGTTGGCCTCGCTGTTGTTTCCCCTCGTTACATGGTAACATGTAACATCAACAAACTCCGACAACAAGGACATCGCAGTCAAATAATATTTATCAAGTGTTGGGTTTCGGCATTTATAAGTACCTTGTATCTGCCTGATAACCAACTGCGAGTCCCCGACGATGACGACAGACTTACTGTCGAGCTCTCTAAGCATTTCCAGTCCAATGATCAAGGCTTCGTATTCGGCCTGATTGTTAGTACATTCAAAATCAAATTGAATTGATAACTTAGTTTTTACATTTGACGGAGAAGTCAAGACTATACCTGCTCCAGACAGCCTGTCGGTTCTAGACCCATCGAAGGCCAGTGTCCATGGCCTGATCTCCACTGTCATCGAGTCCAGTTCCTTGAGAACGGCTTGATCGATATCGAGACATGGATGGTCAACCAGAAAATCAGCCAATACTTGGCCTTTGACGGCTTTTTGCGGTACGTATTGTAATTGATACTCCATCAGTTGGATGGCCCATCGACCGATCCTTCCCCTCATTACAGGCTTAGCTATCATGTACTTTATCACATCAATACCAGAAATAACTAATACTTTTACAGGCAACATATAATGACGTAATTTCTTGCAAGAGAAAAATAAAGCGAGGCATACCTTTTCTATCGGGGAGTACCTCTGCTCCGTTTCTGTCAAGTGCCTGCTCAAGTAATAGACCGCTCGCTCAAATCCGTCCTCGTCGTCTTGTGCCAGAAATCCGCCGACGGTGTCATCCGTGGCAGATATATATAGTTTCAAGGGTTTCCCCTTGACAGGCGGCATCATTACAGGCGGCGTTGTCAGCTTATCCTTGATATCCTGAAACGCCTGCTCATGCTCCGTTTGCCAGCAGAACTCTTCTTTGTCCTTCAGCTTTAACAAAGGCGAGAAGACCTTCGTTTTTCCAGCCAAGTTAGAGATGAACCTCCGTAAAAAGTTGACTTTGCCAAGGAACTGCTGTAATTCCTTTTTCGTCGACGGAGGTCTGGCTGTCAGGATAGCCTTGGACTTGTTTTTATCGATCTCAATCCCCTTGCGGTGTACCAGAAAGCCAAGAAAATTGGCGGACGCCACTGCAAAAACACATTTCAAGGGGTTGAGTTTCAATTTATGTTTCCTCATTTTGGCAAATGACTTCGCCAAATGTATCAAGTGTTCATCATAACTAGCCGATTTAATAATAATGTCATCGATGTAAATTTTTACAAAGTCATCGATGTACTCACTGAAAATGCAGTTCATGGCTCGTTGATAAGTTGCTCCGGCGTTTTTGAGTCCGAATGGCATCACTTTCCATTGGAAGGTGCCTATTCCGCCGGGACATTGAAAGGCCAGTTTTGGCACGTCGTCAACAGCCACGAAAATCTGATTGTAACCTGCACTTCCGTCGACGGCTGTCAGGAACATATTGCCAGCGGCAGCATCGATTAGCATGTCCGCCATTGGCATCGGATACTCGTCTTTGGGAGATGCAAGATTTAGGTCTCTGAAATCGATGCATATCCTGATTTTCCCGTTCTTTTTCATTACGGGTACTACGTTCGCCACCCACTCCGGATATCTGGCCACCTCGATAAAACTGGCCTTTAACAGCTTCTCGATCTCCTCCCTGATCAGTCTGCAGACCTCGACAGACATCCTTCGCAGGGGCTGTTTCCGGGGTAAGTACCCTTCCAGTATCGGAATACGATGTTCCACCAATTCCCTGCTTAACCCAGGCATTTCGTCATAGTTCCAGGCAAAACAATCTTTATACTCCGTCAATACTTGGATCAATCGATCCTTCTGGCCATCATCAAGCAATGCGCTGATGTAAGTTGGCCTATGATCCTCTTCGGTACCTAACTCAATCTCGACGACAGGGTCTTGCACCTGTATCTTGATGTCATCGAGCTTGGCTGGCGCCGTTGCTAACTCTTCTAACTGAATTTCATCGCCGACCGACGGTGGCGTTTCTTCCTCGAAGATGAGATCACCTGTATAGCATTCGGCCACATAGGCCCGAAACTTCCTGATCAAATCGGCACATGCTTCCTGTTGCGGCCCGACAACAACGATCTCATCGATTTCCAGTTTATCGGCCTCGCAGGCCGATGGTCTTTCGTCATCAGGACAATTCATTGATCCTGACAGTGTTCCTCTTGCGGCCCTGACTCCTTGACATTGCAGGGCCGACTTAGTTCCTTGGCTAAACAAGCCATTTCCATCTGTGTCAACTTCTTGCTTGACGTGACTTCCTTCGGTCGTCCGTATTTGTCCTGACCGATGAATCGATAAGGACCTACATCATCCCGATAATAAGCTGCCTCGACAGCGTTGACCTTAGCGGTGAATGGCCTGTTGTCGGCCATAATAATTTCAGGTTCGGGGGAGTCCCCCCAGATCAGCAAGCATTGATGAAGAGAGGACGGTACACAAAGGGCTGAGTGAATCCAGTCCCTTCCCAACAACGCATTGTAAGAGGTGGCAGCATCCACCACAAAGAAAGCGATCCTCAAACTGGTTTTTCCAATCTTTACCTCGACGGGCAATATCCCTAACGTGTCAGCTTTTCCCCCAGTGAAGTTGCTGACAATCACCTTAGTCTCCATCAAGTCCTCGCTGACCTTTCCCAGTTTGTGCATCGTCGATGCAGGCATCACGTTGACGGCTGCCCCGTTATCGACCAGCATTCTGTCAATGGGTTTCCCGTCGATATGCCCTGATATATACAATGGCCTGATATGTCTGGCCATAAAAGATGGTGGCTTTTGGAATATTGTCTCAACTCTTTTATCCCAATCGGTCTCTTTCTCGTCATCGACCGATAACAGCTCTAGGTCCTCTGCCATTTGTACCACTGGCATACTGTCGTCCCAAAAGCCATCAGAGGCATACTCCAGCTCCTCGTTGACGAATTCAACAAGCTCAGAATCGATAGCGTTGCATTCCATCACTGTCGAGCCGTTCGTCGGCTGACTGGTGGTAGCATTGTCTACTGTCTTGGTTTCTGTTTTCTTATCGACCGCTTGCTTAGTGACCTCCTGTTGCTCGATTTCCCGCTGTTCAATAAGTCGATCAACCTGTTTCTCGACGGACTGTTTTTCAGTAGGTCGATTGACCTGTTTCTCGATTCCCTGGCCAGTTTTGGCCTCGACAGTCTGGTCAGATTTGGCCTCGTTTTCCTTATTACCTCTGTCGTTGTAGATCTCGGCAAATTTTGCCTCGAGATCGTTTTCATCTTCCTCGTCGAACAACAAATCATCATCTGCCATTATCTTTTCTATGTCGATTGTGCCAAACTTGGCTTTCCCAGGAGTCCACTTGGAAGTGTCGATTTGCGTCGAGGCCTTGGCCTCGATATTGATCCCTTGGCCAGATTTGGCCTCGTTTGCTCCCTTTTCCTGTAACTGTTTCTGTTCCGCTGACGGTGGTTTCTTTGTTGACTCCTCCTTCATCGGGGCTTTCCCCTTAGCAATTTCTAGTCCTTTCCGTTGGCGTAAGAAACGCCTGTACTGCGTCCGGGTCATCTGATCGACCCTTCGATCTCCAGGAAATTTCGGGTGCCTGACGGGAACCCATCGATCCACCTGTGTATCGGCGGGAGTGTGGACGGTTCGCAGCCTCGATGAGCCTGGCGGAGTAATCTTTGGTGACGGACCATGTGTCCTGTCTCTACGACTGGCGGTCGATCTGACCTGCCTAACTGGTGTCCTGTCAGGGGATCTCTCTCTGATTCTGCTGTTTCGGTTGGTACTTTCCTGATGCTGTCGAGGCATCATGGTTTTAGCCTGTTCCCGGCGTTGTTCCGCCGATGACGTTGCGCGTTCAGTATTTTCCATCGGAGTTGGGACCGGATATGGCCCCATGGGTCGAGGTGGTGGTGGTGGTATCACCTGCGGCTGTGGGGCTGTCTGAGGAGTTGCCTGCGGTTGCGGCATCACCTGATAAGGATACCCTGACGGCATTACATTTGGCCAAGGCATGTATGGGCCATAGATCGCCGGGTTGATGAACAGCGGGACTGTCGCCAATTCGTTTTGGCACCTCGCACACAGGCCCATTACCTTGTTTCTCATGTCATAATCTGGATCATCATCTGAATACAGCTTCTCGCCTGTCGGTAATTCCGTGATTGTTATGACATTTATCCCTACTTCATTTTGTTGGAAAGGATTGGTGTCAACCGTCATCGGCTTTGTGATTTTCCAATCCGGGGCGAACCTCAAGATGCCCTTGTCGAGGTGGTCTTGCACCATCCACCTGAATACTAGACACTCGTTTGTTGCGTGAGTCCAAACATCATGATATTTGCAATACGTTTTACCTGAGATCTTCATTGATGGTGGAATCACATGGTCTCCTTTGAGGCGGAGGATCTTGTCGGCCAGTAACTGATCGAATATGGCCTCTGTTTTCGAGACGTCGAAAGAGTATCGTCTTTCCCTGTCGGTTTTATATTCAGCGTCTCGACGCACCAGATTATTCGGCACCTTGATAGTAGGTTGAGGTTCTTTCGGCTTAGCGAGAGCCGGACAGACGGTGTTCTTAGGGCAGACCACTTCTGCCAGTCCGATCTCGATACCCTGCTGCTCAATCGGTCTGCTGACCTGATTGATCTGCTCCTCACTAGAGTCGGCCATACCCACTTGATAATAGCTTCCTCTGGGCTGTCGGCCGTTCTCATCCCTCAATACTCTTTCATAACGGACCGCGTGATCGGTCAATTCAAACAAATCTTCGTGGTATTGTGCCATCATGATCTTTCGTAATTCGAAATGCATGCCATGAATGGCAATTTTGATGCATTCCTTTTCTGGCAACGGGATGGCGCAGAACCCTCTCGCCCTGATAAACTTCTTCATGTATTCTTCTACAGTCTGTCCCGTCAGCTGCCTCATGTTCGACAGCTCGATTACGGACACCTCGAGAGGGGCCTGGTAGTGGTTCATCACGAAGATTTTTTCCATGGATGGCCAGTCGGGGACCGATCCAGGCTTCAAATTGGCGTACCAGTGGAACGCCATTCCTGTCAAAGAGTTAGGAAACAGTTTCAATTTTAAATCGTTAGTCATGTTGCCACATTCCAGAGAGAATCGAGCGAGATGTTCAGTGGCAGACTGTGATCCCTCGCCAGAAAACAGTGTAAAATTCGGCGGTCTGTAGTTCAACGGGAACGGGATCTGATCGACATATTCCGGGTGAGGCTTATTATACCTCGCCGCCCTATTTCCTTGTCTCCTGACGAACATTTCTTCAGCTTGGTTCACCGTCAGGAGGTCCTCTGGGCCCTCTACAGCCCGATGAGCCGCCCTGTCATAGGCCATTGAGTTGGCCTGATATCCATCTTGGCCGTATCCGACGGCCTCTGAGCGGTCCTCTTCGGACCTGCCCCCCGAGTCTTGACGGGCGTTCCTTGCTTTAGAAGTGCTTCCCCTCTTATCCGGGACATTAGATTGTCCATTGCCTTGCTTGAAAGGCGTCTCGTCTCTCAGTGAGCTTCCCCCGATATGGATTGCAGGGCCTTTGCCCTTGTCAACAGCAGTCCTCTGCGGCCCAGTCCAGGCCTGCGTTTGGATGCCATTGGCGAGCATGTTGATGCTTTCAGTGAGGGACGTCAACTTTGCCTCCAAGTGTATCAAGGCATTATTTACAGTGTGGCTGGCTTCTGTACTGGCCTGACTAGCAGCAGTGGCCGAGCCCAGCATATGTTCAAACTTGCTGACAATGTCAGACCATTCTCCCTGTTTGGTCTCGAGGTCCCTGGTGAAGTTGCGAACCTCTGTTGTCAGCTCTTCAATTCTGTCGGTTCCTTCCATAGTCAGTGGAACCGTTGATAAATTTTCCAAAGTATGCGTTAAGTCAGACTGTGTTCTTGTCAAGGTTGATCGGGTCCTTCGTGGTACCTGTGATGTCATCTGATGACAACAAAACAAACACCCACTTAGTATCAATTGATTGACTGTTTGGCAAAGAGATAATCAAGCTGTCAGCTAGCCAAAATTGGCTGATAATCGTTTTATGGCAACTCAATTAAAATACAGAATGCCCCCCGAGCCATAAACTGCTTGGCTGGTGGGTTTTTCAATAAAGAGACTTTCAAGGTCCCACTGGGCGTGCCAAAATATTGTTTGCTAATAATTTTGACACCCGCATTCCTTGATATCGAGGGATTGACATCGAGGAATACCTTGACGATATCGAGGGATTGTTTGTATATAATTTTGATTCGATTATACCCTGCTGTCAAGGGATTGCCTGCGTGGAAATTTCATATCGAGGGATACCTCGATGACATCGAGGGATCATCGGCATTGAGAGTGTTGAAATATTGTTCGCGATGAAACTGACGTCAAGAGGTGTTTGGCATTGAGGGATTGAAATCGAGGTATTATTGGCATCAAGGTGTGCCAAAGCATTGTTCATTGCAAACCTGTCAGTGAATCCCTCGACGAGCCAATACCTTGACGAGGAATGCCTCGATATGATATGGAAAAGGTGCGGGCGTGCCAATGCTTGTGCGTGCAAACATAACGATTCGAAAATAGACATATTGATATCGATACATTGATAATATAGGTGTCCTGACAAAGACATATTGATATCGAGATACGTTGTCCTGATAAGGCTGACTTCTAAACGATTGCGACAGAGTAGGCAAACACTACCCCTAGTTCTTTTCTATGCCTGCCTGGCCGCAGGACTTAACAATTTATGAAAATCTCTCTTGAATGCCATATTTTTATAGCCAATTGATGGCCTGTTTATCATACCAGTGAACCTAATACCTTGACGATCAATCAGTTTAAGCATACACCTTGACAGAAAACAAAGGCTTGACAGAAACAGCATATCAATGGAAATTAATCGACGTAAAGCATATTTTAAGTAAATGGAACAAAATATACGAACCAAATTACTTTTAATAATAAAAGAAAATTAATTCGTTTCCCGATGTACAAACATTACAAAAATATGCAAAACGGTGAAGTTCTCCTTTCTTGGCAAGGTCTGCCAAACGAGTTGATAAGTTGACTAAGTTCTGAAAAATGACTCCTTTATCGGCAGGGAACCCGCCGATGAGCTGATGAAACAGGACAATGCGTTAAGTTGACAGACAGAAAGTAACACTGACGACGGGGGACCACCGTCAGTGGTTCGCCCAACCTTGATGGATATCCACCAATCGGGCTCCTGATCAGCGGGTGGCCACTGACCAAGGCATCGACGAAGCAGATGGCTACTTAGCCGATAGCCGTCAAGCAGATGGCTACTTGACGACGAGCTCATCAAGCAGATGGCTACTCAATGAGTTTGTCACATAAATACGTGGGCACTTACATGACAGTTACCAGCGTGCTACTTGGTTGATACGAGTGGTTTCGCTCGAGTCAGTGTCAGCTGACGGCGGAAGAGAGCGGCGGCGGCGGCGGCGGCTTACTGTGAGCGGCGGCGGCGGCGGCGGCAAGACTTCAGGCTGTCAGGGATCACTGGTGGCTGAGGAGGGACAGACTGTTATCAACGAGTTGACAGACTGATAACTTGACAGAAAACAGCTTGTCAACTGCCTGCTATCAAGGGGTTTCGCTCGAGACAGCGTCTGGACAGCGGAAGCAGCGGCGGCGGCGGCTTAGTATCGACGGCGGCGGCTTAATGTCGGCGGCGGCGGCGGCTTATTTTTAGCGGCGGCGGCGGCGGACCTTGGGCGGCGGCGGAGGATTTTGGGCGGCGGCGGCGGCTTAACTTCAGGCTGTCGAGGTGGCTGGTGGCTGAGGAGGGACGGTTGATAATCAGGGGTTCTACAGGTGTTTGCTGAAAAAGAAGCAGCGGAGCGCTGGACTTCCGGAGAGGCGTTGAGCCGATCAGTGTAGACTGAGTTTTTGTAGATTGAGTTGTGTGTCCTGCGCGACTGACAGTATCAAGGTATTTATAGCTGCTGGATCTGGAGAGCTGATGGCCAAAAGCTGATGCCTTGACAGCCACTATCCCACTTTCTCCACTTCTTAAAAAACCCTCCACTACCTACACTACTTTGATGGCAGTTATTTTGTGCTGAAAATTAATGTTAGTGGTGGTTTAGAGAAGAAGATACGTTATGTTTGAAATTGAATTAATAATAATAACTAATTAAGAGATTTTTAAGGACTTAGTGTTTTAAGCCAACTACTTAGCCCAATCCTTATCCCTTAATTAATTAATCATTAATTAAATAACAAAGCAACAAGTGGGCCCAAAAATGAAGAGTGGCCGATCTGGAGTGGGCCATGGTCGACTTGGGCTGCTCGGGCCATGGTTGGTCCTGGGTCGAGCCCTGATGTCTAATAAGTTGTCCAATTAATTACCTCTTTAAACCCTTAATGGCCTTTATTCATAAAAATAGGCCGATTAATTAGACTTGGCCCAATTAAACTTAATTAATCAGTCCAAAATCTTCATTAACCAAAGCCATCAAGTGGGTCGAGCCCGTTTGTAATTAATCATTATTTGGCTTTAATTAGTAATTAATTAACTTTAGCCTATTAATTAATTTCATCAATTAATTAATATATTTTTGGCCCAAATGTTAATTAATTGCAAAATTGGGTCGAGTTTTGAAATCGGGCTCGTAGCCAACCCATTGGCTCGATTGGACCCGTTTTCGGTCCAAATTGGATCCGATTTGGTTTGATCCGTTTCGGAGTGACTTGATTCGGCTCATATGCTATTTTTGGCTTGTTATATCGAGCCATCGTTCCTCGATTAATCGAGGGTGATTTTTTGGGTACAAACAATATCAATCATTAAGATAGTACATTTTTATAGTTTCATTCATGTACTGCAGACACGATATAATTTTGCATTCCCCACACTCATGACATTATTCCAAATAGAAATAGGTTAGCCTTTTATTATATGCAATTGCAATGCATGCGCCCCCACTATTATGGCCCAGTCCCAGTCTATGGTCAGAGGAAGTTGAACAATCAATTTTATTATCATCTTTTCTACCTCACTTATTATTATCTATCTATATATATATATATATATACTTTCTCCGTCCCAATTATTTTTATCTCTTGCTATAGTTCACCAGTCAACTTGATTAAATTTATAAGATTTATAATAAATAATTTAATTAATATATTTCGCTAATAAGTAGATAATATCATATGACACCATATATATTTTAGAGGTTTAATACACCAGAAATGTAAAAAATTTAATATGATAAGTCACTTAAAAGATTAAAAAAATTGACCGGATACTGTACCCAGGGCCGGTCCTGAGTTTTTGGTGGCCCTAAGCCAACTCTAAAATTGTGGCCCTTAAGTTTTCATGTGTAATTAAATTATGTTAATAACTAATATAATTTTTTATAAAAATAAAACTATTAATTAGAAAAATAAGAAACAATAATAATGTGAATAAAATATAATATCACTTTGTGAAAAATATCAGTAATACGAGAAACACTTCTATTTAATAAGAAAATGATAACATATATAAACACATAAAATCTTAGTAAAATATTACTTAAATATTCTTCTACTGGCATTTTTATAGTAAAATCACTAATTAAACTTGCATAACAAATATTTTTCAATCAACAATATGGCTAAACGATTTGATTTATTTTGTGACAATGGTTTATCAGAAATAAGACTTAATCAACTATAGCTTCGAAAATATTATCTCTACAACTGCAATTGCAATGAGAATACTTAACAATATTCTATAAGCAATCCATCTATTTGAGAAATCAACATTATATAGTTTGCAAATAATTCAAGTTTTTTTTAGTTCTTTTGGTAAAGTATATCTTAAGACTCTCAACTCAAATAATTAAGTCAATTCCATCTACATCATAAGTATCATTCAAATAATATTCAAGTTTGAAACAATAAATACTTAAAAGCCATCATCAATAAATTTGAACATCAGCAAGTCGAATAAATTTTTTTTTTGATATATTAATATGGATCTCTTGGTCACATGATTCACAATTCCAAATTTTTAAATTGCAATACAAAGATTCATTTTCTTACTTTTTGATTTAGACAATATCTATCTTAATGAATGGGGTTTCGTTGATTTAATTTTCAATATGTTGGGCCTTATTTCTTTAGCTATGCATTTGGACTTTCCATACTAGAATCTTAGCTCCACAAGCAAAAATAACAAAAATTAAAGGCAATTTGAAGATGCAAGGATTCGAACACTAACCTCACACACACTCATCAGGAGGTTTACCATCTATGCCACAAGTAATATTTATATAAATATTACATACGTACATATAAATATATATATATATATATATATATATATATATATATATATATATATATTAAAATATTTTATAATTGGAGGCCCTTGTTCACCGGTGGCCCTAAGTGACCGCATATACGACTTATGCTCAAGGCCGACCCTGACTGTACCCAAGGGATCAAAATAGGAAAGAGGGAGTATATCTTTCTTTCACAAGGACCACCCTCAAATCATACCATGCAAGTTTTATGTATTTTAGCTTAATAATATTAATAGAAAAGTGAGATATTATTGAATATAAAATACTTTCATCCTGGTCTTTCGAGTAGTGCGTACTAGTCATGGTCCATTGTTTTCGGTAGAATTATATATAGCCTTAATTTTACAGTAATTTTCCATATAGAAACTGACTTAGAATTAAATCTTTCAAAGTTTTTTTATTAGACAATAAATCTTTCAAAGTTGTATATGGAATGTGCAATATATATGAAGCTTTTTAACCTATAAAGTAATTTTCAATAAGTAATAATGTCATAAGTTATAACAAAGAGAAGATGCACATAAACTAAATTAATATAAAACGGCATGATGGCTCAAATATAGTCTATTAGATACTTCATTTTTTTCCTCAAACAAAGAATATTTCCTGCGTAAATACATACAAATGCACATACCGCCTTCCTTATATACTGAATTTATCTTCAAAAAATAACATATGCATTTTTTTTCGAGAAAAAGAATTTTTCCATTTTACTTGAAAAACAAATTAATAGAGTTTAAAATCAAGTATCCCTCAAAAAAAAAAAAAAATCAAGTAGAAGAGAAAAAGGAAAAAGAAAAGAAAAAGGGTAAAAAAGAATCAAAACCGAACGACGTCGCTTCCAGCAAAATCATCCGAATTCTCAATTGAATCATCAGGCCACGAGTCCCTCATCAACTTCAGCAGCATTTGCGCTTTACGTTTCGCCCTCCCCGTACAATCGGTCTGTACAATCAGCAATAACTGAGTCAACACTCCGGCAGCCACCGCGTCGCACTTAGCGACCTCCGAAGCCGAACAGAGCGACAACAATGCCCCGGCGGCGTACTCCGTCGCTCGATCGGAGACCTTCATAATGACCTTAACCAACAGAGGCACCGTCAGCGCGTGCGACACAAACGCCGTGCAACCTGATGGTACCCGGCAGAGCAGCTCCACAGTGGCCAACGCTCTCTCCATATCGCACTTCTCGAACTCCGTCAATCTATCAATTAACGTCTCGACCGCCCCCGCCGTTACCGCCTTGTGCCGGTGTTGCTTCACGAGACACAAAGCGAACAACGCTTTGATTCCAATCTTCAACGCTCTTGGATAAGACAATGGAAAATTTAGAATTCCAATTATGCCCTCAAAAACTCCGTCATGGCTACTGATTCGTGTACGGAGCTCCGGTGACTGAATTCCAGCCATGACGGTCTCAATCACCGCTGCTGAGTTGACTCGGACGTCGATCAATGAATGGAACAGTAAATTTACGAGGAACCCAACCCGATCCGTATCGGAAGCCACGTACATACACTCCGATTCGGAGAGAGTAAACATCGATAAAATCGCGATTGACTCTTGAGTCAAGTCGGACGATTCAGAATTACCAATACCCGCGAACAAAATCGAAAGCAAAATCTCACGTGCGTTGTTTTCCACAATAACAGAAAGGTTCATATCCGAGTCACGTGCCAGTCCCCTGAGCTTCCTCAACGCCGTTACTCTCAATCTGTACGGAGTCGAAGCAGAAGACGCTTGTTTCAACAAACTCCGAACCTGAGTAGGTTCGGCTGGTTGCTTCGGTGTGGGTATTCTCTCAACTCCGAAGGACCGGTTCGCCACGCACCAATCCTGAATCAGACGCCGAAGCGTGTGGTTCGGGATGAGATTGAAATCCGTGAGCGGAAGTCGTGTGACCGGACACGTGGTGTTTCCGGTGGCCACCCACGATTCGATGTTTGAACGGTCGTAAGTTTGACCAGTACAGACAGTAACCGGGTCACACATCAGTTCTAAAGAAATTGGGCACCGAAAGTAGTACGGAATCTGAACGCCGATATCCAAAGGATCCAAACTTGAAGGCATGTTATGTTACGTTCTTATTAAGTATATATATATGTATATATATGATCACACACCTTTTTTTTATCTTTTTTTTGTTGTTTTTCCCTCTATCAGGAAAAAAGGGAATTGGAAAGAGACAAGAAGTAGAGAAAGAGTGATACTAAATCAGAGAAAACTGCAAATTCTCTTTCACTGTGGTGGGGGGTATTTGGGAACAGAGGGACATTTGATTTCTCTGTGTTTTTATTCTGACCCAACTTTGTACTACGTACTAGTATATCATATCATATGTATCCATTTCATCTTCCACACGAATGGTTTAATTACTCGTGGAATTAGTTGGGGTTTTAACCATGGTTGAGTTGGTGGTCAAAAGGGAAGGTTTATTTTTTAATTTGCATCAATAGGAATTATATGGAAGGGTCCCATACTCATCGTTTATTACTGTTTTGGGATTGTGGTGGTTTGATCTGGTGTCCTTTGTATTTCCTTTTGAGCTGTTGTACCCACTTTTCACTCATGGTTTGCATTTATTAGTCAAAAGTTCAATATATTGGCATGCAACAATTAATGTCACGATTTGATTTTGTTCATAAAAATTGACTAAGAGGGCAATCAAAGAACGAAAGAATTAATGATTTTGTATCTTCAAACTCTTTAATATGATTTAATTAATGGTTCAAATATTTAACAACAAAATGTAAATAAATGTTTATGGTCGTCAAATTGTAGTATCGAATTGAATGTGATTTTTTCAAAAGACTTAATTAATACCAAATGTGTAAATTAACTGTTGGCACATACTAGCTAATTTTATCTTACAAAGAAGAGTAATAATTATTTAAACTCTAGTACTGAATTTGGGACCAAACATGATCATAAGAAGCTCTAGTTTTGGTTTATTAATGAAGACTAGACTGAGGAAGGGAAGCATGCCTGCCTGTGCAAATTAATTAATACTCCAGTATAAAGTATGATTGGCTTTCAGAAGAATAATATATATTCCGTAATTAATTTCTTCATTAATTAATGCATTCATATACAGAAGATGTTACTTCAAAATGATTACTGCGCAGTCTCTCGAGTATACTCATACATCCAGTCAAAATAGAAACCATGCATACTTATGACTTATAAATGCCTTTGAACATATCTCCAGATAGATCATAGAGGGTAAATGACAAAACCGCCCTCTTATTTAGGAGAAATTATGTAGTACAACCGCTGCACCACGTCATCAAGTACACGTGGTGCAGCCCACCAATACACTTGGGGCATGTGGATTATTAATCCACATCACCCCATGTTCTGGCAGTGTGAACACAACTTTCTGAATCCCTATTTTTTTGGAACATGGTCAGAACATGGGGTGATGTGGATTAATAATCCACATGTCCCATGTGTATTGGTGGGCTGCACCACGTGTACTTGATGATGTGGTGCAGCGGTTGTACTACATAATTTCTCCTTATTTAGGGCTATTCGCTTCTCATATATAGTAGAAAAGTTTTAGGAGTTCACTTTGAAAGAATTAATTAATGTTCTAGAATATAGACATCCAAGAATGAACTACAGAGAAGAGAAGTGGAGACCTCGATCGGTCATTGAGTAGTAAATCATGAACATTAATCAATTTGATGATTTATCTTGGTTGGGTGGTTCAACTCTTCATTGCTAACAATGTAGTTGAGTTCTAACATTTATGTTGAAGTAGAGATTCCCAAGAAAAATCACTTCAAATCTTGTACCAACCAATTACCTTTAGATATTTGGAGACTCCCCATTGTCTATTTTTCACCACTATTTTGACACCACTATGATAAGTGGATTGGATTACCAAGGAAAATTAATTAGTAACTAGACAGATTATTCATACACTTGGGGGTTGAGAATATTTTGACATTGTTGTTGAGAATGCACCACATAATTAATAGTGATGATGTAGTGCTCTCACAATGATCACATGGTACACTACAAGTCTGCGACATCATTGTTGTTGAGGATGCACCACGAATGTGTTAAATTACATTGACAAGATGAACGAATCTGTTACACGAAAAATTTAAGAAAGACGAATGTGTTACACTATATTAATAAGAGGAATGCATCTGCTACAAAAATTTAAAAGAGACCAAAATGATAAATTCGGAATATAAGACGGACTAAAAATGAGGTTCACTATATGAGCTTCTATCTTCAGTGCGGCCCACGGCCCACTAAATACAAGTGGCTAGTGGCTATATCAAATCCCACCCAATATAAGTTAATCACATACTATATTGGATAAAGTAATATTCTTTTTTATTTTGGGGCTCAAAAGTTGTCTATTTTCAATGTTTTTTCAAATTTATACTATCACGGATCAAAATTTCGTTTCGAGTGTATATTTCGGTCAGCTAAATATTGGAAACTTTTTGAAATTTTTCGGATATGTTTCGGAAACACTAAGGAAAAATTGTAATAAAAATTACTAAATTTAGATAAATAACAGAGTTTAAGGCAAACAAATAGTTTCGGAATTACATCTTATTTTCGTTTCGCTTGATTCAAAAACATAAACTTTTTGATGTTTTCGAAGGAAAAGATAAAAATTTTGATCCATGTATACTACAGAGTACAGACTAAACGAATTCGTAATGAAATGTATCTCATTCTTTTTTTGATAAACAAATACGTATCTCATTAAAATAAGGGTAATTTACCCAGACACCCCCCAGGTATAAGCCTAATTACAGGAACTTACCCTCCTGTTACGAAAATTACCAAGACACCCCCTCTGGCAAAACAGTATTACAAGGAGACCCCTTACGGCGTCAAATTTTAACGGCGGAGGATGACGTCATCAATTTATTTTAATGTTTTTCCAATCTTACCCCCAAGGGGTGTATTTGTTATATATTTTGTGTTACAGGGGGTGTTTTTGTAACCATGTAATAAATATTGTAAATAAATTTATTAAATTTTAAAATTATAACACATGAATTTAAAATTTTATAAATTTATTTACAGTAACACAATTCTATAAATAAAGCTTTAATAACTTTACAATAACACATTTATTTTCATTCAAAAATCAAACAAACCAAATTAAAATTAAATTTATTTACAATAACACAATTCGATAAATAAAATTTCAATAACATATATTTCCTTTAAAAATAAAATAAACCTATTTAAAATTTAATAAATTTATTTACAATAACTCAATCTAGTAAATAAAGTTTTAATAACGTTTATTTTCATTTTAAAATCAAACAAACCAAATTAAAATTTATTAAATTTATTTACAATAATAACACAATTATTTAATAACATATATTTTCTTACCAAAAAAAAAACCTTTTAAAATTTAATATTTATTTACGATAACATAATTGGTAAATAAAGTTTTACTTTAATAACAAATATTTTTCTTACAAAAATAAAACAAACTCATTTAAAATTTAATAAATTTGTCTACAATAACACAATTTTGAATTCTTGAATTCCAGAGAACTTTTCGGGTTCTAGGGCTTGGTGATTTTGTTACGGAATTATTGCATTTTTGGTGCCACAACTTAAGCTCACTAGCATTTTTACCCCATATCTTTTTTACCACATATCAAAATTAGCCCGACATCGTCCATGTGCGGACCATGTGACATGTAAATTGTGAATTTTGATCAAATCAAAGTGGAAGTTTGAGTTTTTCTATAAATGTAGAGACATATTATAAAGGTGGAAAAGTACAAGGGTCAATTTGCAAATTGGGATAGAGGGGCTGATTTTGCGAATATGGCAAGCTGCCATTGACGTAAAGCTTGGCAAAAGGGGAACCTTCAATTCAGCACCAAATTGGACAAGGTTGGTACCAAAATGATCGCCACACCGAGGGGAGTCTACGGCTGAAAGGGGAGGAGGTGGGTCAAGCTCCACCGCCGACGGCGGCGTAAAATTGAAGAAAGCACCAAATTCGTAGATCTGAAAATAGAGTGACGGGATGGACTTTGAACTGATAATTAATGCTTGGGATTTGTAGAGGATGTGAAGACGAGTCTATAGCCATCAAGTAGAGCTCAAACCGTGCCCGGAGTCGCCGGAAAAGTGAAAAAAAGGGCGACGGGTTCTGGAGCTTACGGCGGCAATGGAGTTTTTTTCTTTTCTTTTTTTTTTTTTTTTTTTGTAAATATTAAAAACAACTAAGGACATTTTGGACATTTTACGTGTACCGTTAGAGTTGACTAACGGCCGTTAAGTCAAGGGGGTGTCTTGGTAATTTTCGTAACAGGAGGGTAAGTTCCTGTAATTAGGTTTATACCTGGGGGGTGTCTGGGTAAATTACCCTTAAAATAATTTTAGTTACAAAGACACAGCTAGCAAATATATCGAATAAAAAGGTATTCTATTTTGGGATATGACGTGAGTAGTCAAAGGTCAAAGGAAAACAGATGAATGTGCTGGGGGATAGGTTGTTTCTCTCTCTCTCTCTCTATTTTATTTTATTTATGTGATTTTCTTTGTGGATAAAATCATCGTCAAATTACAACATTTTCTTTTAAGACATTACCTTACATTTTAGGCTAGCGATAAATGTTGCTGCCAGAGCAATATATTCGTACTTTCAAATTTATCATTTAACATAATATGCTAACTTTAGTTATTTTTGGTAGAATAAGACTTTCCATGTATGTAGTCGTCTTCCTCACCCAATCACCATTTTTCTGTTCTCAACCTCACTACTTCAGTACTTCCCCCACGCCTCCATGCCAAGGTAAGTTAAATCCTCTTTTAATTTCACAGCCCATCAACTAATACAATTCTAGCTTTTAAGGAAGAATTACTTGAGATCGATCTAACCACCAGAAATTTTCTCTTTCTAAGTCAAGATTAGGTTATGGAAATGATGATAAATTTAATTCAATTTGGGGAGTCATAAAATTCTTAAAAATTTGGAGCAAACCAGAAGTTTTGCTATAATCTTTCAATTATCTATATTGGTGCTGATATACTGAATTTATGGGTCTGAAAATAGAGATTGAATGAATAACTCTGAGGTTATGAATCAGTTAAAGGTTGAGATTATGAATATTACTTTCCTTACGTTGGTTTTATTTCTAATCCATTTTCTAAAATTTCAATGTCTTCTTTGATTTACATTTTTCTTTTTGATAAATTTCTTGGATTTAGATTGATAAAAATTTGATTGAGAGAAATAAGTTCGGCAAACAATGGAGATTCATGGTTAATAATCATTTTACTGTATTTTTTAACTTAATGCGATTTGGGAGATGAAGATATAAATGAAAATTAATGGGCCAGACAACAGGAAAGAGAAATAAAGTTTCATCTTTAATAAGGGTATCGCTAGCCTACATTTTAACGCAATAGGGACTTTTCGGGGTCTTATAAGTAGGACCCACACCCTTGTGGGCCCACAACATTTGGACCACTTGAATGTCACTTGCATCACTCTCACTCAACTGGAGGAGAGAGAATCTATTTTATAACTCCGATTATTTGAGTTTATACAATTATGAATTCTATTAAAGTGTCAATCAAATAAAATTTTGATTTTACATGATAAATCGTGGTTTTCTTTATCAACTTATAAATAAAAAATTATTTTTACATGATCCTGATATATACCTGAGCTAAAACAACCAGCTTATAAATTATTTAAGGTTCTGTATTTATATAATTCTTTAGCACAATACATATACTAACGATAAATAGACTATATTTCTAAACAGAGTGTATATACTTTCTACTATCTATTGTGTAGTTATCAAGCATGCTTAAGAAATAAGGTAAAACCCTCGTATAAATTAATTAATCTGATAGCCAAAATGGAATTGTTTATTTAGTAGTAGGAGTATCAATTAATCTGATAGAGATGGATGCAGATTTAATATTTTACTCCTATTTTAGTATATATTATAGTTTGTCCTGTGGTCAACCGGGCAGCATAGCCATTAACAGCTCCTTTGGTTGGTTGGTTGGTTCCCGATGCACGTGACACACAACTCCGATGCACGTGACACACAACTCAGCCCCAGCATTATTCAATTCTAGTTCTATCTGTACCTCCCGTGCGATTTCGATTTTGTTTTTCTCCTGAATGTGTTCCCTCGATCTATTTTCTCTAAACATATAGATAGATATATAAGTTCTCACATCCTTCATCTATAATAGATAAAAAATATATATATATATATATATATAGGAATATACGTACGGTATTTTTTTTAAAATATGCATAATTAATTAGTTTATGTGTCTACTAATCAAAGCATTGGGTTGTAATTAAGTGTAACCACTATCATTATCTTTGATGTGAGAACATGCATGTGTAGAGACAACTGCAGCATGAAATCTTTGTATAAGTAGTTTTCCTTAAATATATGTTAGTAATTAATTTTCTTCTAATTATACTACAGTATCGTTTTTAGTATAATGTCACTTAAATCATTACATCATCATGAATCTGATCACTAGTAAATTATAAATAATATCCAATAAATTATATAAGACTATTTCTAAAATGGCTAGTATTAAATTAGAGAAGACTCACACTTAATGTGAAATTCAAACCAATGACTTTAAAGTCACGAGGCTTCAACTTCGACATCCGACTAGGTCTCTTCGGCCTTTTAGTTCTACTATAAATATAGAAAAATAGGGTTCCAACAAATTCAATTGATCATTCAAATAATTGGTATGTATGATAAGTAGAACGATATCTTGCTATCAAACAATTATAAAAGTACCATGTAATTACTTTGTAATTTGATGAATGTTACGAAGTACATATTGTTTATAAGATCGACATGAAATCGATTCAAAGTAAAGAATATATATTAAGTCGAGAAAATATTAATCATCATACTAACTATTAAATATTAATGTCTTGGCTCCAAGACATGTCTTGTTCATGTCAACTGTCAGGGGAGTTGGCATCTTTCATTTGAACTAACTTTAGTTAACATTACGATCCTAATCTTTCTAAAGATAAAGTTAGTTATGATTATGTCACGAACTCAATTCCATACTATAAAAAGTTGATTATCCTTGACACAAATTTTAAAACTATCAAAATTATGATTTTCTAAAGGATGACTTTCATCATCACAGTGTTTAATCTTAGTGCCGATGTGGTCTAGTTTGACGGGGAATTAGTTGCTCGAAGGTCTTGGATTTAAACTCCACCAGAAGTGTGAGTCTTTTTTTTATTTTAATATTATTAGTGAATTCTTTGTAGTTATTATATAGTTAGCCAATCTTTTCGATAAAATATATTATATATATAGTTAGATGTTTTATTTACTTTAGTACTGATCAAATTAATTTTTCTGATCTAGCTAATCAACGTTTCATCAATTCTCACTTCTTTGTATAAGTGATACCTATGCATATGCAAATCCACAATGAATTAGGTATAGGGTACGAGTAGATATTCCATTGGCGCTATCCTATATTTTTAAGAAGTATATTAAAAAATTAAGGTAAATACTAAATTGCTCTTATGAAATTATATAATTTGAATGACAGAACAATCTTTTTAATGAACACGATTCTCTCTAAACTGATGAATAATGGCATGCCCGGCATAAAAAATATAAAAGAAATCCTTAACTTCTCTCACATACTTTAATAATGATGAGTTAGGATGGGAGCAAAAAATGACTTTCTTTTGCTTTAAATTAAATGTAATTTTTTTGGTTATAGAAAAGGAGTACTAGCTATTCTTTTGTTTGTTTTTAAGTCATTTTTATTGCACGATAAGAGTGTAAAGGGGCTAAAAGCCTAGTTGATTGGCGATTGAGAAATAAGTTCAAACTTTATATGTGACCCAATTATAAAAGAGTTTATTCCCCTTTCTAATATGGCTGAAGTTCCGTCATTTAATTTATTTAAGAGTTCATTACAATTTACCCCCTTATATATAATTTGCATAATTTTCTTATTGATATTATTTTGTAGCATGTTCAACTTTTTTTTAAATATATACCTACTTGTAGAATTTTCCTGTGCACCATATTATCTTATAATTTTAAAATAAATCGGTACACCCGCACCGCATATGCATTTTTCTAGTAATATACTAATGTAAAAATTTGGAATATTCTCGTTTAGTGCTTTTGATTACGTTTCGCGGGTGATGACATATTCTCCGACACTGACTCCCCTATCACAGGCGGTGCTTTAAATTTAATAATTAATTTTTGTTCTGGTTAGTGATTTGTTTCGATATATGTGCTTAAATATGAAAAGTTAAATATGAAAAGTTTAATTGATTTTGCCGCAGGTTTGACATGTTATCCACCTTGAAGTTCCAAAATTAGTAGTAATGCAGTCTTGAGCCCCGTGCTTTCCAATCGAGAGTTATTTTTAGAAGGTTAGTGATATTGTCAGAGCAATAAATATTGCTGTCAGAGCAATTTTAATGAACTTCCTAATATGTCATTCATGTTCAAAACATATTTATTGCTTAGTCATTAATTGAGAAAATATGTTGCTCTCTTTCTTCATAAATACACCTATTTCTTTATTTACTTTTTTGAATACCTACCTTGCTACCTTATATATTTTTAACTAAGACCATCTCCAACAGCCCTCTTAAATTTTGACCTCTTATCTTAAATTTTAAGGAGTGAACAGTGTTATACATTCTCACTTTTTACTCTGCACTCCAACAGCTAGTTTATATTTTAAGATTCTACTTTGAAACAACAACATCATTTCACTCCAACATCTAGATAATATTGAATAAAGTATTTTTAATTATGATTCACATATAAATAATAGTGGGATATATATATATATATATATATATATATATATATATATATATATAATAAGATATTAATAATTTAATTTAAATTATCGTGTTCTATGAATTTAAATTAAATATTTCGTAAAAGTAACATAAAATTAAAATATTATTATTTAAAAAAATAATATGAATTACTATTAAAACATTTTTAATTTTCTATGGGAAAAGTACAGAAGTTCAAAAGTATTGTACTATCAATGCAAGAAGAACTTTTAAAATTTAACTTTGGCCTTTTATATTTAAGAGGCCAAACTTATAATTTTTTGTGGATCTTAAAATATAAGAGCTCTCTTGGAGCTCAATTTTTTGCCAAAACTTATATCATTTCTTATAATTTGAGTTATACATGGTCTCTTGGAGATGGCCTAAGAAACTTATTCTTCTATTTTTTTTAAACTTAATTACAATTATTTTTTTTACTTTTACTAATCCAAATTATGTGAAAATAGACTCTAACTGTAATCAAGAAAATCTGTTAATCTTTTTTTTTTTTTTTTGAGAATTTAAAGCCTTTGTAGTCGAAAATGAGCAATTGTGATAGAATTAGTTATATCGTATTTGTAGTGATTGAATTCATTACTTAGATCTCGCAATATTATATCAAATTTTAATTATAAAAAAATAAAAAATAAAAGCAGAATTTAGAAAAAAAATCTCTAATATATATTTTTTTGTTATTCTTTTCAATATTATTTCATTTATATGCAATTAAAACATAATTGACAGAAATCCCACATACGATCTTAGAATTTTCGTCATATTGAAATCATGGATTAATATTTCATCGTATCCATTGAAAACATTGAAATGTTTTCGTTTTTGAATCAATGGAAATGAAAAATAGGGTGTAATTTCAAAACTTTTTGTTTTTCTTTTGATTATCTTATTTTTCTTAATTTCGTATTTTCTTAAAGTTTACGGAAAAAAAATCGATTTTTTTAAATATTTGGCTGACCGAAACATAACTTGAAATGAAATTTGATCCATGATCCGAATCATTATCTCATACCACAAATGCAAAATAATTTGTTACACATGAAAAACTAATGGATATAAAGACAAATTGGCATAATTGTTTTTTGATAAATGGCAAATTGGCATATATATAATTGAAAAATGACATAAGTGTTCATAACTTTTTTTTTAACTCATTCAGTTAGTTCACGGAAAAGATTATGAATAAAAAGGTAGAAAAAAATGAATTCCATAATTGTATGATGATAATGGTAAGTACTGAAAATGAAATATATATATATATATATATATATATATATATATATATATATATATATATATATATATATATATATATATATTAATGAAGAAAGAGAACATTTTCAATACTAATTGGCTGTGTAATTAATATGTTTGACCATTAAGGGTAAGGTTGGAATTTTTAAAAACTTGCTCTGGCAACAACATTTGTTGCTCTGGCAATATCGCTAACTTTTTTAGAAGAGAGTTTGAGCGTCTCAGCCCAAATTCCATGTTAAGTTCAAATTGAGATATACTCACTTATATTCGAGACTTAAAAATTAGTGAATCTGATACAAGATATTATTTTGGTTTAAAATTATTAAATTATTGATTTGATATTTACTTTTTATTTTCACAGTTCAAGACAAATCATTTCTTAAATTTTCAAACACGATAATACTAGCTTTGTTTCATTTTTTTTTCTCTTATTTCTTTTTTTAGATCCCAAAGCTCCATTTTCTTTAAAAAAACAATTATTCTCAATAATAACTATCACATAAAGTATTGATTTGACACTACTCATTCTTCGCGATGGAAAACACTTTTGATATTAAACTTTAATAATAAAAACACATTTGATATCAAAATTTAAAAAAAAAAAACACATTTCATACCATGATTCATAGTTTCACACCCTCTTGACAATTTTACTTTTGCTGTCAATTTTCGGACGAGATTCAGCACATACCGCTCACATGCCCGTTAAGCTAATATTGGAGGGTCTTTAAAATCTGTGCATGTTTTCTTTCCCATTTTCCACTTAGCGGACACGTGAGCAACATGTGCTGAATTCCGTCCTAAAATTGACGACAAAGCTAAATGTATCAAGAGGATGTGAATCATGGTAAAAAATATATTTCTCCAAAAAGCTTTGTTCCAAATGCATTTTTTAGATTAAAATCTAGTTTCAAAAATAATTTTCCCTCAATTTTTAGTCACTACGGCAAAAATATAAAAAATTCATTTTTTTTAACTCTTACCTAAACTTTCGTGATAAATATGACGGGCAAACATAATGGGATAAAAAAATATAATTTTATTACTGTCTTTAATAAAAAGAATGAAATAATTAATAAACTGAGTCTCAAAAAATTCGTTGAAAATTACCAAATCAATTCTCAACTGAAAGGAGACTTAAGTCACTCAACCAAAACATGTACATAATGTCCCGAATGGCTCAAGTCTGAATTGGTCAGTTATGTCTCGGGTCACAGAGGAGAATGTTATTATTGGACTGGAAATGGGTTAGATAAAGGTGGGCTGAGTCAAAAAGATGCCAGTATCGTGTTGGCCCGTTGAAAGTGAATGGACACGAGTCCATGACATATTATGTCTTACGTACTTTAAGTAGGCTCGATAAGACCCAAATTCTATCTTTTTACATTTTAAAATATATATACATAAATCTTTCTAGACAACTTGTGTAATCGGTTTCAACTTTCAAAGTTTCGATTGCAAATTTCACCCCTATAAATCTTAAATAATAAATTTGAGTCCACTTATAATTAGATGAAGAAATTTTGCTTTGTGGAAATAACTTAGACAACTTGTTTTATCTTTTAGTACATGTTTACTGCAATTTTCACCCTAACAATTTTGTTTTGTTGAAATCTTTTGTAATTCCCCCCTCCCCTAAACACGTATGTGTCTTTACTCCCTAAATTTGATTTTGTAATTATGTTATCCTATATTTCGACTTTGTTTCTATAATTTACAAATGTTAAAAATTCTTATAATTGAAAGTGAACTTGTACCATATTCTTTAGAAGTTCTATTGACATTTCAACCACCATTATAAACTAAAAATGCAAACACAAATTAAAAAACGTTATTAAAAAATTTGATTTTCGAGTTGTGTTCCACACGATTACAACTCATTTAATTTTGACTAATTTAAATTTAAGATTTATGGTAAATCTAATCACAATCTCAAATTCAATAAAAAAAAAATTAAACTTAAAAATATATTGCTCAATTACCCGAAGATGGTGTTATTATATTTCTATATTACAAAAAACTTGTGTTTTAAAAAAATTATTACGTCAAGTAAATATGTATGGATATTTTTATTAATTATAAATATTATAGTGCCAAACTTATTAATAAGAAATAATTAACTTGAACCTATAAACCCACTACTTCCTCTAATTTATGTTGGACTTTAATACAACCTAATTAATAGACTGCACTACTAAGACTATAGTGCTACTCAAATTTTATACAGTCTATTCAGTTTTTTTGTAGTCATACAAAATCAAAACACGCAAGTTGAGTTTAAAATTTAGGAGTTCTCTTCTCTCTCTACCAAGCCAAGTTTTCTCTACCTATATTAACAGTTTATCAGTATCTCAATTATTTATATAAGATGCCATCAGAGCTATTTTCCCACTCACAAAATAGGAAAAGAACCATAGCGTAAGAGGAATGGAACTTACAATGATAGAATTGCCACCAAAAGAGCAGTGATCCATTGCAATCTGTTGGATCTGCTATCAAATTTTCCACCGCTGGTTTCCTTTTTAACTGCTGCACTGGGTGCTATAGTCACCTGATGTAGTTCGCATGCTCCAAAAGTCATATTTTCCTGTATATAATTATGATCACATACTTCCATAAATAAACGATGATATGTTCTACATGTACACTATTTGCTACACAGCCTCTTCAATAGACAATTGCTAACCTTGCAAGATGATATGCTTTTGCAGCCACAAACTAATCGACCATTTGCCATATCCACCGCTTCAGACGCTCCTCCACCATTGCTTCTCTACACAGTTTACATCCAATTTTTTTTATTCTATACTTGAAACAAATACCACATTTCTTGGAAGTTACGCATTGGTTTACATGAGATTATCTGAACAAATACCTTGTAAAAATCCACTGCAATGAAATTAGGCCACCTTCTACCAGCTGCTTGGTAACATGTGTTCATCATATCAATCAATGGATCTGAGTTGTGCTTACAAGCTATTGATACATCAGGATTATCTGGAAAATAGTTCATTAAGAAAAGAGACTTTGATTTTTCATTCATAGCATGCGATTCTGCGCGGTTAGGACATGATCCAGCTACCATTCCATCATCACCATCTGCAATTTCACAATCAAATTTTGAAGAATTTTATTCAGCATATATAATGGACTATTAGACTTAACATGTAAGTGCTCAGGAAAGGCTCACATTGATTTTCTACCAAGTATCTCCATTCATAAGCAATGCCTTCTGATGATTCTTTAGAAGCTTGGGAAGTGAATACTACTAAACGCTGATTATGGCTGACCATATCATCAATTGTTGGCCACTCTCCACCATTTTTTGGCATTCGGGTTATTGGAAACCAGAATTGTCTTAAACCGGAGGAGTTAAACACTGTTGTGAGTCCATTAGGAGATGTAACATAATCTTCAATAAAAATGGTGACTATTTCATTTGGATTTGCTTCAAGAAATAGTTGGATCTCTTTCAATACATTTATTGCAGGTTGCTGGCAAAGCAGAGCTTAGTATTATATTCTGAATGAAATAACTACTTTTAAACTTACAGCATAATAGTTGTTGCATTTGAAAATGTGGACTGGCATGTAGGATTATATATTAAAATTCACATACTTACAAAAGCTGTGAAGTTGTAGCACATTCCTGCAAATGAGTGGCACAACCAAATATCGTTGTCGAAATCATACATATCGAGCATCAACCCCCTCACACCATTCTGCAGTGTATATGTCCATATATATCATCAAAGGTAGCAAAGTTGGTCTACAGAGAAATAAAAGGAGTCCCAAATCTATAAAGAGTTCTATGAAAGAAAATAGATGTGCATCAAACTAATTGTTTATATAATGTGCTACAGAGGCTTGACAAATGTAAAATTATTCGAGATTGAAAACTCATTATAGTACATAAAAACTTTAGGGTCATGAAGTCATCATTTAGCATATACCACTCTGCCAATAATTGGTACTAATTTTTCACATACGATATTCACCAACTGATACTAATTAAGTCATCCTGCAACGACATTTCTGTTTTATGGCCACGCCAAAGCTTAATTGTTTATTAAATAAAAAATACACAAAAATTCATTCATCCATCAATCAGAGACTACTTTACACTCCCAACCACCCCAAAATCTTTTCTACTGGGCTTCTGGCACCAGCACATATTCACATAAGCAATATACGGATATCTATTTAATTAAACCGATAGAGAGAAAGTGAAAACAAGAACTTACATGGAGCTGATTAGCAATCGAGTCTTGTTGATTCTGTGGAGATAAAATGACGCTTCCTGTTGCTGACCTCACCCCCAATCTAGCAAACGCATTGTGTGTGGTTAGCCATGTGTACCGATTAAACGGCAATCCTTTAACCTAACATTCCAAGTTTCCAGCACATTAAAAATTAATCACGACAGTGTCCGAACCATGTGTACCAATTAAACCGCAGTCCTTTCAAATATTTTCTGTTGCATAAAAATTGATCACTCGATATTGATCGAATCTTAAACAAATACTTTCAAGTCCATCAAGATATGAATGTTAACAATCAATTCCAGTATTTCCTTCACACAATAGTGAAAATTAATTAGTTTAAGTGAGTCAAAACAGTAGTTCTGAAAACATACACAACATCACCATAAAAAATTTGTATAACACAAAAATTACTAAAGAAAAATAAATAAAATAATGAATTATTTTAAAAAATTGACAGTTTCTAAGGTAGTAAACCGAAGGATCAAAATTGCGGATGCAGATGGTACTAAATTAAAATTGCTAAAAACCTTAGAAAGAGGACTGGTCGGCTGCTTCCGAGTGCACCGTGGAATGAAATTGCCATTTGCAAGGCAAGTTTCGCAATGGAGCCCAGCGTCACAGTTCATGCTCACGATGCAAGATTTTCCTTGCTGCAGCCGTTCAAATAAGCACATTTTTTTCCACGAATCCAGCAAATACAGAAGAGTACTAAGGATCACCTGAAGAGCTGCGGAGTAACCTAAGAGTGAAGATGCGAACAACAGCACCAATATGAAGAATTTCATCATAAATGTGAACCTGCAAAATCAAAATACTCTGCTTCACATATAATTGATCAATATCTTAAACAGTTTACACACATTCATAGACGTGACGACTGATGTGTGTGTGTGAAATATGAACAATAGAGCTTGCTACTATCGCAAATTTCGCAATTAGTGATTCAGATTCAGATGAAGATGAATGATTTTCTCTCTCTAAAACGTACTGAAACTTGCACGCGGCTTTTGCAATTTCGGTTAGAAAGGAGAAGAACGCCAGAGGTATGAAGTGTGTGTCATTTATTAGCAAACTATTTGTCTCCCGCGCTTAATCATTACTGAATTGTGTCTTTTTTTTTTGGTACAAGTAAGTGGGCTATCACTCCGAGCCGGGTGTTTACGGAAAGCTCTCCCCAAGGGATTCTTTACAGTGGAGGGGGTCGAACCCTTGACCTCCCTGTGGTTCTAGCTGAATTGTGTCTTTTGCTATACGTGTGAGTTAGGGTAATATCTTTTGGGTACAAATTTTGATAAATAAGTAACATAATCTCAATGTCGCCTAGTAGCAATTACTTTGAAAAAAAAAAATTCGAGATTTTAATATACACGCACTCCCCCACCCCCTATAAAGAGTAAAAATGAAATTCTTTCTAGTTCCAAGCAATGTTGTTGAGCATAAAATGTCTCGCATTGATTGAATAACTAGACTATGTTCATTCTACTTCACCTTTTAGATTAACTTCTAAGATTGAGTTAGACTCAATCAATTTAACTGGACTTAATTCAATTCATGTGGAAATAATCTAAGTAGATAGCTCTTTACTAAAATCTCATGATAATGTGAACTATATTCTATAATGTGATTATTCTTCACCCACACATTCACTCAGGTAACTAAGTATGGATTGACAGTATTCGTGTGTTAGACCTACATGTCGAAATTTACAAATTAATTTTTGAGGATGAGTTAGGTCAAACACTCAAACTTTTTAATTGATAGTATCGAATGAAAATAGAATTCAAATACTCTCTCATATATGAAACTGGAAATGAGTTTCATACAACCGGATGAACACAAGATATCAATTGGGTCGGGCTCTGTCGTTGGTATGCTTCAATATTAACTGGGCCCTTCAGGCCATGCTTATTAGACTTCTTCTGGGCCTACCACAAAGTGTAACACCACTTCTTAATCTTATTAAGTCCAAGTCTCTGTAGTATGCTATCCCACTCAAATATTATGTTTTGTCCCTTTCAAACGAAGATTGGGTTCTTTTTGGGGTTAATGTTCATATGGGTAAATATGTGTACTTATAATGTTAATTATATTTATCTAATGTGAATTAAAATGAGCATGTTATTTTTTTCAGAAAATTTTAAAAGATTATCTTATTTCTTTGGAGAATTATAACTTACTTGTCTAAAATTAAATATGAGAGGAAAAGTGGTGCGTGAAATAATAAAATAAATCTTCTCAATAAAAATAATAAAGGGGGTTAAATTATCACATGCATAATAATACATGGTGATAAACTGATATATTTAAAATAATGCTAAGGGCAAATTGATTCTTATAAAAATTTACAGAGGCCGAGTAAACTGCTTTATTTTTCGTGTTTAATATAGGTCTAAGTATGTAATATATAAACACAAGTATTTTTGTCAAATCATGTATATTTTAAGGTTAAAAATATCATAGAGATTAGAGATTGCTTGAGTCTTTGTAATATATGGAGATAAAATACAATTTTTAAATCACATATATAAAAGTAAATTGTTGTTAACTTGTTCTTTTTTCTATAAAATAAAATAGGAAATTTCAAATGAATATTTCTTGATAAAGTAATGACTATGAGTTTCCAATCACTAAAAGGAATATAGAAAGAAGTAGTAGAATTTTCACTTATAGCTTTTTCATGTGGAAAATCAGTATTTAGAAAGAATGATATTCTTTAATTAGCAATTTTATAAAGAGTCAATCATCAAGATCAAATTAAGTCACTGTGTCGCCCAAATAATGTAAGCAACTTTGGCCCATGTCTTGATTTTGTAGCCATCGAGAAAATTAACTTAACTAATAACATCACATAATATTAAAACAATTATTTGAAGCTAATTTTTTTTCTTTCCTTTTTTTTTTGGTAAGGATTTTAAGCTAATTGACATGACTTCGTGTGCTGTTTATTCATTATACTCATAAAGCTAGATTTAAAAATAAGAAATAAACATGGACAGGTAGTGGATGTAATTGGTCTTCAGAGTATGATGAATTTAAGTTTTATTTTTCGTTGAAAAAGATATTCACACTAAGGACAATAGTATCTCAAAATGAATTTATCAAATATTCGTAAACCTGAAAAAGAAAAAGGAAAAGAAAACCAGGCAACAAATTAAAATGAAGAAAAGGAGAAGAAATTATTAACAATAGCCAAGAAATGGTACTTGGATTCTCCAAATCTACGAAAAAGCAAAGTGTAAAAATATGTAGGGTATTCCGGTATTGAGTCGTTTTTCTTCAGGCGAGGCATTGTAACCGGTTGAAGCGGTCCAAAGAGAACCCGTGCCGTGCCCCATACAGATATGTCCTCGTACCTCTCTATATTGGCACGTTCCGGGTCCCCCTTTTAGGGTAGAAATAGACAAAAGTGAAAGTATAATAACTAATAAGCAAGCATCATCAGGTGGGTGGGCGGGCGATGGTGTCTTCTTCTCTTCATAAAATTATTCGTATTCACGGGACCCCCTAGCATTTCTTTGGTGTTTTGAAATCTTCATTTGTTAGTGTTTTTGTGCTGTGTTTCAAAAAAATATACCGGAGTAATTGTGTTAGGTTCTATAATTTTGTATTTTGCTTCCTTTTTCATTTTTTTTCCTTAATAATTAAGATTGAGCAATTTATAGCTTTGGCTTCTGTCACCGTTGATAACTTGTTAGGTCTTTAAAAAATATCAATTCAGACTTAATTTGATCAACTTTACTCAACTAAATGTATTGGATTTCATGTAATTAAGCATTTCCTAATATAAATTTTATACAAATTTTACATCCTTGTATCTTTGTATTGGAAAGTTTTGTAGCTTTGGACTGTGAAAATATTGAACATTATTCATACTGCTTTATGAAAATATAATTTGGATGAAAGAAATTGCAGTTTTAGAATAATATATGGGAAGATTTTGTTGGTTTAAAAATAAAATATTAATATTTGAAGATGTTTTAAAATACTTGATAATCATGTATAAGTGTATATTTTATTCATGAAATATAAATTTCAAATTCTTGAATTTTATTTATTCAAAGCTGTAAAACATGAATCAGAAATTAATCTTAATGCACCAGATCTACATGGCTACAATTTTTTGTTTGTTTGTTTGTTTGATAAATCCTACATGGGTACATACATGATTCAATATGAGCTTGTAATAAATATGTACATACTACTAGCTAGTATGTTCTTTACTATACAAATAAATAAATACTCTTACATGCTATAATATATATGTTGAAGCGAGTGTTAAAACTTAGTTGCAGCAGGACAGGAGCGTCAATGGCCCCCACATTTAATGCTTCGACAATCGTGAGCAAATTAGGGGAACTCTGTTAGTTATGATTTTATTCATACCGTAGTATATTATTGAAATTTATAATACTAGTAGGTAATACGTAATAGTAATACCCCCCATAAAGAACAGGATTTATTTATTACGAGTGTTTACTATCCATTAGTATAAAATTATTAAGAAATTCGTACCCGAAATTAAAACAAGAATACTCACAAAAAAAAAAATAATAATAATAAAGAAAAAGGCCGCAGTTCTTCAAGACCTCCTCCACACTTCTTCTCAACTTTAAGTCCGCACTGGGGGACCCCATTTTTCTTCCATGGCACTGTACGAAACGGCGGCGTTTCTTGGTTTACTAGCAGCACTAATGCGGCTATCTTCAACAATGGCTGCTGCTGGTGAGCCCTTTTATTTCACTTGTTGCTTCTTACTGTGCGTTTGCTTTTAGGTGTAAAATGATCTGGTTTTGTTTTGAACTGAAACTGAGTAAAGCTGCTAAATTTATGTTTTTGTTTTTTGGTTAATTGACATCTGCATTTTCTAATATTGATCTCTGGTGAATTTTGACTGATAAAGCTTGGTAGGAAATGGCACTCTTGAAGATTTGGGGAAGCATCTAAGGCATGCTTATGAAAAGTGAAAATGGAATTAAATATAAATGTGATTAAATGGAAGAAACTAAATATTAACAACCCTTCAATTTCTCCAACTTGAGTTGAATTTCCTAATTTAAGGAAAACCCCCATAGCTGTACAAGTAATCTTGTTTATGATTTATAATCTTCATATTTTTCAGTTACTATTTGTCAAATTGGATTCTCGAAATTCTATCATTATAAAGTTTTGTTACGCCACTAGAGCTCTTGCTCTTTAATCAATGACACCAATGTGCAAACTTGAATACTGGCACCTACTCCCAGTAAAGCCATGATTTAGTTTGTGACAGTGACACTAACCTTTTTTTCCCCCTTATTCCGTTAAAAAGATTTAGCTCGTAATTTTGTAATTAGCTCATTACAGCTTCTTTAGTCATGATACTCTGCGAGTAAAGCTTGTGACGACATCTTAAGCGTACCAATTGTAACTACCACTCTCATTGATATGTTCCTCTTCATTGTTTGCAGATTGCCCCTTGGATTTAAGCAAGTCTAATTTTACACTAGCAGCCTCCCTTTGCTCCAGTCAAGAAGATAGAGGAAGATGCTGCCATTACATTAATGCTTTGGTTGCTATTTCCATCTCTCGATATGCAAATGCAACGACTAATCTAGGGGTTACTACCAATTTATCTGATATCTGCCTCGATTCTATAACTAAAACTTTTGAACTCTATGGTGTAACGAAAGACGCAAAAGTTTTCTGTGGCTTTGGGACAAAGATACTTGTAAACTATGAATGCCAAGGTCGATCCACTGTTGCCCAAATGTTGCAGTCTCCAAAATTTAATAATGTTACTGAAAATTGCAAAGTGCCTATGGAAGGGAGCAATGCTTGTCGAAAGTGCTTGAACGCTGGTATTTTATATCTTCGGAATCTGCTGGGGCCTGTGGATAATATGACATTGAGTATTTGTAGGGATGCAACTTTTACGGCCATTTCAAGTCAAGTTGATTACACGTCAACTATTGAATTGGCAAGCTGTTTCTTTGGGGTTCAAGGGCTTATCGGTCCCCCAGGTATGACCTTTGCGCAAAAAAAGTAGCATTTGTTTGTCATGAGTTTCTTATGAGGATCAGGGTCATTTTTAATATGCAACTCTTGAGAAAATTCATTGATTGTTCCCCAACTCTTTATAAAATATTTACATTTTACATTTTCCTAAATCTAAAGGAAAATCATAAGTTTCCCCCTTGCCTTTGGCTGACTTTACCCCCTAACATTATGCATTTACAATCTCTCCCTTCAGCTTTCTAAATTTTTGCAGTTTACAATCTTTGGCCGTGAAGCAGTGGCTGTTTGGGAGTTGGGTGCAAAACTGGTAGAAAGTTTAGGAAAGTGCAACATGGTCCAGAGATTAGTGGGTAAATTAAAATTTTCTTTAACATGATTGTTAATATTCAATCATCGCCCACGGCTGATTGTCCAGACGTTGCAAACTAGTATTACATTATAAAGGATTTAGGGGGCTAAATGCAAATGCAAAACTGTTAGGGGGTAAAGTGCAAAACAGCTTAAAGTAAAAAAAAAATATTCCATCCTCAAATGAGCCGAGACATTGATGTAGTTTTGAGCTTTTCCCGCTTTTCCTTATGTGGGTTGGTGTATCTTGACTGTGAAGTGTAACACTACATAGTCTCTGGATTGGTGGATATGTACATGGAAACTCGATTTTCTCTTTCCAATAGTTATTTTGGCCAAATTAAACATGTATATATGCTTTATTTTGTCGATTTTAGGGCCGTCCCCTTCTTTAGCTCCACCTGAGGCATCTCCAAGTTCATTAGTTGCTGATAGCCCGACTCAGCTTTCCTTGAACATGCACCCGAACAAAAATGGACATCCCTACCACCTCACATTAGTTGCGATCATTGGTGTTGCAGTTACAGCATTTTCTATTACAATGCTGGTAGTCTTAATTATCCTCATCCGTAGAAAAAGCAAAGAGCTGGAGGACTCTGATGCAAATGATAAAATTTCTCCCAAAACCATTCGTCTTCCTTCAAGGAAATTTCAAGATGGTATAGTCTCGTTTCTTCTCTAGTTTTATCTCTTAGATTAGCATTTAAATTAATAATTTTGAAGTTAGAGATATATATATTCTAATTTAATGTTTGGATGCAATTAAATTTACATGAAGGTCCATCATGTATGTTTAGAAAATTCAGCTACAAAGAGATAAAGAAGGCTACGAATGACTTCAGCACTGTTATTGGACAAGGTGGATTTGGAACTGTGTACAAAGCTGAGTTTCATGATGGTTTAGTTGCTGCAGTGAAACGGATGAGTAAAGTCTCAGAGCAAGCAGAAGATGATTTTTCTAGAGAACTAGAGCTTCTTGCTCGACTACACCATCGTCATCTTGTTGCTCTGAGAGGCTTCTGTATAAAAAGGCACGAGAGGTTAGTATTTATACAATTTTCCCTACTTATCGACTTTTGTAAGTAATATATAGTCCGGGAAATAATTGTACATATATATTATTTTATAACAGGTTTCTGATGTATGAATTCATGGCAAATGGGAGTTTAAATGATCATCTTTACAGTATGTTCTAGTGTTCCTTTTTTGATTTACTCTATATAATTTTATTGTAGTTTTAGCCTCATCACTTAATAGTATTTTATTATTAAGGAGTGAAATGAAGTTTTTGTGTGTGATCTACTAAGCAGCACAAGGTAGAACTCCTCTGAGCTGGCGTACAAGAATTCAAATTGCCATTGACGTAGCAAATGCGCTGGTAAACACTCTATTTTGTGTTTGACGACATTTCTATGCTTTTTTAAGTCCCCACGTAATATCAGTTCAGTAAACACTCTATTCTGCGTTTGATGACATTTCTTGCAGGAATA